>WBRY01000001.1:1200000-1800000 GCA_011800735.1 Peronospora destructor | reverse complement strand
CTTATGAGCTGGACTACGTGGTTCTGCCACTGTCATTTACACCTGTTGAGGAGACCTTTTGCTTAAAAAAGTTGCAAACGAGAGTCAGTGAGTATGGACATCGACTCAATTGCTTGTGTTTGACGCGATGAGCTACGTTCTTGACATTCTGCTGAGCCACGAGTGGGTGGAATGCACAAGAGGCCCAACTGCGAGATCGCGGACCATCTCGGCTTGATTCGTCCGGTACGCGCTACTGTCACACGAATAAACAGTGAGATCTTGTCGCATAATCTAACACAAATGCCAATTGTAGAAGTTTGGCCAGCCGCAGGCACCCCCATCTTGGAGCGCTGGAGCGTTCACTACGACTTCGCCGTACTGTACAAAAAGTACAATTATATGGTCACCGTTTGCTTCGGGTATTCTGACTGGCAGAGTCTCGCGCTGTCCATTTCGATGTACAAGAGTATGCTTTCGGACGACTTTATAGCGAAGATCATCAAGGTAGTCAAGCTGACGGAGACTGCCAGCGAAGTAAGCTGCTCCATGCCCAGCTGGCGATCACTTTGATCAGAGGGAAAAGTAATTTTTGGTGCCACAAGCATTGAGCAGGAACGAGAACTGAAGGCGCTCGAGTACGCGGACAAAATCGTGTCCATATGCGAAAAGATCTACGCCCCAATGAAGAGACGGACCATGAGCCGCATGTCCTTTGTTACGTGAGCTCGCTTTTTGAAGAATGAGATATAAGTGTAACATAGTTGACGAAGGTGGACATTGTAGCAATTGACAATGGTGTAGTAAGTAGTACACTTACAGATCCTGTTTTGTTTTGGCGGGCACCAATCTAGTTGATGATTGGCTCATTTTAAAACGAAAAGTTTTGGCGCGGTATTCGATAAAGTACGAACTGTAACTGTAGATCTCTGCCTTGTTCTCTCTCATATTGTCGTCACTTTCTTGCTTCTCTAGCGCTCGTCCAGTCCGTGCCGACCACGCTATCGGCCATGGAAGACAGCTATCATCTCACTTCACATCACAGCCCGGGTACGTTGTATTAACGCTTTTAATCTACCAATTCTTCGCATTAATCAGTCTAACTTTATCATCCATAGACTCCTTCGATTCTGACAGCCTTTTAGGGCTTCACACGACGTGGATGAACGATGAACAGCTTAATAATATGCTAACTATGGACGCGTTTGCCGATGTACCGATGTCCAGAGCTCAGAATAGCAACGCTGACTGCTTAAATATAGCAGGGAAGCCGATGGAGCAGTCGAATGCAATCGATTCAGTGCTTTATACGGAGTTAGGAGAGCATGAGGCTCAATTACTGGACGCAACACTGAACGTCTCCATTGAAAAAGAGATGTTACCTGTTTGGGAGCCTTTTGCAGACAGTATAGTGACTATGAGTCCACTAAAGATGCAAACAAGAAGCTCTAGGAGCCCCAGGACACGCAGGATGACCAGTTCTGCCTTGACAAGAACAGAAACTGAGAAGAAATTACAACGGATTAGTAAGATGGAAAGTAACGACACTGGAGACGCGACGGCACTTTTTGGTGTCACTAAGCGACCGAGAACGAGAAGCTCGTCGTGGCAAAAACACGAGCAGAACACATTCTTTGCCTTATTTAAGGTCAAATGGCCACCTACACCAGAAGGCAAGCCAGTACCTCCGTTCAGCTCACTCTTGCTGCAGCGCTTTGATGCCATTAGCACGAAGATCAGAACCAAGAGTGTGATGGAAGTGAGGCAGTTTTACACGACAGTGATGCAGCATATTTACGAGTTGCTGCAGGTTGTGGACAACGATGTTGATTTGACAAACCCAGACCAAGTGCGTATTGCTGTGTGGTGCTGGAGCAAACTAATAGCTGACAAGAAGCACCATGACGAGTGAGATCTTTTTAGGCTGTTCATTTTTTACTCGTGGTGGTTGTGCGGCTCTAAGTGCTGTGTTATTGTTTGTCATGCAGTTTTCGAGCTCTTGATTCAGAGCCTGCGGTAGTCAAGGCCAACCTGGCCAATGTGCTGCTCCAGTCCATCATTCGTAGTCACCGTCAAATGCTTAAGGCGAAGTCGGAAAACTCAACACCCAACGGCAACGCACCGGCATTGGGCCCGTGTTCCATCTCGGCGTGGGTATCACGGTCAAACCTCAGCTCCTTTTTTACTAGATCGGACGTCCCAGTTTCAGAGGCCTCAACTATTCAGTTCCATTATCCAATAGTGCGAAAGAAACATTCTGCTTCGCTGGGCCAGGTAGCAGTAACACCTTCTCCTAGTACCGCCTCGGTGTTTGAAAATGTCAAACAGGTGTTGTCCTTGCCGAATGTACAACATCCTAGCGGTGAACCACCAGGAGGAGCGACATTAAAACGCAAGCGCAGTGTGTCCACAAACCGTTCTCCTGCCCTTGCTTGTGTAAAAACCCACCAGTCCGAAATTGGAGCTGCTACTTTTACAAGCCCACCTCCTATGTTCCGATCACGCACGCGAAATGACGTTGTGTTCTACACGCCGCAAAAGCTGTCGCAAAAAAAGATTTACATCAAGATGCGCATGGTGCCTCGGGACAAGCAAACCAAGGCGGCCTTGGTGCGCTGCGGTTGCAGGCCAAAGGTGGAGCTGAAGTTATCGTCGACCAAGAAGATCTCAGAGATCACGGCGCACATGAGCAAAAAGTGGGCTAAACTACGCTCCTTTTTGCCAAAGGAGGCTGTGTTGTGCTTTTTCCAGAAAAGTGGGAATGATAAGTGGTCCAAAGAAGACTCAGACGTGACCTGTTTTGATATTTGGAAGCTATCTGGAAAACAGACAAACGGTGAAAATGTGGTTGAGGTGTCGTATGTATGGATGGTGCCGGAGACTATGACTACTCTTGCTGACGACGGAAATGTTCAAGCTGGAGATTTGATGCCTTTGTCGGCGCCATCCGAACTGTACTCGGAGGAAATGTATTCTCCGACGAAGCAAGCAATAAGCAGCGGTGACGAAAGTGAGACTGATCAGTTTTCTCTTGCCCTTGGCTTACCAGAGTTTAGCGAAACAGTTGCATTTGATCGAAGCGTTACCGCAAAAGCCAACGAAGAGGCAGCCGCTATTGAAGCAATGATTAGCGACAGCTATGACGAAGATCTTGGTGAGGAGTTCCGCCTGGGTAGGGGTTGTCTGCGGCGGCGAATTAAGCCGATACTAGTATCAAAAGAAGAGTTCAATATCTAAGCGGAAGGTGACTAGTACTCCATTGTATCAGAGAAAGCAAAAATGTCACCGCAATCGTTATCAGGAGCTTGTCTACTTTTTGGACTGCGCTAGCAGAAGGCGATAGTGAAACCCACTTTCTAACGATACCACTTTTAGGTCAGTGAGCTCGTTCACCTGATGTATTCCGGACTCAAAATTCCATTCGTACGCGCGACCGTCAGCTGTGGATGTCAATGCGTGGCAATCCCAATCAATACAGCGCCAACCTCAGCAATACAGCAGACATTCAGCAGCTGACGTACCAGTAACAAAAGAAGATTTATCCACGCCCTTGCCAATCTCTACGATGTCCTTTGCAAGAACAACTTGGTCGTTGGTAATCTGCAGCGGAGTCGTGTGCATCTGCGATGCCACGTGGTTGCTTTCTTGACGACCCGAAGGCGTGCGACCTACTAGCCAAATCTTGTCGTCAGCTGACAAGCAAACACTCATGTTGTCAGAAAGAATATCAAAGTGGCCAACGACGTGAAACAGCAAACTCACCTGTAATAAAAGTCGTGTGGAACTGGCTGCATTTGAAGATTTTTACAGAGTCGCTTGTTCGCACAAGTCGCGGGACGATCTGATCAACGTTGCTCTCAGCTTTTGCCTTCGGATTTAATAGTTTACCCCACATGTACAACGCGCCGTCCTCTATGATGTACATAGAGACAACGTGAGCACAACGCCGGCATAAACATCATACTACTTACCGAGCAAAACTACAAACCTGAAACAGCGCAAGAGTAGTTAAACCCAGCACCCACTTTGGCAATCTTCTTGCCCTTGAGCGCAATCACTTCTTGGGGAGCATCGACATTGCCAGTGCCGAAACCAAGCTGGCCACGCTCACCCTTTCCCCACGTAAACACTGTGCCATTTTTTGTCACCGCAAGTCCATGCTGGTAGCCTGCAGCAATATCTACAATCTCGTCGCCATCAATATCCACGTGCGTCGGCAGCTGAACACTGACGCCTTCATCGCCAATGCCGCACTGGCCGTAGCCATTAGCACCCAGTGTAAATAGTTTGCCACTCTCTGTCAGCAGAAACGTCAATGCCGTAGAACACACAATCTTCTTAACTCGCTCTCCTTCAGATAGATCCAATAGTGCTGGCTCCAGTGTATCCACTCCGCGCGCGCGCGTAAAGTTATTCATCCACCACACGATCTTTGGAAGAACACGCTGCATGTTAGTAGTGCGAATAACATCACGGAACGAGTGCGTACGTCCATATATGTAAGCATTTCCGTCATGTGTTACAAAACCAGCGTGAGCCCAGCCAACAGAGATCTCCTTGACGGACAAACCAGTTGTCGTTGGCAGTGGCGTGGGATGCAGTACATTTTCATAGCTTCCCGTGCCCAGAGCACCGAGGAACCCATCACCATACGACAGCAAAATAGCTGCAACAATACATTAAATACATTGATCACAATTAATAGCAAGTAGTTAGTAGTGAGTGTGAATTTATCATGTAGTATCATTTAGTGACAGATAAAAAAACATACGGCGGACAGGAGTGAAGCTAGCAGCTTGCGTCGAAAAGGCAGCGGCTGCGTAGATTGCAAGCGAAAATTAAAAGTGTCGTTCAAGAAACATAGAATGAGATCGGCTAAGAGGGACTGCGTACTGTGAGCAGCGGCAATAGCCGACCGACTGCCGATGGCAAGAGAGCGCAGCGACATCAGGTGCAAGTATCAATCACGACCACAGGAGGCAGTAACAGCTTAACTATTGGATGAAAACAAACTAACACTGACGAAATAATCGGCCAATTATCGTTGTATTGCTCAAGTTGCAGGCAACAGTATGGATTCCATTATGGACACCCTATGGAGCAAATATTGACCATATCGATACCCAATAAAATAGTGATAACGTTTCTCGGCCTGTTGGTAACACGATCTTGAGGCAAAATATTTACGGAGCGACCGTGTCCAGTAAACCGACGTAGTAAAATGTTTAGTACTCAAGCACTGCTCAGCTTCAGTCGACGAAAGAGTAGGATCAGGATAGATCCAAATCCGACGCTACTCCAGGCCTTGATTACATAATGGACAAGAAGGTGCTCGCTGCAAGTTGACTGATGTGAATGCCCACTTGTCCAGACACTCGAGATGAAATTCGTGCTTGCACTTGCGCAGCAGACGCAGCACATCGCCCGTCTGATACTCGTCGCAGCAGATACAACAAGTATCGTTATTGGACGGTCCTCCTCTGTACTTTACCAGCAAATCTACCAGTTCCTGACGCTCGACACAGCCAGAGAAGTCCACGTTGCGACGCTCGAGTCGTTGTTTCAAATCGGCAATGCTGGCTTCCTTGAGCTCCTCCGGCGTCTTGAATTCTTCCGTGGGCATCACCTGAATAGTGCGCAGTGTACGACTAAACGTCTCGGAGCGCATGTCCTCCTGCGTCCCTCGATTCTGATTGTTTGCGTTACGCTGAGCCGCTATCGCCGACACCTGCGTATATGCCTCTCGGAAGAAAGCCACCCAGTCCATTTCAGGGTGCTGCACAGATAGTAACAACAATAAAAGCATTAGTGCTGCACTACAGATTCAATTGGAATACAAATCTATCTACTCTGTACCTGCCCGCGGAGATGGTAGAGAACGCGACAAAAGCGCGTGACCTTCCAAAAGGTCATGAGTGAGAGGCCGAGCAGGAAAAGGATGGCGACGTTGAGTGCCAGTGACGCGCCCTCGTTGCCCACAGCATTGCTCTGCAGTAACGGCATCACCACCTGCACAAATAGCAGCAGCGCCACCATCCATGGGTTGTCCGTCGCATTAATCATCACAAACATGGCTTCCTACAGCTTCCAAAGCAAAACTCGAAATGATGAGGGTACGTGTCTTTGCAATCGCGCAGCGACTTTGTCCCCGCAATATGGGACAAGAAAGTGGTACAACGTACCCAAAAAGCAACGTCGACAAAGATGAATGCAACGGCACCGGCGCTGATTCCGCCCTTCCGGTTCAGCACTGTACAGCAGAATTTGTATCGCGGATCGTACCCGACACTCAAGAACTTTCGATTCTTGCGTCGCTTAAATCTGAAGACGGTGTTGTCGGTAATCCCGGAATTGCCCACGAGCGACTTGACAGAGTTTTGCACCAATGAGAAGATTACCCTACTGCATTTCTACGCCGAGAAGTTCACATCCGACAATGTGACGGTGCCGCCCGCTACGGCAGCGCAGATTGTGGAGATATTAGTGCAGCAGAAGAACCTTCCGCTGTATATCCACTGTCTAGATGGGGCCAATGTGACGGGTATTGTCGTCATGATCCTCCGCAAGCTTCAGAACTGGACCAAGTTGGCCACTGTCTCGGAGTTTTGCAGGTAATGTGGAATGAGCTACCTTTACAATCACTAGACAAGCTTTATTGACGCCTGATGGTTTTGTGGTTCCTTGCTGTAGGTTCACACGGGACCATGGTATTGAGAAAAATGAGTCCGAGTACCTGGCTGTTTTTTCCGAGGAGATCGTGGTCACAGCCAATGTCCCAGAGTGGCTGTGGAATGGCGTACGAGTTACAAAACATCCGACGATGATCGTGCATCAGCCTGATCTGGAGCTCGCAGGTGCCAATACGCTGGATGCTGCAGGAAACCCGAATAATGGCACGCCGATCCTCAAGTGGGAGACGAAAGTCGAGAAAACCGAGGCTATTCTGCGTCAGTTTGAGGAGGCCAGTCGCAACCGGATTGGAGAAGTAACCGAAGGAAGCGAAGAGGTGGAGACAATAATTGAGGAAGCGCTGCAGGACCTCCCGCTTACTCGGTCGCTCGAAGCGTTGGATCTAGCAGGAGTGTGACTGCGGATGTTGAAACTTTCAGATTCTTAGCTAGACAATAATAAGACTTGTATTATCCGAAGAAGCTACCAGATGCAGAGAGTTTACCCATGTATTGCTGATTTCAATTTGGCGCCGTTTCAAGATTGAGTTGCTGCAGGTGGCGCTAATGGGATGGTGTGCACCACGTAGTGATTGTTCCGGTGGTGTATGTTCAAGGTCAATTGTCAATCGGCATGTCTGCTGCCAAGTCTGCACCCACCACTTTGACAATGTCAAAAAGTGACGTTCATCCAGCAGATGTAAAAGCCGCAGCGACGTCGTCCATGTTTGTGTTTACCGCGGATAAGGCTGGGATGAAGGGCGTAAACAAGCAGCACGTCCAAGAGGTGGTGCACAAGATGTCGAGAGACTCTTTGTTTTATCAGAAATCTTTACGCGACAACGAAAAGGTGGAGCAGCGTGTAGCTGCAATGCGTGAAAAGCTTGCGTGTTTAACTAGCGGACAGCTACAGCGGCTGAAACGGGAGGCCAACGCCCGAATGGCGCAGATGGAGGCGACACGAGACCTTTCGCGCACAATTGTGGTCGTAGACATGGACATGTTCTACGCTGCTGTGGAGATGCGAGACAATCCCAAGCTATGTGATGTGCCGCTTGCAGTTGGTGGACTCAATATGATCAGCACAACCAATTATGCAGCAAGGCAGTTTGGCGTGCGCGCTGCCATGCCAGGGTTTATTGGTAGAGAACTTTGTCCAGAACTTCATTTTGTGTCAGTCAACATGGAAAAGTACAAACGAGTGGCTACTCAGATCCGCGCCGTGTTTGCAGATTACGACCCGAAGTATGAGGCGTTTAGTCTTGATGAAGCTTGCCTTGACCTTACGGAATTTATGTCCAAGAACTGGCAAAACTATGTTCTAGCCGCTGAAGACGATACCGGGAGTAAATTAAGCGACGAGCAGCAATGGGTGTTGACAGCTGCTGGCCGTGCAGCAATCGCAACGGTTATAGTCCGTGAACTACGTAAGAAAATCTATGACAGCACACAGCTTACAGCCAGCGCTGGCATTGCAGTGAACGTTATGCTTGCCAAGGTATTGTCAGGTCTTACTGTTATGTGTACACACTTCCGTTTCTAATACGTTGTGTTGTACGCGCACAGATCTGCTCGGATATAAACAAACCCAATGGGCAGTACGTCTTGCCGTTCACACGAGAATGCGTGATATCTTTTATTCAAGCACTACCAGTGCGCAAGATCGGTGGCATTGGGAAAGTTACCGAAAAAGTTCTTAACGAGGCGCTTGATGTGAAAACTGGTGCTGAGTTGTTTGCTCATCGAGGCAAAATCGCTCACCTGTTCTCCAAAAAGACGGCTGACTGGTTGCTGCAGACATCGCTTGGCGTACGGGAGCGACGCGAGAAACAAGAACGCAAAAGCTTTAGCCGCGAACGCACGTTTCCAAGGCTGGGTGATCCTAAGGAGCTCGAAGCAAAGTGTAAAGAGATCTGTAAAGTGCTCGCCAAAGACCTTGAGAAGGCAGACAAGGCCACCAAGAATGTGACGTTAGTCTACAAGGACACGGACTTTGCCCGCTGTTCTCGGTCGATGACGCTTACGTCTGCAGTATTTACTGCCGACGATTTATTTGCCAGCGCTGTCCAGCTTCTACGCCGTGAGTTTCCGCTTACACTGCGTCTTATGGGTGTTCGTGCAGCGACATTGGTTTCCCGTTCTAATGACTCAAGCGCGGTTAGCTCCTCTCAGCCTGACATGGGCAGCAAGAAGCGGCAAATCGCTATCAATAAGTTTGCTAAACAAATTGACGATCCTGCTGCTGTGTTCGCTTCAGGTGATAGTGGGAGCAATGATCGAAATATCATCAGGAAGGCCGCAGTTGGGAAATACTTTTCTGCCTCCGTGAGTGATACTTTCTCAAACAAAAAGTGCTCTTTTCCGTGCCCAGAGTGTGGGAAGACTCTTTCTGCAGGCACTGATAATCATGAAGCGGAAACACATAATGACGGTTGTGTTTTCAAGGATGATGCTGAAAATTCAAGGCGTAAGAAGCCGAAAAAGAATATGCCGCATGCCTTCGCTCTCAGATCATATCCGAAGAGTACGCCGGTGGTCGACAACAAGCCGTGCCCAATTTGCGGGAAGCTATTGAATACAAAGAACAACATGGAGGTGAACGCTCATATGGATGCGTGCGTCGTACGCAAGAACCCTTCTCCATCATCGTCACCGTTGCGACGTCCAACGCACAAAATGCTGAAGAAAAGAAAAACGCCATCCCGTGTCCATGACTATTCCACACATGCCGGCGAAGACGTAAAGCCGTGTCCTATATGCGGAAAATCACTGAATACCCGTAGCAGCATGGAGGTGAATGCGCACATGGATGCATGTGCTGCCCGAGATCAGTTACTCCCAATGAGAATGATAGGTAAGAAGAGGAGTATGCACGAGGCGTCTAAAAAGAAGCTTGAGAACAGCATCGATGTCTTCTTCCGTAAAAACTACACTGACTGATGTTCCTGCTCAACGATGCTTAGTTCATAAGATAACAAGGACAACGAGGACTAGACAATAAAAGTATTATGCAAAAAATGGCTACTTTTTCATGCATTTTGGAATTCGCGCTCTAATCGCCTCCCAAGTCACTCTACATACCACATCAAGGAGTTCTATAGCATAATAAGGTACCAATCGAAAGAGATAGATCAGGGGTGCAAAAGAAAGCCGCTTATTCCTTGTCCGAGTCGCTCCAATACTCGCCAGCAGCCTCCGCCTCCTTGCGAGCTTTATCCTTGGCCTTCTTCTCCTTGCGCGTAAGTTTGCGCTTGATTTTCGTCTTCGTTACATTGCCAAAAGCATCCATGACCTCCTCCTCGTCTTTCTGCTCGATCTTCGTCTTGTCCTCAGCCTGCTGGCCCTCGACCGCAAGGAAACCGGCTTCAATGTTCCACGTTTCCTGAGTCAAAGCCGACGAGAATTCGTTGTGGTGAGTAATCATAACCACACCACCGTTGAACTCCTTGATGGCCGAAGCAAGAGCGCCAAGCGAGTCACGGTCAAGGTAGTTCGTGGGCTCATCAAGCACCAGGATGTGCGGGTTCAGCCACATAGCTGCGGCCAGCACAACCTTCACCTTCTGACCACCGGATAGACCGCGCATGCGTGAGTGGGTACCAAACTCAGCACCCAGGCCAAAGCAGTCAAGGTGCTTCTGGACAGCAATGGCGGTGGGCGGGCGGGACTGCAAGTTGGCGCGGGCGGCTTCGCGGTCATCGGCGATCTGCAAAAGCTTGTCCCAGCCCCACTTCTCGCATTTCTCACGCGGCACCCACGCGTTCTCCTCAACCGGGCATTTCTCCCACTTCAGCTCGTACTCAAAACTCTTCTTAAATTTGCGGCGGGACACAATCTCCTCCAATACGCGCTTCTCGCCCTCCCAGTTCACTGGCTTCTTGTAGTGCTCCTTTTCCTTCGCACTCAGCTTTCGCGTCTCCTTTGCCAGAAGCTCCTTGTCCTCACCGGACTGGAAGCGCCACTGAATATACTGATTGGCTGTCTCGTCAAGATGTGATTCAATGTGGTGGAAAGCGTGCTGAGCCACGTAGGCAAAACGCATGGAAGGATGCTTCCACACCTGTCCACTCGTCGGCTCAACCTCACCAGTCAGCATCTTAATCAGCGTCGACTTACCGGCACCGTTGGGGCCAAGAACAGCAATACGACTAGACAGAGCGCACGTCACAGAGATGTTGTTGATCGACGGCTTGGGAGTTCCAGGGTACTGGTACGAGCACTTTGTCAGACGAATAATAGGCTTACCCTTGTTCTTGATATCAGCAAGGAAACCAGGCTCCGGGAACGTAAACTTCACATTCTCCGACTCCAGCTCATAGTAGGCCTTGGCCTCCGGCTTCTGCTCCACGAAGCAAGAGAGGTTGCCCTTGTAGATCTTCAGCTTGCGGGTCTCGTAATGAATAATGTTCGTGCACACCGTGTCAAGGAAGCCAGAGTCGTGCGACACCATAATCGACGTCACATTCGTCAGCCCCGTCAGGTAGTTCTCCAGCCACGCGACGTTCTTAACGTCCAAGTGGTTCGTCGGTTCATCAAGCAGCAAGATGTCTGCCTTCTGCAGCATAGCACGGGCCAGCTCCAATTTCATCTTCCAACCACCAGAAAGAGTACCAACGCCCTGGGCTTGCATGTCAGGGGTGAAACCCACACCGGCAAGAGTGTCCTCGACCTCTTTGCGTGGAGTGTTCTTCAGATCCTCATCCACCAAAATAAAGTCCACCACAGACAGCTCTGCCTCAGAAGCCTGCAGATTGTGCTCCACGAACACAGTCTTCAGCTCGTCACGGCTGGGGAAGCCCTCCAGCTGGCCGTTGGAAATGGCGCGCATCAACGTCGACTTGCCACAGCCGTTAGGACCACACAGACCGTAACGGTGACCACGCTTAAGGCGAAGACGAGCGTTGTTCAGCAAAATCATGCCACCATAGGCAAGAGAGAACTCGCAGTTGCAAAGGTCAGGAATACCCTCATCGCAGTCCACGTCTTCAATGAAAATCGACTTATTCTCCTTGAAGCAGCGGTCGCGAATCTCGTTCGAGAGAGGCTTCAGGTCGGTAACATTCATAAAAGCCTTAAAATAAGCACTGATCTCCTTCTCGAAGACAGCCTTGTTAAAGTTACGAGCAACCACCAGGAAGTAGCAAATGCCCGTTACGTAGTCGACCGTAAAGCTGTCAATTTCAGCCTTCACCGCAGCGGGACTAGCGGCAATCGACTCGATGACAACCTTGTTGATGTTTTCGTAGTCGACCTTGAGCTCGTCTTCCGACACCTCCATGGAACCACCGGCAACGAAGAGAGTCTCGTGTGCGCGAGTGGCGACCTCACGGCACTCAGGGTCAGCCTGGGTCTCAATGACCTTCTTCAAACCAGGCAGTAGCTTAGGAATAAACAGCTGAGCTTCAGCGGGGTCGTCCATCAGCTTGCACATGTTGTCAATGATGACAGCGGCCTGACGCTTCACAGCAGTCTTGCCCTCAGCCAGAGCACGCTTCAGCAGCGGCTCCATAATGGCAAGAGCAGGAGCCTCCACGGTCTTGACGAACGTGGTGGAGGCCAGCTTGTGGGTGCACTCAGGCACCTCGGTGGGATTCGTCAGACAGCTCACCAGGGCCGGGATAAATGGCTCAATGTCCATGTTACCCACAACGCTGCAAACACGAATCATCGTCTCCTTGGCGGCAACCTTCACCTCTTTGCGAGTGTCCCACATGCAGTCTGTCACCTGCGGGATTATGTCAGGCAGACAACGTCCAACCTGATACGGGGCAATCGTAGACAGTTCAGCCACAAGATCGAGCGAGCCTTTCTTAGTCTGCCATTTCTTTGAACGGTCCAACCCGGCGAACAAGATTGGCAAGAGGCGGATTGTCGAGTTCTTGTTAGCCGAGCTGATAATGGTCAAGGTAGCCTCCTGTGCCACAAGACGAATAGTAGGCTTCTTGTCCGCCAGCAGATCCAGGAACACGGACAGTAAAGGCACGAGGTAGGCCTCCACGCGTTCAGCGTG
The DNA here is from genome assembly GCA_011800735.1 of Peronospora destructor. NCBI lineage: Eukaryota > Oomycota > Peronosporomycetes > Peronosporales > Peronosporaceae > Peronospora > Peronospora destructor. Next base: position 1,787,343 of record WBRY01000001.1, on the reverse strand, counting down.
CTTCTGCATGAGATCATCCACGACATACGCAGCCACAATCTTAGCGTCAACATCGTTGCCAGTCAGCGCATTGCGCAGCTCCTGCGAGACGACACCAAGATTTAAGTTGGCATCACCCCCAACCAGCTCCGACACTTTCTCCGCCGCGACCTTTTGCTGGTCGCCCGAGCTCTTGAAAGCCTCCTTTAGTGCTTCAGTAAAGTGCTTGCTCTGGTCAATAGCAAGCTTGCTAATGCCATCGGTAGGAGCGTACGGGGCCATAGTACCGAGTGTGATATTGTTCTGAGGGGACTAGAAGTACTCGCTGGGCTTGAGCTCGGCGGGATAAATTCCGGAATGAAAACTCAGAGATTTAGACAGCGCGTCTCCGCCAGTCAAGAGGACGAAACCACCGTAGCCAGTCAGCGAGCGGGCGGAGCGACCAGGCGGCTGGCTGGGAAAGGGGTTATCCCACTGCGGTTGTGTTTAGATATAGTGTCCGTGCTCTGGAATCCTGTATCAGGAGCCAGTCCACTCTTTTGGGCAGATTATTCTATTTAAAAAGAAAACTATTTGCTTCAGCAGGTTTTCCGCAACAAAGACGCTAGGACATGCTATTACGTTAATTGACTGACAATCGACTTTGAGCGGCCAGACGTTTTAGTAAAGATGAAGCAAATTGGACAACAAACAGTTCGGGACAATTTGCAAACACCTGGCGTTTGCACTTTACATCTCAACAAGACAATTCTCACGCTAAAAGTACGCATGAAATGTCTTTAGCGACCGTGACACGTACTACCGTCGGGCGGCGTGCCAGGCTCGAACTGGCGACCTTCAGATTTGCGCTAAGCAAACGACTTCGACGGGTACAACTATTCAGGAGGGAAATGATAGGCCGATTAGACGACGTAGCAGCAAATGGTCTCCCATACCTATCAAAAACGATGAGTGTACTACCATCGAGGATACTGGGGATACGAAATTGTAGAGGCTCAACAGTTGTAGCGATCAATCATTTCTCCGCTTTTCAAGGCATGAGTTTGGCAGTGCTGTCGTCTTATCACGCGACTATTATCATATATGTGTAAAAGTCTCACTATGTCCTATTCCACCGAGAAGGATCTGTAAACGAACGCCTATACTCGATTGCGTCAACCTAGCCATTATGGCTTAATTTATCGACTATCGGCATCTATTATTTGACGAGGTTTAAAGCGGATGGCTCGTTCATCAGAATTATTCTCACGGTCTGTCAAATGATGATTCATTTTTTGAGGTGGAGAGAAAAGGTTCTTTTCTGGCAAAACATCTTAGCCCATCGCTTCTGACTCTTCAGGAGTTGGGGTACGTGGCCGTAACGGTTGGCGAGTATAGTAGCAGCGTAGTATGCCTGAATGGCCGCCTACCTTCCGTTCCCACTAAGTCTTCTTTGTTTCCTTTCGCTCGGATGGCTTTGTGCCAGGAAGAGTGGCTGCTACGACATGCGACATGGTCAAATGCTTACGCTGGATGGTTGAAACTAGCGTCTTTAACTACGCTACTGTTTGAAGAAATCTGAGCTCTGGCCTTTGGAAACGTTGGAAATGCAGCGTTCTGCTGTCAGAGTACCAGCGTTTGCTGTCGTCGAGCCCAAAAATCATGGAGCAACTACGTCAAAATGGCAAATATGGTAGTAATGAAATGTACGAAGTGAGCATGATTATGACGATTTCATGTGTACGCATCAAGCGACATGCCAGATTGTTGGCGCCCTTCGGTTGTTCCATCTACTTCTTAGTCGTAAATAACAGTGCTACTCGACCTGTTTCTTGTCCTGCATCGCCCGGCTGCTGTTCGTAACGTCTCCGCCTCCTGCCTTGTTTTTTTTCATCTCAGCAATGTGTGCCACTGTATTGTGCCATCTTTAAATGGCTGGTCTTGCTACTCCGTAGTCTTGCGCTCATCGTGACTGGCCTCGTCAAGTATTACGCTGGTTTTTTTTTGGTGCTGGCTGGTATTGTTGCTCTCTCGCTCCTGTTAATCCGTTTTTCGCGTGTCACGGTGAAATGATTCCACCTCTTGAGCGTTAGAGCCTCGGCAAACGCTCTTCCCCGGGCCGTTTCTTGTTCAGTTCGTCATGCCTTCATCTGTTTCCGCTCGACAGTAGCAAAATCTCAGTAGCCCTTTTCCACTTACTCCGACTGAATTGTGACGCGCTGAACACGTGGTCTCGATGAGACAAGCGACGTGGCAACCACTCTACTTGGAGCGAAATCAACCACCCTGCTAAAAAGCACATTTTACTCCATGGCTCTTTAACAGCGATTCATCCACAACAAGGCGCAAACAGAACGACCACACGCCAGCACTGCTCACATCTTATCTTGCGAGTAACAAGACAACATAGCACACAAAAAAAGCATTTTCGAAAACACCACATTCAGTTTTTTGATTGACAGAACCCACCCGTTTGGCGCGCGAACTAGCACAGATGTTCACTGCGACGGTGTCCTTAGGATCACCAGCTGACCATAACATTATTTGTCCTGTGTTTTCTTGGTTTGGCGCAGGGGAGATATCGTTGTATTCTTTGTGGCCGGTAGCGTTTCTGCAGTAACCCACGGCGCTTTGGCCGACACACCTTCTGCTGCAACGTTAGAAGCACGAACGCTCATACCTCGATGTGTGCTCACTGGAATATAGGTCGACCCGTCATCGGCTTCGTGGCTTGGAATCCATGTGCAAGGGAATAGTGCGCCGAAGCGCAAATGCTGGATAACTGGCAATTTCTTCAGGACTTCACCCTCGTACAACTTGAGCATACCTCCGTTGGTCTTCTCCCACGATGGTAGCGCACTAATGTCGTTCAACATCGGTGATGTCTCCGCAAAGGACGAGGCTGCCTTCACTTCCTTGATAAACTTGATAGCGTCTAAATACAAATATTCCTGGTGACTTGCCTGCAATAGACTGTCGTCGTGCACACTATCAGGTAAGATCTCGTGCTGTCCAATGAGTTGGGCAGATCCAAAGTAGAACGGGAGGCAATGGTAGTCATCCAGCCCCCAGACGCCATGAGAACCTGCCGGCTCCAGCATGTATTGCTTCTGCAGTCGACGCATTAGTGCTAGATACGAAGTGAACAGCCGCAGCACAAGCGCTGGGAAGTCCGATTGCTTGAAGAAGCCAATTTTGTGCAGACAACCTGCAACAACGTAGATGTCAGCACCACCACTCCACCCCGCCCTTCACACCTTGCAGCACGTACACATCCATACTATAAAGCTGGTTTCGTGACCCGTGCCATAGTCGATCCGGACACTATTTCCGAAAGAGTCATCCAGATATGCCGCCAATTCAATGACAGCACCACGCTTTTCCTCCGGCAGCATGGTTTCCTGCATCGCTTGTGTTCTCTAGTAATAAGCATATACTCAGTAAGGTCAAGTAAATAAAATTCAAGCCGGTAGGATAACAAGCCGTTCGCAAGACGTAAAAACAGCCGGCATGAAGTCGTCTCTCTCTCTCTCGCTCACGCACCTCGATAACTCGATCGTAGAATGTACGAAAAGCCTTGTTGCCAAAGCGCATGGGCTGCTGGATGGGTGGGATGTCGACAATCCATGAGCCAATCTCGTTTATCAGGTCCACCGCCTTTTGAACGTTCTGTAAACATCGCGATAGTGTCCCAAACATGACAACATAAGTGAATCTCTCAACCCTCTGTCGTGCCACACAGTGAGCAACACCGCACCGGTGACACTTCGTATTCATCCGAGATGCGCTTGCTTTTGACACTTTCGTTCAAGTGCTTTACGAATATTAGTATCATCTGCTGGGCCTGAGGAGACGTCAACAAAAAAACAACCAAAAAGATCATTTTTAGCGGCACAAAGCGATGCCCAAACGTAGAGGAGGCGAGTTTGGAGGTATATCAACGCGTAGTACAAGAAGATCAATAATACGAACCGGAGATCCCACAAAGTGCTGCAGATCGCTCTGCGCAAAAATGGCCCGCGAAGGCTCTTTATAACTGCCACTGTTGCTCATTATCTGTGCCGTGAAATTTATATCTGATTCTGACTCGATACGATTTACAGTGACATTAATTTTACTATTTATCAGTTTCTAAAGTAGTTGTGCAAGTTTTTGTTATTATCATTATTTACTTTCTCTAGCTCTGCTTTTTGCCGTCTGCAAGATTCGTCTGGAGATCTTACCGTTTATACAAAAACTAAAACTAGAGCTGTATAGCATCAAAAATATACGCAGGAACGTGACCATCCAGAATGCTTCGCTTAATCTTGGCGCAGCGTGCGAACTCGAGCATGAAAATTAGTGCGTTGACCACGTCCACAGGAAGCTCCGTTGGCAACGAAGACGACATGCCCCTTTTATCAGTGAAAATGTCGTTGACCTTGGTACGCACAAACTGGCCCAAATAGGCCAAGAATTTCTCAATGTACGAAGGATGGAACTGCTTGAAGATGGTGAGAATACCAACGAGTAGAGGTTCGCCATCGATAGGGTTCTTACCAACGCGGCTGAGTGCACCAAAGTTGCGGTCGTACTGTAGCTTCGGCATATAAGCCACCACAAAGAGCATGAACATAGCCGCAAGTCCTTCCATAGGCTCTGCGACGGTTACGTAGATCTTCTGGAATGGATCATTGGCACCTGTGTTCTCTAGATATTTGTTCAGTTCCACAAGCACGGGGTTGCCATCATTGCCAGGGTACGGCTTGTTCTTCGGGTCACGGTAGTGTGCGCGAATATCATTCAAAAGCGAAATGTTCAACGTATCCAGTGTCGTAGCTAGCAAATTAGCGTCCAGGCGGCTTGAGAACGAGAGTTCGCTTGAAATCTGTCGCCGGATGAGTGCTGCCTGGCCAATAATAAGCACAGCCTTGAGCAGCTTACTCATGATCTTCTCTACCTTTTTCAGCGCAGCTTCGTATAGCTTCGTCGAGTGTTCGGGCAGCTTCCACTCTGGCACAAGCGCTTCGGACAGCTGGTCCAGGAGCGGTAAGTAAGGCGTTACAGCTGACCCCCAGAACTTCACCAAGTTGTTAAGTGTATGCACAATACGGAACGAAAGCATACGGTCTAGACCTGCCAAGCCTAACAGACCTACGCTCGTGTGAAGAACAGAGAAAGCACCAATGCCACAAACTTCATTGCCATCTTCGGAAAACCAACCAATAGATTGCGGTGAGTAGATGGTCGTATGGGGGTCAGTCATGATAAAAAGCGCATGCATGAGACGTCCCATGAAGTTCACACTCATATCACCTGATGGCGGCTGAAAGCGTGGAATCGGGATAGCACGACTCTGGTACTGGGATGCGCGGTCATACACCTTCTTCTTCAGGTAGCGATTGCACTCCTGCTCGACGTTGTAGTTGATAATACGAGATAGTTCTTCGTGCCACATGCGCAGTCCGTAAATACCAATGTAGTCTTGAATGTATTCGAAGGAGAGTCGATAGGCATCCAGGTTGGAGGCCAACTTAACAAAGACCTCGTTACATTCTTCAGACGTATTCTTCTCAAAATTGAGCACCTCGTGAAAAGCGAGTGATACACGATAGACAAGCTCTTTGCGCAAACCATCTTCCAGCACTTGTCGAGGGTCGACCTCGATGATACCAAGTAACGTGCGCTTCATGGCCAAAATACCCTCAGTGTACTTGGAAACCTCATTAGTTGCACGTGCAAGGCGGTAACGCTCGTTCAATTGAGCATGGTTCTTTAGCAACGTGTTTTCGAACTTCACGGGAATCGGCTTCATGTGGTCTGTCTGCAATTTAATTATACCCGCCAAGATACGGAAGACGCTCTGTGGAATGACTTCCATAACGCGCCGCACGTAGTCCACGAGCTCAGCCGAATAATACTCAGCCACCGAGATCACATCCTCGGACCCACACTGATGGATACGCGTAAGCGGTACATCCAAAATTGACGCAAACTTCAGAAACATTGCACGCAACAGAATGACAGACGATGGGTCATTTTTTACGCGCTGATGCAGGATCTTCATGAAATCGTTAATGATCTCCCAGGCATACGACAGATCTGACACATTCTCGATAATACCCATGACCTCATCTCGAATGCGCACGGTTCGCACCATTTCAGTGAGAAATTCGCGAGACTCTTCTAGGTACGCCTTTACTTGCAAATTCGTGTCAATTTGGTCAAACTGTTCAACGTGGCCCAATGCCTCAATCAGCCGTTTAATTCGTCGCCCAGCCTTGATGTGATCAATGTAGTCCAAGCTGTTGACCTTCTCAGCCAAGTCCTTGAACCACTTCATAAGGTCCTCGTTGCGTTCTACGCGGGTGAGCGGTTTCTCACCAGAAAAGTATTCGCTAAGCTCCTCCATTCGTTCCGATGTTTCCTTCATACAACGCTGCCACCGATCTTCTTTACTGGCTAGCAAGGCCTCAAACATTTGCTTGAGCTTCCACTCCAACTGCGATACCTTGAGCAGTAGAGTGATCAGCTTGTCCGGGTCTGTGCCTTTATCAAAGATATCGCGCTGTGTCGTGGCATTTCCCATCATGGAAATCACTGGTTGAATGCGGGAGTGCATCATAGTCCACCGGATCGTCACGTTGGCATTACGAATGCAGTTCAATAACGGATCAAGATTCTCTAGCACATACATTTCCGTAAGTACGCCTTCAGTCAAAAAATAGTTTAATTCTTCAATGGATCGCTGCATCTGCTCTGCCTTCTTCTTCGTAATATGAGCAATATTCGATGGTTCCAGCGTGTTTGCAAGCGCCAAGCGTGCCGCTGGGTAAGCCGCCCACTCCAGCGACAGGTCAGCTACTGCTCCCATGTACGTTGTTAAGATAAAGTTGTCGTTAAAGTGACGATCTACGATTTCGCGCATACTCGCCTTTTCGTGAATCAAGATATCTGCCGCAAAAAACAAGATCACGAAAAGCATCGAAGCTTGTCCTGCAAGTCGAGTAGAGCGATGGGTGCGGTGCGGGAAGCAGGGCTCTTGCAGATACACATCGTCAGACTGCAATTTACCGATCACCATGCTGACAACTTCCTCCGGAGGTTGAAAGCGCTTGAAGTATCGCTCTGGATACTGAGCCGGTTTTGGCTGGCCAGGCAAGTATCCCGTCACGCGGCATAGTTTGCAGACTTCGTCAATGTTTTCCAGCGCAGACTCGCCCTTGCTACGATAGAAGGCGATAACCATCTTCTCACGCGTCGGGCCGGGGATCTTGCGGTCCAATAGCAGCAAGATCACTCCGTAGAGATACAACGCCTCACACATGAGCTGAGCGCCGTCCGTATCCAGCAGGATGTTGGCCAGCGTGTGCTGAATAAAGAACCCTTTCTCCAGATTATCCAGAAACTCCAAGTAGTCACTGATATACTACACACCATCACAACCACTCGTGAGTCAACCTCCGTTACATGCACCACTTTCTAACTTCCAACTTCCGCCTTTCAGCTTCCGCCTTTCAGCTTCCCCCTTCAGCTTCTAGCTTCTAGCTAACACGCACACCTTGTAAATGCCATCAAATAGCTGGTAAAACCGATCCAAAATGTCTTCATGGTTATCCATAAATTCATCATCCACATCCAGAAGCTCCTACCGAAGTAAAAAAGAAACATAATCCATCGTATCAGAGTCATTCATGTAAAAACCCATTCTTCTTGACATTCACCCACCGTGTTGCTGTTGACCATATTCTCAAAGTCCTCTGGATTCTTTAAGTACGCAAAGTCAAATAGAATGTTCAAGTACTTGAGTTGCTCTGGGTCTTCCACATGCGAAGGCCCCATAAAGATGCTGATTCATACAGACATCAAGTTAGAAAATAGTGTTGATTATTGCTCTACAGCTCAAGCCATTCTCTGCCTACGCACCCCGGAATATTGTTGGACAAACGAAGCAGCTCAGCAATTATAGCGCTGCCACGACTAACAAGGCGCAGCAGCGTTTGACCGCAGTCGTTCTCCTCAGCAAGAAATTCCATGACCTCCTTGAAGCGATTGTTAAGGGGAAAGTGGTACACTATCCAGCACCTCCTCTTACCGGTTACCGACCAACCAAACGGTTACTGGTACTCTAGCTCTTAAGGATTTCTAATTTTCATTTCGCTTTAGCGTATTTAGCTTTATCTTCGTCAGATTATTTATTAAAAGCGCCGTTTTAAGAAGAAAACAAAACAGCAGTCGTACCGGTATGAGCTGTCTGTGGTCTCACTTTCATAGACGATGGAAGCTGCTAATAAGCGTCGTGTGATTGCCGATGTAGAGCTGCAAGTCGCAGAGAGAAGCCGTAACCTTCCCCGTGGCCGGCCTGTCAGTCGACAGAGTGCTCAAACATCGTCTTCTTGGCTAGGTGCACCGCTTGTGTATGCTGCGTTGACATTTTTCGGCCTCATGATCTTCGTACACGTGTGGCAATTCTCGAGCTCACAGATACGTCCAATACTGTCCACGCCCTTTTGCAATAAGACGATGGTGCAGTTCTCTACCAAATTCGGCACCTTCACGGTGGACCTGTACCCGGAGCACGCGCCCCAAACCGTAGAAGCCTTCAAGAAGCTCGTAGACGGTGGCTTCTACCTCAAGGATGCTGGCTTTTACTACAATGAACCGAAGTTTGTGCTGCAGGGAGGTGGCTTTCTCTTTGACAAAAAGTCGCCCATCGGTAACTTACCGGTAGAATACAGCGCCCCAAGCACCGAGAGGATGGTGGTGATCGCGCGCAGCCACAAGCTGGGTTTGGGTAACACCGAGTTTGCCATCATGCTGCATGACAATACGGAGAGAAACAGACCGAATGAGGATGGACCTGGCTACACGACATTTGGACGAGTTGTGGAAGGATGGCATACGATTGAGTGTATCTCGAAGAAAATGGCGTCAGGATTCATGGCCAAAGAGGACCGAGATTACCAGATTGGATTCGACAAGGTCGAGTTTGTGGAGCGTCTTACAAACGACGACTACGAGGCCAGAAAACGGCTTGAGGAGTTGACGTACGTGTTGGAGACTCCATACAGCATAGTGATTATCTCAGAAAAGGACTGCCCCGAGAAGAAGGAGGTGCAGAAGATGCTTCACCAGTTCCGCTCCACTGTGCGTACCAAAGAGATTGGTTTTGCGAACCATAATCCGTTTGAACTGGAAGCCGTGGAGGCGCTGACTGGTCGCAAGTCGTTGCCGCTTGTGTTCATTAAAGGCAAATGTATCGGTGGTCTGCCTGAAGTGCAGAAGCTGCAGCAGAGGGGTACGATCCGTAAAACGCTGGAGAATAGCGGCGCGCTTGCAGAGGATGCCGTGTGGTCAGCTATTACTCAAAACCCCTTGGTGCTCTTCAGTAAGTCGTACTGTCCGTACTGCAGGAAAACCAAAGCGACGTTGGCGGAATTTGGCGCCAAGCCCGTGGTGTTTCAGCTGGATACTCGAGAAGACGGTCCGGCCATCCAGGCTTTCCTGTTCCGACTGACGCGTCAGTCTACCGTGCCGAACCTTTTTATCAAGGGCAAAAGCGTCGGTGGAAACGACAACGTGCAGGAATTGGAGCGGTCCGGCCAGCTGGCGGATCAACTCAAGAAGGCGGGAGCCATTGCGTAAGTCTCACATGTCTCGTGAATAACAAACGCATTGTCTGAGGAAGGAGAACCGAACAAGCGTATCGAATGAATCCATCATCTGTTCAGTGCTGATTTGTATTTAGCTGAGATAATTAGAGTGTCATGCATCTTACTTATGTTTATAATCTTTGCTTATGTTCATAATCGTATCATTTGTCGGAGCTTCGTCATAACGTTGTGTTGCACGTCACCTTGCAGGTCAGTTGAATCTGTACTTTCCAGGACTAGAAAACGACTCGACATGCACGAGGCATTTGACCTGCATCGGGCAGCACGAAGGCCTTCTACACATCCTATGGGACTGCGCAGGAGCGACTAAGGCTTGGGCGTATATCATCACACAGTGGACGCGAGCGAAAGTGTCACCCGCTCAAATGCAATTGTATAAACAAGCAGCGTTATCGAGATCGGCACCGGAGCTACCTCCGAGAGTGCGAGCGGATATCGAGCGCATATTCCCAGACACCGCTGACATAGTTGGACGAGCCTGGACAAGAATATGGTGGATAGCGTGCTCCGTATGCGTGACCACGCTATGGATTCAGCGGAACAGGAGCGTACATAAGCAGGAAAGTGCGTCCACGGAGCAAGAAGCAGCGGAAGTCAAACAAGTCCTTCTTCGCCAACTCCGAGCGGTCGCTATCAAGGAACAGCGGCAGGGGCGAGATGTAAGCAACGGAATCTACCTCCGACTAGCAACGAAAATGTTCCAAGACACCATCGTCAACCGGCAGCCGATACTGCACAGCCCACGTAACCGACAGGAGATATCTCCAGTGGCTGAGGACTTTTCAGAAATCTTGTAAACCATAACGGTAAATAGACAGTCTGTTTCCACTTCACCTTGCAGGAAGCCAAATTTACGATCACAGCCATCGATTGGACGATTTTTGATGGCTTCAGCACTAAAGCCAATCAACATCAGACGGAAGTGATATATGCCACGGGAGGTGAACTGCAAGTGGCCGACAAAGCCGGTATATTTTTGCTGCTAAATGTAATCTTGGACACAAGTGCTTTTTCGAGTCTTCACGTGCATTAATCCGTAATATGCTCCTTTTTGGACCGCACGGCTTGGCGCACACGAAAAATGGCAGCAAAGCCTTGCAACACCGTCTATCTGTACATCAGCTGCAGCCAATTCCTCCGCATCGGGACCCTCGATCGCCAGGAAAATCGGTGTTACAATTTGCAAATATAATCGGTCGACGTTTTACAAGACGTCGACTAATACTTGTTTTCACTGAAAGTTACATATCATGCTGGAAACAGGAGCCATATTGCTAGATTGGGACATTACATTGACTTCCCAGCAAGTGCAAATGAAGACATTGCCATCAATTCTAAAATGGGTCAGGTTTGGTCGATGCGGCAAACTTAGCCAAGTATGAAGCATGCACGTGAAGTGTAGCTGGATGCGGCATGATACAAAAGTGAAGAAGCTAGTATTTTGTGCAAACAGCCAGATTGGTCTTGTTTGACCACAAGTAGAATCTGGTCCAACTATCTTTCCCTGAAAGCATTCGCGCTGCAGTTTGATGCCTAACTTGACACACTTACAATCGGAGGAAAGGGCTGCGTTTTGCTGACAACGAGGATCTTCTTCGTGTGCGACATGTATCCTTTGATGTAGCCTTTGAAAATGAGGTTCGTTAGGACACATTCAATTTCATCCGTGTCCATTGATTTTCCGGTGGTAACACGCAGCGCCAACTGAAAGTCTTGCATCTGGAGTTGGTGGTTTTGCTGGATCAGGTAACTGAAGCGGCAACACGCACAAACGTGAGAAAAGTATGTAGTGAGCAAACCACACTTCAAAAAAGGTTAGCTCGCAGGGAACGTACACTTTCTTGAACAGGTTTCGCAAAACCAATAGGCGGAGTTTCTCAATCAATAAATACACACCCTGCTGGATGAACTTGTCTTGATACTGGGCTAGATATTCCGTGAAAAGGTGTAGATTGCCGCCACGGATGGCGTCCGTAAGACCGGTGTATTCTTCCAGTGAGAAGTCAGACAGAAGCTTAGGCGAGGGCGTCACGCCCAACAGCAACTTCACCGGCACAAGAAACTGCAGAATCATGCGCTTGTTGCGCACATTGCCGCGGTGGCAGTGCTTCCATGCGTAATCGAGACACATTTCAGCCTTCTGGTATTGGTCTTCAAACATAGAGATACGACCCACGTAGTACTGGTACGTAACCTTGTCACTCTTGTTAAACAATTCAAATTTTGAGAACGCAGGTCCTTCAACGGCACGGATGAGGTTACGGCATAAGTGGATCATATTGAGCTTGAAGTAGATCTTGAAAAGCTGGTTTACAATGAAGAGCGCGCCCATCTTCTTGTTGTAGTCTGGTGGGGCTCGGTCGTTTGCCGCCATGGCAAAACCTTTTTTCAAGTGCTGCTCTGCACTGCGTAGACTGTCATGAATCTCGTCTCCAGCCTTCTCCGAGGCTTCTTGATCCGCCTACAGTAATCAGTTATCAAAATATCGTCAGACTCTCCGTAGATCCCTCTTTGTTCTAGCTAGTACACGCACTCACCCGTGTAGCTAGTAGCCGCGTATCCACGAACAACACGTGCAAGAAGGGCATGACCCAATTCGTCTCCTCTCTAAAAACTTCCATAAACTTGCTGCAGTCAACACACCAACGAAGACACATGTTAAGCTCCGTCCGTGATATCCTGCTTCTCTTACAGCTAGCGCGTACATGACGGCACCAATCTGTGCATTATATGCATCTGCAAAGCTCTGCGCGTCCAGATGCTTGCGCGCCTGCATGATGCCCGCTGCCACTTCGGCGTACACACCAAACCGCGCCAGCTTATTGTGGCACGTCTGTTCTACCTGGTGTGCCGTCAGCGAGCGCATATCCACACCTGCACATCCCCCTGTCAATCTTAGTAATTGCGCCAGTAAAGCTCCGTCTTGTTCACCGACGGCCGCCCCAATGCGGTCCACAAATCCTGTTAGCTGCATCATCTTTCGACACTGAAAGTAGACAGTAACGCCATCCAATTGGACGAAATATAATGCCGAGAAAAAATGTGTTTTAACATTAATATTTTTTCGTGATCTCTCTTGGAAACGTCTCTTAGAAAGACGCTTTTTATTTTCTGAAGGTCCCGCTATATTTCTGCAACAAACCGAAACTTTGCTCGAAAAAATGTGCAACAGTATTTCTAACCTTAATTTAGACTCGATCTTATATTTCAGGATGGTAGAAAGATCAGTAGATTCAATCTTTTAGATTTACACATCGCTGTACTCATTACCAAATTGACTTTCCAAGCCTCAAGTGCCCGGAACAAGCCCCGCCTTCTTTCGATAATGGTGTCAATTATGTCCATCAAGGCCCGCCAGATCTTCGACTCGCGTGGCAACCCGACCGTCGAGGTCGACCTTGTGACCGATCTAGGCGAATACCGTGCTGCTGTACCCAGCGGAGCCTCCACAGGCGAGTTCGAGGCCCTAGAGATGCGTGACGGTGGCGCCGACTACATGGGCAAAGGTGTTTTGAACGCCGTGAGAAACGTAAACGAAATCATTGCCCCTGCTCTCATTGGCAAGGACGTGACTAAGCAGGCCGAACTTGACCGCTACATGGTGGAGACCCTGGACGGCACACAGAACGAGTGGGGCTGGTGCAAGAAGAAGCTCGGCGCTAATGCTATCCTGGGTGTGTCGCTGGTACTATGCCGCGGTGGCGCCGCCGCCAAGAAGCAGCCCTTATGGCAGTACATTGCCGACCTTGCCGGCAACCCTACGCCATGCCTGCCTGTGCCGTCGTTCAACATCATCAACGGTGGCTCCCACGCCGGCAACAAGCTAGCGATGCAAGAGTTCATGATCCTTCCTGTCGGCGCCATGAGCTTTACGGAAGCCATGAAGATTGGTTCGGAGGTGTACCACAACTTAAAGAAGGTGATCAAGGGCCGCTACGGCCTGGACGCCACGGCTGTGGGCGACGAGGGTGGTTTTGCCCCAAACATCCAGTCAAATGGAGAGGCCATTGACTTGATTGAGGAGGCCATCAAGGCCGCCGGCTACACGAACGAGGTGCGTCTTGGCATGGACGTTGCCGCGTCAGAGTTCTACACGGGCGCCGCGGATGCCCGTTACAACCTTGACTTTAAGAACGAGCATGCTCCCGAGTCCGAAAAAATCTCGGCTGATAAGCTTCTGGAAGTGTACGAGGGCTTTATCGCGAAGTGCGCCGGGTCAAGCAGGATCGTGTCGATTGAGGACCCGTTCGACCAGGACGACTGGAAATCGTGGATGAAGATTACGAAAAAGGTCGGCAAGGACGTGCAGATCGTGGGAGACGATCTGACGGTGACGAACCCGACCCGTGTGAAGAAGGCCATTGAGCAAAAGGCTTGCAACGCTCTCCTGCTAAAGGTGAACCAGATCGGCAGCATCACGGAGTCGATTGAGGCCGTGACGATGGCCAAGAAGGCCGGTTGGGCTATCATGGCCAGCCACCGCAGTGGCGAGACGGAGGACACGTTCATTGCTGATCTGGCTGTTGGTCTGAGTGCCGGCCAGATCAAGACGGGTGCCCCTTGCCGTTCGGAACGTCTGGCGAAGTACAACCAGCTTTTGCGTATTGAGGAGGAGTTCGGTGCCAGCGCTCGCTACGCCGGTGAGGACTTTCGTGACGTGGAGAAGCTCGGCAAGTACTCGGCCTTCTAAGTGTTGTATGCACTGAGCTGTTGCTCCCGCAGGCGGAAGAGTTTGAAGCTTCAACACGTATTCCACTTCAGTACTCGTTCTTGTTCGGCACGTTGGTCGTGTTGCGTGAGGACATTTGCTTCGTCAAGCAGCCCTTCTTCACCGTGTCGAATCAGTATTGAGCGCAAAAATAGTATGACGTACCACCGTAGGCCCCTTTTTGTCCGATCGAATGTTAACTGCTGCTTCAGCATGCCATAGGTGGCAAGCCGCTAGTGATTGTGGTGTCGGTATGCTCCATGGCTTGCCCCTCAGTGCTTTTGGAAGTGCAAAGCCTGCTTCTGCAGTCGCTCCATCTCGCCACTACGCAGGACTTTTCTTTAGTCGAAGTGTATGCTCGTCGCTGGAATGCTGTGATTGCTGCCTTAAGAGAGATCTCGTTCAATCCATTGTTTGGAATAAAACAGCAGGATTATCATGATTGCATGAGACATCACAGACACACTGACACAATAGTTCATAGAGCATAGCCTCTTCGCTCTCTGCTGCTCAAGCAGTTTGTCTTGTTTTCACAAGCAAATGCATGAGCTTCATCTCGTCTACGCTACAACGAACGAAGCGAATTCCACAACTACACTATTTTGGCTTTCAATTTTGGATTAATTATCAATTTAGTAATGCTCATTGGATGTGGCCGCTTGGTGGAGCGATTGCGAGCCAAGCGCTCGGCACTCAGCTTCCTCGGAGCTCATTTATCAACGATGGTAAATACTGCACCAGATAGCAGTGATGAAGCTTCCGTATCCGCCGCAATGTTCGCGGACTTTGTGCGCAAGTGCGGACTATCCAAGAAGAGGCTGCACCAGGAGCTCTATCCTCTCGAGTTTGGTAAGAGTAGTTTCTTAATTTCCAATCTGTTTTTTTGCACAAGATGTGACGTGTGTCAATGACGCTTTTTTTCAGGACGAAGCGCACGGGCTGGTGAGTTCCCCATTGCAGTTGCTACTTCGGGTGGCGCTGATAGCATGGCATTGATGCTGTTGCTGAGAGAATATCTGCAAGAGAATCGCATCAAAACCCCGCTTCTGGCGGTTACGGTGGACCATCGGTTGCGGCTTGAGAGCAGCAGGGAAGCACTAGAGGTGGCTAAGATTTCTGCCGATCGCGGTGGTATACATCATGTCACGAAAGTGTGTGAATGGTACCGTGATGAAGCAGAACAACAAGCAGGAAAAGGACGTGTGGCAGATTTGTCAAGGCCAGTGAAACCACGCAATAGCAAGATGGAGGAGAAGGCGCGACAGTATCGGTACAGTTTGTTGCGGCAAGCTTGTCTAGAGCACCGAGTGCGCTGTTTGTTCGTGGCTCATAATCATGGCGACCAAATCGAGACGATGCTTTTTCGTCTTGGGAGGGCGAGCGGTATTAATGGGTTGGCAGGGATAGCAAGCCGATTGCCATTCTTCTCGGTTGATAAATCATTGACTTGTCCCCGTGGCACTGAAGATTTGGAGACAGTCAATATGGCAATGCTCATCCGGCCGTTACTTTCTGTCACAAAAGACAGATTGATGTCAACCTGCGATCGATTTCAGCAACCGTGGATACACGATCCCTCCAATGATAACCCCGTGTACGATCGTGTTCGAATACGTCAGGTACGCTTGTGAATATTTTTTGTGTAACGCTAACACTGAAGTTAACAGAATATATTTTATCGGAACAGGAGCTGAAGCGGATTGAAAGTGAACGAGGAGCTGCTATCTTGGACTTGTTCTCTAGGTTCCAAAAGACCGCTGAGAAGGCCAAGAAAGAGTTTGGACGTGCTGGTACGGAAGTGGATAGAGAAATCTTTTTTTGCTACGTTTTTCTAAAGACCTTCTACTGCGTCAGAACGGTTTATGCTTTGCAAGTACACTGTGACCTGGGAGCCAGAAATTGTCGTCCTGCAGATGGCAATCTTCCACAACCCCAAAGTGTTCGACGAGCTGCTTTATCGGTTGCTTTCGCTTATTATTGTACACATTGGCAAAAAGGAGGCGCCCCCGCGGTTGGCATCAGTCGCTCGTTTTGCACGCAATCTACAACACCTGGAGTCAGGGAAGCAGCTCACGTTAGGCGGATGTCGGGTGCGTTTATTCGCGTTGTATAGTTGGTCATCTAACCAACTCGTGGATAAAACTAATCAATGTGCATTCCTGGCAGATTCAACTGATTGCAAAAGGCCATCAAATCGAATTCCAGTCTGAGCGCACAAAGAAATAAAAAAGGCACATCTGTATCGGTCTGGTACATTGTACCTATGCGCTCCACGCATCAGTTTGAACCACTGGTCAATATTCACAATGAACAAGAAGTCGGAGCAAATTGAGGTGGCACCAGTACCCGGGTTCTTTGGCCACGTCGTGAACCCTGGCCAGCCGCTCAGATGGGCGAATGACGTCGCAGAGTTTTGCATGCAGCTGAACTCGGCGGCGCTCGGCGCTGACGCAACCAAGGGCCGTTCCACGCTGTCCATAGTGGTTAAGACGTCCAAGATCGCATTGTGCACGCTGACGACGGAGGTGACGGAGCAATGGAACTTGACGCAGACGTTTACGCCCATGGACGGGGAAATTGAGCTCGTCGTTGACGGTCCAAATTCTATCCATGTCACAGGTTTTATTGAGGTTGCCGGAGAGGAGGACAGCGACGAGCACGATTTTGACGATATTGACGATGAAGAGGATGAGATGATGGTGTTTGGAGACGATTGCTTGAGCGATGTAGATGCTGATGAAGAAGAGGACCGGGATGACCAGAAAAAGAAGAGCCGTTTCGAAGTCCTTGAGGAACGCGTTCACAACAAGGAGCCAGAGTCGAAGAAAAAGTCGCCAAATAAAGAGGCTAAGAAGACGGAGGAAGTTAAGAAGGAGTCGAAGAAGGACGGAGCTGTTAAGAAGGCGGCCGCCGGCGCTGCTGTGGCTGAGAAGAAGGCGAAAGAGGAAAAAGAAGCGGCCAAGAAGAAAGCTAAGACTTCTAAGCTGGCGGAGAAAGAGAAAAGGATTGCGGAGAAGCTTGCTGAGGCCACTGCTACAAAGCCGAAAAACAAGAAGCGCGCGGCTTCGGTAGAGTCTGTTGAGGTCCCGAAGAAAGCTAAGGTTGCTACCCGTGTGCACAAGGGCGTCACCATCGAGGATGTGTAAGTGTATCCACTTGTGGGTTGTGTGAAAGTCACAAGCTAATACGTTGGTGTGTGCTCGCTTTTGATCCGTAGCGCTGTTGGCAAGGGTCATCCCGTGCAACGCGGTCGCAAGGTGGGCATTGTGTACCGCGGTCGTTTGACAAACGGCAAGCAGTTTGATGCGACTCAGAACCGCAAGAAGCCGTTCACTTTCCGCCACGGCATCGGTGATGTGATTAAGGGAATGGACATTGGTATTGAGGGCATGCGTGTCGGCAGCAAACGCACGATCACTATTCCGTCGCGTCTGGGCTATGGCCGTGAAGGCTCGCCGCCTGTCATTCCGGGCAACTCCGACCTTATTTTCGAGATCGAAGTTGTAGCCGCATAGAAAGCCATAGGTCAACTACGTAGCTTTAAACTCCGAGATACGTTGTGTAGAGTGTACATCGTTTCCTGCACAGACTTCATGCAATCTGTAAGCCGAAATTAACTCTCGATGTCGTCAGATCTTTAGCCAAAGCTAACGTTAGAAGCTGACAAACATACTCAAAGGACTCGAGAAAACACATTGAGCTTGCACTTCAGTAAAAAAACAGGTTCGCCAGTACTCAATGCTGATATCAGGTATGAACAGGCTTGAAGCAGTGCAAACCAAGTGGTGATGTTCGACTGAAAGTACGCACAGAAAAAAGCAAGTGAGGAAGCTCCCGTGCGTGGCACAAAAGCTTGAGCAAAGATATATTGGCTGCTTGTGCAAGTTTGACCCCAGCAGAGCATATCCAAGACAAGGATTTGGTTTCCCATCATAGTAGTATGGTACTGATTCACGAGATCGTTAGTAAGGAAAAGTCTACCGCAGCATGTTCACGAAGACGGAAACGTCCATCTTGGCTTGCTCTTGCTCCTGCTCTGAGGTTACGAGCTCATTGGCATCTTCCAACCGAGCCGTGAAGTCGGCAAACGGACCCGAGGCCACGTTCTGCCTCGCGGGTGAGAGGCGGTTGGTGGTCGAAGGTGACTGCAGCGGGCGCTTGGCTTGGGGTAACATCATCGAAATGAGATCCTTCAGTACATTGGGCATGGTAGATGTGTCGAGTGGCCTGAGGGTGGAGAGGGCTTGGGCATGGAGTTTGAATGAGTATGCAAGGGAAGGTAAGATGAATAATAAAGGAAGGAATTATGCAACAGCACAGCTCTTGTTGAACTTTTGGCAACGAGAACCAAAATACAATCCCACTTGCCTTGACCAAGTGTTTCATTTGGCTGAGATGTTGATGCTACCAGGTAGCGAAGCATTTTACCTTCGCACCTACGATATACGAGACAAGTATATCCAGTATAAGCACCGAGTACGTTGATTCCAACTCGTCGCAGAATTCGGTGATGTCAAAAACGCTTGACAGTGGTCAGCTGACATCCAAAACATCTTTTGCAAAAGTATTTTGGAGCTGCAGCTGCTCACTCACGCCTGACTAGCTAAATTCTGCAACACGTTTACCCGAAAGCATTGCTAATGGATGAACATCATTTTTTATTAGCAATGCTTTGAGGTAATCGCTTTGCAGCACAAGTTGGCTGGACATCATACAGTCTTTGCACTGCCAGCATCGCGGAGCAAGCACATATATATCCCAGCAGTAAGAGATGTGAATGGCACCTATTCAGCAAAGCATAACAAGCAGGCAAAAGTTGACAGCATTGCTGCAGCAAGAATTTGATTGTGCCAATGGCACCCATTCTGTTACACTTTGACCTTAGAGCTCTTCTTTCTCAGCGGCGTTCCCCAGAATTTCGTTCATGATATCCTCGTCCTCGTCATCCTCTTCGATCTCATCGAGCTGCACGTCTGTGCCGTCCCATGGATTGACAGTCTTGATCTCAGGCAGCTCATCAAAACCCACTGTCGACTCGCGGCCCTGCATAATATCCTGCAAAAACTCACTGATAGCTTCCGCAGTAAAGGAGCCTCGCTGGACGACGTATCGCTTCCGGTCAAGGTTGATAGCTACCAGCGACGGATATCCAAACGTCAGCTCAAAACGGTTCTCAAAGTCAGATTGGTCACCACCCTGCATCCATCCAAACTTGAACGGCTTGCCGCGCACCAGCTCTGCGGCTTCCTCAAGCGTTTTAATGTAGCCGTCGCGCGCACTCTTGCCGCCTTCGGTAATGGGCGGAAGCACACTAATGACGCAGCTCGACTTGCCCTCGCAGAAGTCGTTTACAGCGTCAGCAGATGTAAGCTCCTTGATCCGAAGACCGCTACCCATGGCATCTAGCGATGCGAGGGCAAACTCCAAAATTAGAGAAGCTGTACGCTCTCCCTTATAGTCTTCAGCGTCAGCAGGGCCCTTAGCATTTGGTCCAAACAACTTAATCGTAGGGAATCCTTCGATACCATACTCACTAGCCTTCACTTCATTCGCCGTTCCATCAAGAGCAGCAAACTTCACAAATCCCTTAAGGTCCGACGCAGCCTTCTCCCACTCCGGGGCAAGAGCCTTGCAGTGTCCGCACCACGGCGCATAAAACTCCACCAGCCAGACATCTCCGCTCTCCAGCACCATGCCGTCAAAATTCTCATCCGTAAGGGTGATGACACTGCTCTTCTCACTGGACGACGTCCTGTTCGACTGAGGCTTTGACTTTTTCTTCTTTTTCTCCGTGCTGTCCGACAAACGCGCCTTGACAAGTCTACGCGACGCCACCAGTGCAGCATCCACGATGTCCTTGGCAGTGCGCTTTCCCTCGAGCATCGTGGGCTTCGTCTTGTCCGCTCCAAAGATCATGATGGTGGGAAAGCCGCGCACGGCAAACTTCTGCACAAATTCATCATGCTCCTGGCAGTCAATAGCCGCCAAATTCGCAAAGCCCTCCAGCGCCTTGGCTGCCTTCTTGTACTCGGGCTCCAGCTCCTTGCAGTGGCCACACCACGGCGCGTAAAACTCCACGAGCCACACGCCCGAGTCCTGCTGCACCTGCTCACGAAAGCTCGTAGGATCCAGCACCTTGACACTATCCTCACTCGAGTACATGCCTTGAACGCCAGATAGCAGACTCGTCGCCGCAGCGCACATCAAGATCGCTGCACCTCTCATCGTCCTTATCAGTCTCGCAATAACACCTCAATTACGAAAATGATCGCAAACGTGACTCAACGGCCACGTTAAGCGCAACGATTGGCTGAGGAATTGACTGACCAATTGACGTGCAGCCTTTAATTTAATGTCTGCGTACTGGCCGCTAGCTGTTAGCGTTTCTCCTGACATTGCCAATATGTCAATAAGTGAAGTATTTTTCGCGTATTACAATATTTGCTGGTCATGCACCAATCCATACGTATTAAACAAGAAAGCTGCACAAGACAACAAAGCAAGCAACTCGAGAGGCATACAATGCGCAGCAATAAACAAAAATAGTGCTTACTGGTGTGTGATTACAGGTGCTTCTTCTTGTACTTGATGAAGCGTAACAGGTTTAGACGAGTCTCCTTTACGTGGGCCACGAGAGTACGATCTAACTGCTGTTGCTCCGCCTTTAGTTTGGACTTTAGTGCACTAGAGGTACATTCTAGTGCACTGACGAAGTTCAATGCTCGGAATGTGTCGTCGAACTCCTCGTCATCGTACACGTCAAAGATGGCGTTGAGGGTCTCGACCACCACCTCCAGATTCGAGTCATCTAGTCGTGATACAAGAGTACGTCCCACAGTCTCTTTTTCGACCGCGCTAGAACAGCGCTTACCCACGCAGCCGATCACGCCAATTGCATTTAGTCGAGACTCAGCAGAGCGTCCATGGGCAGCGCAGTTCAACATAAGCTGAGCGTCTGTAGCAGCGACAGCTAAGTGACGGTTCCCTGAACTGCTACGACGCAGCGCAGACAATATTGGCGCAGTCACCGCAACCTCAAGGTCGTTCGTCGCATTGCTTTCTAGAGAAAAGAAGGTAGGAGCATCAGAAGCAGCCTCAACTTCGTGGTTGAGGTTTCTATACAGAGCACACAGATTGCAGAAGATCTGAGGCACTACATTTTCACCAAGCACCTCCCACGAGACGTTCAGCAAAAGGTTGTTTACAGCATTGCACACGCGAATACGCATCTTTTCAAAATCTTTTCCTGCAGCGAAAAAAGTTAGACAATGATGCAAGCACAACACAGCGAACATTTAAAACCTTACTGATCGTCTTTGTAGGAAGTTGCGGGATTGACACAAGTCCCAGCAAAATGGTCACGCAGAGTGAAAACACGCGGCTAGCTTCGAGCCATTTCAACACTATGCTGCCATTTGCATCAATGCCTGCGTCTATGTCCATGTGCGACGCCGCATACTCCTCCATAGCGTCCTCCTCGTCGCTGCCCCATTCATCTTCATCGTCATTGTCTCCGCCATACACAGCTAGCTCAGCAACCAGCTCAAGCGCCAGTGTAAGCGTATGCACACTGTCACGCCACATGCGAACCTTCATCTTCGCAGTCGTGATCTTCTGCTCCTCGGAGACCAACGTATCGTCTTCCACGTTTTCATCTTCCAAGAGAGACTTCTGCGACAGCTCATAGTTCTCTGACGCCTGCTGCGCCATCTGCACCACATTCACTGCATCATACGCCAGCGCCGCCTCCAACACCGGCATCACTCGAGCCACATTGTCTTCCACCTGCATGATCGTCTGCAAGTTCATAGCAATACCCACCGCTTCCAAACGAATTTGCAGCGCCAATTGATCCGACGGTGCTTGAATTAGTTCTACAATCGTCTGCTGGTACCTCACGTTCGCTTCAATTACGTCATTCAGCTGCGCATTGCCCTCCGAGATCAGCAACAGCAGCTTCAACGTCTCCAAATGCAGTGCCGAGTGCGCGCGAGCCAGCGCCGCAATCTTAAAAATAGGCGGCAGCAATTTTCCCTGCGTCAGCTCATTTACTGCTGCCTGGCAGCTCTCACACAAGTTGCTAAGAAGCGCCACAGCCTGTTCCAACAGCTGCACTGCACGCAAATCTCCGTTACCGCTGAGCATCTTGTCCGTGGCGTTCTCCGTAATTACTTTTACGAGCGGCGTCACAACATTCTGCGTCGTCATGAGCTCGCACAGCTCCAAGCCGCCCGTTACACTCATGTTGCGCAGCGCGCCCAGTGCATGCTGGCGCACCATGGGCAGCGGGTCCACGACCCGCGGGATGAGCTTCGTGAGCAGCCCGGCGTCCACCATGCGCTGCAGCTTACAGCGGCTCTTAATTTCAGCCTCATCGCTCTCTGTGTTGCCAAACATAGCGGCAAGCGCCACGCACGTGGCTTCACGCACGGCGCCCTGCAGGTCCACGAGGCCTTGGAACAGCTGCGCCTCATCTGCCGCCACGGTACTTAAATCCATGCCGTGTAACTCCTGTACATCTGCGGCTGACGAACTGCCTGGAAGCAGACCGCGCTTCTTGTGGGTGATGAAGCGGAGCTTCTTGGCCTTGCCCATGGTGGAGATAACGGAGAATGGCTACTCGTCTCCAGCCAACCTTTGCGTGTCAATTTGTCAAAATATGTGCACTACATAAAGGAGAGAGTCGAAGCCTATTTTAGGGTGCGTCATACATGAAAATGAACTTCAAGATAGATGCGCATCCATCGTACCACTAAGTCATTCGTTTGTCGGCCCTTCAATTTGTGGTTATCATGCTGCCGTCTCATGTCTTCCGCGTCTCTTCTTCTCTACGTCGCTGTGTCTCCACTTCCGCTCGGAATAGCTTCGTAGACCGTCTGCGTAATGAGCTAGCGGAGATCGACGCAGCCGGTACATACAAGCACGAGCGCGTGATCACGTCTACTCAGGGCGTTAAGATCGCGGTGAATGGCGATACGGTGCTCAACTTTTGCGCCAACAACTATTTGGGCCTGAGCAATCACCCGGCGGTGGAGCAGGCGGCGGCTCAAGCTCTTAAGGAACGCGGCTTTGGCCTCAGCTCTGTCCGCTTCATCTGTGGCACCCAGGACATCCACAAGCAGCTAGAGGTAGCCATATCTGCCTTCCACGGTACAGAGGACACGATCTTGTATCCGTCATGCTTTGATGCCAATGCTGGTCTCTTTGAGGTGTTGCTAAACAAGGAAGACGCTATCCTTACGGACGAGCTCAACCACGCCAGTATCATCGATGGTATTCGACTCTGCAAGGCCGAGCGCCACCGCTTCAAACATATGGACATGAAGGATCTGGAGCAGAAACTCAAGGATACGCAGCACTGCCGCACGCGGATAATTGCCACGGACGGCGTTTTTAGTATGGACGGTGATGTGGCTCTGCTGCAGGAGATCGTGGCGCTCGCAGAGAAGTACAATGCCCAGCTCTTCATTGATGACTGTCATGCTACCGGGTTCTTTGGACCTACGGGACGCGGCAGTGATGAATACTGCGGGGTGAACGGCAAGGTGGACGTGATTAACTCGACCCTTGGGAAGGCTCTAGGTGGCAGCACTGGCGGGTACACAACTGGCCGCAAGGAGGTCGTAGACCTGCTGCGTCAGCGCTCGCGCCCGTATCTCTTCTCCAACTCGCTCGGACCGTCTGTTGTCGGCGCCTCACTCAAGGTCTTTCAAATGCTTACAGAGTCGTCCGAGCTCGTCGAAAAGATTCGTACGAACACGCACCACTTCCGCGACCGTATGACTGCGGCGGGCTTCACTCTTAAGGGATCTCGGTATGAAAGTCTTTTTCTCAATTGCTGCTCGCTCATGGAACTGTTGCTGACGATATACGACGTATGTGTTACACAGCGACCACGCAATCGCGCCGGTGATGTTGGGCGATGCTCGTCTTGCGTCTGAATTGGCTGATGACATGCTCAAGCGCGGCATTTACGTCATTGGCTTCAGCTACCCGGTGCGATCATTCGCATGGCAAAGCACATGTCATAACGCCGTTTACTAACAGATTGCGTCTGGTGTGTGCATATCCTAGGTTGTTCCGAAGGGTCACGCGCGGATCCGTGTGCAGCTCTCGGCTGCTCACAGCATTGAAGACGTTGACAAGGCCGTGGACGCTTTCATAGAGTGCGGCAAGGCACGTGGTGTCATCAATTAAATGCATCCCGGATTAGTTGAAGGTGGTAGCATTTGCAACGTCATCTTTGCCAGGTATTGGCATGGTCTTGTTTTGGCAAATAAGTCTAGACTCTGGTGTTATTTCGCAAGTGGATGCTGCAAGAATGGCACTACCGACATCAGGGCAGAAGCGGTAATACAGAAACGCAGCGTTAAAATCAAGATCCTACTCTGTTATCTTGGATAGCTGTAAACTCATACTCTATCAACCGTATCTTAGGGATTACTAAAATATCCTCGTACCACGCGGGCAGGCGGCCACAGCGAAGGTAGAGGTAAAACAACTTAGTCACTTTCAGTATCATTAGCTGCAAAGCTTCGCTAGCTCTGCACTGTCGCAGCATTTGCTCGTCAATACTACGCACGCGTAAATCGTAGTGTCGGTGCAATGATCCAACATCACCGATCGATTAATAGTCGTATCAAAACAAACAAGAAATCGCATCTTCTTCCAGAATTTTGTTCACTTAGTAACAGCTTCTGCCTCGGGCTTGCTTCTTCCCACCTTTTGACTCCACAGGCCACCACAGCAAGAGCCTCCAACCACAGCACAATCTCCCAGTTATCAGTCCACTCGACAGCAATGCAGCAAATTGCTCATTTTTCGTCTCCTATAGCCACAAGACACCAGCCAGAGATAGCATAGTTCTCATTCTGCTTAATTTCTTTCTCTCTTATTGCCACAGTTCGTGGTGTTTCTCGAGTGCGTAAGCGCTCTTTGAGCCTCTAGGAAAAATGTCTGCGTACTGCTGAATCAACGCAGCATGTGTCTTAATAAGATAATCTTTTTGCTCTTTCGTTACCCGACGGGTGTCACCCTGCGGTGTCTGCACCACCACGAGGATAGAGTTGTCCAGTACATGCTCGCCCGCGGCCACCACAACGCCGCTGCCAATGAGGCAATTGCTACCGATCACGGATCCCGCCTGGGCTATCGACTTGGGCTCAAACCAGTTGCCATCTCCCACGCGGCGGCTCTGCACCACGCAGCCGCTCTCGAACAAATTGTTACTGCCGATCTGCATCTCGTCAGGCCCGTCGTTGGCAAGCACAGCACCGTCCTCGACAAAGCAGCGCTCACCCAGGATAATAGGTCCGACTGAAGACCGAATAGAAGCACCCGGATGCACGGCGCACTGCTCTCCCACAGTCACAGCGCCCTGGAGCTGCGCCTCCACACACACCGCGGCAGTGCGTGCCGCCTGCATCATTTGTGTCTGGTGGAAGATGGGATCAAAATTGTGACTAAAATTAGTCACAATTGCGTTTTTACACTCGCGACTTGAATTTGGTCCACACAAATGCCGCGAGCGCGGGTGATCGACGGCAAAGCCATCTCGAAGGCGCTGCGTGATGCACTCAAAGGCGACGTGGCCGCTCTCACTGCCAAGTATGGACGGGTATAGCTGCTTCTATCATCCTTTACTGTCTATTCTCTTTCTAAATGAGATGTATCTAGGCACCAGCACTTGGACTCATCATGGTAGGAGATCGTAAGGACTCAGCGTTGTACGTACGCAACAAGCATGCAGCCTGCCGTCGCACGGGCATTCGATCGGAGAACTTTCTTTTCAATGAAGACGTCTCCCAGGTATTAGTAGACACAGACACGCAGATAGAGAGAGAGACTGAGATTAACAAGTGACTGCTGGTGTCAGGACACTGTTTTACAAAAGGTGGAGGAGCTCAACCAAGACCCGACCATTGACGGTATTCTAGTGCAGTTGCCACTACCTGGGAAGGAGTCGAATGCTCGAGAGATCATTGACCGCATTCAGCACGACAAGGACGTAGACGGCCTTCACCCGTTTAACGCTGGCGAGCTGGTCATGCGTGGACGATATCCCTACTTGATCCCGTGCACGGCAAACGGAATCTTAGCTTTATTGGATGACCAGCACATGTCGCTGCGTGGCATGACAGCAGTGATCATTGGACGCAGCAATTTGGTGGGTAATCCGGTCAGCATGTTGCTGCAAAAGCGCAATGCCACGACGATTCTTTGTCACTCGAAGACAGTGGATTTGCCGCGGTATGTGCGTCAAGCTGATGTGGTAGTAGCGGCGTGTGGACAGCCTTACCTTGTACGAGGTGAATGGTTGAAGCCCGGTGCGACGGTCATCGATGTCGGTATTAACTTCGTGCGTGATGTGGATGGCAAATATCATGGCGAAGCGAACTCTGACGGCTTCAAGCTCGTTGGTGACGTCAATTTTCCCGAAGCATGTAGAGTAGCAGGTATCGTTACACCTGTGCCCGGCGGTGTAGGACCTATGACTATTGCTATGTTGCTGCACAACGTCGTTGAGGCATTTAAGCGCAGGATGGAGATTGGAAAAAAGGGTGTGCTATGAGAAGCCTCGTTGAGTCGCGACTTGTGTAAGGATATGCGAACTTATGGCTAAACTTGTGTGAGCTTGTGAGTGTATATTTGCTATGGTGCTGGCTGAGCTTGTAACGTATTAACGACGGGTCAACAAATGTCGACTATTCACCTTAATTGGTCAACATTTTTGTGCAATCGCATGCATAGAATGCAATACCACATATGTAATACGCGCTGCGATCGTTTTTGGAAATCGGTGAGTCTGCGCGCATTGTTTCCAGTTCGGCTTCAGCATGTGCTGCTCTAGTTGCCGGGTTCAGCAATGGAGAGTTTCTCACGCTGCAGTTTGACGAGCGATTGCTTTAGTGCAGTTAAAATAAGCTGGAATGCTCACGCATAGCAGACTTAGCCGGATGTTGTACTGGAGCTTGTGCGGTGTCGGCCAGTTGTTCAACTGATTGGAAGCGTTCACTATCGCGGACGAGCACCCATTGCAGATACAAGAACTCCCCACGCAAGAAACTCTGCACAGGATTATGCGTCCGTCCGTTTACAAGCCCTAATGAGCGTGCAAAAATTGATATAGCGGATACAAAGTCCGAATTTACAGGGAGTGAAGGCGATGCAGCCGTTTGATGTCGGGTTGTCTGCGACGAATATGGGTGGCTCTATAATTATGATGAGCGGTATCTGTGGTGTAAGCAGTGGAGGCGTGAATTTGTGAAGCGGCGTTCATCGCAGTACCGTAGGCATCGACGATCTCGGTAGGCGACTGGGGTCTGAACAGCACTTTGCGACCTGTGGATGCAACTCGAGTATTTATGTGTCAACACTCTAGATAGACTTCCTGGCAAGCACAACCTGATGTCAAATAATTTTATTTGCATATACACGGGAGCACGACTTGGTCGTCAGGATACGAGTGTAGGTTGTTAATTGAAGATTGGCATCCAGCGTGTTGGAACCATGAATTCTGGCATGCATACCCGACGGCAAGTACAGTATACAGATTACATGGTTAAATATGCGCTATTTTTTGATGTCAAAAGACATGATAAATCCAGGAGCACACCACTGTCGAATTAATTATTCAGCGAGTCTAAGGTGTTATGATTGGCATCCCTTTCGGTCCTTGGCGTTGCTGACAGCCAAGACATAATTGCGGTTTGTTAAAATTTGAGAAAATATATCTCAGAGTTCCATTATCCTCTGTTCATTAGTCTTTCTGAAATAAAGTTGTATATTTGTCACCACGTCATCAATGCCATTGGAACACGTCGCTTCACAATAGAAAAAAAGGCAACAAAGGTACTTGTTTGCCAATTATGGAGGAATGATTGTGGTGTTAACGCACCTAGGGCCAGATGCTTCATTTTTGCGGTAAAAGCCTGCTTGCTGAGGTTTTATTTGATGCAGAGCTGTTGTGGCGTTGTGCAAGTGTCAAACTTGTTGTTACTCGGTAGAGAGAGGACCAAAGCGGTCAAATGGCCTTCATAGCCATGCGGCAAACTTAAGCAACACAGAGCAGCCTCAACAAGCGCATCCTGTGTTATTCCGTAGCCGTCCGAATGCCTCTCAACGCAGCAATAACTCTTGCCGCTGACTATTTGACCACATTATATAAAATGAAAAGCTACAAACACGAAACGTATTGCTTGCGAACAAGCGCTTTCTGATAAAGAAACACTAGAACTGATGACACAAGCACCATCTTTTGTGCTACAGTACCATTTACCAGTCATTCTTATGGTAAAGCTTGCCCTTAATGCTGAGCTTGGAGGTGTTCCGCGACCACCGCTTCGCGCCTGCATTTTGACGTGCTTGTCGGTCGCGTTGCACCCGCTGCTTAATGATCTCGTTCTCCACGGAAAACGAATCCTGTGCTTCGTCATCGTCAGCATCTTCGTCAGACCCGTCAGCCTGGCTGTGAAGAGTCGTCTCTTTAACTCTTTGCGCAAGTTCTGGTACTTCCTCATCATCGGCTTCTTCCTCACTCTCACTTTCCTCCCTACCATCATCCTCACAATTGTAGTCATCGCTGTCGCCGTCTTCGAGAATTTGGTGGGCCGAGAAAATGGATAGCTGTCAGTTAATCAAATGAAACCCCACAAGTCAGCCACTGTATCGTATCGCATTATTGATAAAGTCCCAACTTACATCGTATACTTTCTCGCCGAACTCTTTGCCGAAGCCACTGGCCTCCACATCCTCGTCAAGTCGGACATGTTCGTCGGCAACGATATCCTCCAGCTTCGGAACACGCTATAGCGTAAAGAACACACAAGGTCAGCAATTGCTTCGAGTCCCCACACCATAACTATAAAGGCTAACTTCCATGATTCTTCAATATTGCTTACCTCTGGTATGAAGGCACCACCTTGCAGCCGCGAGAAAAATTTTACGAGTCCATGCACATCGCGATTAAACATCCTGCAATCAAACAAAATGTCAAAAAATGCGATGAAAACGACACGAACGCTACTTGCACTCACTCGGTAGCGTTCGGATGCGATGTTGAGATCATTTGCGGAAAATCGATCATAGTGATTTTGCCATCGTCTCCAATCATAATGTTAAACTCGTTAAAGTCACAGTGTATCAGTCCATACTCCGCAAGACGGACAAGAATCGACATGGACGTGTTGTAGGCGTCCTCTGAGTTAGCAAGACGGCGTACTTGGTTGAGCGGAGAGCCATCTACAAGACTCATGCAAATTGCGTGACGGTTGCAGTCAAAGGGCGTTGGTGTCGGAAATCCACGGTCATACAATGCCTACAACAGCAACAAACAGGAAGTTACCGATACAAGCACTAATTGTATCATACTTGTGTCAAGCGTACCTTCAGGAAAGCGTATTCCTTCATGGCCGAGAGTCGCGACATGTAAAACCAACTAATTGATTTGCGATTCTTGAGATAATCTCGCTTGGACTTGACAGCACGAAACGATGTGCGTCCAAGACGGTGGAACTTAATCGCAACTTCCGTGCCGTCCTCTTGCGTCGCCAAGTAGATATCCGACTCCTTGCCAACGCCGATCTGGCGGCCCAGTCCCGTGATGTGACCACGCTGCAGGAATGCCCGCAGCGCCAAAAAGTCGTATCCGCTGTATGTGAGACGGTAGCCGTCGTAGGCGTTACCATCGTGAGCGATGAGCTTATTACGCAGCAAATGCGACAGAATTTTCTGCACACCGCCATGACGCAACTTGGCAATACTAGTGATGAGCTCTACAGGCACTACCTCATGATTCTTCATGCCCATTTCGATGGCTGTCAACACTCGGAAGTGTTCTTTCGTCAGGTAACGCATGGCAGTCACGTCCAGCTTCATGGTCAAGTCTTTTACTGGTTGGTCGTAAAAACATAGGGTTCAAATGGATACATTTTGGAAATGGGTCTGTTTTAGAAAACGAATTATTATTTACAACTAATGGCGCCGATTCAATTCGCGTTGACGCTGTCGAAAAAACGACGACGACGACAGGATGAGAATGGAATGAAGATAATGCCACTATGCGGTGTATTTCACAGTATTGAAGAGCTGCAACAGAAAAGAAGCAAAGTAAGTGGAGCGAAGCGTCGAGTGGAGCTGCTCGAAGATGTCGAAGCGAAAGTAAAGCGTCTCAAGGACGAGGGCAATACACTTGCCGAAGCTGGTAGATTTCGAGCGGCAATGGGTAGGTGGAAAGAAGCTGTCGGTATAGACCCAGACAATGCAGAACTGTATGAATTACTGGCCCAGGCTTCTATGGCAGTATACGAAGACTTTCAAGCTGTTCAGTTCGCGCGTAGAGCGACCGAATTAGCCCCAGTGTGGAGTGATGGATTTCTTACTCTTGCTCGGTGTCAGCTTAATTTTGGTGAGCTAACGCTAGCACTTGAAGCGCTTGAACAGGTCAGTATTGGAAGTGCTTACGCTTTACAACCGTCGTTTTTTACCTAGCTACTGTGTTGCTAGACTGTTAAGCTCAATCATGGAGTGGAAACAGAGGAAATGGCAAATGATCGTCAGGATATTGAGGAGCTGCTTGTTAAACAAAAACAAGTACTAAGCAAACGCGGCCAAGAAGCGATGCAAGAAGTAGAGGCAGACAAGTTACAGGTCATTTCATGCTTCAAGCACCTGACTTTTCGAGCCAAGATAATAAGCGACATGTAAGATAAAGCTGACGGTAGTAATGCAAATAATGTGGACAGGCTTATTAACTGGAGCTTAGCGAACGATGGAGGCGGGACTCTATATACTAAAGCAACTAACTTACAAAACGCCGAAGTTTCGACTGCAACCCGATCTGGCCAATCTTTCCTGTCTCTATCGTCTCATTGGCTTCCACTACTCTTGAACAAGGATGCCTCCGCATATACATTAGATACATGCATTCTCGGGTAAGCTTTGCAGGCGCGCAGGCAATCACTTCCATTGGTGAGAAGAGTTTGCAGGGCTTGCGACTTGTTACGAGCAGAGGTTGTTGCCTTCAATTGTATACGTCAAACGCTCATCGTGAGCGGTGTCGTAGGATGAAGCAAAGTCATCTTGTTGATCCGTGGAGAAGTCCATGCACGGCCGCTTGCGAGTCCTACTCTGCTCAACGTCTGGTTGACTTGCTGGTTGTGGCGCGTAGCAATCATAGGGCTCGTAGTCCGCTTTAACAGTATCCGCATGCTGCTCGTGCCTCGTGTCAAACAACGAGTCGATCTTCTGGCTCATAAGAAAGCACAATGTTGTAGCAGCCGCTGCAATATACTCTTGGTCCACAGGATCGCAATTGCCATGGTCCAGGCGCCGCACTTTCTTTCGCAAGGTCTCATCTGGGTTGTCATTGCAACCACCTTGCTCGGGTGTGGACAGCTGTGTGTTCCCGTCATCAAGAGACTCTGCTGCAAACTGTTTACTCAAGAGTTCAGCAGACAAAGTAACCATATCGACACTCTTGCCAATTTGCTTCTTTTCGCCTTTAAGCTTGGCCACCTTGAGCAGATACTTCTGAGCATGTGTACGAACTTGGGTTACCGACCGTGTGCGTACCACCTGTTGCACGCGCTTCCACTTGTGCCCGTGGATGCAGAATCCCTCAAGAAAACGTTCGTGCTCATCGGCTGTCCAACGGCCGCCACGAATCGGCTGGGTAGCGATGCTGCCAACGGTATCAGTGTTCGTACTCTCCGTCTCCTGGTCTGCCTCTTCTTCGCTTGCACGTGCCAAAGCACTGCGGCGCGAGTTGGGCGACGACTGTCGAGCTGGAGTCCAATCGGTGCTGCGTTGTTGATGCTGCTGGCGTGTGGAGACGTGCTGGTTCTCCTCATCGTAGTTTTGCGAGGCCACGAGTCTCTCTTGCTTGGCAAGCAGCGTCTGCTTGCCGTAGCGGTGGATGGACGGGAGACTGAAGGTAGGCATGGTGCTGCTGGAGGCAGCGGAGCTGTTACAATTGAGGATGTTGGCGAGGCCGAAACCAGAAGAGCCACACCACAATTTAGGTTTCTGTTTGATCAAGAGCAGCAAAATTAGCAAGCAAGTTACACCAATTTGCTTGGCGTTGTGGTACCAAGCGCGCACCTTTATAAGTGATGCGACCTTTTCCTCTCGCTGGTGGCCGTAGCTGTTGTGGCTATAGCTATCGTGGCTATAGCTGTCGTAATTGTAATTGTCGTGGCTGAAGCTATCGTCACCATAGCCTTCTCGTTTAATCCGGTCCATTGTAATGACGTCGGTGTATGTGTCCGAGGCCGAAAGCCAAAAATACCACGGTGGTCGTAAAACGGTCGGCGAAGAGCCGTTGAGGTCGATAAGGGATGCTGCAACAAGAAAAAAGTCGAAATGAGTATGCAGATCTTAGAGTGACTCATAGCTTACTGCCACGGAGCATCGCAAACTACAACACACGGCCAGCACGTGTTGCAAACACGCACGACGAAGTATTGGAGTAGAGTAGCATGTATCATACAGCACCATAAAGATAGAGTCAAGAACTTACCTAGTACCGCAGTTTGGGTTAAGCTCAAAACCTTGTTCTCGTTGCCTTGTGTTCTGTTCCGCTCTCTCGGTGCTTTTTAAGTTTTGTGGTCTGAGCGACGACAAGATCGACCTCGATGGCTTGGCTCACTTCGCTAGCGTTTGTTCGCGCGCTGGCCTTAATAGGAAGCCCAAGTCTTTTTCAGATGATTCAGTTTCTTGCGATTAGGGCAGAAGCGAGAGAGCAGAGCCAGGTCTACAGACGTTTGCAACATCACTGTCGCGACGTCGTAAGGAAAAAAGATCGCGAGCAGCAACTTTGTCGACTTGTCAGGGTCAAGAGCGCACTGGTAACTCTAGCAATGGCCAAGCACAGTGCTCACCATATTCTTTTTACGATTTCTTCCTCAATTTAGTGTCGGTACCGCACAGTCAAGTCGATAGCATCGTAGCTTAACAGTACCAATCGGAGGTATAAGGGTCTTCAAGGCAGAAATTCACCAAGTTGCGCATCAAAGTCGCACCGTGCGAAGAAGTTCTATCCCTCGTAGAGTTTGCAGATGCCTGGAGGGTGTAGATAGGGCTTTTTCACATCAAAGCGGTCGTTATGAGCGGAGCCCTTCAACCTTGGGACCTGAAAAGTATTTCAGAGATGAGCTATGTGATGATGGGCAAGCGGAAGATTAACGGCGGGCGGCTCCGATTGGCTACCTGAAACGATGTAAGGAAAGTAAAAGTATCTTGCTAAGAGTTCAGTTCACGGGGCCAGATCGCCACTCGCAGTAACGATTTGCTGCTTGCAAATTTCGTGGTGTCGATAGGAAAGCTCGTAATGCAGGTTGCAGTACAACAGAAAGTCGCAGATGAGCTCTCTCCATCGCACCAGACGGCGCCGCCACCTACATGCCGCCTCTCCCCAGCGTTTGTAAAGGTGGCTTATTGCTGGCCTGACATGTGACGTTACAATAAAAATCCACGGCCTGCTTGGTAGGATATCCTTACTATCGTCACCTTGAAAATGCCTCTTCTGCAGCTCGTCGATCGCAAGTCAGCATTGGATATCGCATTCTATAGAAAACGAAGAAGCGAAAAAGACTTTACTTTCAGACACGTGCCAGACGCGTTTTCTGCCCGCCGCCGCAGGCCTTCTCAGTAGCTCACGATTGCAAAGTGATCTCTCTCAGTGCAGCAGCCTCTGCCGCTGCCACACGTTTACCTATGCATTGAACATTTTAGAGCTATTCTAGCTCTACTTAGAAATGCGATGCATTGGATATCGCATTTCTACAACACGTGTGCATTACACAGTGGAAGTTCACCCTAGCCAATAGAAAGTCAGTGTGAACGTATCCGATCTAGCTGTGGCCTTTCTTTATCTTTATCGACGTACAACCCCGCGAGCGCTTGAAGGGAGATTGTCGCAAGAACTTATGTGCCGGTCGAGGGTCCTTTGAGGCCAACCACAAGTACTCGCAGGAGTTTATATGTCTCGGCATGGAGGCTCGCTAGGCTTAAGCTAGTAGATCTTTCTTATCGATCGGCACAGTGCCTGTCATTGTCTCATCGATTGGTCCGGCTTTCGAGCCAGCGAGCAGCATTTGTAGCGGAAGCCTGCATCATATCCAAAGAGCGCCATTAGCGAGCTAAAGTTCAAGATGAACAATAACTGCTTGGCTTTCTATGTTGCGCAGTAGGCTTAGCCTATTCGGACTGTTTATTTGTTTGTGGGGCTAGTGAAAATGTCATCGGCGACAGGCAACTCAATGGACTCGCTGAAGGTAGTTGCGGCGAGCGCCAGGTAAACATGGCGTTGCCGATCACGTCGAAAACTCAAGCCAAGCAGCTCGTTTGAGATGCCCAAAATGGCTAACACACTTAGCACCAGAGTGTGTAGTCAAAAGCAGCAGCAAACTGTTTTTGTGATCTACAACTTTTGAATTTCGTGCTGAGCTCTGCCGTGACGTATGCAATGGAGCAAACAGACAGGAACGGAAAGCGCCAGCAGAACGATGAATCCAATCAATGAGCCGCCCGCTGTAATGACTAGAAAGGAGGCATCAGTGCTCCAGAGCACAGAAGCTCAGATAATGGAAAACATTGCGCTCGAAATGATATGCGTTGTCACCTGCACACGAATTTGTGATGATAATGCATATGCAGACATTCCTAAGCTGTAAGTCGTCGAAATTGTCGGTTGACTTGACCGGCTTGGATATAAATCTCCGTAGCATCTTGCACAAGCCGACAATGGAATCGGCTTTGAGTGTTATTCCTTCGATTATCTCCAGCATGGACGGAGAACATTGCTGTTTCTTTTTTTATTTTGAGTGAGCTCCTTCCGCTTACCACCGTAAATCGGCCTATCTCTAAATCCGTTCGTTTCCGATCCATTAAGAAAAGACTTAAGCACCTTCTTCTAAAATTGATACAACTTTCGAAGCAGCTGTAAAATCATAAAATGCGCGGAGCTTCTTGTAGCGAAAGTCACAACGTGTAAAGAAACACGAATCAGGATGTCGACATGACGAACTGCATCTGCAATTTGAAGTTGACATAAAATTTGAGAAGTGTTGCAGTACATTAATCAATTATGCACACAAACCTTTACTTGCATGAACCTTGATAAATCGGACAGGCGAGGTATCAGCCCTTCGATTAGGATGAATACAGTAGCCTCGTTAATTTTGAGTGCCCCGGTGATGGCACACATTTTGTCTACAGTTCAGTAAAATCACGCACCTGTTTAAGCAGCATGACAAACTCATTTAAGCTTAAATCACAGTATATCTCCGACATGTGTTCTATGGCGTTGCTTGGACGGGCGCGAAGCTGCCGTGTTTCTCCTGTACGAACCACACGTCGTCTACTACTTGACCGTATAATCCACGAGCTGCCGGGTTTTCAGGATCAGCTTCTACTTGCTGCCAGTGCAGATGCGTGGCATTTATGACTTCCATACGTGAGTAACCGAAGATGGAGTTGCGGAAGGCGTCCCAGACCTCAGCTGGTCTTTCAAATGACTTGCGCATAATTGACGTCAAGTACTGACCCGACACACCCGTCAAGATGTGCGTGGTGGCGCGCATATTCCGAGTACGTTTCCACGTCTGGGACTTATACACATCAAAGGCTCGCTCGTAGTTGTGCTGGTGGCCACATAAGTACAGATCAACACCGTACATATAAAACTTGTCCTCAAGCTTGTCCCGCAGCATTGCAGCCTTCTTACCGCAGTTTGTGTCGTCAGAGGTGCAATACATCGGACGGTGTCCAATAACTACGAGCCAAGGAATTTGCTCACGGTTTGCATTTGCCTTGGCAAGATCTTGCTCGAGCCACGCCTCCTGCCGTGCAATCACATCGCCGTCTACATCCAAAGTTTTTTTGAAGTAAATCTCAGTAGAAATGATCGTGAAATGAACGAGTCCGACATCAAATGAATAAAACCAGTTGTTCGGCACCTCGTTGGGGTACGCTTTCTTCGAGGGACCGCCGGTGTGGACAATCTGCACGCCTTTATTCTCATTGCTTGGCATGAGTCGGAAACGCTGTGAGTAGTGGCTGAACACATTATGAGTCTCGTGGTTGCCAGGACACACCATAAAAGGCACGCTTGAAGCAATTGGCTCAATCTCCTGCATAAAGATATCTCCAACGTGACCATTAATCATGTCCAGATCGTATGCGTAGTCCCCAACAGACACAACACCCTCCACGACTCCTTCTGCCACCTCAGACTGCATCATCGGCAATGTGGCTGCATTCTGGTAGCCAATGTCTCCCGTAACCAAAAATCGCGTAGGTTTGGGTTTCTCTCCAGTAAGTAGAGGGGCTGGCGCAGTCTTGGTAACATATGGAATCGACCACGCCTTGTAGTATGCATTGCCGACAACATAGGTATACCGGGTGTACGGCTTCAAGCCCTCAAGCCTCACAACATGCAGCCAGCGCTTGGAACGCTTCTTGCCATCGTCTTCAAACAGCGTCGAGTTGGCCCAGGCCACTACGGGAGTAGCGTTCGGTCCTTCCAACTCAATATGGGCATGATACCCTTCCACCAATTGCAACTGAGCGTTTCCTTTCCCACAAAATTCCTTGGTCATCCATTGCACAGCCAAGCTGCCTGGCCGTAGACCATAAGCCGTGTGCACGTGCTTTGGACGGCATCGCTCTGCTTTATATCCTCGAAATGGGACATTAATGCCTAGTCGATGCACTGCTGACCAACCATGGAACATGGAGCCGACTACAAACTCGTACGCCACATTTTGTGTTCCTTCCTGCAGGTTGATGAACGCTGTATGCGAAGTGAGCGTAGCTCCGTCCGTAGTGTACGTAGCAGCCTCCTTCTTGGAAAAAGGTTCCTCTCTGTTTCCAACGACAAGCATTGTGTCATTATCGCCCAGTCGACGATATCGCACTTCCACCTCAGCAGTAACGTTGTGGCAAGAGCGCCATGGGTTGACGAGCGCGGGGCTGCGGTCCTTCGCTTTCTGTAACTTTACCTTCCGGATATAAGTTCGTCGCGTGGCCCATTCCACAACAGCGCGTGAGCCCACAATGGATGAGCGAATGTCGTATGGCACACAGTTCTCCACCTCGCGCTTCTCGAAGTCTTCAAAGTCTTTTGGTTCTTGCTGACGCGCGGCCAATGCAACACGCGGTGGAGGAGGAAAAGCGCCAGAGGATAAAATGACGGACAACACGAAAAGCAGCACCGCCAGCAGCGCTGAAGACGCGCGTGCCATATCACCGGCAGGTTAAGGACTATAACGACACAAACTTTTCAGTTTCATTTAAAGATCGTGGTATCGCTGATTCACTATGCAGACGAATCTCGCTTAAACATTTATCAAAGCAGAGCAACTATTTTATCTCAGTACTATTATTTCATCCAATCATGGTTTTCCAATATTTTCTCCAATTACGGAACCAGCTTGTGACTGGCTAGACCTGACTCCAGCAGATCTTCTGGTGACTGACGCGATGAGTGACGTTCCCGCAGTGACACAGCCTACATGGTTCCCTCCGCGGCCCATTAATGGCCTGACAAAGTACTGGGACACACACTATCCTCTTCGTCTTTACAACAGTATGACACGCACGAAGAACGCTTTCGTGCCCATGCAGGGCAAGCGCGTTCTCTGGTATATGTGCGGCCCCACGGTGTACGACCAGACGCACTTGGGCCATGGTCGCACTTACACATGCTTTGACTACGTGCGTCGCATTCTCGAGGACTACTTTGGTCTGGAGGTGGAGCTCGTCATGAACATCACGGACATCGACGACAAGATCATTTTGCGGGCCGCGGAGACTGGCTGGCTAGCGGCCAACCCCGGCAAAGAACTACCCACAGACAGAAACCAAAAGTCCAAGCTCGTCATGGAGTGGGCCGCCCAACAGCCTGCTGAGGAAAATATGTGCCGTACCCGTGAATTATCCAAGTTCTGGGAAAAGTCGTTCCTGGACGAC
Organism: Peronospora destructor; assembly: GCA_011800735.1. Classification (NCBI taxonomy): domain Eukaryota; phylum Oomycota; class Peronosporomycetes; order Peronosporales; family Peronosporaceae; genus Peronospora; species Peronospora destructor. The sequence goes on along the minus strand of WBRY01000001.1, from coordinate 1,749,054 downwards.
ATGGCGGCACTCAATATCAAGAACCCTACTGTTATCACTCGTGTAAGTGAGTACGTGCCGGAAGTGGTGGAGTTTGTCGAAGGTATTATTAAGAATGGTTTTGCCTACGAGAGCAATGGGTCTGTATACTTCGACACGACGGCCTTTGGACGCTCGAAGGGCAAGGCATACGGCAAGCTGTTGCCAGAAAATGTGGGGCAGTCGGAGTTACTCGCGGAAGGTGAAGGTGCACTGTCTGCTGGACAGACGGACAAGCGCAACTCCAGCGACTTTGCTTTGTGGAAAAAGTCTAAGAGCGGTGAGCCGTTCTGGTCCTCACCATGGGGTGACGGACGGCCGGGATGGCACATAGAGTGCTCCGCAATGGCGAGTGACGCACTTAAACACCTTGCCGGCGGTAAAATTGATGTTCACTCTGGTGGTATCGACCTGCGTTTTCCACACCATGACAATGAGATTGCGCAGTCCGAGGCGTACTTCAATTTTTCGCAATGGGTTAATTACTTCGTGCACACAGGCCACTTGAATATTGAGGGCTTAAAGATGTCGAAAAGTCTGAAGAATTTTGTGAAGATCCAGGAGGCGGTTTTGGACAACTCGCCGCGCCAACTGCGCTTCTTGTTCTTGCTTCACAAGTACAACGTGCCTATGGACTACAACGACAATTCGATGGATGAGGCTGTAGGTGTTGAACATTTCTTTACAGAATTTTTCGCCAACGTAAAGGCGCGTCTCCGCGAGCTTGGTATGGAAAAAACGCAGAAGTGGACACCTGTGGAGAAGAATTTGCATGGTGTTCTGCTTGATTGCAAGGATAAATTGTTTCGCGCGCTATGCGACGACATTAACACGCCGTTGGCGCTGCTGCACCTGCAGCAGTTGTCTAAGGAGGTTAATCGCTACATGGCGCGGGACATTGAGAACCAGGCGTCTATGTTGATTCGTGCCTGTGCGGAGTATATCACGCGCATCCTGTCTGTGTTCGGCTTTGTCACGTCGGCCACGGACATTGGTTTTCCGCTCAGCTCCGGCGCCGCTAGTGGTGCTGATGAAGAGACTGTGCTCTCTCCAGTGCTTGATATTTTTGCGCAGTTCCGTGATGAAATTCGAGAGGCGGCACGTTCTGCATCTGCTGACGGTGGTGATGCTAAGGCTCTGGCTAGTACGGTGCTGCGTCTGTGCGATGTGGTGCGTGATGAAAAGCTACCGTATGCTGGTGTGCGTCTAGAAGACCGCTCTGCCGGTGCTGCCGTGTGGAAGTTGGTTAATAAGGATGAGCTGCTTGAGGAGATTGAAAAAAAGAAGCAAGAAAAGATAAAGAAAGAGGAGCAGAAGCGCCTGCGTCTTGAGGAAGAGGCTTTTAAGAAGGCGGAGCTTGCAGAAAAGGCCAAGATTTCGCCGAGCGAGATGTTCTTGGACATGAAGGACAAGTTTTCGAAGTTTGACGACAATGTAAGTGATCGCTTTCTTTGATGTTATGTAATGGTGCTAACATGCTGTGCTGGTGCATACGAATTTCAGGGTCTGCCGACGCATGATACCGCCGGCGAGCCACTGAGCAAGGGTCAGGTAAAGAAGTTGGTTAAGGAGCAATCTAAGCAAAAGTCACTGTACGAGAAGCATAACAGCAACTAGGTCTAGGCAGACAACATAGACATACGATGTATTAATTTTTTTCTGCTGTCGTTTAAAAGTTATTTGTAGCAAGATACGTTTCTCTAAGCAAATAAATATACTTCCAATAAAGTGTGCAGTGCCATACTGCAGAATACAGTATTCGAGCGTTTGCAAGACCTATCTAGAGTATTGGTCAAAACTACTTTTATAAGGTTGCAGGTACGTGGCTAATGCCGCCTTTATCTGCCTTTGTGCCGCTTCCTACCCATCCCTAATGTCCAAGTTTTTGTGCATCTTCTCTCGTCTCACTTCAGCACTACACTCTTGTATTCATTCGATTACTGCAAAATGGGCGTCCAGGAGCCCACGAAGCGCGCCAACTGCGAGTTGACACGAGGCTTAAACGCCATCTCCGCCAATCGTTTGGCAAAGACTTACGGCCGTGTCTTCGCCCACAGCTCTGTCAAGTGCCAGGCAAAGGCTGAGAAGACCCTTCAGCACTCGATCAAAAAGTGGTACCCGACCGATTTTATCCCCAAGCCGCTGCCATCCGCCAAAACAAAACGCAACAGTATCAAGACCGCCAAGCTCCGCAAGTCCATAACACCCGGCACCGTCCTTATCCTGCTATCCGGACGCTTCCGTGGCAAGCGCGTGGTTTTTCTCAGACAGCTGCCGTCGGGCACGCTGCTAGTCACAGGACCGTACAAGGTTAACGGCGTGCCGCTGCGACGTGTTAACCAGGCCTATGTCATCGCTACGTCCACGCGTATGGACCTTTCGGATGTGGAATTACCAAAAATTGACGATGGCTACTTTGTCAAAGACAAGCAGACTAAGAAGAGCAGCAAGGAAGAATGTTTTTTTGCGGCGCAACTGACGCCGGTACGTTGACGAATACATGTGCATTGATGTACGTCTCTATGAAAGCCGAATAAGCGGCAAAAATGCGCTTGGGATCACCCTGGACCTGTTTAACTGACGGTGAAATTGGGTGATTCACAGACGTCAGCTGTGATTACGGAGCAGCGCAAGAAGGACCAGAAGACGGTGGACGCCCTTCTGATGAAGAAACTGGCGAACGAGCCTTACCTGCGCGCATACCTCAACGCTAAGTTCACGCTGACCAAGAACGATTGTGTTCACGAAATGCGCTTTTAAGCATAGTACGAGTCGTGTACCGTAACGGAATGCTTTCGCGTCAAAAATACAGCATTGCGTTCAACAGGTCGTTGGTTGTCAGTGGCCTCGGGTTCAAGGCCGCTCAATGCGCCATTTAAACCGCCGATACTGCAGAAGCATACATGTTAGGCAAGGGTGGTACTCGTATGATGCTAACAAGCACCACCAACATATATATTTTGCTTGTTACGTTATCCACTCGAGCTCGAGCAGATTATCTGCTCGCGAGAGCGTTGAGAAAATTATCTAAGAGTTAGCCAGTCTGGAATTCTCGGACCGCGTTGCAGCGGTTCATTCATGTGTTCCGCTTGGCGTCCGTTGATTTCTGCTAGGAGAGCGGTGCCGCGTATTCCCTACGGCAAACACGCCTAGTGTCCAAGATGATAATGGTGGCCCCTTGCGATTCGCGTTCGCCAAGAAAATGTGTGCCAACGACTTGGTTGGTGTCATGCTTGTGCAAAAACGCTGTGAGCACACTGTGCGATGATGCCGTCTTGACTGGCGACGATGGGCTACTCTTGTGTACTATCCGAGGTGAGGTCTGCATTTTGCGGGACTACACTACTACAGCCTCGTACATGGAGTCGTCCTTTGCCTTCTGAGAACGACTCCATGTACGAGGCTGTAGCAGCAAAATGCACTGACACGCCAAAAAGTGAGTCCAGCACGCACCACTTTAACGAGAAGGATGCTATTGTTGCTACGTGGTTTACATAGCATCCACTCGCCGCCCAGTTCGCACCGGCGTCCAGCAGTTTAATGTCGTCGTGCACTTGGTGCACAACGCGGTGAAGTGTCCGCCAACCACGGAAGATGCGCTGCAAAAGCGTATCATAGAAAAGCTCCAATCTCTTCAGTATAGAATTTGTCATCAGTAGAGACATGTTTTGTTTGTCGGCGTCAGATCAACACAAGTTACCAGATCCTTCTCGCAGTCCCGTCACGCAATCGATTTCGTTGCTGCAGCTGGTGCATAGGGAATGAAAGTGTCTCGCCACGTCGTCGGCAGTATTTTTATTGCCCGTGATTATGATACCGTTGAAATGCAGCCTGAATCATTCATGGCGTCGATCGTACAAGTAATTCAATCATTCAATCATTAACGTTTGTAAACAGCTGCAGACAAAGTGCGATTATTGTATTTCAGCAATCTTGCGGATATAGCGGGTCGTTAACGTACCTGGATATTCCTCACTCATCTCTCTCTTTCAGCAATCTTGATCACTCACATCGCGTACCAACTGCATGAAGCTCAATTTGCCGAGTCTTCCGAACTCCAGTACAACTGGCTTGTCCGTTGCACTGGCACTAGCCTTGGCGTTGCATGTGGCGTTTTACCGTAAGACGCTGCAGGATGCCATCCGCGATGTTCGTAAGCGCCTCTTAGTGCTAAAAACTATGCATCGACGCTTTGCTAACCAACGACTCAAGCGCCTCAACAGCCTAGGCGATGACCGTAAATCCCAGTGGATGTGGAAGAAGGGGGCGGAGGCTGCTATGTCCTCGGACAGCGAGGAAAGCACCGACGGTACAAGCAGCACCGATGGTCTCATGACTTCGCAGAAGAAGATCGTACTTGTCATGGTGGGATTGCCTGCTCGTGGCAAGAGTTTTGTGGTGCACAAGACACTGCGTTATATCGAGTGGATGGGCTTCCCCACATGCATGTTTAATGTGGGTAATTTGCGACGCAAATTGGGCAAGGCAGGGGAGGATGCCACCTTTTTCAGTGCCAACAACTCGGACGCCACGCGACTACGTGAGGAGATGGCTATGGATGCACTGGATGAACTTCTCGAGTGGATTGAGACCGAGGGACACGTTGCTGTCTTTGATGCAACTAATACGACCAAGCTGCGCAGGTTCGCAACGAGATTAGGAATATGGGAGATGGATGGAGAGAAATTAATTTGGAGTGTGTGAATATACAGGCGACATATACTAGAAAAGGTGAGCTCACGCCGCAATATTCGCGTCATGTTCGTGGAGAGCATTTGCGACAACGAGGAGCTGCTTGAGGCTAACTTCCATCGGTGCGTTGCACTGCGGGATGATGGTTACTGGTCGATGAAAGCTGACTTGCTGTGTTGGTTATTGTGCGTGTGTGCTTTACAGAAAGCTCTTGAATGCTGATTATAAGGATATGGACCCCGAAGTGGCCCTTGCTGACTTCAGGCAGCGTGTACAGGAGTACGAAAAGGTCTATGAGACCGTTGAGGACACAGAGGATGACGGCAACGCGTGTTACGTCAAGGTGTACAACGCCGGCGAAAAGATTCAGGCGAGGTACTGCCAGGGTTTTCTGCAAAGCCACATCGTGTCGCTCCTTCAAAATATTCACCTAGCCCCGCGTCGAATCTGGTTGGTGCGCCCGGGACCGAGTGTCACAAGCTGCAAGGGTATCCTCGGGCTCGACTCGGAGCTGGCGCCGGAGGGACACCGTGTGGCGTATGCCATTACGCGCTTTGTGGATAAGCTGGAGCTTGAGCGCCCAATGGAAGTGTGGACAAGTCCCATGAAGCGATCAAGAGAAACGGCAAGCTACCTACCCACCCGCAACTTAAAGCGCTACGTGACCACCACGCTGCTTAACGAGCTGGGAGGCGGTGACTTTGAAGGTCTCACGTACGAGGAGATCGAACGCTTCTATCCAAAACACTACACTGCGCGGCTGCAGGATAAGCTACGCTATCGTTACCCTGGTGTGGGCGGTGAGAGCTATGTGGACGTAATCTCGCGTCTGCGCCCGCTGATTGTGGAGTTTGAACGCAAAAAACGTGACGTGCTGGTGATCTGCAGTGAGTCTATTTTGCGCTGTCTCATGGGCTATTTTGCCGGGTGCGAGGCCGCTAAGGTGCCACACTTGCAGGCCTATAAGAACACGGTCATTGAGTTGAGTCCCCATCGGGACGGCTGCGACATCAAGCTTATTCCGCTCGAGTTCGAGTAGGACGTAGTTGAGGATATCAAGTGCGCAATAACTAGCGATTGCTCGACAAGGGCAAATGCGACTAGCCCGGCCTGTAAACGCCTCGGGAAGTACAACTACATTGCACATGTTAGCAGCACATATAAAACATATTCAACCGGGTACTTAGCGAAAGGCAAACGACCGTAGTTCGACAGACAAAGTCCTATATAGTCTAAAAGCAAAGGTCAGCTGAAACTAGGAAATACCGATAGCGAAGGCGGGAAAACTGGACGGAAGTATGGGTATACAAACTCCAAATAAGTCCGGAGGTTCCCAGATGACATCTGGAACCTCGAGAATTTTGGGTGTTCGGTGGTGCAATGGGTTGGTCAGCATGTATATAGGTCTGTGTAACCGGCGCGGGAGTGATTCCTGCTGCCTGTCAAAATAGTAAAATTGGAATTTGGAATTTGGGTAAAATGCCCTCAAAAATTCGAAATTTGGGCTGCTTGCGGTAAACACTTTTGGGTGCTGTCGTGGGGTAGTCGTTTCTTGACCCTGGCACGAAAACGAAATCCCGTCCCCCAAGCTTGCTTGGGCTCACACTGAATATCTTCTTCGGAAGGTGGCCGGTAGTAGTGCTATAAGGTAGAGGCCAAAGGCCTAACGGTCCGTAACAACGGTAGGATCCTATCCCTTCAATATGACTTCGTAACAAGAGATGCAAATCGGCGTAAGCCGTGACCTCAAACAGGCGCATTAGCAGACCAATACGATCAATGGAAAAAAATCCAAAGACCAAGAAGCCAAATTGCCAGGTAAAAGCCAAAAGCGAAAGCCAGAGGCCAATACCCGCAAGGGAAAGGCCAAAGGCAAAATTCAGAAGCCAAAAGCCAATACCCGCAGGGGTAAAGGTTAAAGCGTTAAGCCAAAGGTTCAAAAGCCGGAAAGCCAAAATTCCGACTGGGATAGGAATTACCCAATTGCAAGTGTCGAAATAGGGAGTAGTTCGAGTCGCCGTAAATGGAGACCCTATCCATAACCGTAAAATAGCGCAGAAGTGGGCAGCGCATTACCCAATAACGCAGAAAGAGCCCCCCAGTACGAAAGAGCACACACTGGGACATGGAGCCCCATGCGAAAGAATTATGCCCAAAATCAATCCGGAGCAATTCCTACAGTATTGGGATCCGGGGGTCTAAAGTGACGCAGCCGCAGAAACTCCAATACTGCGTGAAGTCGACGAAGTGTGATACTGGAATGACTGACATTCCGGTCAAGCAAGTCACAGGAAAACCACTCAATATGGAAATTTATTACCGCGAGAACTTTTGCTTGAACATCACAGACGTTAGCCGGAAGATCATGAAACCGAATATCATTACGATACATCAAAAGACAGCGAAAAATGACCACCCGAAAGATATGGAAAATCACAAAAAGACTGTATCCATAATTTGCCTTTGCGTCCAGAGAACCGAGTTTTATTCAAGAGGCGAGCCAAACAGCGGTTGAAATTTTGCGAGCCAAGTACCAAGGTCAACCGACAGGAAATGGCTTGGAGGAAGAGGGGCAACCCCTGTCTGCGATATTGCCTTCCGTCAACCCCCGAATGATCATCCATTCATCGGCGGTCCCATCCCTTAACTTTTGTCGCATCCCAGTGCGCAGTCCTTTAGCACAGATTGCTTTCAACCGGCTGCACTCCTGTGGGGTATACTTGGCCGGGTTGAACATGAATTGCTCGTACTTCATCGAAGACGTTGGACCTGGTTGCTCCGTGCTTGGAAGTGTCTGTCCTGTGACCTTCGCTGCCCATTGATCAAGGGCTGGTTGCTGAGACCAGCGCAGCTTGCTCAATATACGTTCCAGAATGGTTGTCAGCATCCACGCAGTATTGAGTATATCCTTACTGATGCTCGTCGCATAATGTTCCCATTGCTGATAGGAGCAATTGGCTTTGGCACATGCCACCTCAAAAAAGGCCGTGAGAAGACCTCGTTCCGCGTGCTTCAGTTTGGGATACCGGCTGTAGTAAAAGCCGTTCCCGTTGAGCTGGTATCGAATTGTAGACATCCGCAAATAGGTATGCCACCGTTACTTTCCATGCCTCCCATAGTGCCGCATCTGGCGCATCCTTCATTTCGTGGACGAGGCTCGTGTACGAGTCCTCTGGTCCTAACGTTTGCGGTACCGTGTGCGCTCCTTTGTTTGTGCTGTTGTCAGTAATACCCCCTCCAACTTGCGGCCTAGCCGAGCCCTCTTCCTGGACACTCTCGCGATAGCCTGCTCCTGTCGACCGAGCATTGACTTCCTCATAAGTCAACTCTCGATCCTTGAGTCCTTCCTCGGTGGGTTGCCGTAGTCCTCTGACACCGGGGCCTGTCACTGAATTTCCTGACTCGTGGGCGCTATGCGCGTCGTCCACCGTTGACCCCGACCCAAGGTGGTTTTGCTGTTTCTTTCTGCATCCGACCGGGTCTTCGCGCATCAGTTCACTACCAGCATTTCCGGCGTTGGTTGCTGTTGTCGATCCTCCCCCAGGGGGGGTCTCTTCGGACCTAGCGTCCGGCTCACCCATGGTGCTTGCTGTTCCTTGTCACCTTAAGTGCAAAATGCACCTGTTTTGTCCCCACTCCTGGTCGACTGCCTCTGATTGGGCGTTTTGCGAGTGTTCGACAAGTCGGAGGTAGATTCCGTTGCTTACATCTCGACCCTGCCGCTGTTCCTTGATAGCGACCGCTCGGAGTTGGCGAAGAAGGACTTGTTTGACTTCCGCTGCCTCTTGCTCCGTGGACGCACTTTCCTGCTTGTGCACGCTCCTGTTCCGCTGAATCCATAGCGTGGTCACGCATACGGAGCACGCTATTCACCAAATTCTTGTCCAGGCTCGGCCAGCTATGTCAGCGGTGTCTGGGAATATGCACTCGATATCCGCTCGCACTCTTGGAGGTAGCTCCGGTGCCGATCTCGATAACGCTGCTTGTTTATACAACGGCATTTGAGCGGGTGACACTTTCGCTCGCGTCCACTGCGTGATGATGTACGCCCAAGCCATGGTCGCTCCTGCGCAGTCCCAGAGGATATGTAGAAGACCTTCGTGCTGCCCGATGCAGGCCAGATGCCTCGTGCATGTCGAGTCCATTTCGCGTTTCGGGAAGTACAGATTTAACGGATGGGTTGCTACTTTGTAGCATATCCAGACCTGGTAGTCCGTGAGAGTGTGTTCGTGTAGCAACGGAAATGTTCCAAGAAACCATCGTCAACCGGCAGCCGGTACTGCACAGCGCTCGTGACATCTCCATGGGTACTCGAATGGCTGAGGACTTTTCAGAAATCGTGTAAATCATAACAGTAAATAGACAGTCTGTTCCCACCACCATCATCTTGTGGAACATTTTTTGTCTTTTGAATCAGTAGTATTTTTTAATATTCTCATCATGTGGCAAAAATTTTCTATTTTTTGATCTTAATTTTCTAGAAGGCAAAGTTTATCAACCACCTTTTTAGCATTTTTTTCGAAATATGATTGGTCAAAATGTTCAGCGCCCCCTTTTCTTTGCGTAGAAATTGGTCGTCGATTAAATAATTTTTATCATACATCAAAGCCGCAATGAATGCTCATCTACAGCAGGAAGTTTTGTCAATGTAATCAAACACAAGAAGGATCGGCAAGAAGAACGACGGTCATGTCAAAGCTTTAATTCGCGTTACTTCTAATCAAACCCCGCAATCATACGTCCAGGTGCAGGACCTTGCCAGCGTATTTGATCCAGCCGTAGCACTGTATGTTTATTCATCGCAAGTATACAGAGACTAGAAGCTGGAGATTGGTCGGTACAAGTTGCTTACGGAGAACAAAACCACGAGCTCTTCACCTACCAGTCTGCACCAGCTGGAATTGAGGTGACATTGAAGAGGATTGCAGACGAATACAGAATACTCCAGACCATCCTAAGCGTGTGGTGCTTTACCATGTATTTGCTGTCCTAGACACGTGGCCGGTCAACGGGTCAACACAATGACATTTACATAGTTTGATCTCATCTGTTACTTGATCTCTTATGGCCACTTGATCTCTTAAGCCGGGGCCTTGCCTTTTCTTGTTTGCTACGTCCGATCTTGCTTAAAGTGGAGCTTAAGAGCTGCTGAAACCCTAGCCAAGCTATGTAGTATCTACTGCGCAGGAACTGTCGAATTCTTTTACGTCGCGAGACCACAGATCCTGCCCAGAAGAGAAGTCTGCGTGCGTATAATAGAAGTGAAGCAAACTTTGTTCAATGGTTATCAATCAAATAGCCAAACCTGCGGCTATGCCTATCTCTATCTCAGAATCTACCGCCACGTGTCGTCCTTCCTCAAATGATCATATCTTGTCTATGTGACCCCGACTGGATGCATCCCGATCGCGATCTCGATCTCGATCTCGATCGGATAGAACCCGATTTATCCATAGTGTATTCCAAAAATGTGACTTGTGTTATGGATGTATTCTACCTCAAGTACGTTTCGATCAGTTCTCGCAAACAGCGTCATTTTGGAACAACTTCTACCTTTTGTTTGGCTCGACACAGCGTCCATTGATTGCGCTTTCGATGAACAATACTTTGCTACAGGCTCAAGGTTTTGCAGACAACAAGATTTTGTGGATGCTTCTACTTTTTACGCCACACCCGCATTTTTGGATTCACTCTTAAATGTTGCTATTTTCTCTCGTCCGGCGTCGAAGACATTGTTTGTTCGGCAAGTTATTCCGCGACTTAACTTGCTCACTTCGTACAGTTCGCTGGTGTATGGGCCGGTGTTTCCACCTGTAATTTGGATCAGCACGACATGGTTGGCGTTTTGATGATCAATTTGTAACTGATATGAAAAATCAAGACTTTGTGCGGCTCATTCTCAGGGGCAGATACCGGAGGTGATGCGCATCGTACATCGCTTCGGGGAGCTCTTCGGGCTTTCTAAACAACCAGCGAAGAGCGTACTGATCTTCCTCAACACAGCGGTCACGATCTCCGATTATGAAGGAATTCCAGTACTCCGCCATGGCCAAACGACTAAGTACTTTAGGGTATCAGGTAGGGACTGGGGACCTCGTCGACGCGAATTGGGTTTTACGAACCCGAAACGTCCAAAAGCGTCTAGCCACCGCGGCAAGTCTTTCAACCAGCGTCGCCATCAGGATATTGCTACTGAATGCTATCATACTACCTGCTGTGGTCTTCCGGCTCCCGCAATGGGCTCGGGCGGAACTGCACAACATACAGAAGCAATTTCTGTGGCATCACTCCACGTCTACAGGCAGCAGTAGACACAAAGTCAATCCAGACCTGCTGTACACGCCGCGTGGAGCGGGTGGAATCGGACTCATCTCCATTGACGTCGCAATATGCACTCAAAGTCTAAAGCATGCAATGAAGTGGCTGATTCAGAAACGAGATCGCTACTTCTATGCGTGGGTAGCGTGGACGTTCCAAAATATGGAGGACTCGGCTGATTGGAGCATTTCACCGGGGCTACCCAAAACTGGACGTAACAGCAGTTCGGCGGCGCCACAACCGGAAATTAAAGCGGCGGTCAGCGAGTGGATTGCACCGACGCAAGAAGAATGGACGATCGTCAAACAGCATCGTGAAGAATCGTTGAAGCGCCTGGTGACCCACCTGCTGCCACCAAGTCGGATCAGAAGTTACTGCTCCAATTTGTAGAAGACATCCCGACTCTCACCCAGGAGCACAAGGATTTTTGGGTGACTTACCGGTGGGATCAGAATCCTTGCTGTGGGCAACAGCCATACTAATGGCAAGCCCCTCTCTGTACGTAGCAGAAGTAATGTGAATACCGGCTCAGCTAACGCTGCGGAACAGACCTGAGGTACTGAACAAGTACATCTGGCATGCATACGCCAGGGGGTTACACACTGGCGCCATCAAGCAAACGCCGGCGGCAAACTCGCCCTTATAGTCCTCTAACAAGCCACCAACGGAGCTCACTGGATCGTTGAGCACATGTCAGGAGTGCTCGAGACTGAACAACAGGAGCTGGTGAATTTACAACAGCGAACACGAAACACGGCGCTGGTATTCGCAGCGCATCCGCAGCTACATGGTTTCCATGGAGTCTACCACTCCCCGCCAACAACATGCACGCTTACAAAGCATTACAACGTCAACCGTTCCAACGCGTCAAACGAAAGCTTCAACCAGCACTCACGGCGGTAATTACCAGGCTAAAACACCGAGACGCTTACAGGACGGTAACCACTTCCCGATGCCACAGGCACCGCCACAGCTATGGAAAGATGTGAAAAATGAAGCTGACTTCGATTGATCATTTGTGGGGAAAGAAGCACATAAAAAGACAAAAAATATGCAGAGGCTATCTAAAATTCTGTCGTTTTGCACTATATGACGGGAGTAAATATTAGGGAGAAATGTGACGCGTCAAGTATTTATTACATCCTGAAGTACGACACTAAAACCGCTTAGACGCTTCGCTGACGAAGTTGGGGTGGAAAAGCTGCCAGTGGCCTCATCAGCTTGCATGTGCTTAGCAAACTTCTTCTCCTTCATAGATAAAGCAGCCAACACTGCAGGGACGATGAAGCCACCCCGCCCTTGTTAACGAAAGTACCTTTATACAGGATCACTCCGGTATCCTCGATAAAAAAACTAGTATCTTGCGTAAAGAAGGGATTGACCCTTTCGACAACGACTTGCTGTTGAAACGACGCGACTCTTGACACGGCGCGACTGTAGGCTGCGTGAACAAAGGAGTCGCAGGTAACGTATGAAATCATGAGTTACAGGATAAAGTCGTTTAATATATTTCTCAGTTCTACAACTACCACATCGTGCGCACCCACATCCAAAACTTGCAGTGACGCGTGTGGCCATCGTCGCAATACATGAATTGAACGATTAGGCTGAGGTGAACAGTAGCGGCGACCACTCCACGGCAGGTAGAACTCGGCTGCTAGGTCCGGCCGCAAGTGGAATAACTTACGGAGCTTCGTGCTATTTTCACTACGTCACAATAATGATGACAGTATAGTATGCTTACAATGATGACAGTGTGAGCAGGTGCGTCAGTCATAGCCTCACGTACATTGGAGCACAGAGAAATGCGCGACAGCGAAACGATGCGCTTAGTTGTAGGCAAAAGGAGAACTCTATCAAGTGTAATCATCTTAACCACTTACTATAACTATAACTATTTGTTACTACAAATATGTATCTTGGCTATCTACCTACCACTCATTGCCCGCGTCCATTCTTCATCGGCCAGTGCGTAGGCTAAAATCATGGCCAGTATCAATCAGTAAGCAGGGCGTCTCCAAAATTCAAGCAGATACAACAACATTATCGCGTAAGATAATATTGTCGAATATTATGCGTTAAAAAATACTCACATTGGCATTTAATGGGAGTGCCAATGTGACTCGCCTACAATCTCCCTCAAGAGCGTAATATCGTTGTGCGAGACGGGTTTTAGACAGGCACCACGTAATCGTCTGATGACTGCTTGCTCGTATTGAAAGTAAAGACAGATCTACAATCTTGTGCAGCTTCAGACACTCAAATGATCATGGCTTGGAGCCATCCGTCTTTGCTATATTATTTATATTTTTCTTTTGATTTTGATTAAGTTGTGGTATATTTTTTATTTTTTTTCCATCGTTATAATCTATCATTTGGTCTTCATTGCAATCTAGAAGTCCACTTATTTCAAGCAAAGAGTTGACCTTTTAGTGGCCCGTGACGCTCCGTGATAGCGAGCACATAATTGTCAGAATCGTCGATGACATGATCAGCGGCTAATTTCCAGTGTTCAAGCAGCTCGATATATTTTAGGCCGGAGTTGCTACACTTGTGCACTTCTCTCTTCTTTTTGTTGGCGGTGACACAATGGTCTGCGGTTTGTGAGAGTGGCAGATACGTCTCGGCGACGGCCTGAGAAACCGCGCTAATACGAGCTTCTTCTACATGCAATTCGGCACTGGTCTCTGCACCATGCAGCCGAGTTCACGCACTATTGATGGGCAAGAAGCAAAGCGCAGTTGATGTCTTCCTTGATGTAATTGCGCCATGCATCAATCTTGAGACCAACGACAGATCGCAACGATTCTTGTCCTTCCTTTGTCAGGCTACAGCATGTAGAGGAGGGGGCCTTTAGAGATGAAATAGTTGATGAAGGCATCATCACGATAACTGCCGCGACGGGGCTGACCGTATCGAAACCACTAGGGCTAGTCGAGGTTTCTTATATCGGCGTAGTCGGTAGCCCACACAGCACACGGCTGGCGTCATCCAGGCGGCGCGAGAAGCAAGCCAGGCCGACGGCACTGCAGTACTTGACGTCGCCTCATGGAGTGCTGGAGAGCGAGCTCGGGAAGTATCTGTCCATTAAGCTAGTTAAGACAACCACAGCAAACCCGACCCGTGAGATGACCGGTAAACAGCGTCGCTGCTGTACTCAGCCGCAGATGTTTTTACTATTCAACACACACTTCTGCTGAGCTGTCGAAAGACGAAAGACTGGACAAGAGTAGTGAACGCACAGGTAAGATCATCACAACAACGTAACTTGTTGACCATTGCTGCAATACTGCCGACTTGAGGAAGGAGGCAGCAAATGGCCAGTTTATGCGTGCAATTGCTTCTGCGGTCTTGAATGTGGCTGCATTGTGTTGACATTCAGACTCAATTCATCGTTTAGCACGGTACCAACCTACGCTAATCCGCAAGTAACACGCGCAAATTTTCTGAACCGCGTGTAGTGACAAGGCCTTTCTTTATGAATCGCGAAGCTTGGCGAGACGCTTGATGGCCTCGTCAGTCTTGCAAAACGCGAAAAGCGCCCACTGGCTGCCATCCGTCTTATTTTCATTACAGAAAAACGCAGTGGTCGGGATTGCTGTCACGCCCTTGGTGATAGTAAGCCACCGGCAAAATACCCAATCGTGCGTCATGTTGAGCTGGATAAAACTGTCGGGCACTTTCACGGCAGAAATGTCCGAGTACAGAAAGATGCCACCGCCAGGCGTGATCGGGACGATGCCCACATCCACCAGCGAACAAGTAAGACGGTCACGTTTTTGCTTGTACTGGTCAGCAACGAAAGCGTAGAAGGTCGGATATTCCTTGTACGGTTTCTCTGCGAGATCCAACATGTTTGCGACGGCCTCCTGTAATGGCGTCGCGACGCTAAACTGGATCCAGTTGTTGGCGAGACAGACGCCCTTGATCAGATTGCTCGGGCCAATAGCCCAGCCCACCTTCCAACCAGTCATCGAGAAGGTCTTTCCGGCGCTTGAGACTGTTAGCGTGCGTTCCCACATGCCATCCATGTTGGCAATCCGCACATGCTTCTTACCATCGAACACAATGTGTTCATACACTTCGTCCGAAATAATGATCACGCGTGGGTACTGGCGCACATACTTGGCAACGAGTTCCAGTTCTTCCTCCGCAAACACCTTGCCCGTCGGATTGTGCGGGTTATTTAGGAGTACAGCACGGGTCTTTGATGAAAAGGCCGCCGCCAACGTTGGCTCGTCGACGTCAAACTCCTTGGCACCTGTTTGCTCACTTACACGCACAGATAGTGGCACAAAGCGACATATGCCACCTGCCATCTGCACCTGAGCAGAATAAATGTCGAAGGCTGGTTCGAACACGACTACTTCGTCTTCAGGCTCTACGTACGAGTTGATGGCGGCGTAGATGGTCTCAGTTGCGCCGACACCCACTGCAACCTCATTGGTCCAATTGATCTCGTGCTTCAGCTCCTTAGAATATTGCTTGGACAGCACCTGCATGAGCTTCTTGTGGCCTTGAGGACGCGCATATTGGTTGAAATAAGCGTCTAGTGCATCCTTGGCCGATTTTTGACGAAATCTTCGCAGCCCCAGTCCGGAAATCCTTGTCCTAAATTGATCGCTTTGTGCTCGAGAGCCAGAGAAGTGAACTCATGCCAGACCGTAGGCTGGTCGAAGCCGTCGAGGCGCTTAGCGAGCTGCTCCGTCATGTTGCTGATTCAATGAATTTTGACCGGATGGATTTTAATCGTAGGAGCGAACCAATCAAAGACTGTGCACTCCGCAAATAATAGATCCATCATTTGTACCGACTCGACAACAATGTAACATAAAATTTCTACAGCATGAATTAAATCGTATAAGCTAGAATGAAAGTGATTTGATATTTTGCAGCAAGAGCGCAGCATCAAGTTTTAGTGGCTCTTTCGGATTTTTATTGAGATATTCTAGTTCCATAAACTAGTGCGATACTAAGATTATGTCATACATGTGGAGTACTCGTAGCCGTTTGTGTTGGAAACAGGCATGCAAAACGGTTGAAGTAACGGCTGACTATTGGAAACAGGCATGCGAAACGGTTGAGGTAACGGCTGACGACTTGAAGAGGTGTAGGGCGATTGAAAGGTCGGACAAGAGCGACGGATGGCTGATTAAATGGACAGGAGAGGTGAAGAGTAAGACAGCTAGCACACCAGTAGAGAGAGATAACACAACAAACAATGACAGAATCCTTTTATCACAGCGCTACCGACTTCCTCTTTACAACTAGCATCAACGCTAACGAATAGGTTATGAGCCCAAGTACAGAGACGACCGATGACAACAACACGGCACAGGCACCACCGACAAACAGTCACGAAAGGGCTGCGTCGGAGACTGCCGTGGTCATCCCTCCGCACGCTCACGCAAGGAGCGCGGAGACCGATGCGATGCAGAAGGTTCTTGAGATGCTGAGTAAGATGGGCGATCGTATGAAGAAGATGGAGCTTTCACAGGCAATGATCGACGAAGACGAACGTATGCGTGGCGCTGTCGACAGCGGGATGTTCAGCTCGATGCTCGGCGCAGACTTCGCGGGCAAGCTGCACCGTGACGCGCTTGACTTTTCGGACGTGCGAAGCCACCAAGTTCCCCGTTCGGCGATGGATCGGCTCGACGGGTCCAGGCCAAGGCAACAGCAACGTACGCCGCAGCGCGCACATCAACTACCGCAGTCGCCGTCTCCATTGCCACCATACCAGCCGATGCCACAGCATCAAGCATCGCCAGCTGCGCCGATGCAAACTCCTGCGCCAACCAAGTTTCGGACACCCGACGCGAGACACGCAAGCTTGCGATCTGGAAGTTCGACGGGACCGAAGTCTACGTCGGACTCGGGTCCGGTTTCTTCGACTGGGGCAAGACCTTCTGGCGACAAGTAGACATGGCACAAGAGTCGTGCTGTTTCCTGTGGACCGAGAACGTCAAGACTACCGGCACGGCAGAGCGCTATTTCAGCAAGCAGGTTGACACGTGGTGGGCCGTGCTACTGACTCTGCAGTACGTGATGCAGCGCATGCTTGACACATTCAAGACAACCATCACCGCAGCTCAAGCGATGAAACTTTTCACAACGAAGAAGGACGGCAAGCGCTCGTGGCCGGAACACTACCTCTACCTTGTCGCAGTCAGCGATGCGGCTGGAGGCACCGAGCACCAGGTACTTTCAGCAGCCAGCAGAATGTCCTCTTAAAGAGCCTGCGTGTGACTCTGGCTGGTCGGTATGTTCCCCGGCTTAGACGAAAGCGTAGTTCCCCTTCGACTTGGGCTTGAATTGTGCTGTGGAGTCTCAGCAATTCTGTGGGGTCATAACTTATACGACCTCCTGCATAATTATAAGGCGATCAGCTGCAATCAGTTGGACAAGTCCATCCACCTTTTTTTTTTTTCGACCGAGCAACAGCAAGATCTTGTATGGTAAAGTTACAGTACCAGAAAAGATGGGGCGTCGTCTCCAATACTCCACTCTATGATGACATAGAGTGGTTGTACCAGGGAGATGCTGTAGCCGATACCCCAGAAAAAGTGCATTATGCTGAAGTCGGTAAAGCAGATCAGCATAAACTGGAAGTAAATGCTTCCTCATTTTGAGGTCGCGGCTCCACATAATTGTTGATGGATCTTTATCTAAATCCAAGCGCGACAATGGCAACACTGGGTTGGCTCGCTTGATAATAATGGACCGGATTCGAGATACACTGAATTCCTCTAACTCATAAGTATCAAAAACCCAGTCATGAAACACGCAGAGATACTGGATAGTGGGGACTGGCCCAATAGGAAAATCGCGGAGAAGCCCCGGATGTGAATATCAAGTTGCTAGTGGGCCATACAGTCGACAATGAACCCGAGCCAAAAAGGTGGAACTGGTGCCTGCACCGATAGTACAATCGGGTCGAATGGTACGGAGATATATCGAGAGATTCTCACTCGTAACAATACCACCGCAAACCCGAAACAAGTCACTGGGGCGAAAAATTTCCTGCTCCTTCAAAAGTACATTCAATTCCGACTGCTTCGGTTGCCCGGCTAGGGTGCGTTTATTCCCTTTGTATGTGATATCGACGTTGTGAAGTATTGGAGTACTCAACTTGTTGAAACGTGATTGCCGGCGTACGATCTTCTTTCGGAGACGCGTATTCCATATGAAAAGAACGGAGTGCCAGTAATACCCAAGCTGCGCTCAACGGTGAGACTCATCGTAGTCGAGACAGGCGCATAGAGGATGTCAAAATCCTGGCCCCATGGGGATATGACTTGATCGAAAAGGCGAATTATCGGTTCCACCCAAGTGGGAACACCCGCAGTTGAATGAGCTCAGGCTGCCAAAATAACCTTGCACAGCATGTGCACCTGCAAGCTATGAATCATGTCACTCACCGAAGGGAGACCCAGGCCGCTGAGGCCAGGCGGGCGGAAGAAACCATCAATCCTTTGATAAGGCGATATTCGACTTGGATTTATAAAGAAATCGGTGGTGACGTGGTCTTGAAACCCAGTCGCCGGAATATGGTAGACGCTGGCCGAAAACCAGAGAATTGGCAGAATTATCTGCTGCAAAATTAATACTTGACCACGAAGAGTACGGGCCCGGTGAGTCCAGAGAGAACACCGCGCCTGCATTTCAGCCAGTAAGTGTTGAAGGCGGTCCGCATTACTCAGCTGCGGTCCATAGTAAATTCCAAGCAGTTTGGTCCGCCCAGAGTTCCCCACAACTTCGACGCCCAATTGTTCGAGTTCCAGTCGAAGAGGCTCAGTAAACGCAGACCAGGGCCGAAACGGCAGCACCACAGTCTTAGCCGTATTAAGCCGCATTTTCGGTGCCGAACAAAATTCATCGACGAAGCCGAGAAAATCGTTTGTGTGCCGTAGGTTATGCAGAAGACCAGTACAATCATCCGCAAAACTGATGACCGAGTGAGTCGAAGACCCACAGTGAAGTCCCAGACCCTGAAGTTTGGCACGGAGAAGATTGAGAAAAGGCTTAATAAAGAGCACAAAAAGCGCCGGTGAAAGAGGATCCCCTTGGCGAACTCCAGCTCCCAGTTGTTTAATGGGCGACCATTAAACATGAGGGAGACCAAGGTACTCGGAAATAGAACTTTAATCCAACGTCGAAAAGGCTGCCCAAATCCAAAGTGCTGTAGAACCATATCCAAAGCTTCCCAAACCACATTATCGAAAGCCTTGGCGAAGTCTAACAGAACTGCACCTGCTGGAGTTTCGGAATCCGAGTATTATTGTGCTACTGCTTGGAATCGAATATGGGCTTGTCGGATATCGCGACCTGGAACAAACCCCGACTGGTCGGAGTGAAGAAGATAGGGTAAAACTCGGCCAAGCCGGTGCGCCAAAATCTTGGGCCCTAATTTAGCGTCTACGTTAAGAAGGGAAATAGGCTGATAATTGCTCGGTATTGTTCGATCCCCATGCTTCTAAAGCAGCGAAATCTGAGCCTGCCTCTGAAATTTGGTCATTTTCCCCTTGTGAAATTGGGCACCGTAAGCCATCTCTAAAATACGGCTTCAAAGGGGTAAATCGACTTTATAGTACTCGAGAGGCAAGCCATCTGGACCTGGCGTCTTCCCGACAAAGGTGATTGGGCCGTTGAGCCGAGAGAAGTCATAATTTCCGCATCGGAAAATGTCACCGAAAGCTCGCGCGCAGGAATCCACATAGGAAGACATAATTCAGGCGAAACTTGTTGGGGCACTCCCGCGAGGGCGGCGCACCGCTTGTCGTTGACATCCCAATCGGGGTCCAATGAGGCAGTTTCAGCCTTGGCGAAGACAGCGTCAGTTGGGCGAGAAAAATCCACTCTATTAGCGGTAGTCTGCCAGGCTTGGCGCCACTTCCGATCCCGTTGAGCTCTACTAACAGCACTCATTGGAATAGGGAAGCAACAAGAAGTCGGGGGTTTAGGGTTGAGGCTCGGCACGACCCGCGGGGGTGGTGGGAGCGAAGGCTTGCAGTCGAACGATGAATGGAGGAGCAAGCTTGGGCCTGTCTCTATCCACTTGTTCGGTAGCTGGCAAATTGCGGAATGCCTCACTGTTTAGGGCAAACGCAACAGATACTTGCCACTTTCTATGTTGGAATCAAGTCAAAGTTTTCATCCAAAACTTTGAGCTTGTCAGGCCAATAAGATTGCTGAGAAAGATTTCAGTGCTCAGAGACGCTTCGCCCATAAAAGGATCGTATCGTAATTACTCATCTTAGCGGGCGGCAAGCGAGCCTCGATATCTGGTGTAGTCGGAACGCAACTTAGCTAGACGTGCTATTTCATCGAAGTGTTATTTACTGTCTAGAGCCAGGTATTCGTTCAAGCAATGATACCTTAAAAGGCAGCAAAACAGGTGCAAATTTTTGTGTTTTGCACGTTAAAGCTATTCGCCGTACCGCGACTTAAACACTTACAATGCCGTCTCAGAACGAATAGTTTAGAGCCAGCTTCAAACTCCTCATATTGCGTCCGCCAACGCGTTGCCACGCTTTGCAGTCGAGTCAACACCGCACCTGAATGTGTCATGGCTGTTGCCACCGCCAAACTATTCGTTAGCGTTGATGCTAGTTGTAAAGAGGAAGTCGGTAGCGCTGTGATAAAAGGATTCTGTCATTGTTTGTTGTGTTATCTCTCCCTATTGGTGTGCTAGCTGTCTTACTCTTCACCTCTCCTGTCCATTTAATCAGCCATCCGTCGCTCTTGTCCGACCTTTCAATCGCCCTACACCTCTTCAAGTCGTCAGCCGTTACCTCAACCGTTTCGCATGCCTGTTTCCAATAGTCAGCCGTTACTTCAACCGTTTTGCATGCCTGTTTCCAACACTCCTCCTCGGCTACGACTTATTGTCCTAACCGAGACGCATCAAAGTGCGCACCGTCGACAGCTTGGGCGGGTCGAGTGCCTTTGTGAGCAGATCGGCGAGCATTAGCTCCGACTTCACATACTGCGCGAGTACGATCCCGCGCCGAGCGAAGTCGCAAACAAACTTGACTCGAACGTCAATGTGTTTCGCCTTAAGCGACGACGCTTCGCCCTCGAGCTGTTGGATTGCCGCCTAGTTGTCGACGTGCATCAACATCGGCAGCTCTAGCGCCATGCCGATCTCATTCAGCATCTCACGCACGCCCAGCAGCTCGCGAGCAACCTCTGACGCCGCCACAAACTCGGCTTCCATTGTCGAGAGGGAAATGCCGCATTGTTTCTTGGTGCTCCAGCCGACCGCCATGCCGTTGAGGAGGATGATGCCACCGGTCAGAGACTTCTGGTCGCTTTTGTCCGCAGCAAAATCGGCGTCACTATAAGACTCGAGCTTGGTCGACGCGCACCCACCGTCGCTCGGCTTCATGTTGATTTTCATCGTCTTCGTGCCTTTGAGGTAGCGAGCCACCCGCTTTGCGAGCTTCCAATCGTGAAGCCGCGGTTGATGCGTCTGTCGCGTCGTCTTGTGGACGGCGAACGCGATGTCGGGTCGCGCGGTGCACGCGACTGTTGGCGCTCCATTCGTACTCGTGGTCTCGAGCAGCGCACTGTCGATCGGCTGCACTTCATAACAGTCGGCGCCGATGGGTGCGAGTGTCGAGTTGGCGTCCGTGAGCCCATGTTCACGCAGTAAGTCGCTGATCGCCTTCTTCTGGTCCAGAACGTACGCGCCGTCGTCGTCGAGCGCCACTCTCATCCCGAGAAACTTACTCACGCGGCCGAGGTCCTTGATCGAAAGGCTCTCGAGGCTTGCGAAGAAACGATCGACCGCAGCTACGCCGGTGCCAGTGGCAAGTAGGCCGTCGACGTAGACACCCACCACGATGGTATCCTTCCCGTCACGCTTCCAGTAGAGGCACATATCTGCCACACACTCTGTAAAGCCCGCGCTGCACAGCTTCGCTTGCAGAAGCTGACTCCAAAGTCGGCTGGCTTGCTTGAGGCCGTACGAACTCTTGCGAAGCTCGAGTGCCAGTTCCTTCTTGCTTGCCGCACCGAGCTTCTTCAGCGTCGCTTCGTTGACATCCATGGCTTGCGCCACCTGGAGCATTATCTCGAGGTGGGACTCTTTGTCCGCTTTCACATACGCATTTGGTATGTCACCGTGCTTAGCGGGTACGCCCCACGTCGCTGCCAGAGCAAGTAGCACCTTCAAGGTGGACATGTCCATCACCGCCGCGAAGGTGAGCTGGTAGCCGATACCAAAGACCTGCTCGTTTCCGCACGCAACAAGTCGAGCCTTGAGTCGCTCGAGGTCCCCGTGCGCATCGATCTTCGTCTTGAAGACCCACTTGGTGTGGAGTGTGTTGCTACTGGGCGGCCGCTTGATCAAGTACCACACTCCGTTGTTTTCGAGCGCTTCGAGCTCTTCGCGCATGGCTTTCTCTCAGCCTTCACATTTGCTACTGCGCATTGCTTCCCCATAATTTTTGGGGTCGCGCTCGTATACGTGAGCCACTACACTGTCGCCACGTGCTGGCTCCTTTTGAAGCCTGGACGCCTGTGTGCTGCACGCGACCATGACTTCGACTTCTTCTTTCTGCTTCGGACCGTCAGAGCCGGAATTTCGGCTGCTGGCGTCGGGCTCGCCGTCGCTGTAGTAGCTGCTTGATCCTCGTAGTCAAGCGCGCTCTGCATCTGGCTATTCTG
Source organism: Peronospora destructor (assembly GCA_011800735.1). Taxonomy (NCBI): domain Eukaryota; phylum Oomycota; class Peronosporomycetes; order Peronosporales; family Peronosporaceae; genus Peronospora; species Peronospora destructor. Next base: position 1,726,353 of record WBRY01000001.1, on the reverse strand, counting down.
CGCATTGCTGAACGTCTCGATGTCCTTCACGTGCTGCGTGACTGTGGCCTTGTTCTCCTTCTGAAGAAACACTCTGTAGCCCTTTGTTTCATCGCTGCGTTCGATGATGATGCAGACTTGCGACCGCTTCGCCAGCGAGTTTTTTCGCGGGTCGCGATAAACAGAGCAGACAGATCCAAAGGCTACGATGTCTCGCAATCAGGCGCGTGCTCTTTCAGCACCTCTAACGGTAACGCGCGCTTCGCGTTCGCACTTGTCGGGCTGCGGTTGAGAATGTATGCTGCATATTCAACCGCATCACCCCAGAAGGACACGGGCAGTTGACTTGCAAAAATTATCGACCGCGCCACGTTCAACACTGTTCGGTGCATGCGCTCAGCTTTGCCGTATGACGCCTCGTTTCGTGCTTCACTGACCTGTCGTGCGGCACCAGTCGACTTGCAGAAGAGGTCGACGCTCGCGTACTTGCCACCGCCGTCCGTCCATAGCACGTGGATGCGGCAGTTGAATTGACGTTCGAAGAACGCCAAGAAGTGTTCGAACTTCTTCGCGGCTTTGTCCTTCGTCGGAGCGAGGAACACACGGCAGTAGTTGGACTTGTGATCCACGAAGTTGAAGAGGTACCGGTTTCCGAGCCGGTCCTTTGGGGTCATCGGACCCTTGAGATCCGAACAGATGACGCCACCTATGCGGTCGATTGGCGAGTTGGCGCCTGTGTCCTTTCGCGACTGTGCGTTCTTTTGTTTTCCTTGAGCGCACGAAATGCACGTTTTCAGTTCACATCGGTTCCGTTCAAGAGAGCGGTTTACAGGCTGGAAAACAGGCATGGACCATCCCCAGGATCAGCATTGGAGCGACAGCTAGGAGCAAGTAGTACCGGGTCCCACCGGATCGTGGAGTACGAGATTCGGCTATACAACATCGCCAGATTCGTGGACATAGGTAAAATTTTGGCGTTTATTAGCAAGCACAGTCCCGTGACACACGACCTCGAGGACATGGATACCTGCACGCCGGAGTCACGAATATCCAATGTCTGGCGGTTGACTTTTAGGCTGGCAGGATGTCCAGAATTTCTGCGGGAAATTGTGCGTCTTGACTGTTTAGGATCGACTATTATCCTCAAGCATTCGCATGTTGGCAGGAGACTTCAATGCTTCCGATGTGGAAACATTGGCCACACAATGGCTCGATGTGGCTACACGGATGAGCACTTGTGTGGGACAGGATGCTTAATAGCCTCAGAGCAGGAAATTGTGACGTTGGATGACGTAGCCAAGCCATTCACCAACTTCGAGGAAATGAAGGCTGCGGCGGCCACCAGAAGACATCCATCAAGAGACAGTAGAAATTTCGAAACGAGGGCTTCAACCTCAGCCAACGTCGGAGGACCGTATTGACTCCGATTCGGCAGCAGGCGAAGAGATACCCCACCGCCTCGCCACATTGTCGACAATACCACCGAGGTAACGACACCCGGCGACACAGATGCACCACCCCAACCTTAGCCAAAAGTGAAATGGATCACAGTTCCATTAAGGGGTAGACGACGGCGGTATGCCTACAAGAACAAGCCAGCACGGAAAAACACCGACACTTCAACACGGTATGACGAACTCTCCAGGCAGGAGACAGAAGAAGCGGTAGATAATGACCATGAGACGCAGGAGCTCCAGGAAGAGAAGGCAGAGGTAATAGAGGTATCGGCGACTGAAGAGACCACGGAGACACAGGTTCCGACTCCAGCTGAGATGGCACAATTATGAATTCTCAAGAAGAATCCACCATCACTTCTAGCATAACCTTAATTAATGGGGCTTAAACCGAGAGAACGCACGCATCTGCTTCGTCTCACAGCTCCTTCGCAGCCGGGTAGACAACCGCTGGTCAAGATAATTCAGCCGATCGACACTATTTTTCGATCCGTCGACGACATGGTCGTCACGCTTCAGCTGCAGGCAGTCACAACACCAGCGACAAGCAACTGTATGGCGATGGCCATTGTGCAAGCTCTATGTGATGACGAATTAGCAGCACAGGATACCCAGCTGACTGAAGCGACTGAAAGCCTTAAACGAGGAATCAAGCATTGCATCTGGGGGAGCAATTCCCGCATGACACACGTGCTGCCACACTCATAGCAGTGCAATGAGGGTGGGCGGGTATGGAGCCATTGGCTTCAAAGAGGCAATTTAAATGGTACCTGGAGGAATGCGGAAAGAGTCCGTCGAAGAGTATCGCAAGCGTGCACGTCCACAACTAGGGGGATGTGAAACGCTCTGTATGGCAGCTAATTTCCTACGCAGAAACATATACGTCATCTCCAAGGGGGGCGACGGGAGTGATGACTGGCAATGCAGCCTTTACCGGCCGAGCTCCATTACTCGACACAACAAAATTATTGAGACAGGGGAACAACTGATCCTAACGGCGGCAGAATGTGGTCGACTCATTGCCCAGGACAAGCTAAACGAGGAAGGACAGGCGCCTCTAGTGTTACACTACGAGGGACGACATTACGCGGCGTTCGTGCATCGGAGAAATTCAGTACCAACCACCGCTTCAGGCGCGACCACCAGTACAGGATCACACAATCGTGGTGAGTCCACTTCTTTGGGCGAGGCCATTAGTGACGTAGGGGGAGAACAAACGGAGGAGGAGGAAGGCGCACATGCAGCAGTCAACGATGAGAGCATGAACGGAGGTCACTTTGAACCCTGGAATATAGAACTACCAGACGGACATTTGGACGTGCTGCATGAACGTTGTCAAGAACTTGCCATCCCGCATCGGCTTAAATTAGCCATCCATCAGATTCTTCGAAGTGAAGATCCGGGATATTTGATGTTCCTGTTGCAGCTGGATGACATCAATATTGGTGACGTCCGTCATATCCGTGTTTGAAATTCGTTGTTGGTCGCTGTTGTGAGGAATGTAACCAACTCGCGCAATCGCTATCCTGCATATTGCAACAGTGGCGAACTCTCAGTCAGGGGGAAGATCAGCATCAACGGGATTTTAACGGGAGAGTCCAGGATAACGGAAGTGTACCTCGGAGTCACGGCAGCCACGGTGTCAATGATAAAAGACCAGGAAAAATAATGGAACGTGACTCTGGACGTCAGTCACAGCTTGTCGTACATGCACCACAGACGCCCAAACGTTCAAACCCAAGCAAACGGGCACACCCAACAACACCGGACGAAATGGAAAGGAACAATGGTCAAACCAGAAGCAAGCACACAGCAGTAATGCTCAAGAAAGGGAAGGGCAATGCGAAAGGCAGGCCAGCTTCAAAAATGGAGGTTGCATACGATCTGGACTCAGAAAATGGGCACGATGCAATTTGGATTCTGATACTGGGAGCGATCCCTTTACTTTACTAAAGGCTAAAATAGCTGCACACCGATCTTTAAACATTTTGATCCGGATCGGTCGCCTGTGATATATGGCAGTAAGTGGGGCAGTATCGGCTGTGTTACTTTAAGAACATGATGGAGTATACTAGCTTGTCCATTCCCCTAGTCGCACGTTAAAGCCTAACGAAATCAATTAGGGTATGGAGAGCGAAGTATCAGCGCTTCTCCGGGTACTTCATATTTGCTATACTACGCTAGTCTCACGTGCGAGTATAGTGCTCTTGCGATACTCAACGCTGGTTTGGCTATCACAATCTTCTGGCTCCAACAAGAGATTAGGAAGATGGGCTGCGCTACTGGCGAGGATGAAACGCTTGGTACATTCGCAGCGAATGTACCAAGCGTTTCATCCTCGACCGATCGGCTCTTTTGTACGCGTAATAACGTCAGCAGACGACGGCACCGTATCCATGAATATAACGCGTACAAAGCTGTCGCGTCAGCCGGCCATCGTAGATAGTCCGACTGAGTACTATTCACGTCAGCCGCGAGAAAGATAACGACGAGTTGGTGTGCCTTAATCGCCTTCAAGCGTCAACATCAACCCCTCTACAAGCTACTTGCGTCAAAAGGCGCGAAAGCAGCGTCACAGCTGTACAACAGAAGCAAGAACAGTTGCAGCGAATGTAACACCCCGTGAAGAAGTGGCCTGAATGTTACTCGCGATTGCTTCGCAAAAGTAGCCAAGGCAGATTATAAAAAGGATGCCACCCCCTCGTCAAAATGATTCTGGTATTCAGTTTAGATGGATTGGCTGGGGTGAATAGCAACGGCGGAACAAACAGCGCGATCATGTGAAAATCAACGGAATGGACGATCGTATCTGCCGCTACGGAATTTGCTACTGGCCTGATCGTGGAATATTGAGGGCTTCTCTTCGCTTTAATTTGCTTGCTGATGAGACCAGAAGACGCGTAATTATTTGCGGTAACTCAAATTTAGGGATCAAAAAATGCGTGGCGAGTTGACTGCAAAGCACCGGTTGCTGCGTCATAAGGCCAGTGAGAGAAGCTTAATGTAGCCTATCGATTATTTCCTGCATATGATGAAGGACTGAAATCAGAGCGCTGTAAAAAAAGTTGAAGCGTTACCTCAAGAGAAGGATGCGGTCGTTATAACTGATCAAGATCATCAGAACCTGATCACACATAATCGGATGGATGAGTAAATAATATTGAGCCAAGTCGACTAGGTGGTTCAGTTGCTGCAATTACTCGATCAGCCACAAGACTGATGTTATCGGCCATAAGTCTTATTGGAGGAGATCCTACACCAAGTACGGTCAAATGTATAGGGCAATCTCAAGGTGAAGAAAGGTGGAAGTGTGAGGAGTATGCAAGGACGTTACACATGATTGTAAGGGGTGAAAGCATGCAAGAGGGTTCTATATGAAGGTTCATCTTAAATGAGCATTGTGATCGATGATCGAAACTCGAAAAACCCGGTCACGATTGAAAGATCCAAAAGAAGAGAAGAAGTTACGAACGCGATTTATAGTGAATTTTTCTTACTAAAAATCGTCTAATTATGTTAGAAGATCGCGTTCTTAGACTGAAGTAAGACATTGCTTGAGATTCATGAACTTACTGACAAGCGGGTAAGAGATGGTCCGGAGAGATCTACGATCGAAGAACGATTCTGGTTCCTCAAAGGCTCCGCAGTATTGCACATGGACAGTGCGATAACTTGATTTAGTGTTGGTCCGCTTCGCGGACACACCTGAATATTACTTATAACTCTTTAGGACAAAGAAAAAGTGAGACGCGGATCAAGATCAAAATTGCGATCACCCGCAATGACCGCTGGAATTGATTGATTGTTGAGGTCATTAGCGGATCAGATGACGCCGATGTTGGTGCACCATCTGATTAAGACGTTCACGTCAGGACTACAATCATTCAAAAATTGGCTCAAAATGCACAAATACACCAGCACCATATGCCGATTATCAGCGCACTTAAGAAAATTGAATAAATTAACTCTAATGTCACATCCATATCCATTTCGCAATACTTGTTATTTGATTGCAGATAAACTTCGCAAGTAAACTTACCCCGATAGAGGGAGATAACGGGAAGTATCCGTAGTCAAAATTGAGGTAGTCAAGGAGAGACGAGGCGTAAACTCCGCGAGTAAACGTAACATGTCTTGCCAATTCTTGTGCGCCGCGGTTGCCCGCAACTTGCGTAAGCGTATATCCACATACACAAAAGAGTGATGCCGAACAAACCCTGCACTCGTAGCCGTCTCGAGGTTGTATAAGCGCTTGTTACGATGGAGCCAAAGAGAGCGAAAGACGCAGCAGCGAACAATATTGAAAACAATCAATATAGCCCGGGTGGATAGCCTCCGGAAGCAGTCGTAATGAAGACGGGAAAAGCAGATGCGACCAAGTCCCGAAGAGGCAGCACGTAAAAGTCCCATTAAAAAGATGCCACGGGCAAAGCCAAAATAGATGTATGGCGTTTTCAATGGCGTCGCAAGTAGAAGTCGTAGTGACCTCCGTTCGCCACCGAAACTTGTAAAGAAAACCAAAAGCATTATGTTGAAGCCGGTATGTAACATCCGCGGCGATTGAAAAAATGTAGCGAGCCAATCTATATTCAAAACGCTACATGGTGTCTGTTGGCGTAAAGTCAGTAACATGAAGCTGCCTTTAAGGTAGCGCAGGTATCTTGGGATCGGCGCAAGCCCGCGTGATGTAAACCGTCGAATCATCGACAAACGCGGAAAATTTCTGTTCCTGGTGTGGAATGCTGGGGTGCCGCAGCCCCCGTATCTGGGTACTTTGCAATAGTGCTATTGCTAGTACTTCTGCCACGAGAAGAAATAGTAGTGGTGCTAGCGGGCAACCCTGTCGGATACCCGTAAGTACGGGGATCGGGTCGGACAATATCCCATTCACTACAAACCAAGTGGTGGGATCATGGTGGAGGTGCCGAATCATTGTAATGAATGAATCCGCAAACTTAAAAAACCGCATTACTTCAAATAAAAATTGCGCGAGACCGTGTCATATGCTTTGCAAAAATCCAGCAAAAATTGCTTTGCTGTCAGCAGGCACCCGATCCAGATCATCTGTTGCCGTCGATAGATGCGCCATCATCATCATGACCGTTTTAGAAATTTGTCTTTCATGTACGAAACCTTGTTGAGTGTCTTGGACTCTGTGAGATAGCACCTTGGCGACAACTTTGTAGCCTGACTGGAGCAACGCTATAGGTCGATAATCCATTGCGTCCGCCGAATCTCCATTTTTCGGAGCAGGATGATTAATCCCTCCAAAAAGGAGGCAGGGGGAGTTCGCCCCTGCAGTATATCGTTACCTATTGTGACGAGTGCCGGTGCAAGAAGTGCTTGATAGTCCTTTATAAAGTCGTTGTTAATCCCGTCCGGCCCGGCAGCTTTATGTCGGGCAAGCGACGTGATGGCCCTGAGGACCTCTGCCAACGAGAAAGGATTCATGAGTTTACCATTGTCGTCCTGGGTTAGGAAGCGGTCTATTGGCATGGTGACAAAGTCGTGTAACGCTTGTTTAATCGCTGTGGCTGGTACGGTGTTGTGTGTCTGATCAAGTATCGGCCGCCATTCGGATGCGAAATGGTTTGCGATCGAGTTACCGTTCCTGAAAGGCTGCCCATTAATCCGTTGCAGCCCCGAAATGGATTGGCCTTTTTCCCAGTTCGATGCCCGCTTGAATTGCCATCGCAGACCATCTATAGTCCGTTCTAGGCGGAGCCCTTGTCGAATGGTTTGTGCCATTCGGAGCTCCTCTTCAATTGTCTGTATGGAGCTCTGTCGAGTAAGAAGGTAAGTGCGAGCCTGGGTCTGGATCCTCTGTCGGATTTGCCGTGCCCTCTGCGTTTACATTTCGTAATTCGCCTAATATTTGCGCCGCAATCAAGGACCGCTTTGTCCCATGTCCTTGCGTTGACTTCACGTCCGACTTCCCGATGTATTAACTCCGCTAAGAGCTCGTTATGGACTCGCGCTGGCGTCGGCGTCCGGATGGAATAATGTACTGGCTGGGATTCCTTCCTCTGCTACCTCCTTGGTCCCCCAACCGCAACATGCAAGGTAATTTGTTGATGGTCAGAATGAAGCGCAGCAGGTTGTACTTGCACCTGCTGGATGACCGCTGGCCATGGCTTGCAAATGTTGAAACGATCAATCCTACTGGCCAGACCGTGCATTCCAAAACGTGAAGTAATCCACTGGCTCTGGTACTACGTTCTCCATTGCCGATGTTGCCAGAGTCTGAGCGTCCTCGAGTCCTAAAACTTGCAGTAAAGCCTCCAACTCCGGGCAAAAAAATCCGGCCTTCCCGACCGCAAGCCTCCTAATCTGTCGAGATGCGGGCTCTATACACAATTAAAATCGCCAAATAACACCATCTCAAATTGAGGCCATGGCCATCCCTGCATTTGACGAAAGAGACGCTCCCTCTCATGCCTGTCGTTAGGAGCGTAGACGTTGACAAGTAAGATAGAGTCTACTAAAACTGCTAACCCCCATTTGAACCAAAGCTCCGGGTGCCACTGCTGGTAGACTTGCTTCTTTCGCGGGTCGAGTAATATGTCCACATCTCCGGTCTTATCGGCACTGACGCTCCAAAAGGAATAATCTGTGCAGCGTTCCGAATGCTGCGCGTCCCAGTTCTTTATCCACGTATCTGCTGCCTCTCTGGCCGCGCTCTCTGAATCAATGTCTGCCTCGTGTATCCCCACGCAATGATATTGGTTCGTTTACTTTGCTGCCTCCAACTGGTCATCCATTTGTGCCGGTCGACCCTTTTAAACCCCCTGACATTTTGTGAATGGTACAATCCCATCTCCCGTCCTTCCACTTGCTTAGTAAGGGGAGGGTTAGCGGGAGAGAAGATATCTTGAACTTTAAGATGTTCACGTATACGCATCCCGTCCAAGCTCTGCCACTGTGGGATCGATACTACAGGCCTCTGATTCGGTGCCCTTATTATTGAAGAGTCCGTTGTACGGACTCGTGTGCTAGGGATCTCGCAAAAAATGCGGGAAGAACGCTCCAGTCCTGCAAGTCAGATGCGTCTTTAAAGGCTCGTCGATACTCGAGGTGCGACTTGAATGCCTCTTTATAGCGGCGGATTCTGTCTGGTACCGCGACATCCGCCTCTACCGGTTTACCAGTCAATGTATTGATGTCGACAATATGAAGGATAGCGCAAATGGTATGTCAGGCAAACCGGCTTTTGTTATCTACGTCACAGTGGCGTAAGAGCTCGTCACCGCCATACCCTCGTTCTCGTAATATGTCCCAGTCATCCTTACTGTCTATCAGCGGCGCTAAAAGTGCTCTGCCTGATAAGCTGGTCGTTCGTTCTTTCCAATCATCGAGCCATATTGTAGTTTGGTGGTCAGTTGATCAATTGCGGTACTCCATGAGCTCCTGATACATGCAGTCCTGCCTCCAAGCAGCCGTCTAGGCCACTAAAACTTCGACACTGAGAGCATTGAGAAGTGCATGCTGGAAGGAAAATTGTTGAAGTATCTGCATCAACTTGACCGGTTCTGCTTGCACCGCACGACGCCAATGTTCATTGCTGCTTTCAAGCGTTGGAAACGATACTCCAGAAACCGACTCCCACGTCACGCTCCAGGAGTGCCACAATTCTGGCCAGCACCCGTTTGGGAATCTCCGGGCGAGTTAACGCTGGATCGCGTTTGTACCCATGTCAAGCATTGCGATTGCGATACGGTTCAGCATCAGTTATAGACATATGAGCAATAGTAGCGCAGCTACTTCCATGGAAATCTGCTTCCCGAAGCTCATAGATCACGAAAGCATCAATCGGAAAGTCATTAAGAAACCGACTGTACTAGTTCAGACTTCCCAAAAATGACTGCATCGATCGCAACGTCCGAGAGTTCACAAGCGATACCAAATCTTTTGGATGCTTAAGATCCTGCAAGTAAAGCCTGATGACGCAGATAATCCACCCTACGACGTCCTCAGAAACTTTTAGTCACACTGATCGATAAATTTCACATCTTACAATCGTTCCACCTTTTCATACAGAGAAACCACAATATGGCGGGTATCAATATATCATCAATATATGATCTCCGACCCAAACCGATGGTCTCAGGTCGGTATCCAATTCGCCTTCGATAAACAGGTCGATCGGCTTTAACGATCCAGTAGTGATTGAGTCAAGATCTGTACCGATTATTTTATATCCATAGAGAGCATTTTCGATCAAGCGCTGATAAATCTGAGAAGCGTTCTTCAGACCAAAAGGCATGCGTAATTCAATCAAATCTGATGGCGTAATAAGTGCAGAAGTCGCTTTTACTCGTTCCGTCATTTAACCACCTAAAATCCACTCGCCACATCCAGGGAATAATATCACATTGCTTGTCCATATCTTGCAATAACTCACAGATCAGTGGCATAGGATATACTATCAATCTTGTCAACGAACTCGCCTGCCTAAATCAATGCATACCCTTATGTCTTCACCATTCTTCTTGATGATCGCTACAGTTGGCGAAGCCCACAGTGATGTGGATGGTCGAATGATCTTGGCCGAAAGTAATCTCTTGATCAAATCGGCTAATTTCTCGCGAAGCTTACGTGCCACCGGTCGCACTCTTTGCGCGATCGGGTTGGCTCCTCCGACATCAATAGACACTGCTTCATGCGCCGCAGGACGTAAGACATCGCCTCTTTAATTGAGTAAATAGCAATTCTTGCAATCAGTTATCGTAAGTTTTCTTGATCATCCGTCAGTGACACTCTGGGATCGCCAGCTTGAATATCATCGATTGCTACTATACCTGTAGGCATACCAATTTCTGGCAGGATCGTCATATGTTGACCGACGTCATCAGCGAATAACTTACCACTTTCGTTAGACTATACTGACTTTTCTGGTGATGTATGTTCGATTAGCACTTCGTAGTATACTGGTTGCTCTTTCAATTAAACTCTTTTGAGCTTCTTTACCTTATTCATACTCAATCGAAATCGCCTCTAAATTACCGATCATTTCGCCTGATCAACCTTGTATCTGATCGACATTTTCAATATCTCTGATCACTTTGATTACAAAAAGTGCTTTAATAATATGACTTATTAAGATGATCTCTGTCCTCGTTTTGATCTTGTATATCTTTTTTGTTTATCGTTTCTTCGTCTGATCGCGATGCGATCTTCTCTTTTGCTTCCTTCCTTGGACGGATCAAAATCAAGTCAGTGTAGGATGTGATAAGTGATAAACTAACGGTCCTGTCGATTCTTCCGCTCTTTTTCCTTCCCATCTGTGGTCGCTTTATAAGCCAGAGTTGCCACTCATTATACCGACGCGATCCCACTGAAATGTAATTTGGTAATCGGGGCAGCATATCTGCAGCCATTTACCAGTCTAGCAGAGATCCACGATTCACGATCATCTCTCGATCCAAGAGTTAGTTAACTACAAATATTTATTTATCTGGCCAGGTCCTGTAGTCACCGTTTGTATCCATGTTGGATCTCGTCTCATCCATCGCTTATTGAAGGGTGAACCAGTACCGATTCTTACTTCCGTTGATCACTTATGGGATCGCCACATGCTGACTGTTAGTTGTGATCGGCTGCATAGTCAATTGGTATGGATATTTTTATCCAGCTAATTGAATTCTGACTTTATCAGGTAGTCAAAGGGTTCCATCCGCCAGATCTAAGCGAATCCCAGCCGGTACCATATAGTTTATACTCAAGATTACCTCGTGACTCATCGAAATACTATACAGCGATTCATTTATAGTGGTCTTGATCTTGGTATGTCTTTCCGTCATGTATGTGTTTCTTACAATTCCCATACATTCTTGCTTTCGACTCTCGTCTTTGACACAGCCTACTATACGAGCAAAGGTGGTGTCGACGATCGAAACTCTGGCTCCAGAATCAAATAACATAGTGAATTTCTCGTTGTTGGTCTTGCCCACTGATTTGGCCTGTTTGAACCATTTTCTGGAGTGTGATACTTCCAATACCCCGTGATTTGCCTGGCGCTGGTCAATCTTCATCTAGGCAGGCGATCGGGCATACGCGTCAATCCTTACAACACTTGATATCGAGCGCAAAATATTGGGTCAATACATTTATTGATCGCGTCGATCCAAATATTAGCATCTTGACTGGGTCATCCTTTTTTACCAAATGATCAATGCACAGCCTAGAATGCTCGGCTCGAGCCAAATTCCAGCCTAGCAAGCGTTCTCGTTTAACATTTTTCCGGTTTTGGTCGGAGTCGTAACCGGTGCGTGTGGCGACGACCCAACCAAGCTATTCATATGCATCATTGTTCCTATTCCCTGGGCAGATGCAAATTAATTCGAATCGATGGGCGGAGTCATGGGTGTATCCATATTCCTTCCCGCCCATCGCTGTCATTTCACCTGAAACTCCTCGAGCCTGTTCAGATGCCCAGCCATCCCTCTCATGAGGACCAGGAGCTTTAATACATCATCACTCCTGGTGTTGGTAATGTCCGCCGCATGGACATTTCCGGGTTCGTTTTTATCGATCCTTCCGTGAATGGCGGCGGGGACTGCTTGCGCATGCACGCCGTGCCCTATTGTTGTTCCTTAATCAACTTCTCACAAGCTATGAGCTCAATGGATGCAGCACATGGAGGCACTGCATGGCACACACAACTTATATGGAAAAGAGAGTGATATTAGTTTTGTTATCTAGCTAAACTAAGTCTATATAACAGGATATATCATATAATAAAGCACTCAATAGTCAGAATACCAAGTCGTAGCAATTACACAAAAATCTAAACCGTTACGCTTCTTTGCATTTTTGTTGACTGAGATGCACTTCCATTAGGTACTGTTTTTGTAATTTTTGGACTTTCTTATCTAGTATTTTTAAATCTACTGCTGTGTTACTAACGTTAGAAATCAAGCTTCAAATCCAGTCATCTGGTACATATTGATTACAGATTATCGTGTTTACGCCAAACATCTGGTTGATACCTATGTGTAATGAATAACGCCTTTCAGTTAAAAGGTTGGCTATATTGATAGTATAGACGAAGGATTTCACAACCTACCTGGCTAATTAATTCTACTTGACTACTCTAGTGTACAATCGTGTTGTTGGCTGTTTGAAAATCGAGAGACTTACAGAAAATGTAAAAGTGGAGTTGTTTCACGCAGAAACCATTTCAAGTAGACAGGATTGGCTCAAAGTCGTTCCTGTGAGTACAGCTCACTCTGACGGACTTGTAGTGCCGTAGGGTTTTTGCCTGATAAAGTCGTGAAAGAGTCGATTGTGTGACATCCGAGCAAAAAGAGCTTGCTGCCATGACTGCTGGTCGGGACCGTAAAGGCGACGAAGACGGTGTCGGAAATGGGCTATAGCCGTTGTCAAGATTGCCTGCATGGCCGGAAGCACAGGCGTGGGTTGCCTCTCTGTGACGTAGTCTACCGCATCGGTATAGACAGTATTACGTCTACTATATTTTACATAGCATATGCATAGTCTTACCTAGGAATTTCTGGTCTAGAATTTTCGGCGATAAGTCAAGGAGGTTATACCGTCATCTGATTGGTTGATATCCACCGTCTTGATGGATATCAACCAATCAGATGGAGAGGATTCTACAGGCTACTACAAACAACTGGAACTACGTATAGGTTAGACGCTACCTGATTGGTAGATCGATAAACATTTGGGATAGACGATGATAAGACTTAGGATAGACACCAGAAGTTCAAGTGAACTACTGGTTGGCCACAGGGCGACCCGTAAAGCACAGAGTTAATCTCAATCACTTCTCAATTTCCGTTCAAAGCAACAGCCGCCTTCCACAACAAGCTTCACCGCCGCTCCTCGCCCCGACCGGCCCAGCTAGCTTCCTCACCCCATTGCGCAAGGTTCCGCCTCATCACGCGTCGCTACTAAAGTGTTACATAGTAGCACTTGTTGGTCGGGGACAAGAGTTCAAGGCAAGGATGCTCGTGGCCACATAGTGGGAAGCGAGTTATCCTGTTGACATATAGTTGCGAGCCACATAGTGGGGAGCACTAGTCAACAAAGGGTGGTCTTATTGCACGAGCTTTAAACGTTCAGTGGAAAGTTGGTGTGGTTGCACTATAGTGGTACGCACAGTTGGGTCTCGTTCATTGGGTCCGTGCAATCCCTATCCCGCCTTTGAAACTTACGAGTTTAAAATCTGGCTAAGTACTCTCTAGAGCTGCTTTATCTGCATTCATTGCTACTGATCTATTTTGGTTTGCACTGAATGGGAAAGCGTAAAACACGTGAGCCCGAAGATTCGTTTCAGTTCAGTACGCAGCCTTTTACAACTAATTACGAAAGGCTCGACAAACTTCGGCGTGACTTGTGGCTTACCACGACAAAGCAGTTAAAGCTTGTCAAGCTTATTCGAAACGAGATACCGGACTGTAGAGACTCCGACGCTCGTAACGCCATCCACCGAGCGACTGAACTACTCAAGAAACACATCGACCAAGTGCAAGAGACGCTGGACGCGTCATGGATCACAGCATCCAAGTTTACGAAAACCGCAGAGTTAAGAAACAGTTAGGAGTTTAAGTAATGCCGTTTTCTTAAAAGGCTTTTTGTCTAAGGGCACTAAGAAGTCCAGTTTTATGACTAGAAGAGATCGTGAAACTGAGTGCCCGTCTCCAAACCCTAGACCTCGTCAACACACAAGAATGAGTTCATCCGGTAATACCGAAGCCCCATGCTCTGCATCGAGTTCAAGAACGCCGCCGCCAAACGAGAATAGTGCCAGCACACAGGCCGATTCTTCGTCTATGGCAAATGCACCTGCAGGACCAGATTCGATGTCCATGCAGGAATTTTTAATGAACATCACACAACAACAACAACAACATCAAGCCTAAGTTCAAGCTCAAATGCAAGCACAAATGCAGCAAGCTAATGAACGCTTTGAGTTTCTCGTAGCATCAAGAAGTGAACACCGAAAGAAGGACGTCGGGGGGTCCTTCTATTGGTGTTCACTTCTTGATAGCTCGGTGAAGACATAGAGCTATGGATATTCGCTACGGAACAATATTATGCCAGTAAGCGTCACATAATGGAAACAGATTCATCAGATTTTGTGACGCTTGTCTCAAGCAATCTGGGCAAGTCCGTGTTGACTTGGTACCGAGTCTTTTCAGCGGATTGTGAGCGCATGAACACGAACAAAACATGGTCGCTCTTCAAGAGTAACCTACGCTCCCGCTTTAGACCCAAAGACTTCGAGTATGATCTCCGCGAACGGATGTTTAACCTAAAGCAAAAGGAAACAATCCATGAATATGTCGCTAAGTTCCAAGACTTGCTATCTCAAACGGAGTTAGGCATAAGTGAACTAGAGAAGCGTTTCTTTTTTCAAAATGGATTACGCAAAGAAACTGCTAAGAAAATCAAAGAGGAAAGTCCGAAAACTCTCCTAGAAGTCATTGAGATTGCTTCAAATTTCGAGTTTGCGCATTACTCCGGTAGAGCACGCTCACAGGCTCAGTCATCGAAATCGTCAATGTCCACGTCGGATAATCGTTAAGTCCCAGAAACCCAATCGTTCCGACAAGAAGAAGGATAAAAATGATGACTGGACCAAGACAGCTATTGTGGTAAAGTTGGCCACATTTCTCCACAATGTAAAGCTCCGAAAAGTAAGGAAGCAAATCGATACATTAGTGGCGCGTTATACGCCATCCTCGAAGCCGAAGCCCAAAGAAGCAGGTCAAGAGAGATCTGTCACCATTTTCATTGACTCGTGAGCTGAGTTACCACGGCAACTCACAACATTAACGCAAACTAGCGCAAAAGTTTCTTTTGGCCTTCAGTTGCACGGCTACGCCACAGTAGACCTGACGTGGACAGAATGAGGACTATCAAGAAAGTTGTTCATGTATTCGTCATCCATGTGGACACTTGCATCTGTCGCAGTATCTACCGATAATGGATGCAGCCTAAATGGTGGTCCGAGAACTTGGTGAAGAAACTTGAGCTCGAGGTTAACGAAGGTGAGATGATGCAAGTCGATCTTGGATACGACCAAGTTATTCACCGACCACGTCGAGCTGTCGAACTGAATCTACAGCTACCTGGATTCTCACTGACATCGGGAACATTTCAGGTTATGCCGGTGCCAGAAAATAAGGATGTTATCCTAGGCATGATGTGTCTACATGAACAAAACCCAGACATCGCATCAATATGGAAGAGGTTCAAGATGTTAAGCTAAAACTGACCAAACAGCGCGCGGCCAAAAGCGTCGCAAATCAACGCGCAGCTCGTATAGATCAAAGCCGTGAGATTTTCAACTACTATCGGCAGCATGGGCACAAGGGTCAATATGGAACAACGCAGCTGATTACATCTCAGCAGATGCTGAAGATGCTGCGCCATGATAAAGACATCGAAACAGTCTTTGTCGTTAATCCGCATGACTCAGAGAAAGCAAAACGCTTTAAGAGTCAAGGATGGCAAGCTCTCAAGGATAATCCGGCGTACTCGACACTACGCAAGTATGCGAATACAGTATTTCGTACGGAACTTCCGAATGAGACACCTTCAGTAAGAGAGGGAATTGAGCAGAAATTCTGCTCAAGCCGGGCACAAAGCCAGTTTTCAGTTAAACAATGGCGTCAAAGTCCCGAGCAGCGTCAGACAATCCAAGACTGAACCAAAGAGATGTTTCAAGCAGGCATTATACGACCAACCACGTCCGCTTTTTCGGCACCGACGTTTTGTGCTAAGAAACCTGTGGGTTGGCGCATTGTACATGACAATCGTCAGCTAAATTTAGCGACAATCTTGCCGGCGATATCTATGCCGCGCAAGGAAGACACTTTCGACGCTATGTCGGGTAGTCATTGCTTCTCATGTATGGACCTGCTTTGGGGATACTATCAAGTTAAGCTACGTGAATCTGATATTCCGTTTACAGCTATTCAACCCCTGATGGTCTCTTCGAATACCTCGTCACTACAATAGGACTCAGTGGTAGTTCTGGGATGTTTAATCGTCTCCTTCAGAAGGTCTTTCCAGACCTACGAGACGTGATGAGAATTTACTTCGACGACATATACGTATTTACACAGAGTCAAAACGTCGAAGATCACATTAAGGCTTTAGACAGAGTACTCAAGCGATGTGAAGAACAGCAATTGTATATTAAGCTGTCCAAGTGCCGTGTCACGGACGCCCGGCTGCGTTGCCAGCACTATGCTTAACCATGTTGCACGGAGCCGGAGGAAAGGCGACATCATTTGGTGAATATGCTCCCAGAGCTGGACTGCGAGCGTGCAGTCAAAGAACAGATGCTTCTCGGCCTCGATTGCTCCGCACCCAGTACGAACGCATAGACGAATGCGCGGGTGGGACGCCTCCAAAAACCAGAACCGTGACCGGACAGGCAGAAGTCGGAAGGCGAGCTGAAACTGCAGATTCGCAAACACGAGGAGCAAGATCACCTGCAGGTGCTTGTGATATCCCACGTAAGCTTGTATCTGGTCCACGCCAACCCGCGAGGAGTGGATAGTCATCGGATGTGGTTTGTCCGGCATAGAAATAACGCTTTTCAATGTTTTGGTATATACGTATAATGGTTTCTGTATACAAAACTTAAAAATGCTAGCAAAATCGGTTATGCATCCTCCAACCGCCCAAATTACTTCATAAAATTTTGCTCTGATTGGTCAGAAAAAGAGAATACTACGAGCAATTTTATCCCATGCAAATTCACAGGGATATGCCATTGTTGCAACAGGTTCTCAGAAATAGTTTATTTTGCACATCCACTACTTCTATATTCTTCTCTGGCTGAGACAGTGTCCGCAGCGTCGACGAAGCGCAGCATAGCAGCTGCTTATGCAATCTCAAATGCGGCATGGCAAGCGGCGTGTTGACCGGGTAGACAGGCCTCGCGCCAATGCTCGCACATCCTCCCTTATAGGATTTATTAATAAAGACTAGTGGATTTTGGTCAAACTTACTGACGTTGGTTAATGTCCACAAATCCACCTTCTCCGTCATTATCGCCTGCAGATTCTTTGTTCCTGGTGGTTGCTCGTGAAAGAAAACCATGTCTTTGCCCAAAAGCCGATGGACTTTGTTGCATACAGATCGCGTTACGTTTATTCTGCTCGATTACTGATGGTAGTATAACGCCATGAGCTCTCGTGGTCAGTCATGCCATGAGCTTAGATGTAACATCTTTTAGGGATGTTTGTTGCATCCTTTTTCTGACCAATCAGAGCATAATTTTATGAGGAGTGGATACAGGCCTCCCTTAATTTACTGTATTATTCTGAGATAAAGCACCTTTTTAATATAGTAATATTATTAAAAAGCACAACAAGCACAATATAATTAAACTATAATTGGCAATAAAATGTATTGAAACAGTACAGAATTATTACGACTTGTAAATATTCGTTGGTCATGCGGTTCCACGACTTCCAGCCACCGCTTTGTGCCGAGATTCTAGCGGAGACCGATGCACTCGGCTTTGGGCACATGACGCCTGTGCAGGCGGCCACACTTCCTCTTTTTCTCTCCAACAAAGACGTGTGTGTCGATGCGTCCACAGGCAGCGGCAAGACGTTGGCCTTCGTACTGCCCATTGTGCAGCTGCTCAAGACCAAGCTAGCGAACGGAAGCATTACGGTGCCGCGTCACGCCGACCTCACCAAGCTCGTGGCCATGGTCGTCTCACCTACGCGAGAGCTGGCGCGTCAGATCTTTGAGTGCGCCGAGAAGTTCTTTGCAAGTGCATTACCCACTGTACAGTTGCTGCTGTTCATGGGTGGCACGAGTGTGGACGAAGACTTATCACTGATTCGCGGAGCTGTGGGCAAATATTCGGTGGTCGTTGGTACACCAGGCAGAACAGAGGACTTACTGAACCGCTGCGTGGGCTTCAGTGTCGAAACGCGCGATTTTGAAATGCTCATTTTGGACGAAGCTGATACTCTACTGAATATGGGCTTCGAAGTGAGTCTGAACAAGATATTGGAACATTTGCCTAAGCAAAGACGTACCGGGCTGTTTTCGGCCACACAAACTCAAGAGGTAAAGGCGCTTGCGCGTGCCGGATTGCGAAACCCGGCGACGATCTCCGTGCAAGTGGCGAACAACACACAGGTGACGCCGGCGACACTGCAGAATTACTTCTGCCTGGTGGGCCATGATCAGAGATTGTCAGCGCTGCACCATTTTGTGCAGATCAAGAAGGGCGAAAAGCTCATTGTCTTTTTCTCGACGTGTGGATCTGTGGACTTCTTCGGTCGCGTGCTGGAAGAGCTGTTTAAGGGAAAAAAAGACTTCCCGGTTGTGGCATTGCACGGCAAGATGCCGCAGAAGAAGAGGACAGCAAATTATGACCACTTTTCCACGCTGAAATCTGGACTTTTGATGTGCACGGATGTCGTTGCGCGTGGAATTGATTTGCCCGACGTAGACTGGATCGTACAGTATGACCCACCGCAAGACCCGAACTTTTTTGTGCATCGTGTGGGGCGTACAGCCCGTGCTGGACGCTCTGGTTGCGCTCTCTCCTTCCTGTCTTCGAACGAAGATGCGTACGTGAATTTTTTGAAAATTCGCAAGGTACCGTGTGAAGAGATGGAGCTTCCACTAGATACGATGGAGGACGTTCTGCCCAGGGTAAAGTCGCTCATTCTGGAAGACCGTGATTTGCTTGAAAAGAGTACGAAGGCTTTCATGGCTTTTGTACGGTCGTACAAGGAGCATCAGTGCCAGTTTATCTTCCGTTTCAAGGAGCTTGATTTGGGCGCTGTAGCTCGTGGATTTTGTCTGCTGCAACTACCCAAAATTAACGAGCTCCGTAATGTGCGCATCAACTTCAAGAAGATTAACATCAAGACCGCTGACATCAAATTTAAGGACAAGGCCCGTGAAAAAGAACGCCAGAAGAGGCTAGTAGTTATTGCAAAGGAAAATGAAGCACGCGATAAGAAAGATACGGAGATGCGCGAGAAAAAGCGCAAACGGCCGCTAGAGGAAGAGAACCAAAAACATCCTCGTCGACGTGAGAAGAAGAAGGGTCTGCATCAGCAGATTGTTGAGGAATGGGATGAGTTAGCAGAGGAAGAGAAGATGTACAAGAAGTTGAAAAAAGGCAAGATTACGCAGGAGGAGTACGAGAAGGCGCTACTGGGCAAGGCGGATGACTCTGACGATGCTAGCGTCGGCGACGATAAAGACAGCAGGAAGGAAAAGCCGAAGTGGCAGCGGGCAGAAGAGAGACTGAAGGAGCGATTCAGAAAGAAGGAACAGGCTGTGGCAAAGACAGGAGTTCAGAAACGTGAGGCTGCCTTGCGTGAGGAACGTATTCGCAAGCGCAAGAAAACTCAGCACGTTCAACGCGCTCAGCAAAGAGCTCAACGTCGTGCCCGGCGCTAGGTTCGAGTGCATTATAAAGTTGAGTGCTGTCGCTGGCAGGTAATCCTTGGCTCGCTTGAGCATTTCACACACTGTGACTACTAGAACACTCACTATGTGGTATCCAAAGGATCATAAATTGCTTGTGGGTGCTGCGACAGATGTTTCTGCACGCTACTAATTACTCTTATTTAGTGCGATGTTGAGCTGTTTTCGACATCGTTTTTCTCACCAATGGGATTGCGTCATCAAAAGTCTTTTATATCAAGTCAGTTGAAAGCAATTATGACTCCGACGCCTGAGCAGGAATTGCCACGCTTCTTTTGCCACGAATGCGGCGTCAACGTGGAAACGCGATTGGATGAGCCCAGCGAGGAGGTCTGCTGTGTGCAGTGCGGTGGTAACTTTGTGGAGGAGATCGAAGAGGTCCGAAGCCTTTCAATTCTCTGTTTTCTCAGATGTATTGTGTCTTTTGTGACCATTTTTTAATAAATTGTTGATTTGATTCACATTTTTAGGACGACCCACCGCAGAATTTTCAAGCGAACCTAGTGGAAGATACACAGACGTGGACACAGACGGAGACACCTGAAACCTCTGCAGAAGTTGACGCTCGTGCTGAGATCCCCAATGAATTTGGCGGCACTCGCCCCTTACCGCGGTAGAGTCATTTTCTATGTATCTTTGTAGTGAAAAAGTTTTTTGAAATCGTAAATGTGTGCAAAATAGTCCAGCAGGTCGAACGGCGCGATTTTCAGCTGCAGATGAAGGACGACCATTGCCTGAGTTAATTTTTGTTAAGACTTTGTGCACTGACAGTGAAGAGGAAACTAAGGCAGGATATCTTGTGATGGCCTTGATTAGTTTATTCCATTTTTTATCTGGTGCTACCGGGAATGGGCGCGGAGCACGCTTCATAAGCAGCAGTGGGAACCCCGTCGAGGTTTACGTCAGTGAATTGGGAGAAGGTGGAGATCCCTTGGAAATATTGGATGCTTTGGGAGGCATGATATCTATGCAAACAGGAAACTCAGGTGACTATGCCTTTGGAAACATGGCTAACGTTATCAACCAATTGATGCAAAACGATCCGAATCGGGTATGAAACTGATCGATCAAGGATCGCACGATAGAAACTAATGTGAGATATTTTTTGATGACGCATTGACAATTTGCCAGCATGGAGCTCCTCCAGCCGCTAAAGAAATCGTGGAACAGCTGCCGAAGATGAAAATTACTCAGAATGAAGTGGATGGGAGCGCGGAGTGCACCGTTTGCAAGGATTTCTTCGCGGTGGATGACGAGGTCCATCGTCTACCGTGCGAGCACTCTTTCCACCCTGACTGTATCTTGCCTTGGTTGAAGCAACATAACTCGTGTCCGCTTTGTCGATTCGAGCTGCCTACAGACGATCCTGATTATGAGCGACGACGTGCGGCGTCGTCGTCCACGTAAGGTGCCCGGTAACAGAAGCACCTGTCAACGATACGCAGCTCAACTCCACTTTTAGATGAGGCATAGTATATCTTTCCAAAGCAAGATATACACGTTGTCGTTTTCGTCATAAATCACTGATAGAGTGCTCACTATTGAACTTTGAGGGTTTGTTGAGCAAACAAGCAATTGCTCTGCTTAAAGAATGACATCACATCGGTCAGTAAGCCGAAGCAACAAAGTGATGGCGATTCTGGCGTGTTGAAAGTATAGTATGGTGTTTGTAAACCGATAATAATAATGACTGCTTCTTGTTTGTGAGAGCTATCGGCAGTTTATGCGAATGTGTTTCGTCAAGCAATCGAATCCAAAAACCCCAACATTGCTTTGCTGGACTTGCAGGTACAATAGCTTTTTCAAAACGTGTGCTTTCGAGTTGCTCATAATGTCACCTTTGCCTACCAATTGCGTGGCCTATGACCAGAACAATGGTGATAAGCGAAGACAAAGGCACCAAGTCTAGGTGTACCACAGGCAATCCTTACAGCAAGTGCTACTATAAAAAATGCCTGATAAGCTTAGATGCATGTATCAAATACACGTGTTTCGACGAGCTTTATTTGTTCGATGCTATCAGTATTTTCAGCATTCGTAGCTTCCTCACTTCGCAAGGCAAATACTTTTTGAAAATGGAAGCTGCACACGTTTTGCGAAGCAAATTGTATCCAATACTCGTAATGTAACATCATGCAAACGTGATGGCTGCGTACGCAGACACTATTTGGCTGTACTCTACCATCCAAGGCAATTCTGGTATGTTTTTCCATAGCTTGGAATATTTCATGCTGTTTTCTCCACTTTCTGCCTTGCATTCTCCAACATCAGAGCTCTAAAAGCTTTACTTTACGCAGATCTAGCTGATCTTTCATCGGAACCCATCCGTGTCTGCAAGTTTTTCAAATGCCGCTTTCAGTTTGCTTGGATCGCTCTCAGCATTTGTACTAATGTACGATCACTCACTCGAAATGTTGTGGAAGTGGGGATGCTCATGACCTCTCACGGGAACGCCATGCTTTCATGTACAGGATTTATGAGACAAATGCACACACATTTGAATCTAAATACATAGCAGTAGCCAATACTTTTGCTTTGATGTATGATTGAGTTTATCGCGTAGCGCGTTAGGCGATACCTACTAGTCGAGCGTCGAGAGCGCTCGCCGTGCAAAGAAGACAACATCAGTGTCGCTATCCTGTAGTTGCGCCGTCAAACATGGAACTACAGTACTCGTGCACGCGTCCGCGTCTACTTTGGGGCCGAGCACCTCCAGGGTTTTTGCCGCGTTAAAGCGAATGTTCGGAACCGGATCCTACACAACAGCATTTTATAACACAATAAGCCTTCCCTTTACCAGCTATCAACAGCAATACCCGCGACCTCACCTGTGCCAGCTCCACAACCAAAGGAATTAAGAGAGTTTGAATCAGTTCGGGGGTCATGGCTCCACACATTACCTTCACCGCGTACAAAGATGTCAGGCGATGCAAGAAGTTAGCATTCGAATGCATGGCAATGATTCGTGGCACAACACTTGACCGCGCCCAATCCACTCCAAAGTGCTCCGTCAAGTTTTTCAAGTTGATCGCGGCCGCCTCCCGGATCGAAAACACGTTATCCACCAGCCACGTCATGCACAGCTCCGCCAACTGCTCTTCAAAGTAGTCACGTCCCAACTGAGCAGCCAGCAGCGGAATATATTCTATGATCGCTAGACGAATACGCCACTGGCGATCTTCCGCAAGATGCACAATCGCAGGCAGGAGCGACTGGGATAGCAGCTCAATTCCGATCACCTATTGAACAGCATTGATTAGCTAACTCCCCGACGCCTCAATCGCATAACGTTATCTCTTCACAAAGTAATCGCTTACCGTGTTGCCCTCTTCCAGGTTTGAGATAACATTTAAACGCACTTCCGAGTTTTCATCATTTAGCAACTGCATCAAACACCAATGTGTCAGTAACACAACACATTACCCACGCTGAATGAATTCAAACATACAAGCAGGAAGAGAGGGAGTAGGTGCTCAATTGTAAGATCTCGACCCAAGAATGGAGCGATCTTCATCACCACAGAAGCTAAAGCAGAGCGCACGTGGTCTGACATATCACGCGCCAGACGTTGAAAACACGGCACAATTTTTTCCACAACTCGTTGAGGCTGCAGAAGCCGAACGACACCAAGAATCTTTGACGTGGCCGCAGTGCGCACCTCAGCTTCGTTATCCTCCAGCAACGAGACTGCAGAGTCACAAAACGTTGAGTTAATGATCTCTGCGTTCAAAGCTTCGCAGATCTCTGGGAATCGGTTGGCAACAGACCACCGCACACGCCACGAGCCATCGCGTGCCGTCTCAAAAATTGTCGGCAGCACCTGCATCGAAATCACATCAGCCGGAACCAGACGTGCCAGCGCCACCGCGTTGCCAATCGTGTGTATTCGAACCGAGTCCTGCCGGTCCGTTGCCAATGCTAAGAACAACGGCAGCATCTCCGAGCTGGCACTAGGGCCGTCCATTACGGACGCAAACCCACCAAGGGCAGCACACGCAGCCTTGCGCACCATCGGTGTGTCGTCACGGCAGAGCTGACCAAACATACCACGCATCTCGGCCTTAATATCATCTGAAAGACGCGAGTAGCCGGCCTGAAAAAGGTTGCAAGATGCAATGCGCGACGTGAACCAGTCGCGCGTGACAAGACGCCGCAGTACTGGTACAAAGTGCTCAGCAACGTGTTCAGGTTCCATCGCCTCCACAACTTTACAAATCGAGCGCACAGCCATGTCACGCACGGAGGCCTCGTCCACGGTCGCAAGTGATTCTAAAGGCTTAAGTAACAAATACGCGTGAGCAGGGCCGCCCACCACACCCACAAAGTCTCCAAGCTCTTCAGCCATCGCCAGCAGCACTTCATCTTCATCATCCAGCGAGTCTACAACAGTTTAAAAAAGCGTGTCAGCGGATATACTTAGCTAAAAAAGATGATAATAAAGAAGAGAAATTATAGTACCATTCATAAAAGGCAATAACTCGTTTTGAGTACGTTCAGAGCCTAGTGCGTCCGCTGTTCAAGTGTCAATAAAATTGATGTAACGTTAAAACAAAGAGTTCTTTCCACTGTATCATAGATAAAGAGAGCGAAAAGAAGGTACCAATGATGCGGATCTGGCGGATCGAATTAAGACGCAGCTGAACGTCTTCATGCTTGAGCTCGTCCACGAGAATCGCGATTGGGTACAGACTGTTGTCTTCTGTATTGCAATATTATCACACGGAAGAGGTTATTTTGCACCCTCTCCATAATAATAAACATCACATTCTTACCAGCTACTGCCGCCGCCATTTGTATGCCTTTATTCTTCTCTAGTACGTTACAACAAGGAGCACGATGAGATCTGAGGTATTAGACACCTTGGGGTGTTTGTATTCTGCAGGATGAAATTGCACCTGGTCCAGGGACTGGGGATAGGATCTCCGGCTTTTGACGGCGTTCAAGATCGCGAGAGTTGAAATATTGGCCAATCAGAAATTGATTATGACTTCATGAAAATCAGTCATTATAGCTCAAGTGATAAGAGAACAATCTTGCAATTTGTATATAAATCAACAGTACATGACGAATAGATGATACTTTTGCACCAAAGGTGGACCGAAAGCCAAACAGGATGGATACTTGTAGCCAACTAAAATTCGAGTTGGGCTTGGTCTTTAAAACTGCCGTTGAGATCAGAAGGCATAAGCTTCGACGGCAATCGCGAGTGTTCCAGCTGCAGCGTCTCAATGTGACCTGACGTGATGCCCTGCGATACCATCCGGATGCTGCAGTAAATGACACTGGCCCACTCCATGCGTTCCTCCTCTGTGCGGGTCTGTAAAACCAGCTTGTCCGAAGGCGAACGCGCTACCACGATGCACATATCACGTCCTGAGATCTGAATTAGGTTCAGGTAGCAGCCGTACAGCGAGAAGGATTTACGGTGCTTGAGCTCAGCCGGCGCCTTTTTGCCTACGCTGTATGACGATATTTGCTTAAAGTAGTGAATCTCGCCGTTTGTGACGACGATCACTCGCTTTTTCCAGTTTTCAAAGCCAGAACGAGACTTCTTAATCAGAACACCACGCTTGTATGGTGGCAGCAGAAATTCCAGCTGAAGGGGGAATGAGGACGCACGCAAGAGCTGGCGTGACTCTGCGTACGTCTTTCGGAGGATACTGCGACCTTCGACGGACATAAGCTGGCTACCCACAGCAATACCGCGATTCTTCGAACTGAATGCCACAACGAGAGCCTCCGTGCGTTTTTGCATTTCAATGTCGATATCTTCAGGCCTTTTGAAGAGCACACCAATCTTGCCTAGTGGGATCTCCTCTGCGCGCTTGACCACAAGAGAAAGACCAGACACGGTATCCTGCGTGCCAGCCATCCTGCCTAATGCTGTCTGCGCTTCTTGCAACGCCTCAATCCACAAATGCATTGAATTTTCATTGTGTGCGTTCAAGTGTATCTCAAATTTGCCATCCTTGGACGTAAGCACAAAGTAGTACTTCCGTCCATCGGGGCACTGCGTCATCCCAAGACTAACAATTGTGTCTTTTAGCGACACCGACCCCTTGAGCTCGCTCTGATTCTCCGTGTAATACCTCAGCTCACCCCTTTCGATCCGAAAGAAGCGGTTCTTCCAGCTCTTGTTTACGTGGCCACGCTTGAGTAGACAACCTTCCATGTGGATATGCGACGTAGGATCATCATAGCGCTTCCACTCGTGGTTGCACTCCGTGTTGCGCACGTAAAACTTCACAGTCTTGCATAGTGGGTCCCACGGCTCAGTGGGGACGGCTCCAGCTGCATGAAGCCGAGCAATCCACTTAGACATCATGCACTGCGATGGTGCCGAGATTATGAGGTTGCGCTGTGGTGTAGTAATCATAAACACAAAGTTCTTGTCGATGGAGTTGGATTGCACCGACACATCCGCCTTGGTACTGCATCCAATATCCATGGACCCCTTCAGCTTCTTTAGAGTCTCGTCGGTGTAATACGACAGTACACCGTCATTGCGCAGCACGAAGAAGCGCCAATTCCACGTCTTAAACTGCTGACCACACTTTTCCAGCCATCCCTGCATAATCACTCCCATCTCGTCGTCTTGAGGACCCAGAGCCACATCTGGATCGTGGATATTCTTTCGCGTTGCTTTGACTGCTTCATCTTCTACCACTTGCGTCATATCGCCTTTTTGTTCCATCTCCAAAGTTGTGGACTGACCCAACACGTTCACCCACGAAAAATGAAAAGAGTCCTTGACGCTATTGCGTCCTGGAGCAGGCGACACAGCCACAGTGGTAGTTTGTGGTCGTGTCGTTGTAATAAGCGGTAATGGCGACGGGCCAAAGTCGTCATCTGTTCCGATGGACACATCCGAGTCCTCCGAGTCCACATCGGGCAGATGAGGTAGTGGCGACTGCATCGCCGTTACCATCGTAGACATGGTGTGGTTATCGTTCAGCACGTCGGTTGACGTGGAGGAGAAGCGCCGGTCCGGCTGTCGGCAGCTCGTGGTGATGTAGACATCTCGAGTTTGGGGCGGGGCACTGCGACGGGTTGGCGCGTACGTGGGCATGCGGCTCTGTCCTTGCTGTACCTCCCATTTCGTGTGGCGGCGGTTGGTTTCCTGTGGACGCTGGCGTCGCCGCTGCTGCTGCGATAAGGAATGTGCAAAGCTCAGGGGCTCCTCCGCCTTTGTTTCATCCCCTCGGACGCTGTGCCCTACAGGCTGCGACGCCGATAAGCCCAACCACTCTTTTAAGCCCATCGCGTCCGAATGAAATTATAGGGTCAATACTGGCTTACAGTAAGTGAAGCGACGTACAGGAAGCTTCAAGTTTGACGACAATAGCGAGGCGCTACCTCGGCCGGCAATTGTGTTGTGATGTCTTAAGCGGCTTAGACTGGCAGTGTTGGGTTGCAAAAATGCGTCAGTGATTTCTAACACTTAAGTTTGTAATAATCTTATAGAGGTCTCTGGAACAACAAAAAGGATGATTTTTGGTTAGACAGATTACCAATCAAACCAGCTGCTAAGTGAAAGTATTGAGCAACCGATCGTCGATTCTTTCCTAGGAAAAATAGGAGCCTCGCTGTGATACAAACGGTTGAGCTAGCAGTAACGAAAATAACTATGACAATGGTTTTATTGGCGTATGCTGAAAAGTTCGGGGTTGTTGGATCCTAGCCAAACCATTTTATTGAAAGTCGACCCAGATCTTGCTCAAAGAGGTGTACAAGTACAACAATGTTGTTGCTATAGCATTTTGCGTTCACCAACGCTAATTTGTAGGATGCCATAGTTTCCTCGGCCGCGCGTTTGTAATCACTGTGTCCTCAATGGTCCTGCTGTAGAAGCTTACTAACGTAGATCGGGCTGCTTCCATGCCATAATCATTGCTCCAACAGCTTATTTATCACTAGTATGCAACAATCATAGCAGCACTTAATCGCCAGCAATCGTCTTGGTTTTGCTTTGGATCCACCGATCGCACAAACAGTTGCGCACTTCGAAGACAAGACGCGACGAATGATGCAGCAATCGTCACATCTTTGACATTTTTTAATGAGGTTCTGCGAAAAGTACTGAATGATGCGAAGAAGAAGGCAGCTTGTTGTAGATTGCGCAGCTACAGTACTGGGAGAAGAATAGAGCGATTGCGAAAGGCATCAAGATCGATGATGAAGGAGGCAACATTCTCACAAAAGCATCAGTATTGGGAACGCCGGGATTGCCTACATCTCCAGTCGTGTCAATTGTCACGACGCGTATGACCTGCTGGTCAGGTTAAAAAACAGCTAGCAGGCTTCCTAGTACCAATGGCGCTCACTCTCAATCCGGGGTACAAGGCGAGATGTTGGCAGACGACATTTCCGGCTTGATAGAGCCTTTCAAGAGTGGACGTGTCGATGATAACAATTCCAATGATGGTGTTACTCGCAAAAAGAAGGAAGAGCAGTTGATGTCACTGGAGTGGTAAATCGGAGACGTTTCTGTTTGCAAAACTGCAGTTTGGATGCGATAATAGCTGCGTTCTGGGCACAGTTATCTAAACTGTTGCTAAGCAGCAGAGAAACATTCATGTTAAATTTATGAGCTGCGTCGCTGGTGGCTGGATCTATAGTAGTGAGTGTACCTTGATTTTGTTTGCTGCGACATACGCTACGCTCGGCAAACCGATGAAGGCGAGTAGCTGGTAAACCTTCTTAAAATCGTTACAATGCCATCCACTCGCAGCTAGATATTGCAAGGTAAAGCTGAATCAGTTAGCATAGCTGTCGATCGCAAATCAAAATCAAAGTAGCGCTACCTCGTATTTTCACCCTTACTTCACTGGGAGCACCTGCATGTCGCAGTCAGTTCAAGAAAAAGTAGGCTACGAGGACGCAGTGTCCTCATTACTGGAAGAGCTCGGCCGGGAACAGCGCAGGCTCCAGCTGTTCGTCCATAAGGAACTTGAGCGGGAAGTACACGATGTGGCCCTGCACGTTGCTTAGCTCGTGCTTCTTCTGGGCAATGTGCGACTTCTCATTCATGTTCACATTCATAGCGCCGCTGAACACCGACTTGTGCCCCTTTGAGTTGTTCCCTCTCGCACTGTTCGGAGGTGACACGGCTCTGCCGCTCACCGACGACGTTCGGTCATTGTCCCCGTTGTTGCTGATGGAATCCGAGATACCATTACCGCTTCGTAGCCTCTCGGCAACCGTCTCCTCTGCACCGCGGCCTGATGTATCAAGTTCTTTCGCGGACTGGATGTGCGCATCGATCTGGGCGAAGGTCGTAACATTGTCGGACGGCAAGCAGCCAAACACAGAGTCGTAGATCTGGTGATTATTCATCGCCTGTTCTTGCATGGAGAACCATGCATCCTTGCTCACTGGGTCTTGGTACTTCTGATAGAGAGGCGTGCCTGGTTCCACACCAAAGTGCTCCTCGAACAGCTTCATGCGAAAAGAGTGTCCAAATTTACCCACACGGTACGCTCCATCAGCAATGGCGATCGACTCCTCCATCTCATGATCTTCCACAAAGACGGCAATCTCAGAGTCGCGGTCGCCGCACATGCTGCGTTCATTTATATTAGCAGAGCCAATGATGCAGGATCGGTCATCGACAATCATCACCTTGCTGTGAATGTACACCTCCTCGGTCCGGGCTTGAGCATCTTCGCGGTTGCAGTGATTACGAAGTCCATAGAACGCAATGTACTTGAACGGGTCATCATCCTCCAGCTCTTGATACAAACGCTGGTAAATCGAATGCTCGCCACGACAGATTGTGCGGTATTGCCAGTGCATCACACCTCGCAGACTACTAGCATCATTGTCATCAGGTTTTCCAGGGAAAGCTGGCAACAATGGCATAACCACAATAACGCGAAATTTCTCGTTATTTTCCGACGCACGCGCAATTCGGTCCACCAGAGCATTGGCGATACGGTTCGAACAGCCGTGATCTCCTTCCAACCCTGACACGAAGAACTGATTCTCAATGTAAATGAAGTGCTTTGCTGATCCAATGAGATGAATATACGCATTTTGGATACTGCGTTCCGTAGCCACGCCTCCTGACCATAGCGACAAACTGCGTAAAATCTGAGTGTTGACACGGTATCCTCGGGTATCAACTTCCTGCTGGTATCTCTCGAAGGCTTCATCATTGTCATCCTCGTCAGGCAGGTCTACCATTACGTCGGCGTTATCGTTTTGCATAATCGGCACATTGCCCGATTCATCCTGACTACTCAACATGCGCGCCATCCGTCGGTCGCTGTTGAACCCACGATTATCAGTGTTCGCACGACCTCGTGACAATCCGCGCATTGCTCGCACCGCGTGTACAGCCTTCTGAAGTCGCTTCGTCAGCTTTTCTGGACCACGTTTGTCAATATTCGTAACCGGGTAATCTTTCAGTGGAACAAGGTGGCGCAGCTTTCGTACTTTTCTGCGAGTAGAAACGGAATAGTTCCAACGCTGAACGAAATGGCGGGCTACATCACGAGCTGGTTGACCTTCTAGGCGACAATGGCAATCGTGCCACGGCATGCGTGGCACAGCATTGCGGTCAATCATATCCTCGTCAGGATGGTCGACTTCAATGAAGTCCTTGACGCGCGGATTCGAGAAATCCTTGCCCAAGAAATTCGTTGGCTTACCTGGTTCATCAAATATTACGTGACCGTGGGTATCCCAGCGTCCAAAGCAGAGATCAAGACCCCCCACAAAACTCACTCTCTGATCAATGCTCACAATCTTTTCATGGTGCGACCACATGCCTAGCTGCTTCATCAAGAAATCGGGGTCGCGGAGCACGTGAACGTTCTTATGCAGCTTGCTCAAAACCTGCTTTGAATACAAGCTGTTCAGAGTGAGCGCCATCGCTATCTCCTTGTACATGAGTACGTACACCTGCACGCCCTCCTCCGCTTTCTTTTGCAGCACAAGGTCAAGTCTTGACTCAGGATACTCCTCAGCGGGACGCAGCAGATGGATGGTCGGGCAAACCCACCAACCGGCAATAAAAATCTCTTTCGTGGCTGACTGAATAGCTTCAAATATAGCTTTATACGCGCCAATGCCATCCACATACCATTTGGCGAACGATGTCATGTGTACCGGGTTTCGTGGAATGGCAAAAGATCCATCGCGGTGTAATTGTGACCAGCTCGAGGCCTCCGCCATTCGACGAATTCCATTTGCCCACACTTTAAGCGCATGCTTCGATTTCGCTTCCATCTGAAGCACATACGTTGCATTCGAGACCAACAACGTCGTGCTAGACCCAGTGGTAGCAAGACCACGTTCAATATTGAATTTGTTATCAAACAAAAAGGCATTGCGCGCGACCGTGTCTTCAATCGAGTCATAAATGGCAATACTCGAAGTCTTCAGTGAGACCCAGCGTAAACGTTTTGCCCGAAAATTCACGCGCTTCACCACGCACATGCAGTTGAAGCATTCATTATCACACGACATAGAGGCTCGATTGATTCGAACATTCTCGCGGTTTCCTTTCAGCCAAAAGCGTGTCTTCAACCAACCTTCCCGGATAGAAGTTCTGCCCATTTCATCGTCAAACGTCGAGTTGCTGACCTGGAACAATGCAGCCACGAACGGCGATCGTAGCAGCCGTGGCACCTTCACGACCTTATCCAGCAACTGCTGCACAAGTGCAACCATCTCGGGACTCACCGACTTTTCTCCAGAAGTCAAAAAGAGTTTGCGGAGCGGCGGCCACCGAGACTCGGTGGCTGTGAGCGTAGCCTCCGGCACACCCGATTGTCCAACACCATGATCGTCCGCTGCCGCAGACGATGATACATGACGCAAATGCGGACGGCTCTTGATGTAGAACCAGAGGCTTGAAATCGACGACTTGGAAATCTCGACCTTCCACTGAAAATTCTTGTATTTTAACTATTATCAAACAAATTACACACAACAATGAACGTTGTTAAATGCAGTCTCACAATACAATGACATCATGTCGTACCTCGACGTCAAACTCGACAAAACGCGTAGGCCAGGACTCTTCGCAACGGCCGCGAAGCACGTGCACCTCAGGCGGCTCATCAAACACGTAAATGTCCTCGTCCTTGTGGTGCAAAAAGCCAAAATAGTCGACGGAATCGGAGGACGCAAGTCGAGATCGGCCACCGAGAGTCGGCTCCGGACCGCGGTCGGTCGTCGCATTAAAGTCGGACGAGTTCATGTGCGCTAGCGGCGCATGTTGCGAGTCGTGCTGTGAGTC
Source organism: Peronospora destructor (assembly GCA_011800735.1). Taxonomy (NCBI): domain Eukaryota; phylum Oomycota; class Peronosporomycetes; order Peronosporales; family Peronosporaceae; genus Peronospora; species Peronospora destructor. The sequence continues at coordinate 1,694,223 of WBRY01000001.1, read as the reverse complement.
TCGTTGCTGTTCTTGTGTGGCATTCACCACGTCCGCGACGTCGGATGATGCTGACTCGGTCTGCTCTGTGGGGCTCATAACGGCGCAAATTGTGCGAACGCTGAGCGGCCGGAAGAGAAATGAACGACTTTGGGATAACGACGGGACTTCCCAAGAAACTGTCGAAAGACGATGTGGGATTGTTGTTGACATGTGGTGGTTTTGTACTGGGTATGCAAGGTGTGAGAAAAGGCACACCACCTTCAAATGTGGTCAGTTGCTTCACATGACATTATCCACACTTCCCAATTTGAGCTTAAGACCAGCAACGGCCAAGCGACGAAGGCCTCCAAAGGACTGGTATACCGGTCCTCTTACCTTGGGCGGGAAGTCCCCCATCATGGGGCCGAAGTTAAAGGGGAGAGGCTTTCTCTCCGCTGCGTGCGCCACGGGAGGCTGCGGAGCTTGCGAACCTGACGGAACAATAGGCACGAAGTATCGAGGTGTGAGGCACATCGACAAAGCAGCAAGCAGCCTTCACCCAGGCATCAACATGTTCCTGCTCTTTTCTGCTTCGCCTCCTAGTCGCCTGCCCGTTCGAGCGCAAATTCTGGTCCCACGAAGTGAACTTCCCTAGAACGTGATTGTGTTCATTCCGATTTCGGTACGTCTGTACAGTATTGTTGTCTCTATTTCGTATCACTCTTCACATCGGTGCGCATATGCAGAAACGTCAACTTAAACCCCAATTTCCTCACCGACATATTGTAAATGATCATAAGGATTTTATCGACAGTCTGATCATCACCACATGACATTATACATAAGAGTAAGTTTGCCGGTTGTCATCGTATTGTATGCTGCTGCGGTACGGGGGTTCTAGGAAAAAAGTGACTACTGTGCCATGGTATGACGGACGATGTAGCACATGTATCAGTAACTTACATATATTAATAATAACGCCGAGGAAGCCCCTCGAATTCGTGGAAGTCATTGTGTATCTTTTGAGGGGGTAAACAGCAGGGCTCCTTAGATCGATCATGTATTTCTGTTGCTATTTCTTGGTGCAGAAAATAATGCCAGTACAAATTAGGAGCTACTGGCTTTCAACATATGCACCAAAGCTGATGTCGATGGCATAATTACGTATCTTGCAGTAAAATTATTCCTTTTTGATAATACGTAAGAGCTCAATAAACTCACTTTGGATAGACACGTACGTACGGCGTTGGTAGCTATTATCTTCAAAGCGATACTAAATATCGTAATGTCGATTTTGGCAGACTTACATGTAATTTTGCCTAATAGAGCTCAGATCCAATTTAGAGATAATTTGAGTAGCATATACAAAACCTGTATTCATTGGTCCCCCTTTTTCACATCATCTATCAAATTGCTGCCATGGACGAACGGCCGATGCTGCGTGGCATCTTCGCCTTCGAGGACGAGGAAAACCCGGAATGGCGTCGCGTGGTCATGTCTGAGACATCAGGCGGTGTGCCCAAGTTTGCTACCAAGGCGGAGTGTGAGGACTTCATTCGAAAGCACTGCTGGCGTGGCTCAAATCCGGATTTTCCCAAGCTGCAGCATGTTTTCTCCATGCTCGTGGACTGGCAGCAGATCACGGATATCCTTATCCCCAAGATAAAAGAATACGACATCAAGTATCCACCAGAGCCTACACCTCAAGTCAGTGCAGACAATCGCTTCGCGCAGGGGGACGGGCTGCCTATAGCTGATGGCGTGGATTATCGCGTTAACATGCCCTTCCACCAGCAGACAAACCGCGAGTCCACGATCAATACGTTGTACTATTTGTTCTATCACATGCGCTGCGGTATCTTCGTGATGATTCGTCGCCGTCGTGTCGTGATCTTTGCCCCGTTTACGAACAAAGACTACGTGAACAACTGGGGACAGAATGTGACTTTTGACAGCTCGGACGGCAGCATGTTTGCCTATTATCGAGAGAAGCAACTTTATTATCGTCGCGAGAACATTATCCCAGACGTGAACAAGTGGTGGGCCAATGGCAATATTATTTGTAATGAGCATTGTAGGTATCGTAACAAGGAGAACGAGACGCAGTACTGGGGAGATCAATTTCTCACTCAACTGCGAGACATGCTAGAGGATGCGTGCAAGCACCGCAACATTGCCGACTGCGAGTTCTTTATTAACAAACGCGACTATCCGCATTTGAAGGTGCGTGGTTAGTGAAGGTTAACATGAAAGTGAGTGCTACCTTTATTTAATATGTCAAGTTTTGCAAACGAATAGGAAAATTTGACTGAGCCTTACGGATTCCTGTTCGACAAGGACGACCGCAACCCGGACGAAGATATCCCACTTACAGAACATCTTTACGCAACGTACGCTCCAATCATGAGCTTCTACGTGTCGAAGCGCTTTGCAGACATTCCATTTCCATGTTCCGAAGACTGGGAAGCAGCCACAGGTCTTATATTCCCACAGTCGTTTCGACATACTCATTGTGACCAGTGTCCATGCCGTAGTCCGTTGCATTGTGAGAATGATTGGAAGTGCTTTTGTGATGTGGGCGCCAATGGCCGAAAGAGACATGGTATTGAAGGCGCGCGCGACTTGTTTACGGCCAACAACTTCCGGAAGTTTTACAAACCCTGGAAAGACAAGGTAGACACCGCATTCTTCCGTGGTAGCGCAACTGGTGGTGGTACAACTATCGAAACCAACCAGCGTCTTCACTTGGCACATCTTTCTAACACATGGAAAAAGGATCCAGCAATGAATGGCGAGGCCGAGAAAGATGCGACAGGTGAGAACAACGCTAACCAGGAATTGGTACCCTTGCTGAATGCTGAGGTAACGACGTGGAATCTCCGCGATAAGAAGATTGCTGGCAAGCCCATGACGTTTCTGCGCCACGAGGATTTTATCTTTAAGGGCGGGCGTCAACATTTCATCCCAATTTACGAGCAGTCCAAGTTCAAGTACATTTTGTACGTTGAAGGCCACTGCGCTGCAAATCGTTACGCCTTCTTGATGCGCCTGGGTAGCGTAATTTTGAAGGTTGAGTCGCGCTGTGTTGCCGACGAGATGTGGTACTACCCAGTTCTCAAACCATTTAACGACCACGTGCCGATTAAAGCCGATCTTTCAGACTTGGCCGAGAAAATTCGGTGGTGCCGTGAAAATGATGACAAATGCGAGCAGATTGCAGCTCACGCCAATGAGCTGTATGAAAGATTTGTGTCCAAAGAGGCTATTCATGACTACGTGGAGGTGATTTGCAATCGAGTCGCACAGCGCTTTCAGACCACACCAAACTGGTACAAACGACCAGAGAGGGTTGAATCGACCGAAAAGCCCAACTTTGGCCACTCTCGTGGGATGTGCGTTGGTGGTGCAAACGCTCGTTATTGCAAGCGCTGCCATGAGATGAAGGACGATGATGAAGAAGTCCGTGTGAATCGCAAGCGCGAGAGCTCGCGAGATGACAATCGCGCAGACCGAGGACGTGGTAGTCATTCTTACAATGATTATGGTCGTGACCGGGGCCGTGGTCGCAATCGTGACCGGGGCCGTGGTCGCAATCGTGACCGGGGCCGTGGTCGCAATCGTGATCGCGACCGCGATCGCTACAACTGTAGTGATAGTCGAGGAGGTGACTATGATTGCCATGACCGTGGGTATGGTGTCGGTTCAGAGAATTTGTATCGCCGCGATGATACGGAGCGTCAAGATAGGAGTCCGAAGCGGCGACGCGTACAACAATGCCGAAAATGCCGTCGTGCAAAGTCCGCCTGTCAGTGCAGCTTTCGTGGCCATTAGTTAAGAAGGTACCGAGAAGATTTGTTTATCAGAGCGCAGGCAGAGGGACAATCAAGAACAAGAGGATCAAGACGAAAAAAGAGGAACTAGTTTGCGTCTTGAGGATGGTCCAAGGCTCCCAACGCAAAACCCTAGAGCTCAGATTTTCATGTTCGCGGCATGTTGAAAGAGGTTGCGCAACATCCACAGGCAACGAGCAATTTAGTCTTAGCAGTATGTGTATGCAGCAACATATTAAGGCAATTTATCAAGGCAAGAAAGCCTAGCACAGAATGCTATAAGTTATCACCAGCTTTGGTCACCATTATTCGGCTGCGTCTATTTTTCATACGGATACCCTTCCCCCACTACTTCACAAAATTTCTACTTCAGTGTCTTGAACAAACTGGTCAAACTTGTTGGGATAGAAGTTGGTACCCTCGAAGGTTTCGTCCCGGCATAGCTTTCCAAGATCCTCTGCTACCTGTACAGACAGATATTACATTTACCCGTTAGCGTTCGCGAACCACACGTAAAAATAAAAAAACACTTGCTACGAGGCATACCTTCAGATACTCCCAAGCTAATGGAAACGACGTGTGCATCTCCACCGATACGTCAGTAGAAGTGATGTAGCCGGAGCTGGATTTCTGCGCCATCCTCGCGAGCCGTTCGGCTACTATGTCTTCTTGATGCGAGTCTGTTTGCAGCACAATGAGTCCACCAGAAAACTTGCGCATGCTATATCCGAGTTTTAGCTTTTTCTGCAGCAGTACTGCATGGTACAGATCGTCCGGAGATACTAGCTCCACACCGCGTGCTCTATTAAACATGCAATAGATATCCGAAAGGGTCATTATCCCTCCGTTCCGCGGCATACAGTCGCTAAGGTACTCAGCAAGCTGTCGTGCAAGTTGTTCGTAGTATGCTGCACCAGAATTCTCTCGCGTCACCGGACTGGTGATACCCATATCCAGCATCAGCGAGCTCAATTTGTTAATATCTTCTTCTCTAGACGTATCAGCATCCTCCCCTGCCGACTCGCCCGCTTTCTGAGTATCCACATATCGTTCAATCAAATCAACCATATCTCTGGCCTTTACCATCAAGTTTGCCAAATCGGAGAATGCCGCCGCCGCCAATTCCGTCGTTTCTTTCTGCGCCTCCTGCTGACGCCGTATAATTCCCCCAATACCAGCGTCCGCGGCATTAAACTGTCTCTTCACAAGTCTTCTATCAGCCAAAATGCTAGGTTCTGTGTCTTTCCAGGCTTTGCGTTTAAGCGAAGCTGCCAGTGGAGTATAAAAATCGTCACGTCCACCGTCTTTAAACGATAACTTGAAAAAGGAAGTGGCGATAGGTGACGTGCGGGTCGTGACGTCTATCCGTACTTTAGCGGAGCGTTGCAAAAAACCTGCCTCTTTGGTAATACGGCCAATCCACTCCAATGGTATGAAGAATGCCACGGGTGGACAACACGTCACGTCCGTGAAGAAAAGGCGGTGTGTTGTAACGGAACAGCGGCCGTGAATATGCGGTGTCTTCAAGGTGCGATCGTACAGACCAATGTGCTCTTCACTATAGATCTCCACCTCGTTACCAAAAAGAGAGGGGCGTCCAGCGGCTGTCAATGGAAGCGCTAGAAGAGGCAGACAAGAAAACGAGTTAGTGATATTTTTAAGATTACATTTCAGCGACGCGAGTGCATACTTTGCAGTACATCAAACGCCGAGACGTTAGAAACCGAGTGCTGAGCATGCCGTCCACCGCTTCGATTTCCCAAGGTCGGCGCGGAAGTGCCGGATTTTACGGAGCGAGGAGAAGACGACGCTCCGCTCATCCTCAAAGGGACGTAATCGGCGAGATGTTTGCGAGAAGATAATTTGTTTTGACGTTAACTTAATCAAAAATGGATAGAGCTCTTCGAGGTAACGTTTCAATTTGTACCACATCATTCGTGTCAACTTACTTGAGCTTTAGCAGCTGACCGGCCGGCTCTAGCACTCTGCATATATGGTACTATTCACCGCGTTGCGAGTTGAATACACAGAATCCGATGGTCAAACAGGGCTCAAAACTTTAATTGCATCACCTCAGCGCCTATCAAGTCCGTGGTTGTAAAATAACTTACGAACCAGGAACAGCGGTTTACAAAAACTCGAGTGGATAAAATCAAGGAAGAGCGTCATTGACGATTGAATACCCATCTCGTGCACGCAAACCATTACAAAGCAGTGCTTTTCAAATAATGCAGCTTTGACAAGACAACGGCGTTGTTCAGCCGTTCGACTATCGAAAACCATACTGCAGAACTATCTAATGTCTCACTTTGACTGAGAAAGCCAACAATGTGATTGACCTCGCTATGTCCTACGGCAAGATGTGTATCTACAGTACCATGACGGGACTGACGCTGTTGTTGTTTGGTCACCAGAAGCGTTTATAGGGGTCTATTTAGCATGCAAAGGCACTGGTATGGAATGCTTGCTCTGGCGAGTGCTGCGCTGTCGTGACGCGGAAGTTCTAGACTGCATTTTTAGCTGCAATAGCAGCGTTGCTTTCGCGACAACATTTGACGTGTATCAACACAAGTGCCCAAGAGTTATAGGACTTTCGCAGGAGATGCTCACATTACTGAAAAAAGTAGTTAAGCGTAAGTTAGCTACAGTAAGGTAACATGTATATGTGAAGGACAAGCCAAGCTGCAGCGCTGCCGCGCCGCAGCAAACTTACTGAAATTTAGCAACAGCCCTTCTTCACAGGTGCTGCTTTTGCGTTGAGGTTGACATTGTCCTTCTTGTGGGATCCACCTTCTTCCATAAGCCTATTCTTCACTTCGCGTGCAATTTCAACAAAGCCTCCTTCCACATTGATGTTGTTCTTCGCACTCGTCTCAAAAAACTTTACACCATACTCGTCCGCTAGTGCCTGACCCTCCTCTGTGCTTACAACCTTGTCATCCGTCATATCGCACTTGTTGCCAATGAGAATTTTATTCACGTGCACGTCGGCGTGCTGCTGGATCTGACCCACCCAGTTTCGGATACTCTGGAAAGACGCACGGTCCGTGACGTCATAAACCAATAAAATACCTTGCGCGCCGCGGAAGTACGACGTCGTAATGGTACGAAAGCGCTCCTGGCCAGCTGTGTCCCAAATCTGTAGCTTTACCTTCTTGCTGTCCAGCTCTATGTTTTTGATCTTAAAGTCAATGCCAATGGTCGTGATAAACGTAGGAGAGAATGAGTCATTCGCGTAGCGCAGCAGCAAACACGTCTTTCCGACCCCTGCAAGAATCAGTTCGTCCAAAGCTCAAGATGAAAGTTACAACTAATGCTGCGTTGCGAATTTAATGCGTTGCACGCACCGCTATCGCCGATCATCAACAGCTTGATCTGCATGTCGAAGGGGTTTTCATGACGAGCCATCATGAAGCGTTACAAACCTGTAGCACAAATTTGGAGTAAGCTTATACGGTCAAAAGTTGCCAGTCTGACAGCATTCTGTCCCCGAAGGCCACTTGTCTGTATACGCGACGCATGCTCACCTTGAATCGCTTAATTTCGCTCGGATGACGCAAAAAAGAAGGCGAAAAAACGTGGCCGTTTATCGAGAGAGAAAAGGCGACGGGAGGCAGACAGCAAGAGATGCACTACCTTTACGCAAAAAAATCTAGAGTCGTCCTAGCAATGACAAGGTGCAAGAGGATGAGGCGGCTGCTCGGCGTTTTCTTCCTACTTAACGTAAGAAAAAGGGGCTTTTAATGTAGCCCCCTAAACATGGTATCATAGGACCCTAAATAAGTGTGGTAAACGCTAATCCATGTACGCAACGCATTCGATTTAAAAACGTTAATACGGCGATACTTTACTCACGAATACCTAAGAAATGACGGTCAGTCGTACGTCCATCATGAACCTATTATTATTGTGTATGTTGTATCTGATGACGGCCGGTTCTGACAAGTGCTACTTATTTTGTTATGCCACAGCAAAAGACGCGCTGGAGAAGCCCAGCATCGACGAGTTCGTGCAAGGCAAACTTTTAGGCGAAGGCAACTTCTCACGCATCATCGAGGTCAAGCACAAAGCGACGGGCGAGCAATTTGCACTGAAAGTGATTGAAAAGCGGCGCATTAAACGTCTGCGACTTCGTCACCAGAACATTTACAATGAAATCAATATGGAGAAAGACGTACTGAATCGACTGCGCCACCCCAACATCATTCGTCTGTACCAGACATTTCAGGACAAAACTGATCTGTACTTTTTGCTGGAGCTTCTGAATGGCGGCGAACTGCTTAGTCACCTGCTGCATGAAGGTCAGCAACTGGGTCTCGACGAAGATCTTGCACGCTTCTACCTGGCCGACGTCGTGAATGCAATTGAGTACATGCATGCAAACCAAGTACTCCATCGTGACTTGAAACCGGAGAATATGGTTGCTTGTACAAATTCAGGTGGACATTTGAAGCTCATTGATTTCGGTACAGCTAAAAACCTGGTCGATAAGAAGCTCGTCGGACCAAATTTTGTTGGCACGCCTGAGTATATGTCCCCTGAGACAATAGACAACAAGGAACCGACCTATGCAAGTGACATATGGGCATTTGGCTGCATTGTTTACCAGCTTTTGACAGGAGAGACGCCATTTAGCGGAGGAAGTGCCTACCTCACTTTCCTGCGCGTCAAGGCCGGAAATTACTCTGTGCCTGACTACCTCTCTCCCGAAGCTCGCGACCTAATCAACAAACTACTTCAGAAAGATCCTACGGAGCGCCTCGGTGGCACTCGATCGGACGCAATGAGTGCAGTCAAAGGTGATTACTTATCACATATGTCATACTTGCTGGCTTTGTTGCTGTTTTGATCCAGATGCGTACTTTTGTAACTTCATAGCACACCCGTTCTTCAAAGGCATTGACTTTGACAACCATACGCAAGCAATAATGCCCTCATCGCAATTTTGTGGATCGGAATTTTTTCCACTTGTAACCAGCCTCAGTGTTACGGAGAAGTCTCGCAATGTCCATCACCCACTAGGTCTTAGTGGGGATGTCGTACAAGACCAAGTGAATGCGCTTTCGCCACGTGACAGAAATATAGTCATGCACATTCTTCGACGCAGACATATATTGCACCTACCATGTACGCGAACAGCAAAGAAGGGCACACGAGGTGAATTGCTTGCTAAAACCCGTTTTCTTATTTAGCAATATACCCTCGCTTCTTTAGCTCGGGTAGCCGCGGCCGGTGCTTGTACGCCAGCAATCGAGGATATGTAGGATTTACACACGATCTGCAAAGTCAATGGAGCGACAATTTCTCGTTCATCCAGGTTGGTGGAAATAGCTTATCAGTATTGATATATGCAAGTGTAATTTACATCATCCGATGTCATGCTATTTCTTGCGTCTCTGTATTAGGTGCCTGGACCCAAGCTTGGCCAGGCAACCGCCTTGGCTGAAGCAGATAACCAAGGAGGCTCAACGTGGGAAGCAGAATCGAAAGCGTTCCTCAAAGTGATTGAAGTTCTGAACTCGCAACGACCGGCATTTGTTGTGATCTACGGAGAGTTAGTTTACTCAAAGCCGAGTCAAACATTTTATGATGCTCAAGTCACAGCATTCCAAGAGCTGCTCAACCAAATTATCCCCCAAATTCGCCTGGTACGTTGTGGCGTAAACTTTTCTTTCTCTCTTGTAACGCTCATCCCCAATGCCATAGGTGTTTGTCGCAGGTTTAGACGAATTTGACACACCAGATGAAATGATTAAATACCAAGAAAACTTCGGTGACGCCCGATTCAGCTTTTGGTGAGAACACTCTGTAAACGATGTTTCGATTACATCACTAACCTGTCATTTCGTCATTATAGGTTCGGCGGGATAAAGTGCATTGTTGCCAACACTACGGCACTCTGTCGTGAACAAGAATTTTTAGAGGAAATTACAGCGCAGACTGGTGGGTGATGGGACCCACGTTTTGTTATGCTACAGTTTCATGCACAATGTAAATGATGCTCAACGTGTCTTTTGCTAGAATGGATGAAGAAAGAGCTAGAAAATGGGAAACTGTGTGCTCGAGGCACCGTGGTATTTTCGGGTCATTCGCTTTATTGGACAGCTCCGGGTGCTCAAACTGGAAGCAACAACGAACAGGCAACCTCGCGTGTAGAAGTCCCCGAGCAGGTTGGTGGCGATTATCTCTCTGAATCCTCGACAAAGAATTAACACCTTTTGAACTTCAACAGCTTCGAACAAAGTATTGGGAAATGATACGTAATGGTCAGGTGTGTCTTGTTGTGAGCGGAGGCTCGACTATTAGCAATGTGGTCAGCGTGGTGTTAAAAGCCGCTGGGGAAGAGACAGACGAGTACAAGTGCGAGCTCGTGTCTTGCAACACGCAATGGAAAGATTCTTCAAGTGTCATTTTTAAAACGGAGGTGTCCCAGGCTGGCGTCGTCACGAAAACATACCTTATGGAGAAATTATGTACCACTTGAACGACAGACGCAACTACCTAGCTCAGTCCGCAAACCGCCAAGAAACGGTTGTAGCCACCGAGATGCAATGTCAACATTCACGACATGATAAAAAGCTCTTGCAAAAGTATCGACTCAAATAATACATGTACTTGTAGTCTCCACGTACACATAAATGCCGATATTTTGTTTAACATCGCTGGTTTTCAGTATGCATTTGGGACCGACATGGACAACACTAGGCTCGTAGTTTTTGGCAAATTGTCCGGTCTCATAAAGTTTGTGCTCCTGACAGTGCCACTCATTGTGCACTGTCCGACGCCCTAACAACGTTGCTGCCGGCACTTACCTATAGCAGAGTGTCTTCTTCGCCTTCGTAGTCTTGATCGTCATTTTGGTCATACTTACTCATACGAATAGATACACGGCGGATCTGCGCGGCTTGGTTTGCACGCTCATAACGCTCGCGACTCCGACGAGCATTACGCTTCTTTAGAGCCACTACACTCATCATCATGGCCACGAGCACAGCAACAAGAGCAAAGATGCCCAATGCCTCCTCAGATGACGGTAGGTTGAGCTTCATATTCGTCGGAGAGGCTGTGTTTACACTTTCCTTCCCCACAGCTAAATTCTGTGCCACACTCTCTTCTGTCGACGTTGTATACAATCGCACATTGGCACTGGCAAGCGCCGCACTAGATTGTCCAGCAAAAAAACCTTCCATCTTCTCATCCACAGTCTTCAGCAGCTGGAACACCTCCGCGTCAGCATGAATACGCGGGAGCACTGCAGCAATATTCAGAGCCACAACACAGTCTGCCGTCTCATCTGCGTCGGCCAGCTTGGTAATTTTCAGGGCGCTGGCCTCTACGTGTCTCGGCAACAGCATGTCGTTGTCTCTTCCGCCTTGTAGCGTGTCCAGCAGCTCCTTGCAAGCTCCTTTCTGTACTGTTATAGCACTATCAGACGCTGCGTCTGAGTCTTCAGCCATCCTCGACACTGTCAGTAGCTTGTTGCCATCTAGAGCCATTTCCGCTTGAGTTAACGCGACGTTCTCGAGGCCTTTGGAGCTCAGTTGTTCCATTGCTTGCTGATGCACATTCCGCGCCACATCAAAGACATCCTGAAAGTCGGTGGCAGTAGCAGATATAACGCCATTTATGGTCAAATCCAGGTTGCAGCCGTCGTCACTAGCAGCCTTGGATATCTGCATCTTGCCACGGAATACTGCGCTCGTTGGCAGCAGACTTGTCGCTAACGCGTTGCTAGATCTCGGAATCACTGTAACGCAATGGCATGGATCGGCGATAGTGTACGCGAGGTCTACTGCCACCTGCAGCGAGGCATTGGTGTTGACATGAGCAGCACCTTGGAACATACTCAGCACTGTTAAATTTACTTGAAGTGAAGTGGAATTCTTACTGAGAATCAGATTGGTCATAGACGCGATCTTTTAATCTGTTTCTGATTGGTTGGAAGTTTGTACTTCAACCTCACTGTTTTGACCTATCACACACGAAGTAACCTGACAATGAACGTTATCACGTTGAGCGAGGCGGTAGCGCATGTAGGACAGGATGTGCGCTTTATCGCGGCCGTACAACAGATTTCGACTGGCAAAAGAGTGTTGATAGCACGTCGTAGAGTTCAGACTTGTCATGTCTTGCACGTGTGTGATGCCAGTCGACAGTTTTTTAAGATCACATGCTGGGGAGATGCGCCACCTAAATTGATACATTCGTCATTTACATCGGAGTCGGAACGAGACGTGGACCATATGCAATTTTCAAGAACTGACGCAGTGATTCAAGCTGGAGACATTGTACTATTCTCTTTCTGCCGCATACAGATCTATCGGGGCAACGTGGACGCGCAGTTTATTGTGCGCAACAATGAGGCGGCAACTTCATCGACGGTCCAGTTATTATGCAGGAAGGATCGATACTTTAGTGCACAAGATGTTTCGTTACGGGACTTGTATCCAATGATTGAATGGTTCAAGCAAAATCGTTGTAAGTTCATTGTCGAGGATGAGAGGACGACATTTACTGCAGTAAAGAAGAGGAAGGACAGGTCGACAGTCAAGGACTTGCGTGAGAATATGGTCGTGTCCGTTCTTTGCAAATTTCGACCTACAAAGGATAGAGCAGTCGCAACTACTGGAGGAGGAACTGGTGCTGGCTCAGAGCTGGATGGCGTCCTGATGTGTGAGCTGGTCATGTTTGACTCTGCGGGAGATGGGATGTCTCTCAACCTTTGGGATCAGCATGCTGAGAAACGATTTGTTGCACGATTGCTTGAGCATCGTGGTGCTGTAGAAATTAGTGGCATCGTTGTGAGTCTTCATGCTTTATCAAATAGGTTGCTGGCAAACACAACACCGCACACGACGTTTCGGCTATTGGACCCAGATGACCCAGAGTCAATTGAATTGGAAGATAAAATTGCTCGTTCTAGGTTTGGCTTCCAAGGAAGTACATCATTCACCGCACTCACCGGCCCGACATCTTTTTCTACGCTAGAAGGGCTCGAAGGCTCTTTGTTTGAAGGTCTGGCTGCTTTGGAAAACGTTCGTATCGAGCAAGTATGCTTGGGCCGTCATTTTGGTGATCCAGCAACTGTATTCGCAAGATTTGCTTCGCATTTGGTGGAACGATATTGTACTGGGTGCAACCAAGCACTTCCTGAATTTTCTTGTCAAGACTACACAGCCCAAAGTCACTTTGGAGCTTGTGCGAATCGATGCAAGACTCGTCGAGGTAGCGCTGACAACGCTTTATATGCCTGGCGGTATCGCTGTTTTTCTATGATTTTGCGTGATTCTCGGAACGAACAACTGCATGTTAAAGTTGACAATCAGGCGACATTGGAAATAGTAGGAAATATTGAGGCACAAGTTCTAATTGAGGGTCAACGCAATGCTTCGCCAAGCTCTCAGTTTGATGCGGCGTCTGCTGTGGCATCGCTACTCAACGCCCTCGTCGAAGATGCAAACCAGAAGTTTGAAGCAAAGTTGGTGTGCTCTGTGGTTAAAAACGGCGACAATGCAAGCCAAGTTATTGGCACCTGCCACGATTCAAGTCTCGGCGACGAAAATATGTTTCAACAGGTGTTTAGCTTGGTGTCCCTCGTTCCATGTGATGCATTTTCGATTTGACGGACGGGTTATGTATAGAATTCCTCCCACTTGATAGTCACTTCGGTGAAAGATCCCGTATATCCTTGATAATGCATCCATGATGCAAATATGATAAAACGGTGGTTGTTACATCAACGTAACCTCCAATTATTAAATAAATGGCTTCCAACGACTTGCTCATAGTATAATGTGGCCTCGAGCAAGTTCGTCAAGGTAGAACCGCAAAACGCAGCGTCCGTGTCTTAATATCGAAGCAGTGGTAGCACAGGCTTCCCATGTTTTTAGCGGCAGCAGGGCAACATATCGAATGCAATGATACATTGAGTTTTGAGTTGAGCTCGTGAAATTGCAGATGACGAGACCGACAAGATCTTTGGCAGATAGAAGGTGTTATTCGCCAATACTACGTACGATATCTTGTATTCGCGCGGCGCTGACCATTTAACACCATGAGATGCTAAAGTTCATGTGCTCATTGCAGTTCTTAGCCCTCAAGTTTGTTTGGAGTGTGGTTGGCCGATTCCGCAAGTTCGGCCAGGTGCAAAAACATTGCAGTTAGATACATTTTGTCTCCATTATCTACAACCTAGAGAACGGAGTACTTGGATGCTAATTCATCTTTGCGTCCCTCTCTAGAACGATACTGCATTAACAATAAACAACAATAATTTAGCAACGCGAAAGATCGATCATTCGATTCTATCGCCACCAGTAGCTTAACCACATCCCGACTCAGTAGACTGGTAGGTGAACTCGGTAACCTTTCCGTCCTTCGTACGACGAAATCGAGTTTCAACGGGATCAAAACCCTGCTCTTTCGAGTCGTACAGTGCCCAATGCGGCGTGGGAGCAGTATAATCATCAGCTGTAAACAGCGCGCCATCTTCATAGAACTTGGCAATGAGCTCGTGGAAGCGCGTATAGTCGATCCAAGTGTGCCACACCCCGTCGCGACAAAATTTCTTCTTTGCGATCAACACACAATTTGAGTGCGCATGCTCCGATGCCAGAGCGTAATCTCCACTCACACGATCACATAGAGCCGAGCAGAACCCGCGCACTTCCTCATGCCACGGAACATTCTTCATGGTCAAATCAGAGCCATCTGACTTTCCACAGTATGTTACGGCCTTCACCTCAATGAAGTCCGGCTGACCGATGTTAATAAGCTCCGCGTAGTTGTCAAGCTCCTCCATGTTGTAAGATTTGACTAGCGTCAAACGGTACACCGTGCGTTGGCCCTTGAGCTTGAGCTCTTCCAGACAGGCCAGAAACCGCTCCCAGAAGTCCTTGAACAGCGGGCGATCGACAGCACGCAGTGACTCCTTCGTGCCGGCATCAACACTGACATAAAGCTGCGTGATCGGGTCGAGTGCAGCAATCTTGTCGGGGAACTGAGCGTTCGTAACCAAGAATGACGAAATGTGACGGTCATGGAGCTGTTTGCAGAACTCGTTGATCTGCGGGTACATAATAGCTTCACCTACAAGTGATAACGCGCAGTGGCGCACCGTGAAAGCTTCTTCCCATCGCGCAGATATCAACCCAGGAAGTCCCTTCAGTTCCTTGATCATGCCTTGGTGACGCTCAATAGAGCCTTTGACAAGTTTTTCGGCATCATCCGTCTTCCAGCGCCACACACGACCAACCGGGTTCTTATGGTGACGCCAACAAAAGACGCATTTGTTAGCACATGCCAGACTAGGGGTAGTCTCCATACATTGGTAGCTCGTAATTCCATAAAATGCATGCTTATAGCAACCACCACGCCCACGTAGTTGGTGTTTCGTCCAGCGGCAGAGCTTCACAGCACTGTGCGTTCCAATAATCTTGTAACCTTCTTTCGTCAAAGCCTTGCGCTGCATCGGGGTAACCATCTCACGTGACTTACTCACCGCTCCAGACTCCTTCATGGACTTTCCAATGTCCTCCACATCCACCATACCGCTGTCATCATTAATATTCTGCTGGTTTTGCTCTTCATCATCTGAGAATTCATCCACCAAAAACTCTTCATTCATGAGATCCTCCTCATTCAGCTCAACGCTCTCGCCATTTGCTGCAGCAGCTTTTGCTTTCTCGGATCTCTTTTGACGACGGAACTCATTCTGTGACAACCACTCTTTCTTTCCATCTTTGTCAGCCTTCACCGGGCTTCCACTTTTGTTCAACGCAGCAGCCACTTTCTCCGAACTGTACTCGCACATGGCAGCAATCAAGTTGTCCATCCAGACATCAAACTGCTTAAACTGATCAACATTGTCGTCGCCTAGACCCAACGGCACAAGTGACGGTGAACCCAGCTCAGCCAAGTCACGGTCTAAGTTCTTGGCAGCTGTACCGTAGTCCTCATCGTACTCCGCATTGCCCAATCCAAAGACAGCATGTGGGACACCATTAAGCCAAGTTTTCGACACACGAAAGTCCTGTGTCATATCTGTGATCCAGTTGCAGAACATTCGCGCATCTTTCGGTGGCTTGCCGTGCGTCCAAGTGGACAGAATAGCTACTACAATGGCCTCCTGCTCCAAATTGTCCTGATCATAGTCCTTCATGTTCACAACGCTTGTTTGAAAGTGAAAACCGGCAATATTCAGTGCAAACAGTGTCTTTTCCAGCTTCTCCGCCATTGTCTTGGAAGTATCGGTCTGTGTGCCGTACAGGATACGAACGGTCATGGGCTTCGGCTCGCTCAACTTGTCGTTCTTCTGCTGCTTGCGCTGACTCTTCTTCACCTTATGCAACGACACAGGTGCATAATTGGGCAGCGTGCGATGACGCGTTGACAGGTAGAATAGGACGCTGACCGCCACGAGTAGCAGGCTCACGCCTGCACTGGTAGAAGGCGACATCATTTTGTGTACAATGGTCTTGTGGCTGCTTACCACCAGTTTTAGTATAGATTTACCGGTTTTAATGAATACACTTCCATAGCTTATTCCTCGCTTTAAGGACAGTTTCATATGTTGCTAAAATAGTACTCATGTTACTATGTGTGCTCCTGTTCCGATATTAAAAATTTAAAAAAGGCAAAATGCAACAGTTGGCCAATCAAAGTTGCGCGATGATAAGAAAAGCAAAACAAAATCGCTTTTCTTTTGACCTCCTTGCATCAGCTCATGTTGTTCGATTTGCATTTATAAACCTCTTGGTTAGTCTTTCGACAGTAAGGATTAAACGCATCTTTCAGTACTTCGCCGGGGGCTTTTATGCCTTGCATGGAGGTAAATTCACCGTCAGGTGGTCAGCAAATGAGACGAAGCAGTCTCACGTTGGCTACTCCCAGACGCGTAATTTTTCCAATGTAAGCTTCCAAGGATAAAATAACCTCATCCAGCCTCCACACAGATCAATTTTATTGTGATTGGTTAGACCAAATGGTCATAGGTTGCGGGTGGGGGTTTTCGATAGTCACTCTACCGACTGTTTTATGAACAATGACACTCCGCAGGCCACACCATTGCTACATCAAATCAAGTAAACTGTGTCCGTGGGCCAGCGAATCGACTCGAGATACAATCTGAAATCTCCACGTCAAATCTCACCTGGAGCTCCCGAGTCCGTCCGTCATGCCCAAGACATTTTCCTCCACGGTTCCATCGGATGACGCAACAACAATGTCGCCAAGTATCGTAGGCAATACATTCATGCGTCAATACTACCACTTTTTGGCCAAGGAACCGCAGAGTTTGCATCGCTTTTACAAGGCCGAGAGTCGTTGGTGCCATGGCGTTGGCTCGCATATGGAGGAGCCGGTTGCTGGCCAGCGAGCGATTAACGATCAGATCTTAAAGCGTGGCTATGCAGGCGCCCGAGTGGACCTGGATGCGGGATCGATTGACTGTCAAAACTCACTGGGTGGCGGGGTCTTTGTGCTTGTCACGGGTGTCATGACGTTACGTCATAGCCCCAAGCCCAAGCCTTTTGTCCAGACATTTTTCCTTGCCGTGCAGCCTAAAGGATACTTTGTATTGAATGACTGTCTACGTTTCTTGGCATTGTCAAACCCGTCTACTGACGACGTCGAGAAGGAGAAGAGTTTGGTCGTGGAAAAGAGCAAGGAGACAGACACACACGTGTTGACGTTGGCTATAGAGACGATAAAGCAGGACAAGGAGAAGAAGGAAGACAAACAGAAAGAGACGTTTGTGTTTGTATCGCCGGATTGCGGCATGGTGATTCTCAGGCAGCTTGGCCGCTCGTAATATTGCAACACGGCGACAGTGTTTTCGTATCATGATGTAAATGAAGTGATATATAAGATTGTGGCGCGAAATCTGACCGAGTTGGCTTGCACGCGACGATTAGGCACAGGTAGATGCACCTATGTAGAGTTGCTAGAAGATCGGCACGATGTTGTCTGTACAAACAATAATGACTAGTCAAGTGCAAATGTATCTTCTTCGGCAACGATACATCAGCATCTCTTCTCTCAAGCATTGCGCAACGCCACCAAGATAAAAGGTTAGTCTCGGCCTAGATTTCAGTCTGCGTTCAGCAGTGGACAAAATGAGGCGGAATGCGATTATATGTTTTACCATCGTCGTGGTGCAGTGTTGATATTAGGTGCCTCTTTATGCTAATCGCTTGCTTACCTGTCATATTGGTGCGTCCTCGTAAACGTATCTGATTGCAGGATTAGTTTTTCATTCGTGCTATTTTGCCGTTCGACGAAGCCCGTCAACGCACGTCGGACAAGAAGACGTCTGTAAAGACTGATATGGTTATCCACGAATCCGCTCATCAAGGTCTTGCTAATTTAGCGGGCACCTCCCTAGACAAGTTTGTTATCACTGTGACACTGCACTTAAAAAGAAAGATCCGAGCTTTCTCTTCCGACTTGTACCGCACCAGAGCCGCAGGTGGGATGAAGGACTTTCAAATATTGACGTCACCAATAAGCGACTAGTATAGGATTCAGACATCAATCCACATGTGTGAAGTACCACTTTTCCACAGATTCGCGTCTCTCCCGCAGCTTCAACCCATATTTCATTCAATTTTTAGTTTGATCAGCACATGAAACGGCACGTGCCATATGATTTTTGCGTCAGTGACTAATAAATTTGTTGTATCCGCGGTAAACGTTGCACCCGTTTAACCAAGAGTTCTGAGAACGGTTAGGCAAGGATTCAGAGCCAAATTTCTTCACTGCGGAGCAAGTCATTTAATCTTCAGCATCGTTTATAAGCCACTAGCGAGCGCCGAAATGGAGATACCAATCCACCGACAAACCTTTGGCGGCAAGTCTCATCTGGATTGCATGAAGACACAGCGCTCAGGTCTCTCCAAGTTGGACGGTGAGGAACAACTGCAGACGCCACTGCCCAGCCCTCATGCTCCACGATCCATTCATCGACTGCATAATAGTGCAATGCTCGAGCTGTTCCAGGAGCAACAGCGGCAATCCTCAATCCAGACGTTGCGTCGCTCGAATACCCGCCGACCGACGTCCTCTTCCTCGTCGGCATCTTCCTATTCGTCTGAGTCGTCGATGGCATCAAGGCGCCGACTGCTAGAAGAGTCTGAAAAGCAACTTGCTCGAGCTCTCGCCCAAGCAAAAGAAGCCACAGTACACGGTGCTCAGCTGGACGATCTCAACACCCGAGCTGTGGCTTGTTCTGCCGGGCCGTCCTTGCTTAAAGCAAGTATTTCCAGTAGTATGTGTATCCTGGTTGGACGTAACCTTGACTTAGAGACAGAAGAATACGAACCGAAGCAAGCGGATATACCTATCATAAGTTCGTCTGCTCCCAGCAATGTCATGGCCGACGGCTTCGACACAACCGGACAGCACGAGTGTCAGATCTGCTTCGATAAGTTGGACGCGCCTCAGACTCATGTGTGTGTGTCTTGTTGTGGATCTTTCTGTGCCAGCTGTATGCGCTGGTATATTGAGTATAAGGTGCTGGAAGGCGAAGTATCGCAGAAGAAGATGGTGTGTCCGGCGCCGCGGTGCAAAAACCCATTGTCCGAGGAGCTTGTTCAAGCCTTTGTGTCCCCTGAAATGTTCGGCAAGTACAAAACGTTTGTCAAGAATCAGAAGGTTGGTATCCGCTTCTGTCCGCGTGCAGGCTGTTGCGCCATTTTGGATGAGCCGCTCAATTCGTCGACGCGTAGGGTCAAATGCCAGAAATGTAAACAAGAGTCGTGCATGCGATGCGGTGACAACTTTCACAAGATGCCAACTTGCCGTCATGTGGATAAGCGTTTTGGCCACTGGAAGAAGCGGCACAACGTGCGAGGGTGCCCGAGTTGCAAAGCTGTCATCGAAAAGCGCGGTGGCTGCTCGCACATGAAGTGCTTTCAGTGTGACCAAGAGTTCTGCTGGTCTTGTCTTCGTCCGTGGCAACACCACGATGAAACTCTGTGTCTGCCGCTGAGCTTCTTGCGCTCCAACAGCCAAAAGTATGGCTGTTGGGCACCAATGCGTGTTGTCACAAAGACAACGATCGTTGGTGTTGCTGCTGTAGCGGCGGTCGCCGGCGCTGGGCTTGCAGTCGTTGTTCTACCACCTGTGTTAGGGTTGCAGTACGCTAAGGACTCCTATCGGCGTCGCAAGTACGCACGTTCGTCTTACAAAAGTGTGGTAGAGTGGGATACGTATCTGCACTAAGTGCTGACAGCGACTCGAGAATCCCTTCATGCTTCGTTGTTGTGCGTTATGCAAGCTCGTCCTTGTCTGGCTTCAACTCCATCATCATCTCTGTATCAGGTGATACATCGTTTGGTCCAACCCCTTTCCTGCTATTGTCCTCAATACTTACCCCTTTTCACAAGAGCCATAAAAAACAGGTCAAAAGCATGGAGCAAAAACATATCGGGCCACAAAGAGCTGTTCAAGCATTTTAGTTATTCGTCCTGAAACAAGAGAAGAGAGAGAGGACGTCACCAACGACACACTCCAGCCAGCAAATGACTGATTGAGAGAGAGACGCCGTCTGTCTCCCTCCTCCTCAGTCCAATGACACGATGTGACATTTTCCTTGAGAATCTTGATGTCGATTAACGTCGATTAATGGCTTCGCTATCGCCAACCGATTGTTAAGCCTTCTTAAAAGCCTCAGCGATCGTCTTAATCGAGTCCACGTTCACTGAAAACAATTATCCCTGTCATTCTACATGACAGCAAAAACCTCTGAACAAAATCCATAGTTGATGAACATACCGCGCTCGCCACGCTCACCGTTGGCCCACGTGAAGCTGGCGAACTGGACGTTGGATCGCGTCTGCACAGTGCTCTTAACAGGCTCCTTAAGAGCCGCACGTAGTACGCACGCCGACTGGTTCACATACTGCAGGTATGACACACCGGACGTGCGCCACAGCGACGTTCCCTTGCTGGCCATTATCTCTGTTAGTGCTTCTACGATGATCTGGAAACGTTATGAGGGAAGACCAGTACACAGCCACACGCTGCAAGTCATTTGAATTCAGCATCGACCAATCATAGCGCAGCTCTAATTGTGTTCGCTAACTTTTGTGCAATCATTTCCTTATAATTATCCAACATTAAGAATACTTTAGATGGCCATTCCTCAAGTGTAGCATATACGATCTCGTTTTGCTCTCGAAAGTACTTAGCATGCACAGCTGCATGAAATAATTGTGTAGACAATTCCTGCCAAACCTTTTTCAGCGATTATACTTTGGCAAGTCTAGTCATTGTGTTTTCTTTGTCTTGCTCTCAACTTGCAGTCAGCTTGGCTGCCTTCCCGTACCTGAAGCACAGACATCAACTTAAACAGCCAACTTCAATGTAAACAAAGGAATTTATAAACGCGTCTAGCAAGCTGTTTGTGCTGTAATTTGTGCTGTAATTATAAAGCTTATCGTATCTTGCGCGCCTTGGATGAATCGCGCGGAGGTCGCAAAGGAGTAGAATAGCTTGCTCGTAACTGCGCATCAGAGCCTAGCGGCGTCTGTAGAACTGACCGCACACCTGGAATGCGGGAGCGAACACTGCTTGGAACTGGCGTTTGAACGGCTTTCAGTCGCTTTCTTGATGGAGTCTTGATTCCTAGCGGCCGCGAATTGATACTGCGAAGGCGCTAGATCAAAAGCAGCAAAGAGGAAGACTTAGCTTGACGAAAAACGCGTTACCACCTCGGCACTTGTCGAGGGTTACGTACAGCTTCCGATTCCAGCCGATTGGCGAGTTTTTCTCGCCGTGACGTATCTTGAAGCTCAAAGCCTGGTGTGTTCGAAATCCGGGCTGCAAATGCAGGAGCGGCAGGGAGCTTAGAATTCTTCATACCCAATCTCATATTCAGTGGTACACATACATACCTGGCGTGGCTCTTAGAATTGCTGGCGTGCCTTCAATGTTCCCCCAAGTCACCAGTGGACTCGCATCCAAACCTGGTGCAATAAGCGGCGTCATTGGAACTAATGGGTATTCCTTCTGTGGTGATAATGATCCTCCTTGACAATTAACCTCAACATATTACACGAGTTTGCCAAACAACTTATCGTGAGTCCTTCGATAAGAATGGTTGCTAGTGTACGAGCCAACGAATATACTTACTTGTGCATCTTCACAAGGAAATCTTGAGTTTGCGTATACTGTCGTTTTCCTCGCCCTTGGTGGCTTTTCCACGCGTGATATTCGTCCATTATTTTCGAGTAAGAGCTGGCTTTTGGAACCAGCTTCGATCTATAGAGGCCAAATAACGTCAGCAAATACTGGTGTGGGGACTCAAAACACTTATCGCCAATATTTACCCCGCAGATATCTCGCGTTGCTTCCAGGTTAGGTGAAAACAGAAGCGGATTCCTTGCACGAAACTTCCACGTCTCTGGAGCGCTTGGTCTCTCGTCTTTGGGTTCTGAAAAAAAAGTCGACAAACATGCGTGGTGAGCCAATATTTTTCAATGCTCGAAAGAAATTAGCATCGTACTTTTTGACGCACACGCTTCATCTGCAATTCGCCGCTGTTCACGCGAAATCCACGTCCCATCCGCCAACAAATGCAGCTTCGGATCGCCCTTGTCATCGTCAAACGCCCAATGATATCGTCGCTGATGGTCTTTCACTGCTTTTTCTTGCAGTTCACTAAACGACTCGTTGTCCTCTGAAGTGTGGGTCGCCACAAAGCGGTTCAGTGTCATCGAAGCCTTGATATTGCCGCCAGTATTTTGGTCCTGTTCGTCTCGCTCCAAATCAGTTTCAATTGACTGTTCAGTAGGTTGGTCCCATCCTGAGCCGCTTCGCACAAAGGTGCTGCCTCTAGTTCTCGCAACGCGTAGCGTTGTGTCTGTCCATGACAAACTCTCTTCTTCATCTTGTAGCAGCTGCATTGTGTTCAAATGCACATTCAAAATAACAGGAAAGTAACTCGATGGGTTCTAAAAACAGGCAAAACAAAGACGGCATTTAGAAAGCGCTTGTTGGTGCAGTAGACGCACCTCTGTCTGCTTCTTGAGCTTCGGGAGGTCTGGGAAGAAGTCGCGCTCGATTATCTGCCCAAGTGTCTCCACATACTCCTCCTCCTCGATCACTATTTTCTTGCTCATTTTGTAGGTTTCTTAGAATACGCGTAATACCTAATTGTGTAGCGAGAATGTAGTAGATGTGCAATGGAGACTACTAAAAATGGAAATTAAACCCCTTTCTCTAGAGATTCGTACATATCGTCGTATACAGCTTCTGCTGCAACAATGATATCCGCCAAATCGATCGGCATGTCTTGTCTATAGGCCGAGGAAGGAGCTGTATCGTCCAAGTGTAGCTTCGTTGATGTGCTTGACACGATGACTGCATGAGGGATAATGCAGGCCCACGACTCGCACGGAAGTTGGGAGCATCTCATCCCTAATTCGCACGTGCACGTAGCTAAACGAGGATCATCCTTTTTGCGGTGCACGGCATCAGCCCCTGACAAGGACGGATTGCGCACACGAAACGTGTCCGCTGGAAACGTGTGATACACTGTTCGTATCTGAAACTTGCTGCTTGAACGCAGAAGTTGCAAGAGTTCAGACGACGATAGCTCGATCTTCAGCTCATCAAGAGTATAACGGTGCAGACGAAATAGTGAGGTTGATGGGTCACTGATGTCGACAAGTCGGTTAAGTAGTTCATCCTTGTCAAAACTTCGCGAGCGTTTTGTACCAGCGATCATCGCGTCGTCTTTATTTCCGTCAAAACTTGCGGAATGCGTTTTCCTGGCGGATCGTTCTTTGGCTCCGCCAGTTCTAGCGTTGCCAATATTGTCTTGATTTCGTCGACACTCTCTGTGTATGCCCACGGCTTTTACATTGCTGCGTTCGGTTATACGCTCGTTGTTCCTCCAACTGGTTGCTGCTTCATTTCCTTCGATTTCGCTCGACAGCTCTCGATCTTCTGGTAATCGTGGGAACTGTCGCCGGAGCACTTTGATAGGAAGAGTGATGAACCTTTGCATCGACTCAGTATCATGCTCAGGCAAAATAGCATCCGCCGGTATCGGAAGGATACTTGCGACTGATTCATCCATAATATCAGCCTGGGCTGTTACTCCACACGGCAAACTTTTCGTAGAATACCACGAAAATATGTTAGAGACAGTAGATACATCGAGCAAAACAGTGGCGGTCAAGAATTGCGACTTACTCTGCCTGAACAGCGGTCTCGTATGCGCTTGTTGGAGAACGGCCAAACGAAACTCGGTGAGAAAACAAGTCACCCAGACTGTTCAGCTGATAAATGCTCGCAGATGCCAAGTTTTCATTGCGCAACGCGCAAATACCCGTCAGATTGGTATATTCCCCGCCATCTTGCATGTGTAAATCCAATGTTGCGTCGGAAGCAACAAGCTGCTCTATGCTTGTGTGCGGAATCTCTGAGTACTCGTCATCTTTATTGGAGCGCAGCGACGTCAGCGATAATACCTTACCACGCCGTCGTTTCCGGTTTCGCTCGAAAGGGAAGATCGTCGTTACTTTTGGTCGCTTTGAGCTTGAAATGATGTAACCTGCACAAAACACCGGGGTGATATTAGTACTTGTGTTATCGTGCCATCAAGTGTTACTTTGCGTACCACGTGAATTGTTGGCGTATCGTGACATGTCCACTTCATCGATTGCTCCAAACAAAAAATCCGACTCGCCCGAATAGCTCGGTGGTTGAACCCACGATACAAGGGGCTGCATAGCCATACGACTATCCACAAGCTCAATAGAGACGCCAGTGCCGACAACAAAGTGGAACGGATTGCTGGTAAGGCCAAGTAACGTCAACAACAAGCAGCATCAATATTTTGGAACATTCAGAGTTGTCTGCTTTTTAAACCGTACCTTGCTCTACGCTTCACGTCGTAAATAGTAATGTAAGTGCCCGTACCTGCCACATCAAACAATTTGCTCGCGTGTTGCGCTGGTTGTCGAAGATCTAAAGCTGAAACTGCAACTCGATTTACTGCCCAAAGAACGCGGGGATGGCTTGACCACAAACAGCACACAGTTAGACCATTAATATAATGTCGAGCTAAGTTGCCACCGGACCTGGAATATTCGCATCGCAGCAAGCGATCTGGCATATTAACATTCTTGTTGGCAGTTCGAAGTCCACCTTCGGGGTCCCACCACCGAACCATACCATCGGCTGTAACCAAGGCCACTTCAGCTTCTGCATGTGGGCTACCAGCTACGTGATTGATCGTCTCAGACAACGAGATTTTTGCCTTGGCCTGCATCTTCCGCATGTTGTCACGCATGACACGCGCAGGGGCTGCGATAATTGTGCAGTTCGTACAGCCACGAACAGCCGCAAATATCTTCGCAGCATTTGTCAAATGATACACGTCCTTGCTTCCTATCACTGAAATCTGCCGGATCACAGCACCTGTCTCAACCACAGTGCTCGAGCATGGTGGATCTTCCTCCGCTTCTCCTTTGCTATACCATGCGCAGGCTTGCTGCAGTACATGCCCTGTAGGATAAAATACCACGTGGCCGTCCTGCCCACAATCAACTCCTGCGATTGCGTTGCCCTGCCACTTCGAAATATTCTGACCGTCCTCCTGTAAGCTTTGAAGCACATCACAACTTGTCAGTTTGCACCTCTTTCTGAAAGCAGTAGGACCATTGCACTGCCGAAAACGAAACGTACGGGCATTCCTTCAACAGATTCATCATCAGGTCATGTGGCACAAAGTGACGGTAATTGTGTCGGTAGAACGAAGCTTGCGTTTTCCAATTCATTTCCTTTACAATACGACTTCCTGCATGTGAGCTTCGCAGTTTGTCAACGTGATTGGGTCGTAGGAACGCGTAGCCTAGAGCATTGCGCACATGTAGACGCATGACACCATTCACATCGACTGCACTGCCGTCCGGGGCGAACCGTCTGCGTGGATCATTGATAAGGTTGGGCTCAAGAGGTACATGGTCGGGGTCATTGCTTGCTAGAGTAATACCAAGTCCATTGGTAGCGAGCACAGGCGCCGAATTCGGGTAGATACCTGTCGCCTCCATGACACAACCTTGCTATATTGTAACGTAAATGATTGGTCGATAACATAAAAGCAAAATGATTATAGTACTGTATTATATTCCTAATAATCGATCACATCTTTTAATTGGACAAAAAAGATCGAGTTAGCCATCTACCATAAAAGTGTCTCACAAGTCGCTTTGGACTCAATTTCTTTCGCGACACAAGTGAAGAAAGGGATGCCTCTGACGACCACTTCCTTTCTGTTGCAAACGACTCCATGGGTCTCGCTGGATATTCACCGAGGAATCGTTGCAAATGTTTCTGTACCTATACCTTCGATTGCAGCGCAGAATGAAAACTATCCGCAGGAATGTTTGGTATGGCAGTTTTTGCTTCAGGAGTATGATATCGGCTTTCAATTGCTGGAAAATGGCGCTGTGGTGCAGTATTTGGGCCGGTTCAAAGCAGCTGAAAGATCCACTGTTGATTCTAGTTCAAGCGCTACAGCGTTGTCTTTGTCACTGCAATTTGATGCCCTGGAACCCACAGCGGAAGGCAAATTTGATGGCATCAAACCCGAAACAGTCTACACTTTGCGTTGGGACAATTTATACTCTTTGGTACGGCATAAAAAAGTGCAATATCGCTTGAATGTAACGCCAAAGCGTGTGGTGGCAGCAGCTGAGCTGGTGGTGCACGAGTCGCAGTCGCGTTTGCAGAAAAGAGCGAGGAGGATGGCGGCAGGATTGCCACTTTCCCATTTGGCGAAAACATTATTGAAGGAGCGTTTGATGGCGGACGATGATATAGAGATAGCATGAAGTGCGAAGCCACTGGCAATTGTGGCGAGCAACCAGAATACTTCGGAGAGACCCTGCAATGGACAAGTATTTCAAGATGCTTAGCTTTGGTGTTCCACGTAGCGGAGTGACGCAGAAAATGATCCAAGACGAAACGCCTTTAGAACAAGTTGCCATTTTTGCTGCGGAGCCCGATGGAAGCGATGTTTCTCATGTCACTAGAGCAGAAAGGTGCTTATTCTTGTTCAGTGATAGAATATAGTACGCGATCTGACTTCCTGTGTGCTGTGCTGAAGGAGAAAGGAGTGCTCCGATAATCGATGTTATAATCGACGTGACAGCACATTTCGTAAAATTTACTGGACTAGCTTGGAGAAGGCCAATGAAACTATCTGGACTCGTATGACAGCAAGACGCAAGACTGCTCCAATCACACTATCCTCACAGGATTTTCACGAGCTGGAGCATCGTTTCGGGAACAGGACAGCAGTGCTACCTTCAGGGCCCAAGGAGAATACCGCAGCAAAGGCCAAGTTCTCAGCCCTTGATTCACGGAGAGCTAACAACATTTTAATCGGGCTGAGTCAGTTCAAAGCATTTAGAGGAGCTGACTCCATATTGTCAGCACTAAAACGTTGTGACTTTGAATATCTCTCAGTCGATCGCTTGACAAATTTGCTAGAAATCGCGCCAAACAGTATGGAAACAAAGCGTTATTCTAATTTCAAAGGTTCTCGATCGCGCCTGGAACCTTCGGAAAAGTTCCTCGTGGACATGTGTGAGATTCCCCGAGTGAAGGAAAAGGTAAAAGCTACGTGCTTGACTTCGAAAACCATGTATTGCTATGCTAAGGACATGATTGTTGTGCATGCAGATCAATGTTATGCTGTTTACTGCACAATTTGAATACCAGCAGTAGGAGTTAAACAAACGTATTCGGGTGATCACCCAGGCATGCTACGAAGTACTGCGGAGTGAACGTCTTGCCCGGTGTTTTGAATTGGTTTTGGCCATTGGTAACCGCTTAAATACTGGCACCGAACTTGAAGATGCACAGGGTATAACTCTTGCTTCTCTTTTGAAGGTGCGTTCTCCTATGTTATCGTTTGATCTTCACAATGCACGGCAATTCAACGAAAATGCTTTGATGTTGTCCCACCAGCTGTCAGAGACAAAGGCTATAGATCGAAGTATGACGCTGCTCCAATTCGTCATCAAGCTTATTCACGTAAGCGCGTTCTCTACTGGTCTAGCTTATCTTAACAAATGAGTGAACCAACCTATCATGTGCGAATATGTTAAATTTACATGTAGGATCGAGGCAAAGGTGATGTTTTGCTGTTTATTAACGATTTCAGTACGCTTTCTGAGGCAAGACGATTCTCCAATGTGATCTGCGACTCTCAAGCTCGAGCATTGCAACACGACATTTCCAAGCTTGAGCAGGAGATCAAAGAAAACATGATTGAAAATCTGAAGCGATTTAACAAAGCTGAGGCTGTTCGAAAGCTTTGTTTTGAGCAGCAGACACGCCTGGGACATCGTTTGACGTTAATTTCTAAACACGCAGGAATCGTAAAGAGAAACGAAGCGGCAAATAGCGCGCGAGGTAGAAGCTCTGAGTCACGCAATTCTATGCTCAGTGCAATCCGACAGCGTAGTACGACTAGCATGGCTGATGCAGCGGGTCAAATTAATACTGTTGAGACCACAATGAACAATCCGCGCACAGATCTACTAGCTGCGATTCGTAGTCGTCATCGAGAAGAAATTAACTCAGACGCTACCGAAAAGACACCATAGACATTTATTCTTTCTACAATTCGCTCCAACAGAAGGGTGGACCAAAGCGCAGACGCCTGGGCTCAATCACAACCAAGCGGTTCAGACAAAGATTCGCCTGCGCAAGATACTTTTCATGCAGCAGCTCCGATTTGTATTTCAAATGAGTCGCGGAGAACACCAGCAGAAAATAACAAAGCTCAAGATCGGCAAGTACATAGCGAGGTTCATCAAGCTTCTGGCCTAGCTGCTAGCAAGCAGTATGAAGTACCGACGTCAAGCCCAGATAACAGGACGACTCCTGGACATTCGATTCTACTAGAATCTGGATTCTAGTCATCCAGCAACACCGTACACATGTCTTAGCCGACGATACTAGCGGGGTCGAGCAGAACGGGTCATCAGCGATGAATAGCAACTCACAAGCAGCGCTATTAGCTGCGATCAGGCAGCGGTCCAGCAAACCAAATCGAGACATGTTAAAGGATGGTGTAAATGATTCCAGCATTGATGATGAGGACTTTGAACCACGGCAGTGCAAATGGTACAAGCCGATAGGCGTCCTGGGAAACGATAGGATACCTATCGGCTTGTACCGTACAGCTTCCTGGAATTCAAAGTAAGGACAGCTAAGTACTTGTCAAGCATCTCGGCTCATGTGTTGTGGTATACGAGCATCCCCCCATATACCCCACACAGCTCTAGTCCATCTCCTGCAGCTGTTGCGCTGTTTACGTCATGCTAGTACATTATCGTAATATAATAGTGTGATATTTGGCGGGAACTTTTCTCACCATGGGAATCAAAGGTCTGATGAAGCTGTTACAGGAGGAGGCTCCGTCCTGCATCAAAGAGATCGAAAAAATGCCAGCACTGGCAGGACATGCTGTGGCCATCGATGCCAGTATGGCTTTGTACCAGTTCCTCATCGCTATTCGTTCAGCTGATGGTGGTGGCCCCTCCCAAGCATTAACCAATGCAGATGGCGAAGTGACGTCTCATTTGCAGGGAATGTTCAGTCGTACGATTCGCATGATGGAGAATGGACTCAAGCCCTTGTATGTATTTGACGGCAAGCCGCCTGTCATGAAGAGTGGTGAATTGGCCAAGCGAAGCGACCGCCGTCAAGAAGCTCAGAAAGCGCTCGAGGAGGCTACGGAGAAGGGAAATACCGAGGACATTGACCGTTTCAACAAACGGTTGGTGCGTGCCACGCCCCAACACAATGAAGACTGCAAGGAGCTGTTGAAACTCATGGGAGTGCCACATATTACGGCTCCGTGCGAGGCTGAAGCTTCTTGTGCTGCACTGGCCAAGAGCGGACGAGTCTATGCTGCAGGCACGGAGGATATGGATGCTCTGACGTTTGGTGTGCCTGTTCTATATCGTCGCTTAACGGTGTCACCGGCCAAGAAGGTTCCAATTCTTGAGATTCGCCTTGAACGTGCACTCCAAGAGTTGGAATTGACTACCGAACAGTTCGTGGACTTGTGCATTTTGTGCGGTTGTGACTACTGTGACTCGATCCGTGGCGTCGGTCCGAAGAAAGCATTTGCAGGTATAAAGGAACACAAGAACATTGAGAACTTTCTTGAGGCGCTGCAGAAAAACCAGAGCAAGGGTGTGGTCATTCCGGATGAATGGCTGGGAGAAAATCCCATTTACAAGAATGCACGAGAAATGTTCACCCAGCCGGAAGTCGTCGATGCCAAGAAGGTGGAGATTAAATGGCGTGATCCACAGGAGACCGAGCTGCTAGACTTTTTGGTCAAGAAACACGGCTTTCAGGAGGACCGGGTGCTCTCAGCCATTACGCGAATGAAAAAATCCAAGAACACGCAGTCACAGAAACGACTCGATAGCTTTTTTACGGTGCTACCAACCGCTGAAGGTAGCGCGAAGAAGCGCAAGGCGAAGGGAGGAAAGAAGGCAGCTACCGCGAAGAAGGGCAAGAAATAATCGAGACGCTACAGCGCACGTCTATAGTACTGTTAGGAAATGAAGAGCCAATCACGCATACTGTTACTACTCATGACTCTTGTATCTTACGGTGCCAAAAGTGTTGACTGCTTTTTCATTAATGACTTAGGAACGCGGCCCTGATGCCTTAATTGCCATATTACATAACCTGGGGTTGCAACCCCGCTTGCTACAGCTAGTGTGAGAATTAAATAGATATCGGTATGGCTTATACAATAGAGACGATATACGTCGGTGAAAACATTTTCGGGCGTGTCTCCTAGCAATTCCAGCGCTTGGAGTGTTCCGCCAGCCATACGAGACCATGGCAGAGCATGGTCAATACGTACGCGACGTTTGAGCGCGACGATCCTTCTGCCTCCTCATGCAAAAAACGAAGGAGTCTCACCGCAGAATTTGAGAATGCAGGGATCTGGTAAACGATAGCCAGCTGCTGGTTGAATGAACGAACACGTTCAGCTCGTTCCATTTCGCTGCGCACTGACCCAGATTGATCTTCGCGAAGCTTTTGAATCCTAATGGCAGTGATACTCTCCGCTTCCTTGCAAACTGCATTCATGAACATATCACCATCAATGCATGCGCTTTCTGCGTCCTTAATCGACGACAGCACACCATGGAACTCACCCAAGCCCAACAATGTCGGCTCCAATTGCCGCAAGTGCGTCATGATGACGGGAAAAACAAAAAATGGGCCCTCGGTGAAAATGCAATCAAAAATGCGGAATACTGTCTCACTGGGGAAGGTCGTAGTGAACCAGCATAACAACCACTGAGAGCCCAGGAGCTCTAACGGAAGCCCCACCTCCGACGTGAACTCATCGAGCTCCAAAAGCTCTTCAGCAATCAATCGCTTTAGCACCAACATATCTCTCTGAATGTCATCCATTGCAGGGGAGTAGTAGCCTGGGTACAAATCTTCGCAAAATACACTCAGGAGCCAGAAAACAGCTTCCTCATTCGCAATTAGCATCAGAAATGCCACAATAAAATTCAATCCCTGGCAATAACCAACGGACGGGTTCCGGAGAGAGTAGGCTCGAAGAATGCGGCGCAGCTGCACACGTCCCGAATCGGAGCATATTGTCGTTTTAGAGTGTCCAAATGTACGATCGATATCGAGCTCAATTTGGCGAGACGCTTTAGTCTCGATCATCTCTGCTTGCTTTACAAGATCGATATAATAGTTTGGATCCGCATTCGCTTGCTTTTCGCTCGCTCCGGAGAGATTCATGTACGCTCGTTCTCGTAAGTGCCGTGGGATGCCAGCTCGAGCTAACTGCATAAAGAGCGCTTTCTCCTCCGTATCTTTTTGTTTAAACGAGCAACGCCGAAGACGTTCAGGTAACTGGGTGCCATACAGCCTCGTCCAATCCTCGACGCGTCTTTCCTCTCGGCAATCTTGGTACGAGCGCAAGTGCACCCAATCTTTCCTGGCAGCTTCTGGTATGATAAATCCGTAAAGGTCACTCATGGGTTTCACTATCGAACGATTCAAATGTTCTTCAAACAGCATGTCACGATCCTGCGCCGTGAAAGGCCTTACCCCTCGTTCATACCAAATCGTTCGAATCCTCACTTCTCCCGTTCTCGTGCCACCCAAACTGTACCACGAATCCGTCACAGGTCTCGACGGCTTGCACAACAAGCTCAAATTAAGCTCAACAACACCCAGCATCTCGTCATCGCAATTTCTAACTGCACCGGCAGCTTCTTCCTCCATCAATGGCCAGACATTCTCTTCATCATTAATCTCGTCAACGTCCTCATCTTCCTCCTCAGACAGCGTGACGACATCATCACTGTCACTATCATGAACTCCTTTCCATCCATTCACAAAATCTTTCCGCGGCTTTGTCACCAATAAGTTGTTCTCTTTCTTCGCAGTCAATGCTGCTTCATTGATCACTTTCACTTCTTCTTCTTCATCGGATACATTGCTGCTAGTAGACGGGAACATGTCAAAGAAAAAGTTCTTTTCACAATAGAGTTGCACGACCAATCTGACGCTTGCAGGCCGAACAGGCATTACAAATTCCGCTACATGAGCCCACGAAGGGCTAGTGGAACCTGTCATGGTTAAAGAACGCCTAGCTAAGCGTAAGTTGCCATGTTGTTTCTTGACTTTCACATCACAAAGTCCCACGACGCAGTAGGCATCCACCGACTGGGAACTCTCGAGGTTCCGAGCGCCCGCTACCTCCACGCACAGTCGCTTCCTATCCATCAAGTGAGTACTTTAGACATCGTAAGATAGGTTACAAGTACCAATATACCGGTACTGCTGTTCCATGTGGTATACAAAAACTAAGATCAAAGTAAAAATATCGTACTGATGCATGAGAAAATGAGATTCTTCAAGTTGGCAGTTAGCACGAAGCCAGAAACTATTGTTGAGACAAGTGGTACACTGTACCACATGACGTTGTACGGACTGAACTATCGGTAATCGTCACGATGAAAGACAAAATGCTGCAGACTCTACAACGTGTGGCTGATATCTTGGTGGGCAACTTCGTTGTGTCGTTTCAGAACGAGCTGCGTTTCATGGTGTGATATAATTGATGATGTCATCTACTGGCACAAGTAAATGGTATGTCGTTGGAATGATTACTCACGTGCAGTTGCAATTCCTTAGGCTGAGGCAACGGGATCTTCATGTGCAAAAGCTATGAAAGCGCAAGGCGTGCCAATGGCTCAAGCGGTCAAACACACGGCAGGTGCGGTAGCACGTCTGTAAATAAACGGCTGGAGTGACAAACACTTTGATCACTGGAGTTAGCTTGCGATCGTCGTATGTAGCGCAATATATTGATCTTCCTTTCCATTGTCACATCACATTAGTTGGGTTCTCCATGTGAGGCTGTCGACGTCTTAGTGATGTTGCTAGTGCCAACGGTCCATCGCAATAAAGCTGCAGTCGTATCACCTTCGTCCTGAGCTGCTGCGATACGGCGCTGTAAAACTGCCAACTTCTTCTCGTACTTGATTGCTGCAGCCGCTTGCGCCGCTGTCTGCCCCTTGCTTGTGTAAAGCTCGACCACATCCGCAAGAAGTCGCGTCTGCAGCAGCACATTCTTATTGTGAAGAGAAATACGGATGGCCTTTTTCAGCATACCCTCTCCTTGTTCCACTTCGCCGATGACAACCAGCTGCGGCCCTAAGAGCGCCATGCTCTCGGACATGGCCTCGCAACATGACACACTCGTATTCATGTGCTGAAGAGCCTCGTGTAAGAAAGCAAACATCTTCGGGCGAAGTTCCTCCAGTGTTGTGTGCTGAGTAAAGGGTGGCCTCTCTTTGGCAATATCGGACAGGCTTTTCGTTGCCCACATCCATTTGGCCATTGCAAGGTTGTACTGTTAGTCACGAACAGAGTGCACAACACGGTCAGTGTGGACAGTCTGAGGAATGCAAACTCAACGTGCAAAAGCGTACCTTTGCACGCAACTCAACACTGCAGCACTGATGTATTTGGTGTCGCAAGCCGTCTAATACGAAAATACGAGCGACCCAATCGAGCAATATTCGGCTTGGGTAGATCTGCTTTATCTGTACACGCATCGAGTCACCACTGCTTCTTGACAAGGATTCTGCAGTACCCATCCCGCAACAATACGTTGCTACCTCAAGCACGTCAACCCATACGGCTAAGTATGCGTCAGGATATGATGTCTCGTCAACAGTGGGAACAGGAAGCACTTTGTCTACCACGAAGTTCAAATGGGCGCATGCGTCTTTCACTTTCCCGATTGTTGCGGCATACTATTAAAACACAATACATATGCTGGTTGGTTAGTAACAAGGCTCGCATGTTAAGAAGTGTTACTGCACTCATCCGATATTCCCCTCGTACCTTAGCAATTAGCGTGTGGCAGCGCGCGAGGAAGAAACGATAAAGTACGGTGCGCTCTAGATCAGCCCTGTATGTCACGAATAATGCAGCCATCTGCACAACGCTAGCACCCATGTCAGCGTATCGACACTGTAAGTGCAACAACCGGCAGTAGACGTGTAGCATGTCAAACAGTGTTCCTATGAGCATAAGTCTCACTGCTGGAAACTGGGTGTACGTCTGCAAGTTTGCTTGGGCGGCGAGGATAGTAATCATGGCGAGGTCGCATGCCTCCTTGGGATCAGAGTATGCAACAATGCTTACCCGCATTGAGTCCAGAATTGTGCTCAGGTAAGATACCTTGGCAGTTCCCACTGGCATTTGGTTACCATTGCTTTTATTCCCATGTGCTAGTAATATCTTGACTTGATCCAGTAACGGCGTCACTTTGATTACCTTTCCTGTCCTGTGAAACAGCATCATAAGCTCACTGTCAGAAATTACTCGCAACTATAGCTCAAGTTTCTAACTCCAACAAGAATGCTCTTACCTTAAGTAGTAGAACCCAATGATAATCAGGTGGTGCAAGCGAAAGTCTATAGAAACAGATTCCTGTTGACACACTCGATCAAAGAATTCCTTGCCAAAGTCAACCAATTGGCTCATTTTTGCAGTGTCTCCCGGACAAAAAGATGAGATCGCTGTGTGACATGTCGCCTCTACCAACCACAACTATCATACAAACCACAAATCAGCAGTGCAATACCAGTAACAAGCCTTCCAAAGCAACAAACTTACTAGAAATCGCTTGTGAATAGAATTTGGCAGTATGGTTCGTAAATACAACAAGTTGTCCGCAAAGTTATCAATGCCTTTCCTGTCTTTGGCATGTTTTACCACGACAGTTGCAGCGTGCATCTTCACCAGACACGCCTTCAATTTCACCTCAAAATACTTTTTAAACGCGACAATAGCAACATCTTCGACTTCTGCACAGATCTGTAGTCCCTCTGACAATATTTCCAGCATTCTTCTGGACTTTACGGATCGTTCTGTCTTCAACTGCTGCTGGTGGAGATACTTTGCCTTCAATAGTCGCAGTTTATTCACTTGCTAAACAAACGCAATACACACACACAATCAGTTCACAATAATGTGGTTCTACTGTACTCACACCTACAGTATTTGTTACATACACTGCAAAGAACTCCTCGTGCTATAGCAGCATCAACCGAATGAATACATTTCTCCGTCTTGATCACACGACGTGCCCATAGATCTCGATCGTCTGTTTTTTTGCTATTGCTACATGCCAGACTGCAAAGCTCAGAAAGAAGTACATTTGCCTGTACTAAAATCTCTTGCTCTTCAGCACTACGAGCGCTGCAATCAATTGCACACAAAGGCTGCACGATAAAAAAGGTAAAATTAGTTGCGTTTTTTCTCTCTCTCGATTCATCTTTTTGCATCACTCGCTCACCTCTAGACACACCACTGTCTGATATGTTAATTGCTTCTCTGCTAGCATACATGCAAGGCTCCACAGCTGTCGTACGTCCTCAACGCACAGCTCGACACTTGCCTCGATCATTTTTTTACTGTCAAAAAGCAAGTATTGTCACTAATGTGAAAAACCAAATGTGACCGATAGTGACATTTATTCTTTCAATTATGACGGCATGGGTCTCGCTAGTTGGTGGCGGCAGTGGCTTGAATGGCGAAGAACTATGCGTAGAAGCAGCTTTCCTTGTCGATGGTATCGTATATGCACTTGTAGGATGCATAGCAGGAGCTCAATTTGTTCGTAATTGCTGTTGTTATCGTCCCTGGACTATTCAAAAGATGATTCACATACTCATGTTCTTTGCCACACTTGGTAAGCTTGTAATATGCTCGTGCTTTGCCTTATCATTGCAAGCCGATGATAATTGCAATGCATACTTATGGGGGTGACGTTTTGTAGTTCGGTCGATCTTTTTGGCGTTGGTGGGTTTGGATTGGTGCGATGTTTTGTCGGGAGAAGTGAATGAGTCCAAATGCTCTACAGCTGAGCGAGACCTGTTTTACGTCTTGGACCAAGTGCCTATTTTGGCTTTCTTTGCAATTTATGCATTGCTGGTGCAATTTTGGGCAGAAGTTTACTACAACGCAGTTGACAAGCTGCTGACGTTGACAGGAATTGTTAAGCCGGCTATCCGATACTTTATTGTGGTACGTCTAGAGGTTACACCTTACAGTGGTGATGTTTTGAGCAGGTATTTTTTGGTGTGTGAATATCGTTATATTGACGAAATCGTGTTTTTATCGTCGAACAGGTCGTGCTGCTAATTCAAGTATTGTTTTGGGTATTCTACGCGTCGGTGTGGCGAAATGAGCGTACGTCTTGATCCGATTGATTGGTTGAATGTGCCATTTTGATCAAGTTGTTTCTGTGTCGTAGATGCATTCTTTACGAGAACGCAAGCTATTTTGAACATGGAACTCTTCGTGATTATCGCCACTGGTTTCATCTACTTTGGAAGGAAGGCTTACATTGAGTTACGGTGAGTACAGCAGATTCTTAGAATACGAATTGAACTAAAGTGGTATCAATTCTGATGGGACAGATTGGTGCCAGTAGAACGGGAAATCCGATCAAGGAAGCTGAAAGAGTTGGCGATCATGACACCGGTTGGCACGTCTTGCTTTATGACTCGTTGCGCGCTACAAATCTTCTTGTCCACGGAGAAAAGGCAGCTACACGACCATAGCACTTGGTTTGTTGTAGTGGTGTACTATGCTCTTTTGGAAATTATACCAGCGTTGTCGGTGCTGTATTTTAACCGCCGGCTCCCTCTCCGTCGAACACCAGGTGGTTTGTCCGCAACTTCGAGGCCCATTCGAGGTCGTGGTGTCTTTTTTGGCAAGGGTATGGGCGCTAACAATGCTTTTGATGCAAATGATCCGTTGAGGGAGAGTTTGCTTCGCGGTTAAGGGTCGTAACGTCATGTTTGACACACACAAGTACACAAATATATGCAAACCTTTACGGGCTGGCGCAGTACATTTTCTAGTGGCAGCTTCAGAACGTGTCAACTTGTTGGTACTATCGAGACGAGACCAGCTCTGTCACGCGGACAGAAACAACCAATCGTTGAGGTCAAACACAAAAGATGTGGTGCTTCCTTGTACGTTAGATTTGTCTTCTACTCGAACAGTAACTCTACTTCTACCTTACTGTTCGCTCGACACTTCCACAAGCAGCTCGAACATTCGGTCGTTTTCTTCGCGAGATCCAATCGTAGCACGAACGCAATCACTTAGCAAATGCTGGTTGCCACGATAGCGAATGACTACTCCACGACTAGCCATTTCTCGGTAGACGATCAGCGCGTGGGGAATCTATTTGCAAGAGCACAGGATCAAAAGACATTTTAAGCATTATTTT
This sequence comes from Peronospora destructor, assembly GCA_011800735.1. Lineage (NCBI taxonomy): Eukaryota > Oomycota > Peronosporomycetes > Peronosporales > Peronosporaceae > Peronospora > Peronospora destructor. The sequence continues at coordinate 1,656,585 of WBRY01000001.1, read as the reverse complement.
TAGCCATGGATGCAGATTCGATTTTAATTTACCTCGAAAAGCACGAAGTTGGAGTCTGAGGCATATATGCGGCGCACAAATGACAGCTTCTGCAGCTCCTTAATCACCCGGTGTTTTTCCTTTGTGTTGCGGTGATTGCAACAAAATAATTAGCTACTAAACAAAATTAAAGTAGCATGAGACTCCAAATACCTTCTTTATAAGATTCACGCTCTTGTGTAGCTCCTCTAGGTTCGAAAAAGCCTTGCGTGCAACATCGGACGTCAGCTTGCTGATGTTATAAGGAGCCTTCACGTTATTGAGCACTTGAATAAGCTTCGGGTCGCCAAAAGCAATGCCCAGACGAATGCCAGCAAGCCCAAAGCCCTTCGAGAGCGTCTGAAGTACAATTAGTCGTTTGTGCTTGTTCACCAGCGTGCACAAGCTGGAGGTGTCAGCAAAATCAATGTACGCCTCGTCGACCACTACAAAACCCTTGTACTTCTGTTCAAGCAGACAAGTCGTGAGGTTCATGGCATCATTTCTAGCCAACTAACAAATCAACTTCAAACCTTTGAGTCCAGAATCGTTTCTACATCCTGTAAGCGCAACACATTCGCCGTGGGGTTGCCGGGGCTGCACAAAAAGATTACCTTTGTTGACGCAGTGGCCGCTTTTATAATCTGCAACAGACATACAAGAGGTTAATGTCTCAGCTATTTGTCGATGTCGTCTTCCGCTGCGCACCTTTTGCGGGTCAATATGGAAGGATGGCAGCGGCAGATCAGGCAACAATCCCCTAAGATTTGCTGCCGGTGCCTCAATTTGGAGCGGCACAGAGACAATGGCCACGTCGTGGATGTTGGCGCACACGCTGTACATGCCATAAGTCGGCGGTGTGATGAGGATGTTGTCTACACGAGGGGTGCAAGCCACGCGGATGATCAAGTCGATGGCTTCATCACTTCCGACACCCAGGAACGTGTTTGCTTGACTGATCTTTTCCGTGGAGTTTAGATTCCTGCAGGTACATCACAAAGTGAGTAATACCACTTCGACACACACATGCCCCTAAGCACTCATCGACCGACCTGTATTCAATGATAGCCTGCTTCAGCTCCGGCTGGTATGGACAAGGATAGCGCTCCAGTTTCATGGCTATCAGCTGTTCCTGGCCTTGTAGAGGAGGGCCCAAACTGTTCTCGTTGGCATCCAGCAAAATACCTGCACGACAAGCAAAAGAAAGTAAAGTATATCGGTCAATCAATACGATAATATAAATTGTATATAGCGTTATCCATTACCTTGATTGTAGTCGTCGCGGGCGCAGCGGTACGGCGTGAGCGCCAGAATGTTGGGGCGAATGAGGCATTCTACCTCGTTCAAGGCCCTGGATGGCGACTTGCCCTCTGCATTAGCTCGATTTGCAGCAGCGGACTGCGTCTTTCCCAGGAAGTAACCGACGCCCAGACCTGCAGTCACGCTTAGCGCGATGACACTCTGCTTGTCCATTGAACAAAACTCCGTTTTGTGGTTGTGAGTCATTTGTTTTGATGGATAGTCGATTATGAAAGACTCACTACAAAAGAACGTTTGCGTGGTGTAAGACCATTCACTAAACCTGCGCTAGTCGGATTGTGAACCGTGACTTATGTACATGTTTACAAATTCTTTGGATAGTCAACTACAAACTTTGATAGATACTTCAAGTAACACTGCAGCAGTAGAGTGCTAGTGAACGGAAGATGCGAAACTCACTCGGTAGTTTTTTGATGGTTCGCAACCGTTGACTTATCGAGTGTCGAAAAAAGTGGTGTGATATCGCTCCGACATGTATTCCGGTCAAAGACTTTTGCGATGGATAGTTCACGTGCCTCGGGTACACTGACTTTTCCAGCAGCAAACTCTCACCAGCAACAGCAAGCGTTGAAGAGGGTTGTCAATGCTTTCATCTCTCATCGCCCGGTGTGGGTTGTTAGCTCGACACACATCGACTGACTACTGCTACACATGCGTTAGAATATATAAAGAACAAAGTCCGTCGAAAGTTATGAAAACGTTTGCTCTGCAGTCCCAAAGGGTAGGCAAAAAAGCAAAAGCGGCTCCAAGATGTACTACTATTTCTCTTCTAAAAAATCGCCTCGGCAATTCAGCTTAGAGATGAGTCTGTACAAGCGGCGCGTGTATGGGGCAGTACATCATGACGAGGTTAGTTTCTGTGTATCTCAACACGTACATTATCACCTCTGCATGAATATTGCAGCTATTATTGCTTGAGGTAATGAATTGTCGCGCAAGCTGGACGTGTACTTGGTACGACCGCAACGTTATTCTTCGCTTGCTGTACATCATTTTGGATTTTTTGGATGGTTCTAGCGGCCGTACACTCACGGTATTTCTTTAAACTTATCTCAGCCTGGGAGCGGAAGTTCAACGAGTGGCTGTGTACCCATGTTGTCTGGTGATAATGGTGACTGCTACACCTAAGGTCTTGTCAGCCAGCATTTTGATTCGAGTTTGCATGCCAAGACACACAAATCGGGATGTAGTTGCGATAGATTTGCGACTGCACCACAGCTGTGACTCGGAAGCAGCGTGATACTAAACACGAAACAGCAATCTCTTGTTAAAAATTAGGTCTGTCTGTCCCAAATGTAGCATCATCCTTTAGGCGGGCCCGAATAGCCGATAGCATCGCAGCAGCTCACGACAAACACGAAGATAGCTACTATGGCGCCAATACCTAGTAATGGCAGCAATACTATGTACGATTACAAGGTCTGCCGCGCAGAAAAAGTGAAAATGGTCTTAGTCACCTTCTTGAGATCTTTCCATGATTTCCGAAAAATCGCTCGTGTCCCTTGGAGCCACACATCGCCGGCACCTCTTCCGATGAGGTGCACCAAGCAACTTTTATAGGAAGGATACCAATAACCTTCCAACATAACCACACTCTGATTGTCGCCAAGAGCGATGACGATGTTAGTAGCTTGGTGATCACGCATACGGCAAGTTGTCACCGGAACGGGGTGGCTGCATCACGTTGAGTGGAGTTTTCTCGCCTAAGACTTCTCAAGTCTGACATCTGCTCTATCAACTCGAATAAATCAAAACCATCGGATATTGTGCGAACTCCCGAGTTTCAAGCAGTTTTTTAAATAATACAAAAACTCATCTTTATTCTGAAAAAAGGCCTACTCTTTGAATCAATCAATGATAGCCAATCAGCTTGCACTGCAGGATGCTCACCATGAACTGCTAAGAATTTGAGTAGCAATTACGATGCCATTCGGTATAAAGTTGGAGGCTGTGGTGTTAACGCTGCAAGCAACCACGCTGTTGTGGATCTGGTGGCGACGACTGCAGCCTCTATCTGATATTGCAGACACCAACCAGAAACTTCAGGTAAAGAAATGATGTAACTGCGAGCAATGAAGTGTCATCATTACCTGTTGCTCTTTTCATTACTGTAGGAGCTGGAGCACGATCTCGCCAAGAAAGAGAAAGCTCGAGCCGATGAACGGCAAGGCCGTGTTGCTGCAGAGAAGGTTTGTCAACTCTATTTACATTGGATGAAAGTATTGACTGGTGTCTACACGTACCAGGAATTGCGACGTGTGATGGAGGAGAAGCTAGCCTTCCTGACGCATGTACAGCCACTTGGGTGTCCACTCCACAACCATCGATTGAGCACGTGTACAGGACACTGTTGTCTCTCGTATGAAGTATTCACCAAACGAAACTTGCTTTGTAATCGCCAGAATTGAGTGGGAGTCAGACATGCTGATATCGGCGATCCACAAGCTTTCTGAAAAATCCGTACATTATCGTGGTGCTCCTGGTCACTTCGTGGCTGCAATTGAAGAGGTCTTACAAGTGGACGTTCGCAGCAAGTACCAGACTCGTCGGTGGACGTCCCCTGACTACATCAGCTGCCAGATCGTCGACAACATCCGCGTCAAGTACCGGTTTGCATTGCTGCCTCAGCTGTCTCTGTCAACGGATAGCGAAAGTGACATTGACACTGCGCACATCCAGATTTTTGCAGTCGAAGAGTCGATTACCACCGTGGAATCATAAATGCCTAACAGTTCCACGTCAAGCTATTTCAACTTGACGCTACCGCCGTTTTTGCTCTTGCTTTCCACATGGGCTACAGCACCTTACTTATACGTCTTTTCGTTACTTGATCTTTATTTGATTTGTTGAGACATGAGTCTTGTTGCCTTGCCAGACTTAGCAGTTAGCGAGTGTTGCTGGTTAACAAACCAAAGAGAAACATGTTACTTGGCGGCTTCCAAAGATCGGACGTTGATCTGATGAATTGTTGAAGTTGCATAGACAAGTCAGTCTAAACATGGAAGTACTGACTTGTCGATTTTAAACGAGATTTGGCAAAAATTGGCAAAGAATTTTTGTTTTGACGTGTTTTGTTACTTATGTTTGTTGAGGCATGCGAATCGAATGCAAAGCATTGTTCTCACCACGAGCAAGTACGGGAAGCCCATTAGTGATGGCCCACGTCGCATAAGTCCAAATGAATGAATACGCTAGGTTTCCGGCCTTTTCCAGCAATATCGAAACAGGCGACTACGCACTACACGCATACAGTCAAGAGCGCTTCACGATGCAATTGACGTCTTCCTGAATCCCGTCTCACCAAAAATGTTCGTCATTACATGCAAGCCTCGGTGGTAGCGGCAGCGTCAATCTCACTGCAAATCTTGGCTTGAATCTTGCCGATCTGCGCTTTAGCTATAAATTCCAGTGTGGCTCAGCAAAACTTGTCGTCTGACATAAGCGGGTTGACAAGTCGAATCACACACTCAAGACTGCCACAGTACAAACAACCGTCTGCACGTGCAATGCCGGTAATCTGAACATTTCATGCTATCTGCAAAATAGCTCACGCGCTCAAGCTTATCAGCTGTATTGAAGACACGGCAAGAGAAAAATGAACTCAGATTGCGGTAATCCGTGAATAGTGCAATTCTTTCACATTAGAAATTCGGCACGTTTGCCTGTTTCCACATGGCGCAAAAGCTTCCTTCTCGATGATAGATAACCCAGCGTTTTGATGCGTGCGATGCAGAACCAAAGAGGCAATTCAGATCGTAGTGCGGGTCGACAAAAGAGCGAATTACATGATACATTAAAATTTGGACATCACAGCCCCGCTGTGACACTCAGGCATTTGCAAACACATTGACAGTCAAGTTTAGGTCAGCAAGTTCAATGGTGTTGGTGAGCGCAAGAATGCAGCGAGTCCGACAAGATTCATAGTCAGATGTCCACGCGGCGTTTTGAGCAGCACATGAGTGACAGTCTGACGTGTTCCAGCATCCCCCCTTGCACACACTTGCTTTGTAAAATTCATCGACGGTCGCACCAGCTACTAGCTGTGCGTTCCAGTCCAGAGCTTGCAAGAATGGCTGAATCTCTTGGGCTCAACAAAGCTAATAAGCACGTGGTGTAGGTCTTGCTCGACTTCCTTCACAAAAAAACTTGCACTTCTTGGAGTGAAGTGTCAGGCTCCTCACTCACCACCTTTTCCAGCAGATGGAGAAGGTAAGACTTCGTCTTTTATCAAAGGTTATCAAAAACGTATTACTAAACGTCAAGCAGGTGACTAGCAGGACCGAGTTGACGCATAGCTATTGGCGATGGGAGGACAAGGTACTGTCTGTTGCAGCAACATTCTAATGTTAAAACGCCGAAAAGCTTCTGTTGGAGCATCATAAGTGATGCTGCTGTTAAGTATTATTACAATAAGTTGGGTCAAAAAAGATGATGATAGGTCAAGATGAACAGACTTGTGTGTCAGGTAGCGAGAGCGGTGCAAATGCAGGACCAACGAACAACAAGGCTGAACGACGTGGAGAACCAGAGCGCCGTCGACATGTGTGCGGTGTAGCTTACCGATGATGATGTTCAGATTGTCCACTATCGGGAGCTATCGATGTATAAGATTCACCTTATTAATCTCTTTATTAAGAACCAAGATTTTGAGCATTTAATCCTAGCGTAAAAATGAAGTGTATAGACAGAGCAAGCTCTCCTGTTGACGTCAACAGCTTTTCTGTTAAGTGTACAGGGACGTATAAAACCCTACAAATGTTCGATTTAAGCTGGAAGAAGCGGTACGTACATGCCGTCCACTTTAAACTGACACAACCGGTGATTTACGGAATCGGAAAAGAATGGAAAACATCACGCGAGCTCGTTCATAGTCGAACGATACATTATGTATCACTTCGTTGATTGCGACAGCTCTCGATCATGAAAACATTGCAATTACATCAGTTATGGAAGATTACTCGAGCTTCATACATTCAGATGTCATCTCAAAGCAACAAGTTGCAGCTTACGGCTAACACTCAGCTAAGCTCAGCCCGACAGTACGACGCTTACAGCCACTTCTGGCGCAGTTTGATCACGTAAGGCTCAATCGGAAGGTCGAGCTTAGGCCTGAAGTCGGCAATGGCGTCAATTTTTTCGCAAATCTCCGGCGTAATCTTGTCCACGAACTCCATTGCCTTCAAGTTCTCATCCAGCTGCTTGATGCTAGTAGCTCCAAGAATCACCGTGGACACGTGCGGGTTGGCCGCTACCCAGGCAATCGACAGCTGCGCTAACGAGCAGCCCACTTCCTTGGCCACCTCAACGAGCTTGTCAACCTTCGCAACCTTCTCCTCCAAACCATTCGATAGCATACTCTTGTATGCCGACATCGACAAACGCGATCCCTCCGGAATGCCCTTGCTATATTTGCCTGTGAGGATACCTGACGCCAGCGGCGACCACGTAGTGAGACCGTAGTTGTACTTCTTGTACAGTATATCAAAGTTGAACTCAACACGCGAGCGCTCCAAAATGTTGTACTGCGGCTGCTCAAAAATGGGGCGGATCAGGCCGAGTCGGTCGGCGATATCACAGGCCTCGATGATATCCTGGGCACGCCACTCGCTGGTACCCCAGTAGAAGGCCCAGCCCTGCTGAATGAGGAAGTTCATGGCACGCACAGTTTCCTCCATGGGCGTAGCAGGGTCCGGGCGGTGACAGAAGATCAGGTCGACGTAGTCCAGATTGAAGCGCTTCAGCGACGCTTTCATGCCCTCGACAAGGTGTTTGCGACTGTTGCCCATGTCATTGGGGCCGCCCTTGTATCCGAAAAAGAGCTTGGTACTGATAACGAGATCCTCGCGCGACCAGAGCTTGCGCTCGACACCGGCTTTCACCACCTTGCCCATGATCGTTTCCGACTGACCGTTAGCGTACGTCTCGGCGTTGTCAAAGAAGTTGATGCCCTGCTTGTAGGCATGCTCCATGATGCTGTAAGCCTTCTCAAAGTCGAGTTGCGTATTGAAGGTCACCCAGCTACCGAATGACAGACGCGACACCAGCAAACCCGAGTTGCCGAGGTAGCGATACTTCATATTGTACTCGGGGGCGGCCATATTGTGACAAAAGGAGTTTGAATCGGCTTAAGATTTTCAAGTCAAATTAAATAATGGTTGCTTTGAAATTCTGTATCCTACGTCGCTTTTCCATGCCTTTTCCATGCGTTTTGCCTGCGTTTTCCATGTCTTTTCCATGCGTTTTTCATGGATTTTTACAATTTTTACATGCCAGCCGAAAAAAAACCACACCAACATAAAACACCCACGGGTTGTTTAATGGTAGAATCTAATAGACCCAGAGCATGCACGGGTGTATGTAATGCCGCAGCAGAAAAGAGCCAGGCATAAAGTACCATCGAAAAGTAAACGTACGGTGTCCATGAATGAGTAACTCCCGATTTCCAACATTTTGGTTGACCAATACAATACTAGGACACTGAAATTATCTCATTTGTAGATATACTCAATATTATAAGATAGTTTTTCTTAGTTTTGTGATTCAAATTCAGCCTTATGTTGCGCATTCTCAGGTTGCACGTATCTTTCCAAGGAACACAATCGAGTTTTTCAACAATCCGCAACGTATGCTCTCTTCTTCAAACCTTCCGCTCTTGTCACCTCACTGCTGATCTCTCTCTTGCTTGCATTGCATACGAATTTGAAGGCTTATGTGCATCACGGGCATACCAATTGTTAGGAGCCATGTACTGATGCAAATTTGCTGCGGTTAGTCGTCATGCTCGTGAATTTATATATCACATCTCCAGATGGCAAAGTATCGGAGGAAAGAAATCGATTCTAGAAGATATTGAGTCGGCAGATGGAGTGCTTGGGTTGCATTGCAGTATGACACTCGACAAAAGGGAATAGCACCGATAGCGAATGCAGTGCGTGCAGTACTTCATGTGGTATGCACAAGGAATATGCTCCATTGCATTTGAAGACTGCAACGGCGCCCATATCTGCATGCAAAACACACGATACGACTTTGCTATCAGCTCCGGATGAAAATACAAATTTGTTTGATATTCAAATAACGACAATATGCGTGCACAGGCTTGTAGACCTTTTGTGTGAGCTGCATATCGTATACTTTTGCTAATTGGTTTTGTTGTTACCTTGCTTATTTTTTATTCCATCTTGCGTCGTGTACGACAAAAGTGTAGCAAAAAACAAGCTGGACGTGGAATCCGTGTTTGCTCCACTGGTCATCTTTAACAGCATACTTAGCATTAAGGCCCTCCACTTTCGCCTATTACGTCTATTAGATAGCCGTACATGTCGGTCACCACATGTTCACAACGAGGTCTTACTTATTAAAATTGCTACAGGGTTCACACGTCACATATTTTCCCGAATTTATTTTCGGTTCGTGTAATAATGGATGGCGAGTGTGGCACATTGGTAGCATCGTTTCTGTCCTTGCGAGAGCGCCGCGAGCTCCGTTTAGTAAGTAGACGATGGCTTTTCACTTGTACTTGGTTACAATTCAATGGCAGTGGCGAAGCTAGCGTACAGCCTAGAAAATCGGTCTGGAGTCTCTGCAGTCGTACATTCCGACACTCTTGGACCAAGTTCATCCGCAACAAAAGCTATTCGTTCCTACCGCTACTACTGAAACTGTTACCAGCTGCTGCAATGGCGGAGACAAAGGAGCTCAAAAAAGGCCTTTGCTTGTCCACAAACACAGGACAACGACCTTCGTTCGAGAACAAACAGGCTCGCAGTGGCTACATCCAGCAGAAGATCAACCGCTGCGGGAACCTGCCCACCCTGCTTTTGACACAAGAACTCAGTGAGATGCGGTCGGAATTGTTTGGAACAAAGCAACCGGAGTGCTGGAACATTGCCTTGTATGGTGGGGGACCAGGGTACGACGCACTTGGACTCGTGTTCATGCGGGACTATTTTCGAGCTTGGGACGTCAAGTTCCACGCCACCGTGTACGACAACGAGCCGGGCTGGAAATGCACGATTAATGCAGTAGAGAAGACGTTGGACGAACTTGGCCAACGAAACGCTTCAATAAGCTTTCAGCACTGCGACATTACGCTCGATGTGATTGCTGAAGAAAACGTCCAGGTACGTCGGTCACTAGGAGCCACTCAGCTGCACGTGTTTTCGTTCGTGTGTGTAGAAAACTACTGTTTGCTGCGTGACAGTGCGTATATGTTCCTGCGGTCGCTCTTTTTGCAGTGCTGTGACGGCTGCTACTTTTTCTTTACAGACTCGACCCATCGGCTGTGGCCTGCCATCTTCGACGTAGCGAATGCCATTTTTCCCGACAGATTCCGTGTTTGGGTACCCTTTGCTCGTTGCTGTCACTACGCACTCGTCCTGCAGAAACTTCCAATCTATTCAAAAGCAGCATCTACATATCCATTCTACATCCAAGCCATGAAAAAACTCGAGGATTTTCAACGGCATCAACAGCAGCATCTGAAGACATTAACACAGCCATGACGTACAGCCTTGACACAAATGCTCATACCAAGATAGGGTGTGTAGACCTAGTTTACCAATGATGTTCTGCTTGTGCAACAAACTATTGTTTCCTATGCTCTTTGATTGTATTCGCATTTTATGATGAGCTCAAAGTAGCAAACAGTGAAGTTGTCACACGCATGCAAAACTGCACTATTACAGACCTTTGTATATGAAACAAGGACTGTAGTCGCCATCAGCATCTAGTGTGAAATGTATACTATCAATAGCAGCTTTTGTCAAAAACGGCTTTAATTCTTTCCCTGACGGCTATTAATAATGTGTCATTCCACATGTCCAAGGTGACCTACCCCTACTCACCCTCGCCAACAGCTCTTTTATCGTCTCTACGAACCATCCATAGTCGCCATAACCTCCTGACAGACGCAATTTATCTGTCGCAATGATTGAAGTGACGGTATCACGCCACGACTCGGCAGCGTCCACCACGTCCTCTCCCGACGAGCTTGTATGTAGTATACTTGCCGAGGATAATCCGGTGGTGACGGCATCGTTGGTCTCTGCATTGGGCAACGACGCGTTGCTCGCGCACTTTGTTACGTTTGTTGCGCGTGTGGATTCCGACAGCGATCAGACACTCCCAGACGGTCCTGACGCTGCAAAAGTGGCGACTACCGAAGATGTAGCCAACCGGCGTGAAGACGAGACACAGAACAATGTGACAGATGAGCTCGTGACATCTTATCGTGCTACGATGCTGCTGACGAACGACGACACGGCCGAGGCGCTACTCACGTTCCTTACGAACAAGAGCAAGCTACTGACGCGATGTCTGTTCCGCGTGTTCCAGTGCGACGCTAAAGGAAATTTGCGGCATGCCTGTCGGGTCATCGACCAGCTATTGCGCTTCTATCTGGACGACGTGTACGACGTGCTGGGAAAAGATGCTTCAACCGTAGCGAGATATATGGGAGCCATGCTGCCATATCTAGAGCATGCTCCCGTGGCCGAGCTGTTTTTAACACTGGTATGCAAACCTCACAGTGCTGCTGTCATGAGGTTTTACACTTCGACGCCGCCGAAGAAGTGGGCATTCTTCCGAGCCTTATCAGAGTGGAAGATGCTACTAGTCTTGGCAAACCATGTTTGTAGTATTGAGTATGGGGAGACCCATACTGTTGGTGCTGCAGACGTCTTTGTGGAACTGCTGGACCGGCTTGCGGCGGACGAGAATGGGCAGTTGCTGTTGCAGCCAGCTGCCTACTGCCCGGAGTTGTTGGAGGGACTAATCCGAGCAGCGGTGAAACCGGAGAATGGCAATAAGACAATGCAGAGAACGGTGGGACAACGCACTGCTGCAATGAAGTGCGTGTTTCGGTTGTTGCAGAAGAGCACGTTGGAAAAAGTGCAAGGGCCGTCGACGAGTCCGTACCAGTCTTTTGGTGCTACGATCGTGAATCTCGTTTTCAACCAGTTCGGACCTCTGCGCGAGAAAATTTATGAGCTTGTGGAACAGCACCTTGGCGAACTTTTGAAATACCTTATTCAGAAGTATGTGAGTCAGCAGAATATTGAGATGCCAAATGAAGAGTCTGGAAAACCATTGCCGGAGAGTGCAGTTCGTCACACGGCATATGTGGTGAAAGTTCCTTTTACGGAATTGCGTCTAGTGCTTGTGGAGACACTTGTGGAAGTCATGGCGCACAACCCGCGTTTGATGAGTGAACACTTTGATGTGAATGTATGGCGCGTACTGGTGACATGGTTTTTCGAGTACTCTCACAACAATCTGTATCACGCAGCTTTCTACCAGCTTGTGTTTATTGCACTGCGCACGGACAACCAGCAGGCGCTAAAGGTGCTTGTGAAGAAGCTTAGGTTGGCCACGTTGTTGGTGGAACACTACCGTGCAGACGGCGACTTTACCAGCAACAAGGGCTACATTCTGCAAATCTGCAATGCTATTCGTCTACAAGCAGCATCACAGTCGCCGGATGCGTTTTTGCGCAATTTTTTGCAGTCGCACACGACATGGCGTGGATTTGAGCAGGAACTGCGCGACCGAACTAGTTTGCTTTGCGTAAACGGTTTAGGATTTACGGTTCCCCAGGCCGTCCGCCCTGGTTATCAGAAGAATTCATGGCAAATGCTGAACGAAGAGCAGGATGCTGGAATTGATCATGGATCTGAGTTTGCGCGCTCATTAGGTTTTGTGGATGATGTCGCGTGGCCAGAAGATGATGCAAATGATGGCAACAAAAAGCGGAAGAAAAAGAGAAGAAGCAAGATGAGTTTGCAAGCCCTGAACAGTAATGGTATCCATGACGCGGACGAGGCACATAGTACCGATGATGAATTCACCAGTAAGCCTGAGGACATTGCTGCGGCGGCACTGATAGCGGCCGAAGAGGCCGAGCTAGCTGCAAACGGGTCTAGAGGCTCGAAACTTGGTACGGCAAACGGAGCAAGTACATCAAAGAAGAAAAGCAAAAAGAACAGCACAAGAAATAGAGGTCCGGCAGGCAAGTTAGTTAGACAAATGGTGAAGCGCCACATTTGCGGGTAGGAGGAAAAGTAATAAGGTTATCTGTGCGACGGATGTGCTCCGTCACAGATTGTTCGCATCTGTTGTGCTGCTCGTTGCTGAATGACAACATAGTTTTTTTCTATATCATGCGGAGCCCAAAGCAAAGAATGCAGTTTGGCCTTGCATTCAGAACATCTCATTTGCAGCCTTCTGATCAGGCCGTCTACAAGCGCCACAACTACTAAAGTGCAATAGTACAGTGCTCACTCTACATCCAGGGAGATTTCGTAGATGTGAGGCAGAAAAACTGTGTTTGCACGGAGCTTTTACCAGTGTCGCTGGAGAATCGTTGTGCACGCTCAAGCGATGCGATGCTCACTTACACGCACGACCAAACCTGTAAAAGTAATATGTGGTGAGTTTCTAATCAAGACTTGTACCCGAAGAGCTAGAAGTGAGAGCCATGCAGCAAACCGACTCAACCGTCGTGTTGCATTCGACGACATAATCTAGAAATTGATGTTCGCGCATAAAGACATACATTATGCAAAATGCATGCGGAGCTGAATTATCTGCATTTTCCATCTACGTTCGTTTCTCATCCTCGAGTGAAAATTCGGCTTCCCTATGTTACAAAAACAAAAACTAGTGAGAAACGAGCCTTGTTTGTTTCAAACCCACTTTACGTGCATCACGTACCACGGGTTAATGCGATTGTCGTCCGACCCGTCGTCTTCGTCCCACGTAATGCGAAGTGATTCCCATGGCAGCATACCATGCGTGTCGAACGGCAAAGATCCTGCAGTCACGCCTCCATAGTACTCGCCTGGTTGGCCTTGCGGGTTGCGGAACATCATACGAAAGTTTTCTCCACAATGCCACGTACGGTTCACAGCCCAGGAGTATCGACTAGCATGCACAATATACTCTGGCAATCGGTTTTCAAGCCGCAAGATAGTCACAATTGAACGCGTTAGCAGCTCTCCATTCTCAAGTTCCGACTTGTCTTGACTCGTGGATACGTTCGATTTCTCTAAGGATGACGAAGACATGGTGACTTTGCTCACAGGTGACGGCTCATCACTAGTGCTTTCGCATGCACAAATTTCTTTGCCCCACTTCTTGATTTGCCCGGCCGCAACGTTTACTAAGTTGTGGGCTAATGGCGGAAGTGTTGGAAAGCGGCCTTCACAAAAGAGCTGGCAATTGTCCCGTACAAGCCTCAGATCAGACATAAATTCGGCCGCATTGTTGTACCCCAGCGAGCTGGCCTTCTGCGTCATTGTTCCGAGATCCATCGGATGCAAGATAATCTCCTTGTATTGCGGAAACTCTTGAGCTGATACAGGTTCCAGAAATGGACCAGCATCGGCAAGTGTCTTTAACTTAGCCAGAATACGCAAGAATACTCTTGCTAGTCTCTGCTCTCGTGATGGCAGGGGGCATAGATGAGTGCCCGGCTTGCGAATGCTTTCGTGCTGTGCCATATCCAAAATCGGTTGTAACACAGCCAATGCGTAGGGGTCACCTCCACCATGGTGATATGATACCTTCTTTACCGTGCAAATTACTGTTGCATTTCGAACAGGAGTATCGCTCTTCTGTGTAAAACGCTTTCTCTTGGACTTTTCGTCCTCTTTCAGTGCTAGAGCGTGGCCATCCCCAAAGTATACAACAGACGTTCCTACCTCAGGAATGAAATTTCGCGTGTCTTTTGGTCGCAATTTAAGCCATTCCTGTCGATCTAAGCGGATATACAGATCAAGGAAAGCCTCCACGTTGATAAACTCTTCCAGGAGCAAGTGAAGCAGGAGCACCAACTGTGCGTATGTACAAGAACCCTTCAAAGCCAGTCGCCACTCATGTCGCTTCCGCTGCCATGAAGGTCGGATCGTCTCCACACCCGATTTTATAGCTGCCACCGCGGCACTCTCCAATTCAGCAAACAAATCAAGTTGCTCGCTGAATGATTTGGCCTCTTCCACTAGGCTGCTCCATGTTTCTGCTCCTTTCCATGAAGCAGACAACGTGTTCGTATTTGCTAAGTGTTGTTTGAGGCATAGCAGCATCTTCCGGGCAACATTGTGTGACTTAATGACCCTGTCTGCATCCGTGATTATCATACTTTCGCCTATGATAGCGCCGCCACGGAGAGGAAACATCTGAAGCTCGATAGCCTCCTTGCCCTTCCATACAATTTCCATATTGGTGCTTTGTTCCTCGTCAAAAGCATTCATCAGTTTTTCTCTTACGTCTCGCAACTTCGTTAACAAACTCAGCTCCCGAACACCCTTAGGATTTAGCCACTCCAAAATTTCCACAAGCTGGACTTTACAACTGCAAACGACAAAATCTCCGGAGTCGCTACGTTCGATGAACAACCGCGGCTTTGTGTCATTCCTGAACATGAAGTACGAGTTGTGGTACCTATCTTTTCCCAATGGAGACTCACGAATAACGATTGAGCTTGACTCGATCGCCATTTCTTCCGCCTGGACCTTTTTCTCTTGTTCCCATTTTTTCTCGTCCTCAACTTTTTCAGCCTGAATGTCATCAAAGAACTTTCCTATAAATTCGTGCCGGCGCTTAATGCCCTCCGAGAAAACGTTGTGTGAATTAGGATGAATACCTTGGTTGGCACAATCTCTTCTGAAAGCGTTCTCTCTTTCGCGCCGCATTCTGTCTGCGTGCTTCCTCCGAGCATCTAAATCGGCTGCGTGATTCCTATATTTCCGATAAACCAGAATTTCCTGCTCTACTTGAGACGCAATGTACGCCCGAATGCTAGACAGCGTCAGAAATTCCGAGCAGATCCACGAGAGTGCACCAATTTTGTACGCTATGGGAAGCTTATGGAACTCGAAGCAGTACAGACCATAAGCAATATCAGAGTATCGGTATGACTTCAGCTTTTTTGCGGACGGATCTTGGAGCATTTTTTTTGCCTTTTCGCACGCTTCAATTCGGCTTTGATTTGCACGAATGCGCCCAATGACAAGCCTCTCGTAATCTTGTTCAAATACATCAGACAAAGCTAAAGCAGCACGGCCCACCTCCGATTCCTCACCATTATATAGTACAGCGTTATCCCACACCAATCGGATATCTTTGGCAAACGCTTCGTACCCACGAGGCCCCTCGTAGCCTCCCAAATCAATCTTCTTTTTTATTGTTTCCAGATCCATCGGGTTTGTAACAAGAAGCGAGTAATCTTCCAAACCCTTTGCAGTCATGTCAACAGGAGAGTTAAACGGGGCGGAGTTATTTTGCATGTAAAGTGTTTGCCGAACGATCTCACAACCAACCAAAGGCTCTACGTGTCCAATGGATGGGTCGATGCCAAGATCCTTAGACATCAGCTGGCGGAGAATTTCTGGCCACGTAACTGCGTTTAACATGTCGCCATGCGCACGCTCGCAAGTTCCGTAGGTCCTTTCGCTGTTCACGAACAGATCAGATACCTTGATGTTACCTTCAACGACGAGATCATCCAGTAATGACATAAACGACTTCTCCGATAGGATGACTCGCAGGAACGCCATGAAGATCCGAGCCAAACCAACGCTTGTTCCTTCATCGGAAGAAGTCGTAATACATTCCACGAGAGACTCCAACGAAATCGACTCAAGCCCCAGAAAATCCTTGAAAGTGCAAATAGATTGCCACGCCATGATGACCTCGCCCAGCATTGGACCTTCAATGCCCTTCAAATTTGAGCAACGTAACGGTAGGCTGTTAGTGTTGACCGAGTCCCCTTCCAAAAGTCGCAAATCTTCCACTGGATACTTATCCTCTTGCTCTTTCTGCTTTCGCTCTTCATCACGCTCATCTTTCAAACGTTGTCGCGCATCCTCAACCTGTTGCTTCCTTTGAAGTCGCTCATTTTCTCGTTTCGTGCGACGAACTTCCCGCTCGGCCATTTCTTTTTTGTGTCTCGCTACACGCAACGTGTAGTTTTGGTGTAGACGATACAGCTGCTTGAAAAACATTGACTCGAGATACGAATCGTTGTCCGGAAACAGGTTCGAAACCTGGGCACGGATAAAAGGGTAATTCTTCACGAGAAACCAGGCAGACTGCATACACATACGTTTTCAGCATCACAGATGTTAGATAACAAGTCAAGGCGCTCACACCGCCAACCATGCATGTCATAGCACTGCAACCGTACCACACGATATCTTCCCTGTAAAGATAGTTCGATAATCTGTTGCAAAGTAGCCCGATAAGACACCTTCTTGTTGATCGGCAACCATTCCTTGAGAACGTACGCCACAAGATAGCTGGCTTCAAATAGGTGACGCACGTGCTTGAAAACCTGTCGATATGACGAATGTGGCAGCATTCCTGATAACGGTCCTGCAATCTTGTACCAGGCGTGAGGAGTGATAACCCACAACGTTGGGTCCCCCTCCGCGTAATCGAGGCACCAATCCGTAATTTCAGTAAGCCAAACACGAGCACGTGCATAGTCCGGTGGATGACGAAAACCGCACTCCATCAAGTTGAGCTCGTCGGAACTACCCTTTGCAGTTACTTCGACACATTGATCGGTTCGCATAAGTTCGGCTACATCAGAAGGCAAACCAGCGTTTCTCGAATCCGCTCGAGTACTCGGTAGATTTTGCAATGTGGCAGCTGGAGGCCTTTTCGATTCCGCAAAATTTTGAGGCAAGCGTTCAGCCAAAACGGTTCTCGAGCTCGTAGTTAGTAAGCGCCGGCTCAACGTTGCCGCTCCTCTTTCGCTTCTGGCACCACACTCGCCTGAGAAAGAAGAACTTCCAGAACCAATGTCGTTGTCACTTCCACTTGCGCTACTAGAGGCAGACGAGAGGAGATCGCTATCATTGTCTGAATCTGCACGAGATCCAGTTCGGCCTGAACAAATATCATCGTCATCGGAAACCAAATTACTACCACTACTATCAGACTGGCCATCCATTTGAGACAGTCGACTTCGGCAAAATGGACTAGAAAGATCGTATATGCTTGACCGATCAAAAATGCCACGTTTTCCCACGTGAGACGATTTGTTCTCGTTCTCTTCAAATTCACCATCACCTTGATGAATCGTTTCATCACTCATCTTTGCCCGTTTATTGTCAGCTGTTGAAGTTTTGAAAACAATGTGAATTTGTGAGATAAATACAAGGCGATAAATTGAGGTGCAGATAACTCACCTCTAGGTCTCGCTCTTGACTTCGACCCTGAGGACTTTGCAGGGGTAGGCGAAACAGAATCTGCACGAGGGCGTTTCTTGGAGCGTGAAGGAAAGGCCGGGGATGGGAGAATGGGCTTAATCGGGAGAGGACGTTTCGCCACTGGCAAGTGCTGTACAACTGTACCAAACCCCATTATTTTTGGACGCTGGTCTCTTGGACAGTCTAAAATCTCGAGACTGATTGCTTTGCTGTGGCAAAAGACAGGTACAATTAGCAAGGTTTGTGCACTATTTGCAACAACAAAACGTGTTTTCACGTACCCATTCTCATCACAAAAGAAGAACATGTCCAAAAGGCGCAGTATGTCACCTCCCTGTGTGGATGGGTCATTAAAATGAGCAGGGATGTTCGACTCAATCGTTTCTTCGGCATTACTTTCAATGTGAGCAGGGTCCACGAGTGACAGTTCTCTTGCACCTCGAACTTCACCTGCAAGTACAGTAAGCCCCGTTGGAATTAATTTCGATAAAATGGAATGGCTGCCCGGAGCGAGTGAAGTCGCAGGCGGCGTGCCATCTCTTTGGTCTGCCAGTACTGCATCCTGTCCAGCAGCGACATACTGTTGGCGGCTTGCAGGCTCCTTCATCTTTGTAGGTTTCAAATCTATAGCGGGTGTTGCTTTCCTAATAATAGTGGTCGCAGTCCGCGTCCTTTTCGTTAGATCTGACATCTGCAAGTTGGTCCTCGGTCGACTAGTAACAGGCACCCCTGCGCCGCTATTCTTCGCAATAAACCCCGGCGGGAGCTTCAGTGTAACCTTCAATGACGAAGAGCTTGGGTCAGAACCTGCAGCTCTCCGTTTTGACGGTCTCGTAGTCGATGTAGCCACAGGTATAGCCGTAGCAATAGTATCAGCATCATCGGGAGGTGGAGGCGGGGGAACCATCTCCGAGTCCGACGAGTCTAAGCTAGAACTGTCACTGAACGAGCAGTAGCTGAACGAGTTTTGAACAGGAGGTGGTAATGGTGGAGGAGGAGGCGGCGGGAGAGCTGCTACAGACCCCGTTTGCTCCACCTTCTTCGCTTTCCCATTGCTCTTGGTCGGAGGCCTTCTCAACGTATTTTTCTTCTTCTTCTTCTTTTCCCCATTGTCCAAGTATAAGTCGTCCTCGTAGTCCGAAAGTTCTGCACCCACCGGCTTTCCTGTACGTCTTCTAATCCCTGTTTTCTTCTTCACAGAAGCTCGCGGAGTATCTGAGTCCGACTCCGAATTGGACGAAACCGAAGCAATTGTCGACGAACTCGAAGACGACACAAAATCATCCGAATCCGACGAAATACTTGATGAGCTGCTTGATGCCATATATTTGGCGCTTCTCTCCACTGACATGATGTCTGCTAGCGCCATCTTCTCTGTCTGATTCCCCCTTGGGTGGCGGGTTGCTCTGTAGCAATGTCTACTGTCACCTGACGCCGCCTGCTCGTGTAATGCTCTCTTCCCTCAAACGTACTCGCGCTACACCACGTTTAAGCCGGTCCAGAGCTCGCTGTGTGCTCGTGCAGCCACGAAATCTTCGTGCAGAGTGATGGTCATGATTGAATTAAAGAGGATTTAGAGGATTATCTGGAAGTTTGTATGTCGAGTTTGTTCTCTCTGGGAAAAGACGAAGCGCTATTTTACGATTAAAACGACAATAGACCGACATGTTATTCAATGATTACGCAAGGGACTGGCGTCGCCAAAGTTGCTGACCGTGTGCGTCGGAGTGGAGACAGAACGACGGTCGCTGCATTCTTCTCGTGCACGCTCTAGAATGTGTCGCTTGATGTCTAGAAAAGAGTCGATGATCTCGTCTTGCACGAGCTGCCAAAAGTAAAGTCACACCATCAGCAGTAAGACACAACATTGAAGATTGTAGCACTTCGCCCATACCAACGGACAGCTATGTAGAATAGACATTATATAATAGCCGAGGTCACGCTGTCGTTTGTCCACAAAGTCAGCTGATAGTGACGAGCCAATGTACTTCTTGCTAGGCAGGTACGGGAACATTGGTGCACGCGACGGATACTTCTCGCGCAACTTCATGTCCATAACCAACATTACAAACGTTAGTTAGTTGACCTGGACACCACGTAATCTTTTAGTACCAATATGTCGATTGCGCAGAATTCGCGATAGCGACGCACAACGTCCCAAATCTGCGTTGTCATCATGTCCTTCAAGTTAGATACTTTTGGATATTGGAAGCTTTAAGCCGATTGCGTTTCAACCTCTGGTGTTCCATTGCGTTCAATCCACGAGCAACGCAGAATGTATTCCTAAAAGCAAAGAAAAGTGAGCATAAGAGCAACGGAACAGAGAAATCGCAGTTCATTACTGACCGTGTAGAACTTGCTACAGTCAAGATCTAGAGACTCTTGGCTACCCAGAACCTCCACGCGAAAATCACCTTGCAAGCTTGCGCTGCTGCTTGCGCGCTGCTGAAGCCGTGGCGACGACATTTGTAATTAGGAATGATGGCGAATTGGTAAAGAGCATATATAGACTATGTTAGGTCATATGTTGAAGCAAATCTTGACAATTCAAATGACGCTAAAGTGACGAGGCGATGAGGAGCGGCACATACATTTTCGCCATCTGAGGTGGAGCAGCTCGATATTCACGGCCCTCCATTATTTCAATGCCTCCCCACGTCACAGTCGTCTGACGTTCCACACTTGTACGAGACAAGAAAGACAGCCGTTATATAAACAAATCTTCTGCATCGTCGAAGCTGACAGCTAAAGGTGCTAAGGAGAGCAAAACGAAAAAACACAGTTTCATTTTTATACTGAGTCTGCTGCCATGTTTGTACAACAGGCTTTATAATCGCCTCGAATAACTTATCGGCACCGACTGCCTGGGGCATCAGATGCAGCAACTAGATTGGAAAAGTCTCATGAGCTGTTCATGTTGCCATTAGTGTCGATTTTTTTCAAACATAACCTGCTTATCGGTGGTGGTGGCGCTTCGCGTTGTGTTGCCTAAACTGGATCGAATACGACCAAAATTTCTGATACGTGGCAACGTCGGCTCACATTGGTTGCTCTGGTCTGCTTGCCCTGATGTAGTCGCAATTTACTTCACACGGAGCATCCGTGTGGCTCGAGCTGGTGAGTACGTGAACAGCTTTGTTGATGGTGGGGTATCTTAGAAAGCAAATGTCTCCGCGATGCTAGTCACGACTGACTCGTTTTCATCTTTTCATTACATAAACAGATGATAGCTTCTACTCGTGTTTTGCTTCATTCTTTGCCGGCTTGCAGTCACTTTCGCGTGTACCATGCTGCAGGCAAGGCATACAAATCCGGTGCCGTAGAGTGCTAGCAGATGCTGCGGGATGAGCGGTGACTAGTCGGCGGTGGAGGCGCGATAAAAGCAGCATTACATGCGTTTTATGCTTCAGACACGGCCCTGCATACTGGAATGGAAAGACTGCCATCTTCTGTTTCTTCATTTCGATACAAATTCGACACGACTGGCGATGGTGACGCTGTGATCGTTGCAATATGGTGAGTAATGATGTCAACACTCGGAGGTGGCTATCAGGGTTATACGGTCTTAGAAGAAACCGGAAACGGCACAGCCTCGTCAACCACCAAAGCACAACTTTCTGTCGGATTAAGCAGCGGTGGATGACATCCGTGGGGCTTGAGCGAGACGCCATGCCAGCGAGATTGCTAGCGCTGGTCATTTGTGAGCCAGGCCGGCGGCGTAAACGGTGCTGCAAAAAGCCAGCCAATGGACGAAGTGCTCCGTCAGTTAGCGGTAAGACTGAGTCTTGTTCGCTCCACAAGATTTTTACATCCTGATCAAACTTTTTACGCAGTATTTACACCCTCTTTGCATTGGCCAAAATAGTGCACAAAGACCCGCCTATTGATGCTTGGTTGTTGGAGCAAACCTCTTGAAAGTGCGCTCACGGCTCCGTCCATTCTTCGATCTCGTGCGTCCAGCACTTCTTGCCCAATAGCCGATTATCCATCATGATGCACATGATCGTCAAGCGCTCGGCCTTCACCATCAGGGCCAACGCTTGCCGCACCTTTTCGAATGCGGCCGCCATCGCTGAGGCCGGCAAGGATCGTCTTGTGCTCTTTGACACGACGCTGCGTGACGGTGAGCAGTCGCCCGGCGCCACCCTTAACCTCAAGGAAAAGCTTGAAATTGCGCGCAGCCTCAGTATCTTGGGCGCGGACGTGTGCGAGGCGGGCTTCCCTGTCTCATCGCCTGGCGACTTTGAAGCCGTGTCGGCCATCGCTAAGGAGATCGGTCCGCTCACCGCGAACCGTGCCACGGGCGAGCCCATGGTTATCTGTGGCCTTGCGCGCGCGATGGAGAAGGACGTCCAGCGCTGTTATGATGCCGTCAAACACGCGCCTAAGCACCGCATTCACACGTTCCTGGCCACATCTGACATCCACCTCAAGTACAAACTGAAGATCTCACGTGACGAGTGCATCCGTCGTGCTGTGAACGCCGTCAAGTTCGCCAAGAGCTTGACCTCAGACGTCCAGTTCTCAACGGAGGATGCTGGACGCAGCGACCCCGACTTTCTTTGCGAGGTACTAGCGGAGGTCATTGAGGCCGGTGCTACAACCCTTAACATCCCCGACACGGTGGGATACACGGTTCCCGGAGAGTACGGATCTCTCTTCCGCTACTTGATTGATAACACGGAGGGAAGCGACAAGGCCGTCTTTTCCTCGCACTGCCACAATGACTTGGGTCTGGCGACGGCCAATACACTAGCTGCTGTGCAAGGTGGAGCACGTCAGGTAGAGGTCACGATAAATGGTATTGGCGAGCGTGCGGGAAACACGGCCTTGGAGGAGCTTGTAATGGCTTTGAAGACGCGCCCGCAGCATTTTCCTGTGTACACGAGTGCTGACTCGACCCAGATTACGCGTTGCAGCCGCATGGTGAGCCACTACACTGGCATGTCTATTCAGCCTAACAAGGCTATTGTAGGAGCCAACGCATTTGCTCACGAGTCCGGCATTCACCAAGATGGTGTGCTGAAGCACCAGGCCACCTATGAGATCATGCTACCGGAGTCTGTTGGTCTGAGCGAGAACAAGATGGTGCTTGGAAAGCACTCGGGTCGCCATGCGTATAGCAAGCGTCTCCAGCAACTTGGCTATACCAGTCTTACGCCAGAGGAGCTTGACTATTACGTGGAGAAGTTCAAAGTTTTGGCTGACGAGAAGAAGACGGTTACGGACGCCGATATGGAAGTGATTGTATCGGATGAGCTGTTCAAGCCCGAAGCTTTTTGGACGCTGCGGTCCGTACACGTCACGGCTGGTAACCTGGTCAAGCCCACGGCTACTGTCACGCTTGCGTACAAAGACGGTCAGGAAGTGAGCGAGGCTGCTATGGGTTTCGGTCCGATTGACGCTATCTATGTTGCCATTAAGCGTGCTACGGGCATGGAGCGGATTAAACTGAACGACTTCTCTGTGGACAGTGTGACGGATGGCACGTACGCTTTGGGTGAAGTGACTGTCCGAGTGCAGGAGGATAAGGAGGAGGAAGAAAAGACGGAGGATGAAAAGCTCGTGAATGCGCAGACGGGTGTGGCGCGTGACCGCCAGTTTGTTGGTCACGGTGCGAACACGGATATTCTGGTGGCATCGGCAACGGCTTACGTCAACGCAGTAAACCGCATGATGGCCTCGCAGGCACGGGCTGTTGTGGACGCCTAAGATTACGAGAACACAACATCTAGTACTGATGGCCTCGCCGCGAGCGATTGGTGATTTCAGTGAGGAACACTCGTCGATGTATGATGCCAAACGAGCGGATGCCGCGATTGTGGTGGCGAGTGCCGTGCGTATGTATTATCTAATCGGTGTGAAGTGCACCAGAAGAATGGACAGCAAAAATAGAACGTCTAAGGTTGTGAAAGGTGCGCGTTGAAGCGATCTCTTATTAACTTGTTGCTTACACTGCTGCTACTTATGATACCTGTTTGCTACTAGCACGCGGCAACAGGTTTTGTTGCGGCATCGATTCAGACTTTTCACGACGTAATTAACGTAGCGAACTGCACGAATGCACGACGTCCGATCCACTTGCTTTGGTGTAAGCACATGAGGCGCAATATCACCGCTTCCCACCATTCGTTACCAACGATAAACTTTCGTGATCAATTAGAATCAAGGAAACGGTCAAGGCGTTACGTCTACTGTGTAGAATTTCAGAATTTCGGCAGCCGCAATACATTATTGTTACAGGTTTAATGCACTCGCCACAATTAGCCCCGGTTTGTTTCCTGCCTGTAGCAGATCAAAGGCTCATTACAAAGCTACAATACTACTAGCTGCAACAGACACCACCTACCATACTGTATTCTCTAGTCAAAGAACCAAATACCATTTTGGGACAATGTCTGCGACGAATCGACGGAACCCTATAACGGACATTGTGGCCAATCATCTCGTCGCCCACTTGCCGTAACCATTTGCAATGGCAATTTCATCGTAGCGCACATTGTATCAGAAAATCAACCAATTCGATGATTACTTAATCAAGATTCTAAGAAGGGATAGGGGAAGGCAATAAGCCCAGCGCCGCAGTGCCCTCTCATATTCCTTCCAGCTCCTCTCGGTTATTTATTCCTAACTGACTACCGGGACGAGATGCGCGTCGAGTTTGCCGTGCCCTCGCCGTCCGAAAGTACAACGGATTACATGCTGGATATGGGCGGCGGCCAGGGGCCTTCTTTTTCTACAGAAGGCGTCCAGGTACTGGCCACACAGCCGTCGTCGTCATCTCAGTCGCATGTGCACAAAAGTCTGCGTCGAGGTCACACACTCAATGGCATGCAGAATGAGGAAGAGCAGCGCAACATTATATCACTTCGGTATCGAGCCGATAGGTACGCATTGCCTAAAAACTAGATCCAAACTAGAGCTTTGTATGTTTTGTCAAAAATGAAAACTATGTTCGAACTAATCACTTTTTGACACTGTAAATTTTCAAATATTGACAGTATGGCAGACTCCGTCGCATCTGATACAAAGCCTGACGCAGAGACCAAACTTTGGAACCTCTTTGAGCAAGTCTTTTGCTTTCTCAAAGGCATGACCATTTACCAGACTCGAGGGCGTCTCAAGTTCACGATTGTGTCGCAGACTGTCATCAACTCGTTGCGTATCTTCCCGATTATTCTGGGCTTGAGTTTTCAGGCCACTCTGCCCGTTCTCATCCTTTACATTACGATCGTGCTGGGCTGGCACGGCACCAAGTTTCTTGTACCCAAGTTTTTGCTTAGTTACAAGATTGGCATGCAGCTCACGCTGCTTGTGGACGTTATTTGGTACTCCAAGGGGTACAATGGCAAGCTCAATAGTGTCAGCAGCGGTACATCCGTGCTTATGCAGGGATTCTTTTCCATCTTATTGACCATGCTTAATATTACGGGCTTCATGTATGGCTGGAAGCTCCGGCGTATTGTCAAGGCAGTGCAGAACCAGCGAGAATGTGACCGTGCTGCTCTTGCGACGGCGATGCCGTCTCCCATACGGGGTAATTCACTGCACCAGACGATGTCTATTAACCCATCGGCCGGGGAGACAAACGAGGATGTCGGACCGTCGGCACGTCGGAAATTTGTAGTGGGTCCGAACGTATTGAATACCAAGTTGCGAGGCAGTGAGTCGAGATTCTCGGCCAAGTTGCCGGATGCCTTGAAGAGCAAGACGCAGCGGAGAAAGGAGGCGGAGTCTCAAGAAGAAGCACCTGTATTCTGCTCCAACCTCATGATTACGAGCAAGTATACATATTACAACTTCCTGTTTGTCTTTCTCAAGATGCAGTTCAGTCGACTGGCGAACTTGTACACGACCATTGTGGTGGCATTGTGTTTCTTTGACTTTTCGCCAGTGAGCCCCATAGCTAGTTTGACGCCACTGTTGATAGTGTTTGCAACGTCTGCGCTGAAGGACGTGAGCGAAGATCTTCGCCGGCAAAAGGGAGATGCCATGGTGAATTCAAGACCGGCGTACATCATTCGCCACGACACGGCGGGTGAGGTGCAACATATTGATGGCACTTGGCAAGACATCGAGGTGGGTGATGTGTTGCTATTGAAAGACGGTGACCAGGTTCCTGCTGACTGCATTCTGCTAGCCACAAGTCGGCCAGATGGCCGATGTTACGTGGAGACAGCCAACCTGGATGGCGAAACGAATTTGAAGATTCGCCAGGTAGCCAGTTGCACTAAGCATTTTGTTACTGCTGAAGCGATTTTAGAATGTCACGAGCTCGATGTGGAGTGTGATGTGCCCAATAAGGATCTGTTCTACTTGGATGGTGTGTTGAAAGTTAAGAATAGTGCATGCGAGACTGTTGCGGACACCAAGAAAGAGGACACGGAGACCAGTATTACTATGGATAACTTGATTTTACGTGGTAGTGAGAGCCGCAATGCCGAATGGACGCTTGGACTTGTGATCTACACAGGCAAAGAAACGAAAGTTCAGATGAATTCGGTTGCTGTGCCGCTTAAGCGTAGTTTTGTGGAGAAGACGTTGGATACGATGTTCGTGCTAGTTCTGATGCTACTTTTCGGAATTTCGATTGCTTGCACATTAGGTAACAACAATTGGAACTTGGATCTGACCAACGATTCGACACCATGGTACATTCAAGAAGAATCAAATGGCTATATCTTCTTGAGTTATGTGATCCTATTTAACAATTTGATTCCACTTTCCATGTATGTGACGATGGAAGGTGTGCGTTTTGTTCACGCGCGGTATATTGAAAATGATTTGGAAATATACGACGCGAAGACAGATACACCAGCACAAGTTCGCAACAGCAACATCAACGAAGATCTTGGACAGATCCAGTATATTTTCTCTGACAAAACGGGTACGCTTACTTGTAACGAAATGATTTTTGCAAAATGTACCATTGCGGGACTGCGCTACAATGACATTGAGGCAGACACAATGAAACAAGGAAGACCTGGTACCAAGTTCAACGACGGCCGATTACTGGGGCGTTTGAACTCAAACCACTCTACAAAAACGGAAATCCATGATTTCCTTCTACTGCTGACAATTTGCAACACTGTGATTCCCGAGACCAGTGCTCTGATGTCACCCACATCTAGTAGTGATTCGTGCTCTGCCCAAACGCCAACGGTTAAATACAATGCGTCTTCTCCTGATGAGGAGGCGCTTGTGTTGGCTGCTGCTGACCTCGGTTATGTGCTGTCTTCGCGTGACGGTCCAATGTGTCATACTGTCATTCAGGGCAAACCCATGTCGTTTGAAATTCTGAATGTGCTTGAGTTTAACAGTGACCGAAAACGCATGTCGGTAGTTGTGCGATTCCCTGACGGAAGTATCGTGCTTTACTGCAAGGGCGCTGATGATATAATTTTCGATCTGCTGTCAAAATCGCAGCCAAAGGGCGTAGCGCACGTGACGCGTGGTCATCTTCAAGAATATGCATCGGAGGGTCTTCGAACTTTGACAACAGCAGTACGTCATCTTACGCAGGAGGAATATGATCAATGGAACCAATTGTACCGCCAAGCCGAATTTTCGATGGAAGGGCGTGCCGCTAAGATTACCAAAGTTTCGGCCATTATTGAGACTGAGCTGACATTGCTCGGTGCGACGGCTATTGAAGATCGACTGCAGGATGGGGTGGAGGAGTCTATTTGTGCACTGCGCAAGGCGGGCATTAAGTTTTGGGTGCTCACTGGCGACAAAAAGGAAACTGCGCTAAGCATTGGCATGTCATCGCACGTGATTGATGATAACATGGATGTAATTGTATTGGGACAGCGTGACAAGGGATCACTACGTACAAGATTGGAGGAGTTGTACGTCGACCTTGTTGAAGACAAGTGGGGATCAGATGAAACCTCGTCGGCAATTAGTGTACTGTGGGAAGCTTTAGTGCTAACTATCATGTACTTGTGGGATCTACTGAAGCTGGCTCTGGTAGGGCGCGACGAAGGAGCAAAGGCTCGAAAGAAGAGGAGACGTGTTCCACGCCGGGAACATGCCGGTGTGGATGCACCGATCGATAGCACTGGTCACTACAATGAGGTTTATCCGGCCCTTCCAAACCGCGACGTGTCCGAGAAGAGCTTCGGCCGAGATCTTTGTGATCACAACTTTGAGCCAAAAGCTGATGCAACGACAGGCGGTACTGAAAGCATGAGCAGCGAAGACTACATTGATGAGGAGCTGGAGTTTGCTATGGTGATCGATGGTAAAACGCTTGCGCTGGTGCTAGATGATGACATCAAGTACCTGTTTTTGGCAGTAGCTACGCAATGCAAATCAGTGATTTGCTGTCGTTGCTCACCTGCTCAAAAAGCATCGGTGGTGAAGCTTGTTACGGAGCCCACACTTATGTTCTCTCCAGGCAATATTACGCTTGCCATTGGGGACGGTGCCAATGATGTGCCAATGATTCAGGCCGCTAGCGTGGGTGTTGGTATCAGTGGAAAAGAGGGCCGTCAAGCTGTTCTCTCCAGCGATTACTCAATTGCTGAGTTTCAGTATTTGAAACGTCTGCTGTTGGTTCACGGCAACTACAGCTACAAGAGGATATCCAAGCTCATCTTGTTTTCGTTTATGAAAAATGTGGCATTATCGCTGTCCAACTTCTTCCTGGCGTTGGAGACAATGTACAGTGGCGTGCTGATGTATTTCAGCATCTTCTTTACGCTATACAATGCGCTTTTTACGACGATTCCTATTGTGCTTATTGCCATGTACAACCAGGACGTGTCTCCTGCAGTGCTGATGCAGTACCCGACGTTATACGTGAACGGTCTAAAAAATCGATCATTTAACTGGATGTCTTTTGTTGGCTGGTGTGTGCTAGGCACGTGGCATGCTTACGTGGTTTACGCGGTGCCGTTCTTCACAAACGGTTCCATTGTCTGGTACTTTTCGAATAACTCGTCGAAGCTCGAATTTGGCAAGCGCGATTTGGGACTCTGGGCGAACGGTGTCGCATCGTACACGTACCTGATTACAGCTTCGACGATGCAAGTGTCGCTTATGACGAGTAATTGGACACGGAGAAACGCTATTGCTACTGTCGGTACTCTAGTATTTTATTACATGTTTACAGCATTCTTTTGTGCTGTATTCGGGTGGACCAAGACTGATTTTTACGACACAGAGGTTGGTTTTGGTATCGTAAACCAACTTGTTCGCGAAGCGTGGTTTTGGCTTGGTCTCCTAATGTCAGTAGTGGTTGCGATCTTACCCAACTACATCGCTAAGGCTGGACGAGTTTTATTTTATCCGGAGCCATCTCACCTGATGCGCGAGTGGAATCGCCTGGCCAAGGGCGAAGACGCCGCCGTTATGGTGGACTCGCCACGACTCGTACGCCACAACACGGGTTTTGCATTTTCGCACTGCCCTGGTGAGACAGAGATGGCGTTGGGTACTTACCGGGACAGCAACACGCGAGACCAGTCTCGAGTAGGTCAGATGTCGGAGCCCTCGGACAGTGGCGTACGTGTGCAGTTGCCGCCTTCGTCTACTGCAGACGGATCTTCGCCATCTCCCAAGGCATTGCATTAGGCGGCCATCATTCTAGCAGGTTGAAGAGGCTGTGTGCACGGAGTTGAAAATGACCCTTCATCGCGTAAAAATTGCATAATGTTTTCTTGTTACAAGCCATTAATAAAAAGCCGAGCGCGTGTACCATACCATTCGTGTCAACACGAATCTTTCTTTCGATAGGTCGATGGCAAGCTTGGCAAAGTACGTCTTGTTGTTGTTGCAGATGGGTGCAAGAGATAGCAGATCAGTTAGCAACGCACTTAGCAAAGACCACGAAAAAGACACGAAGGATAACCAAGATCCAGTTTGCGTGGTTGTATTGTTCCGCTTCTCAGCGATTTTTTTTCCGGTTCGATGCGATTAAGCAAGCGCACGCAGACTGGTTGCTAGAATTTTTTTACGTGTCATCTAGTTTATCCTGCAGACACGGGGTGGGAATGGCAACGAGCATGTAACGAGCACGGGTAAAGAAAGACATGGTGGTGGCCCGAACTCAAAGAGCAAGCACGACTTTGCAACAAAGAAGACAAAAAACAAGACTAGTTGAACGCATGAAACGGAAAGGAATTGGCCATGACGAGGCAGCGTTAACAGAGAAATATCGTCATCAAAGACTATTCGAGCTGTTCATGAGTGCATTCTCGAAAGCGTTAAGCTCGAGCTTGAAAATGCATTAGATTTAAAAACATCCACATGGCACGGAACAATTTATCAGTAGAAGAGACTCCACTGTAGCTAGTTTGGTGTCTTACAAGCGAAGAAATGCAAAGAAGATCATGCCAGTTGCGATATTCACATGCTCATACATCGCAGACTCTACCCTAAGGCCCAACCATCAAGATGATACCAGTCAAGCCCATGAAATAAAATAGCGAAAGCTACACACGAAATTATTGCCATTAGATTCCATTTCCGAACTCACACCGTTTGAACGGAGACGTGATAAGTATCGAGGTAAGCTATTCATGGTAGCAAGCAGCAAGATCGCACTTGTTCCGCGATATATGTCTTGAGATCACGCTGCGTGTTTTGTTTTGCTTTGTGAGCGAGTGGGTAGTTGAGCGAACACCACTGTTTGACACAGCGACGTGATTTGAGCATAATGTAGCTTGCTAAGACGTACACGTGCGCTGGGCTACATCGCAAAATTGAGCAATAAAGGTCTTAGTTACGTGCAACACAATCAGGCTAGAGTTGACATGATGCTGTCTCAGGCAACAAGTCCGTTTAAAACGTTGCGAATACAGTTGCACAGCCACAACTAGCAGCACGAAGCGGTTGACAGGACTTGAGCTGTAAAAACTGTTCAACCTATTACTGGCTCCGTACAGCCGTTTCCTGTGCGCACGACAACGGTTCATGACAATTATGGGCATCGCTCAGGTAAAGCAACTCTCACTGCATTTGTGTACGCAATGGGTCTGTCATCCACGATAGCGCAGAATATTTACACCTGATGAATCAAGTAATCCACTTTACGTCGTCCGGGCGGGCATACGGAAGATGCTACTGTTTCTTAGTACCACAATTCGGCTGATACGCACGAAGCGACATCAAAATTCAGTCCGATTGAGCATCATTGCAAATACCGCAGACTGCAAGTGCATCTGTGCACGGCAAAGAGAGGCAACAGCCCTTGCACCAGTATGGTCGCGTTGGTGACATGGCGTGAGCGCCGACCGCACCAAACAAATTTTGGAAAAATGTCTCCATCGACACATCATGAAGTCGTAAGTGCATATAAATTACATCTGAAGAAGACCATTTCGTCATCTCGCGCAATTTCTTTGACAACAAGTCGCCTCAGCTAGCATGCGTTCCCAAAAGCGCAATTGACATTGTATGTACCTTGTAGAAAGATCGGCAAACGGCAACATAATATACTTTACGAAGTTACAATGGTGACACCAATGCTAAAAGTCAAAATTATCTGCTGCCGACTCGACCGTTCTTTTGTCTTTAACTTCGGAGATCCTCACGGCCGTGTTTGAATTTCTGTTGCGTGTACACTCCGACATCACTTGCCGCGGTAGTCACTGTGAGCACTTATTTCAGGGTTTTTGGCCCCGAAAAGGTGAGTCAGAGGCTCATCAGAGAGCTCACTCGAAACCCACTGACTTTTTTTGGCTCAAGTTTAGTACGATACTGCTGCACTTACATGTTGGCCGCTCTGATATAGGAAAGGATTAGGAAGACCATGATACATGCTAGTACGTTGTAACAGCATACTACTGTTTTACCGATCTTATTGGTGAGACACTGTCACCAAAACAATACAGAATGATATAAACATTCGAAACAAACTGACAGGTTTGTATAGTAGTACAAGTCTACCAACTCCACTTGTAAAAGCCTAGCTTGCTGAGATAGAAAATTTTTTGTAGATGTAACGGTATGTTTAACAAAAAGTCCTGACGACGCACACCCAGCGACTGGCGTGCGTCGTCAGGACTTTTTGTTAAACATAGTTGCAACTATTTGATAAGAGTGCTACAAGCACAGACTCGAATCGAGCCTTTTAGCAACAGCCGACAAAAAAAGATGAGATCACGGTGTGAAGGAGTTAACTGACTGCAGTTACGCGGCAAGACTAAGCCGATGCATTGCACATTGCGCTTACCGCATACTTAAGAGTTAAAAATCACGAACGCAACACCGCGTTGGTCGAATCCATTAGGCTTGCTCAACATTCGAAACGCGTACTAAATCACGTGCTACTGACCCGATCGCAGGATCGATATGCGGCGGTCTGGGAAAACGAGACTGATAGCTCAGTGGCCTACCACTTCAACTCGTTTCAACAACACACAAACGCAACAGAACTTAAAAGTCATCTCATCTACCCAAGTATCACGCATATCGTCAGCATTGGCACAGCAGCGCAGTGCGTTGGCTGACTGAGAGAAGCTCGTCGATTGTACCGTGCAATATGTACAGCTTTCGTAGCGTGAGGACAGGCACACTAATAGGTTTGTGGTGGCGCCAGTATAGACACCAAATGTCGTCTCACTTCTTGGACGTGATACATATAATCTACGCCGTACACCGAGACAGTTTGTTGCTTGCTCTGGATATGAGTTCAGCCGCTTCACTTACTTTAGGGGGCAACATCAGATGATACTGCTATTGTCTTTGACAGCAAACGCAAACCATCCTAGCCTCAAGACAAGGACAAAGCGTCGCGTTGGTCGCATGCATCGCAAATACTGCTCGCAATCGCTTCCAATCGCAGTGGCACCGACTTACATCAGTTGCCGTGATCGCGGAACTGATTCAAACTACAGAAATCAGGCACAACTACCGGCACAGCAAAACACCAGCATTATTTTCTGCACCATAACGCCGTGGACAAGCCTTGAATCAACAGCATTATTACTATAAAGTGTGACGATTTGGCAGTGCATTTCGTACCGGAGGGCATGAAACTCTTCTGGACTATCTTGCATCCGTCCAGAGCTAATGCAAACCAGCGAAGGCCGCATTAGCGCCGAACGTAAATCATCTTCGGCGTCTCCTCTCCAGCCGGCATACCAAAAAGCGACGTCTCGCTTTTCCGTTAAGTCAAAAGTCGACATTTGTCTTGCAAGCTGAATATCGAAAATTTGTTGCTGTATCGAGTAAGTCATCATTCCGCTTGTAAGTCGACACAGCGAAAACATCTTTAGAGCTAATAAGATACTACCGCTATACGTTGAAGAGGCCTTGGATTAGCTCTAGTAGCTCGAGCACACTGTTCACTCTTCAATTTGTCACCTCCACACAAAGTTCCTACTCCGCTTTCTCAAACTAAATCATGCAGACAACAGACGACGAGTTTAGCACGCTCAAGTGCCGCTACGCCAGCAAGCGCTGCTGGAACCTCCGTGCCATCAAGCGCAATGGGGAACGCCACAACTTGTGCGAGATGCACCGCCAAAAAGCCAACAGTAACCAGCGTCGTCTCGACAAGAAGCGTAAAACTGGACAAGCTGCTCTTGGTCTTCCGACCCACTTGCCACTGCATGCCGGCGCCGACCTAGAGCGTCGTATGCGTATGCGTGCCTCCATTGCGTTTAAACTCGAGCAGGAGCTGGGCGTCCTGCCCCTCACGACACAATATATTCGACCATCACCACCACGAGCCGCCGCGTCTCTTATAGAGCTGCAGCGAGCAGCAGGCCTGATGGCTATGGGAAACAGACACAACAGCCCCCTGACGTACAGCAGCAAAATGGAATCGTGGCGTGAGTCAAGTCAGTTGTCGCCTGCCGCATGGATGGACGCAGCGTACCCGAAAAGTCCTCGCGCAATGCTTCGTGTGGCAGCGATGGCCAAGATGGTACCGACTTCGAAGTCCCGCGGGTTCACTCATGGCAAGCCGCTAAGCCCTCCAAAGATAGAACCTATCGACGTGGCTCCATCCATACTACTACCGCCAATTGCTACGGCAATGGCAAGGTCGGGAGAGGGATTCAAGAGCAGCGTGACACTACAGCGTTCGTGGCAACCGGACGTCCGACGGGCTCCGACCATTTAGATAGCAAGAGATGGTCAGACTCGTTTTACAGTAAGTAGAGACTAAGGAACAAGTTCATATCCAGAATCGTTTTCCTTGTTACACAGGTCGTTACTGAAGAATTCCTTGATTATTAAGGACAGCGAAGCGATGGATATTGTAGTTGTCCGTCTGCTGGACGCCGCTTGTCACAGTCAGGCTGTTGGGGTATTGATCACCGGTAGTCAGGACTGTCGCAAACACACTGTAATCACGTCGTTTTCCCTAACTTGATCGCCCATTGAAGTTAGTCATCGGACCAGAAACAACCCGAGCTCAAGTTGACTGTCGACGGTACATTAAGACGTGGCAGCGACATCAAATTTCTCAGCCAGTACAAAAATCCTATACAAAATACAGCAGTGGGTTCGCTCTCAGCCATCTGGTTCACCCCTATTGTAGCGATCGTATCCGATTTGCTCCATGTGACTGCAGTATCTTCCTTCCAAGCGACTAACTGCAAGAGTCCCCAGATGCGCGATTTGAATCATTCGCTCTTTTACCTTCCATTCACTTTGTCATGATGACCACACGCCCCCGTTTTCCATTCCCTCCTTCCGCAAGGACTACAATGACGTTGTCACCAGAGCAAGTGCACGACGCCGACGTCATGTGTCGCTACCCAAGCAAACGATGCTGGAACCCACGCGCATTGAAACGCAATGGCGAGCGCCACAATCTCTGTGACTTTCATCGCCAAAAGGCCAACAAGAACCAGCGTCGACTCGAGCTCAAGCGCAAGGCCCGTGCACAGGCGTTCATGGACTCAGAGCCCGCCGGCAAACGTCTCCGCGCGCACAAGAAGACTCGTCAGCGTGCACGTCGTGCGCCTCTCAGTGCCCACTTGGCCATGAAAGAGGAAGCGCGCGGCAAGCAACAGGTGGAGGAAGTGAGCCAAGTCTTAGGGCTCACGAGCTGGTTCTTTCAGGATCTCGTGCTACTGGACGGCACCTACGATCAAGGTGGATTTCAGGTCAAGGACGAGCTGCCTGTAGCTTCTGCGTCCTCCATCGAGCTGCCACATCTCTCAGACGTGGTAGACGAAGAGGCGCTGGATCGTATCTTGCAGGACGAACAAAGGGACGTCGGCAAAGGATTGGACAGTGCAAGCGTAGGAATGGAGGCGCTGGTATCGATGCCCGAAGGCAAAACCTCGCCCGTGGATGTTGGTGGGTGCTGGGACGGCCTCGAGTTTGCCGACTATTGGCTTCCAGCTGACCAACCAACCGTGAACATTGACGCTTTCGTTGGGGATGAAGACGTGTTTGTCGCAGACGTGTGAGCCTGCCACGCCTATTTATTGCTGTACAGACTAGGAAAGCACGCACACTTCCAGTCGAAATAAAGACTGCGTTGGCCTTAGTTGTCCTACAAGTTTGTTCAGAGATGTAAGCTGAATTCATTTCGTTGATGAGAGCGCTTCATTGTAACAAACGTATCATCATCGAGATCTTGCCACGAGACATCTAAGAGCAAAGCGCACGCAGGATAATAGACGGCTGATCATTTAATGCAGTCCGAGCGCGATACATGGAAATGAAAATCGACGCATTCATTCGTGCAGCAACAGCTTGACAAAAGACCCCTGTTGCTACTTGCTAATTGCTCTGGATTTCTCTACTAGCAGATGCAAAAGCGTAAGCGAAGGACATTTTTCTGTTTGATCGGTAGAACACCGTCCACCGCAGAGCTAAGCACAAATGTGGTTCGGGAAGCAAAAATGAGAATCTCTGACGATGCACGCAAAGGGCGGCTTGTAGCTCGCGAGGATCAGCAACGTTGTCATGATGAGCTTGAGGAGATCGTGACTTTCAGCGTGGAAACCAGTCGGCATGATGACGAGATACTGTGAGCTCAGTGTTATTCGAGCACTGCCATTTGCAAACTGCTTAGTCCTCGATATTGCCTCACAAGAATGGAACGGCGACAAGCTTTCACTCAGGAGCACAAGTTCATAGTCCCTACTACTTTCTTGCTCTTGCTAAGTCGCACCCTTGACTACTGCAGGGAGCTATAGGGCTATAAGTCGAGCTGCTTCTCGGTCGCTTCTTGGTCGGCTGATACGGTTAAACACCGGTGTTTAGCGTCCGAGGAGCAACAAGCCATTCAAACGTCAGCAGTGGAGTGGAAACAATTTTGGAATCTTGTTTCGCAGCAAGAGAGCTGCCTTCTGCTATTGAAGCTGCAGCCCAAACCTTTCAGTAGTCAAACCGATAGACCTCATACCATCCTTGTGGTTGGCTACTGCTGATGATGTGTACAAGCACTTTTCGACTCCTGAGAAGGCTGCCAAAGACAAGGCAACGACCGTCTGCAGTAGTTTGCACGTGCAGACGGTGAATCTGATGTAGGTGTAATACCATCAGCACATAAGATAGTTATGCCACGACTGGACTTGAAAGGCATGAAGACAGACACGAGCGAACCCGCACAAAAACGTAAGCGGAAGAGATTTGAGAACGGCAGACACAGCTTGCAGCTATCGAAAAAAGATCGCATAATGAGAAACGAAGATAAGTAGCAAATGAGAAGACGATACCCTAACAAGCCGTTAGCATGACGTTCACTGCGTGTCAAAATACGGCTTAGTACACGCGCTATTCCCTCTTTTCGGTCGCACCGAGCGTTGCCCTCAAACAAATTTATCATCGCTCATGTCTCGATTCTAGTCTTTTTGCTAGGTGGTCGTCGGTTTTTCTTTGAGGACTTGGGCGTAGCAATCGGCTCACGACTTCCTTTAGGCACTTTCTCCAGCACGAACTTCTCCAAGTCACGGAACGTCTTGTTATCGATGTGGTCGATGACTATATCCAGCTCGTCTGGCGAGCTTTTGTCTAATGCCTTCGGACACTGTTCCTCCAGCAGCTGCACAATAGCGCCCATGTCTTCAGGTGCGACCTTGTATATGTTCTGGCTAAAGTAAATCTTCTCTTCCAGACTCGGAGATCTGTTCAGCAGCACAACACGTTAGTATACAATCGATCTATCACCACTGACCATCACCAACACCATACGGAATGCTCTTGTCAGCTTTAGGCACTGGACCCACATCCAGCTTCATTGTCTTAACACGATCCTCAAACTTCTTGGCGAGTTCATCAGCTAGTAGATATAGGTCGGAGCCGTCCTGATTGTAGAGTTTGCAGTTACTCCAAACCAGACGCATATCACGCGCAAGCTCCGCCGGCTTCTTGTACTCGTTCTTGCTCAGTTTGCTGCGGATGGTGCCTAGGTCCATGGGTTCCTTGACCACCTGCAGATAGTCATACAAACCCCATTCCTCCCAGTTGACACGTTCACGGAAGGGCTCTACATTAGCAGAATCAAGAGGTACGCAAGTTGCCATCAATTACAAAATGAACCACGATAAAATTTCAATCGATTTGTTTTTCTCACCGCAGCTATCAAGCTTGAAAAAATGCTCTAAGACGTCGGTACACTTTTTCTTGTTTTCGGGGTCCATAATGTTTTATGCAGAGAATCTTATGATAATTAAGGATAAGTATCTAAACAAAAAGGTTGGGTTTAAAATGGTGTTAACGTAATGCGGTTGGATGGACAACGGAGTGATTTGAATGTGACGCTCAATGAGCATAGACAGATTGAATTGATGGGGCCCACACTACAATGACTGAGCCCAATTCAGATGGCTACATTCTATCGATTCTGCTGCACCATATACGGCATGATGAATGTTGTCATGGAATTTTTGCAAATGGCAGCATTTTGTACAAAACAAGTTTGAGAAGACACTGAGTCACGTCCAAGTATGCTCGAGATTTTCGAGAATTATAATATGCCTCATGACGCTTCGTACATTGCCTGACCATGAAGCCCCTACGAGTGTCAGTGTGGCGCTGGCATACTTCTTCAACTCAGCAGCGTACAAGTCATGAAGTAACGATATGGTTTTAACGACAGTGCTTGTAAAGACTGATCAAGACCACGTTCATTGCGCGAAGAGTGTGCAAATCTGTTTGCCTACTCCCTTTGTTGCGTTGACAACATTAGCAACGTCTTGACAATCCAAAGGTGGCCATCACCTTGAGGAAATAATTTTGTCAAATAGCGGGTGTCAGCCTTGCATCCGCTATGAAGGCGCTCAACGCATTCTAATGTTAACATTGCCGAGTTTTCTTTACTGAAGGTGGCATCGCGGTATAATTGCATGTTTTACTGAAGATGTAAGATGCATCAGCGAGTTGTCGGCTCTTGTCTGCAAGTAGATTCGTACCGAGAATGTAGGTGTTTTTTGCTGGATACAAAAAACATAGCTGATGAGCAGGACATACTAGTCCTGACGTCGTCTAGTTCTCCGTTATCATGCAAAGTTCTTTCAAACACATCACCAACTCCGTCCTATATTTGGCGACTCCTCGAGCCATTTTGGGTACCTGTGCTGCTAACTGGTGACGGGTTGATGTTAAGGACAGTGGGGGGACTCTCACTCGAGCTTATGGCTAATCGATTCCAAAAAATTTGAGAGCTCATCTTCACCTACGTCCTTGATGTTCAAGAACGATTGAATGGATCCGAAGAATGCGATACTGCGAGTTGACACAACAGTGCGCCTGGCACTTCAGCGCTATGCCTTACGTCGCAAGTATCAACTCGACGGAATGCTGTAGCTGAGTTGTCGATTCCTCACAGTCTTGATATCGTCATCTCGCTGCAGATCTTATGTCCCTTTTCAGCGCTTCTGCAGCTCAGACTGCTCCCTGCCAGTGTCTATGAGCAACTCGTTGTTTGTGCGGGTGACGCGCAGCGAACGCTAGCTTTGTGACTTTGAGTCCAGGAATAAATCCAAAGCTTGACTACTGACACAGAACCGTAATGCGGGCGCTGCATCGAATCACGAGGCAACGAGGGGAACCATTCGACCACCTTTTGCTCCATCAGGTCGCATGTGCCAATCGCCAAAATCGTCTTAACATCTTTGCAAAGTACCAATGGAGCAAAATATAGACTGTATTCAACTTACTCACTCTTTGAACTCCAGCAGCGTCCTGGCGGTCAGCAGGCTCATGTCGTAGAAGGAAGACACCGCCGCACGCAACAGTCGGATCTCCGTGGCCTCGAAGTGGCTACGCCAACCGCCAGTCACAACACGCAATGTTCCAATACATTAGCACAGGAGAGAGCGATAACCACCACAAGAGCATTGCAAACGTACACATGGAGCTCAGTGCCTTCGACAATGAACCTGCGGTGGATTTTCATGGGCTGCAGTTCGTCGTCGACCTCGAGCGTCTGCAACACGAACTGGGCGTCCATGTTCGTAGGGAACTTCAGACTGATATCGCTGTAGAAAACATGACGTAATACACGAGGTCAGTCGTGCACTACTGATATGATGTTGCTAGAAGCACGCGCGTCTGGCTCGTGGTGTCAAGTGTACCATTCGAATGGATGCGTCATAGGCGCTATTGCACGTTAGAAACGACTGGATCGCAATTAGAAACCTCTAGAAGCAAAAAGCGAGCGAGATTCCAAATATTGGAAAACACCATTTTCTGCTCGACCGCATTTGGTTGGTGAGGCATATGACATAGAAGTTTCTAGCAAGAGGCTGTAGAAGCGACAAGTAGACGGTTGACTGCTGCTACGAAAGGGGGGACATGTACATGTTCAGCGCATGTCCGCGAAGTTAGAGAGAACCGAGTCGGAGTTTATTGTCGTTAATGTTGCTCCGATCAATCCGTCTTCTTTGACTTTCCTGCAACTGTAATCGATAAAGAAATTATACTCGTTGCTTGCCTTTTTCTGCTGCACATCAAGACAATCGATCCAAATCCACCGAGGCCTTATTGTCGCATCGAATTCGGGGTCATTTGAATGGATGCTGTTAAACACGCACTCGTCGAAACGAGACCATTTTTTCTTTCGTGCTAGTGATTAGCCAAAATAATGCTAGCAACATTGAGTCGGTGTACATCTCCACTCGTTTTTACCACAGCAAACTGGGCTGCGCGTGTTCGCAACGTCCAACGGCGACTGGCGACAGCGACTCGACTTGCAACCAGCGTCGAGAACAGAGTATTGATTCTCAACGTGATCATGCTGCCAGCTGTATTGTTCACTGCGGCTGTCTTTGAGATGCCACCGTGGGCAGAGCAACAGCTAAGAAACCTTCAGAAGCAATTCCTGTGGCACCACTCTACCAGCACGGAGGCCAGTCGCCATAAGGTCAATCCAGCGCTTTTGTTCACACAAACAAGCGGGAGGAGTTCGGACTGGCCTTCATACTAATTGCATGCAAGACGCAGCGGGTGAAACACGCCATACTCTGGCTAACTCAACGCAAAGACATCTATTTTCTGGCCTGGCAGGCATGGGCTTTCCGAGGAGCAACGCAGGACTAGTGTTTCCACGCCAACAGAGAGGACGGCAGCTCTCCAAGGATCGCAGGACCCCTGGAAACACTCTCCAGCAGTTGATCGGACCTCTGCTGTTACCAACACTACCGGACCCCGAGGGTAGGCAGCAGCAGTACATAACGGAGCTCGAAAGCCTAGCATCGGAGGCTATCAGCTGGACGACAACAGAGGAATGGGTGGTGGAGCTTTCTCGACCAACCTCGGGCAATGACACCAGAAGAGGAAGCATTTTGGCCCGCGTACTCCTGAGCCGAAAACTCTTGAATTGTGGACCTGCAGGGGAACGCTTTACAAGATACGTCACTTATGTATGTGCTCGTTAGAGCTTACTATCTTTTGCTTCTGCATTAGACGCAACTGTCTCTTTGCACGTGATCTGCGTCGCACAGTCATGAGGTAGACGTTGTAGTAATGATTTAGATAGTTTATTCTCAATATCCTATTAAATAGTTCAAACCTATTTAACGTCACGGCAGTATGCCAAGATTCAGCCCTGCACTATAGCGGAACTGCGACTGCGTCGGATTGGGAATAGGACGTACTCCTTCGTCATTCCGACGGTAGGCGCTACCTCGTATCAACAAGCCAAGCTTCGAAGATGGGGCATTTAGCGATCTGCTGAGCGCACCGAGCTTGGCTGTGGGTCAAGAGCTTCAAGTACGACAGGACATACTCCTGCGCCACCCACCGAAACTGACACAGGACTACACATGGGAATACACCACGCCGGGCTGCGTCAGCGGCATCATGGTGGACTCAGGCCCAGGTCAGCAGAGCGTCATCGCCCTGGAGCAAGACAGCGATGGAATTCACTGGAGCATTGCTGCGAACAACATCGAGGATCAGCGGACGGCAGCCGACTGCCAGAGACTCCGCAAGGGTCAGATTGCACGGGGCATCGTATTTTACGGGTTCCCATGGAGCGTGTCCGACACTATCGCGAACAAACACGTACTCTTGGCCCTGAAGAAACAACCGTTTCGTCGGTACAAAGGTTCGGACAGTGCGCTGACACGAACTCTGGAGACGCTTCAGGACTCAGCGGAGGGAAGTGCGTGGCAGACAGCAGCTTTACAGCAGACGCCAACCAGTCTCTGAGCTTATAGGAACAAGCTCACTTGCATACCAAGTTTGGGTCGTTTATCGAGTTGCAGCGAGGCAAATGAATCTCTCCCATCCAGACCGAGGGCAAGATAACAGTTGCCGCAAGCTCTGATGCTGTCAAGGCGTGAAAGAAACACTGGAACACATCTGCTGGACATGTCCGTGCGCGCAAGCCTGTTGGCAAAAGCTTATTTGCCGCTGGACAGGAGAACGATGGGAGCTTGGACGGCTCCAACGCTTCCTTGCAAACAGTGCAAGTAGAAGCGCGCCAGGACTATCCAAGGTGGTCCAGGAACAGCTCACTAGAAATCACCCAGACGAGGTGGTCGCATACGCCACCGTGTGGAAACGCATATGGCACATCTTGAGCAGCGTTTGCATCACCAGCTTGTGGATACAACGCAACCGAGTGACGTTCCAGCAAGAGGACGTGACCATCGCCGGTAGCGTTCATGAATTTTGGGAAACCAGCATGAGGCAACTTCGAGCCGTAGCGAAGCGAGAGTGTCGGCGAACCGACACGAAAATACAAGGAACCCGTCTGATGCTATGTCAACGTGCCATAGCCAGACAACCCCGAGAGCCGTCACCGCAGGTGACAAGCCCTGTACAACCACCGGACTCGAATGAGGAACTGGCGTTGCTAACCAGGCTTAGGACTTACCAGACATCCTGCAACCACTAACGGATAAATCGACTCGTCTGCCCTCTCTCTCTACATCTCCACTCGTTTCTACCAATGAACTAACAGACCCTTTCTGAATTGGTTCCAGTGTCTCGCTCACAATGCCCATCCAAGTCATTCTCTTGACCAACGTCTCTGTATATGCTTCTGTAGGCTTGAAGAAACGATCACCACCATAGCCAGTTCCTTCAGCAGATCCACCACCACAAGCGCCGCTCTTGTACTAACGGCTCTCGTTCGAGCATGAAGCTGCTGTGCTGCGCCGCCAAGTGCTGCGGCTTCATTGCGCTCTCGCATCTCTGCGCGCTCTTGCTGTCGCTAGGCCTTCTGGCTGCGCTAGGTCTTTTCTTTTACACGTACGCAATCCCTTGGGGAGAAGATCAGATCCGTCAGTCGCTCAACCTCGCGTCCCATATCAATATTGGAGACCTCAACGCTAGCTACATTGAAGCCAATAGCTGCTCTGGATGCGTCTTGGGCAGCAACACGCAGTGGCCCACTAACACCACCGGCACACGGCATTTTCTAGACTCTATGGCTGGAAGCACTGCTTCGAGCGTCATCGCCACGTCTTTGGCTAGTGCAGCAGTGATCAGCACAGGTTCGATGCTCTGGGCTTCTGCGATGCCTAGTGCTGCGGCAGTACTGAGCTTTTCCGGGGGCTTCTACGAGATGACCCACATTGTCGAACAGGCTCAGTTTGCAGGCATGATCAGTCAGCTACGAATTGAAGGCGCACCGGCTTTTCTGTTGCAGTTTTCAAAGGAACTGTCGTGGACGAATTTTAATTTAATCAAGGATGGATCTAGCGCCACTCACAGCGCAAAAGATGACCATGACGATTCCACTCGTAGACTTGAAGATGCTACAGGTGTCTTTGCGGCAGCTATGGAGTCCGGACCGGCGAGATACGCTGCTTTGATCGGTGTTAATGCTGACAACCTCTTCTTCTATACACTCGTGATGTTCGGTGGGGTAGTGGCGGTGCTGCACGCTCTGTTCGTTCTAATCGTTCTGATCATGAGTGCTCTAGCCAAGAACGAGTCGTTTGGTGACGTGGCGCGCAAGTGGTATCGCAAGGTGATTTGGGCTGGCGTGTTGGCTCTACTGCTGGCGCAGTACATGTTTGCGATGACCGGAAGCTACTTCATCTCGCTAGGATCATTAAGCGGCTCAGCTCATGGCTCCAGCTCACGCTACGCATTGGGTATTGCCGCTCTTGCAGCTGTCGTACTCCTTGCCTTTGGACTTGGTGTCATCGTTATCGGTAACAACACCGACGAACTCAAGGATGTCGGCACTTACGAACACGGCCAGCGGGCATTTAGCAACAAGTACAGCGCTTACTACGATGAGTACAATTTCGACAATCGATTCTTCTTTATTCCCCGCATAATGGTAGCGGTGGTAACCGGTGCTATTGT
This sequence comes from Peronospora destructor, assembly GCA_011800735.1. Taxonomy (NCBI): domain Eukaryota; phylum Oomycota; class Peronosporomycetes; order Peronosporales; family Peronosporaceae; genus Peronospora; species Peronospora destructor. The sequence goes on along the minus strand of WBRY01000001.1, from coordinate 1,613,347 downwards.
TGGAGTTGTTCGGGATGCCACGGCGCAGCTTTTGTGTATCCTGGCTATCACAATGATTTACTTGATCTTGCTGCTTATCCGCCAGCCAAACTTGCTGCGGTTCCTGTATTTTATCGGTATCGCGTCGGTGTTCATAAAGGTTGTGCTTATCTGCCTCATGCTCATCGTGGCAAGGGACGACTATTTTCCACAGACCGTGCGCGACAACGTATCTTACGGTATCATTGGTGTGAACATGTTCATATTTTCATTGCTGTTTCTGCGACAAGCCTACACGATTATTCACAAGATGGTCATCGCCTGTCGTCACAAGAATGGCAAGAAGAATTTTGACCTGCATGCCACCGACATTAACCTCGAATTTGACATCAACACGTCTACCACTGGCCGCGCTTACGAGGGAGTGGAGACTACACCAGCAGGACGTGACTCGTATGGAAATAAGCCGCAGCAGCAACAGCATAATCAGCCGCAACAGCAACACTACCAGCAGCAGCCAAGCAGTATGTCTGGTCACAGTACCGAGAGCTCGCGTGGTGGTCATTCAGACCTTGTGCCCATGTTGGAACCGGCTCCAGAGCCCGTCCCGGTTTTCACTCGGTCGAGAAGCAAGATTCGTCCACCTATTTCTCGCAACCAACAGTATTCATTTGGAAGCTCAACGCGAAGCGCGAACGCTTTCGAAATGCATACTGCACCAGCGCCCGCTCTTGAGCCTATTCAGGACGAACCAGTCGCAGCTTACGACGTGCTGGCAGCCTACTTTGGTACGAATCAGACAAATGATGAGGCTGCGTTAAATTCGTCTAGGGGAAAATTCGCTAGAAGCCAACTTTCGGTGAGAGGACAAAATTCATCTCGGGGACAGCATTCATCTCGGGGACAACATTCATCTCGGGGACAGCATTCATCTCAGGGTCAGAATTCGTGGAGGGATATGGCATCCTTAAGAGGACAGTCATCGTCGGGAGGCCACTCTTCAAGAGAAGGAGCTGCGATTGCGACGGGAATGTTGGGCTCTGGACTCGACTCGCATCCATCGACCGTACCACATGTTAACAGTTTCTCCACCTACCTAGCAAATACCTCATCATCTCGAAAAAAGCGCAGCTTTAACATGGGCAACCTGCAGAAGAACGTGGATATCGACGATATGAATATTGATGTGTACGGAGACACGGACAAGCTGCTTGCGTCTTCATTGGCCCGGAATCAGGTTGCTCCTGGTGCGTCGATTGTGGGTCAGAACTTTAACCCAGGGGGAGCTTCAATGGCCAGCTCACTTGCTATGATGGACCAATCTTACGTAAACTTCTTGGACTCTAGTGTTTCGTCTTCCAGCAGCCAGTTGGATATGTCGTGGGGATCCGTAAAGCCGAAAGATACGTTCTCAGCCGCTATGGGCGCTGCTGGTCCCCAAACAAACAAAACGAGCAAGACAAGTGGTTACGGTAACAGCCCTCAGGTGAAGATGTCGATCTTCTCAAACAACTCTGAATGTAGTTCTGATAGTGACAGCAGTGGCTGGTTTAAGACTGGGTCAAAGACCGTGGTCAGCGTGGATGAGGAAGGAAGCGAACCGACTGATGCAGAAAGTCAGAGTTACGAGCTTGGGCCATTCGGAGTGACTACGTCAACTTTCATGCAGCGTGGTTCGGTCGACTCATATGCCTCCCAGACACTGGCCAATTTCGCGACATCTCGTATTAATTTTAATGCTGAAAGTTGTATTGGAAGAGAGGATGGCCGATATTACCCGTTCAACCGTCGGAATTCAGATGCATCATCGAATCAGTCGTTCCGGAGCGCTCATTCTGATGATAGTATGGGATGTTACGATGTCGACAGAGTCCAGCAGGAGGACCAAAACACCTTGACGCTTTGAAAGGTGTCAATAGTAGTAAACCCATGCTGTTTGAGAGATAGAACGCCACCACCTACAGAAGTTATGCGACTGTATATTGAAGTGTAGCTATTTGGCTTATGATGTGTACCACGTTGATGTCTAAACATATGTATCGTAACAATTGCTCCATTTCATTAGCCATAATGGCAACAAGAATTCGCGACGGAGACAGTGTAGGGCGACTACTGGTCGTGCTTAGAGACTGTGAGCTGTTCCACGTAATATGCTGCTAATCTCCACTTGCTGTGGTTTGTTTGTACGCAACTATTGGCTATTAACGTGCTGTGATGGTGTAGATAGAGGCAGCTATAGCTAGTCTTGAACATGTGAAGATTGAAATCAGAACTGAGTCGATGCAAAAAGCAGACGACGTTGACAAGCTGGAGCGCGCTGCTGAGGTTTGTTTCTTACAAGATGATGCTCTGTCTTACTGATAAGTTAATCGTCTGATTCATTGGTCTTCTGACTGCATCAGGGTCGAGTGTTGTCGCTATCGGACCACAAGTGGATTGCACGACTGCAAGCAGCTTTGAATGTAGTTATTAGTGCTTACAACATACAAAATGAAGAAGAAACAGCTGAAGTAAAGGATACAAACCGAAATTTCGTGTGCACTATGGCTGGAGCTGCAATGATGCAATCATTACGAGATTGCAAGGCATCTCGAACAAATTGCTGTATTTGGGGTCCACAGGCAGAGAAGCTGCACGTTCTGTTGGAGTGGATGATAAAGCGGGAAAGTGACGTAGCATTGTCGACTTGTGATTACGTACGGCAGCTTCTACTGCAATGGATCCAGCCGGCAGCCGAGAAACAGAATCAATTTGCTGCTTGTCTTACGCTTTTTGAGCTGCTGCAACGACGTCGTCGTATGCTGCAGACATTTGCAGGTGATATTGAGACCTCATGTTTATTAGGCGATCGAACTGGGATGTACTTTGATGCCTTGTGCATCATTGTCGACCGAGGAACAATCCGGGTTGCTGACTCGCATCGTGTAAAACCATCGAAGCTTGCGCTGGTTTGCTTGGAAGCACTTGCATTGCTATGTGGAGATGTTGCGGCGCAATACATGGCATCAAATACACTAGCGAAGAGAAGACTTGTTGATGAAGGTTCTATGTGTAGGACGGTGGAGTGCGTGCAATTCGTTTTAGCTGTGTTATGGCAGTGGCACTTGCACTCAGTTTGCCGCCACTTTCTCGTCTACGCACTTCAACACCTGCAGTCGTATGTTACGCCCTGCCGTGTCATCTTATCAAAAATGAAAGAGTTGGGAGATGAGAATGGCCATGTCACAGTTATAAACGATTTAGCAGCGCTGGATGTACTGTGCTGGCACTGGCAAACGATAGTTCCACTGCTTTGCACGCGTACTGACGCATCTTGTCGAATCCAAAAGACTCGACCATTAGAGGTTCTTACTTTAGCTTTGGAGAAACGGGCTTTCAGTACTGTTCAGCCTAAAGCGATGGATGGCTCCAACAGTACCGTTATGAACCCTGAGGTAATCTACGCTCAGCTACGCTATGTTTGCGTGTTGATGGATTCAATAGGTGGAGTGAAAGGATGCTCTAAGGCTTTTGGTGGAGCCCACGACGAAACAAAGGCGCGCTTCCTTTTCTTCTTCATTCAAGGTTTGTCATTGGCAACCAAAAACGGGGCTGAGGAAACGGTGCTCTTAATTTTAAGAGTCATGCGGGTCGTTCTTTTGCCAAGTAACGTCCATGTACTGAACCTGTTAAACTCACGAGATGCAGAGCAAGAGCTTCTCTCGCAGTTGCTCCATTTACATAACAGCTCTTTTGCGGGGTATGGGATCTCTGACACAGTGTCGCAAGGTCAAGCAGATTTGGAGTTTTTCGTGGCAGACTTTATCATTTCTCGAAACCTGTTCATTACTGAGTTTATATGGCGAGTGCAAGACGCATACACGCAAAGTAACCAGGTGAGCAGGGCGTTGCTAATATGACTGCACGCCATCTTGTTGCTGTGCTAGCATGCTTACTTTGTGTATATTTGGTCCTACTATGTAGAATGTTTTATCTCTAGTGCGGACATTCTTATATCAACTGGACAAAGCAGCTGCACAATCCCAGCTACACGGGCATTGGCGGTGAGATCCTGTCACAAATAAAGCGCATTTCTGATATTACACAAAGACATCAATTCTGACAAGGACTGCATTTATTCGTCAACAGGAAGATGCTTACATCAGAGGTTGTAGGCCTTGTTGCCCATGAAAACCGTGGTATCCGCCGAGCTGTAAGACTGTATCGCACTTTTTCTTGACACTTTGGTATTGCGTAACTGACTTTGGAACTTTGTCTAGGCGATTTCTTGCTTGTCGTCACTAGACATTGTGTGTTGTATTGCCAGATTGTGTACACTCGATAGTTATGGCACGAGGAGCCACCTAATTACATCGGTGCTTGGATATCTTTTTACGGCTTCGACTCGCCATTCACTTGAAGTCGGAGTATCCTGGTTCATTGATGCCTGTCAGTTTGGAAGCGTTCAAGTTCCAGTTTTGAAACCCCTAGCATCTTCTCACGACTGGAACGAGTTGGAAGAAAATATTGCAGATGCAGATGAACGACAAAAGATGCAAGAAAAAATGTTTTCACTTTGTTTCGGTCCCCACGGGTACGTTACCATTATACGTTAGTGATACTAAGACTCGACTTTTCTGACCGGCACTGATCTTGTCGTGAATGTGTAGATGGAGCAAACACCTTCAGTCGGTCCACACGCGCAGCGATGTTTTACAAGTCCTGCTTCGTAAAGTATTTGGGTCTCCTCGCGACACAGCGCTTTTGCGGATGCTGCGTGAATTTGTGGTGTGTGGCTGGATCGACAACGAAGTATTTGAAATGCTGGGAAAACAGCTCGTGGCTCAAATGATGGTAAGTACCTTGTCGAGTTATTGCAAGCAAATACTAATCCTTTGTGTCACTGCCGCAGAGTTTGCCACGATTGAGTGAAGATGTTTTAAACGATAGCTCGTTTTCGGCAGTAAAATCTCTTGAGACATTGCTATTTTCTCGGTTAGCACCGCTACTGGTGCTACGAATGCTTCCTCGACATGTTTTTGTAGCTAATCATGTTGAATCATTGCCGGTACGTAGCCTCATGTAGTCATACGTACAAATGAATGAACGTAACATGTCTTCTACTGGATTAGTTATTGAGCTGCGTGGTTGTGTGTGTCGCAGTGTGGACGTGAAGATTTGGATCACTTAAACGAGTACATCAAGTGCCAGCTTCAATTTGCTCTTTCCGATTCAGAGGCAGCCTCTAAAGGCTCGATTGGTTCTACGATCCAAGCACTTTTTCACATTCTAGGTCGCTCAGTGGTGGACCCACTGGAATTCAAAGAGGTGAAGATGGTCGCTATTGAGTGCCTATCTAAGTTTCCTCCACGCTGGGTGCTGCCGTTCGTCCTTGCATACTTGGTAGCTTTCTTACGAGAAACTACTCTACACGGCGAATATGGTAGGTCGCTTATTGTGAAAGAAGAGAGCATTCCAAATTCGTGTGGACTGGTGGCTGCGAAGCTGATGGTCTACTATCTCAATCGAGTGTTTTCCGAAGATGATCATGCTTACAAAGATGAAGAGACTGTTTTGAAAGCACTTGTCGTGCTGATACAGATTATGAAGGTTCCATGCGTCCAAGATCCAAGGTTGGCATTGGATAATTCAGCCCTTACCGATCTCCATCGTGGTTGCATTGATTGCATCGCGTTGATACTCGTCAGATTGTCAGCGGACGACAGCGGACCAAGTGGCGCAACAGTGCCAATAGTGAGTGCTTCATCACTAACGGACCTTCTGATGGGATGGATATTTGACAAGGTCGAAAAAAACAGCAGTGCTGGCCCTCTCATCTCGCAAGTGCGGGAATTGCTTGATGATAGGTGGATTGGAAGTGGTCACCACAAGTTACCAGTGCAAGTTCGCATTTGCTTTTGTAATATTTTACTGAGGTATGTTAGATACGTTACTAGCAAGATAACCTTGATGCTAATGTGTGTTGGCTTGAATCTGTAGTGCCATCTCACGAGCGGAGAATAAGGTTCTTGCAAGCTGGAAAGCGCAGGGGCTCTTTTTGCGCATTGCATTAGCAATCGAGAGTTGCTCTGACGATGATGTTGTCGCCGGGGGCTTACAGGTGAACGTTACTTGCTGCTAGCGATATCAAGATTCTGGCTAATATTCCTGCTACGGTGTAGATCATTTTTTCGTTTTTGCACAAGTCGAGCGAGCATTTTTCAATGGAAGACAGCAGTAATCTGCAACTCGTTCGCATCTGTTTTGAGGCCACTGTAGCTCGTCTCGAGACTACGGGATGTGAATCCATAGCAATGAGCGGTATTAGAGTGGCTGGAGCTCTTATTGGAAAATTTCCAGGCTTTATTGCGACATTGCCACCAGTTGACCTCCAGCGGCTCATCGACGGGTATGACATGTCTGACGAAGCTCACGAATTAACAGTTGGATCGCATGGATTAACGCATCTATTAACATTGACTCTGTAGATGTTTGATCAAGGTGCGTGATAGGCAGATATCACCTGCCGTAAGCGAGCTTGCTCAATCACTGTTACAAGCGATGACGCCTCCGTAACGAAACAGAACGAGCGTTTTGAATTTATAAGATGAACGTGTTGACGAATAGAAGGTTACGTAAAAGAAGCCGTGGAGTCCAGAACTAAGCTGCACGGGAGCTCAACATAGCCTAACAGGAGGGCGGCGGACGAGTGACGGCATAGAACAGCGCCCAGGCGCGACTGAGGCCGTCGTCCATGGGGCATGTGGCAAGTACTTCCAAGGCCTTTGCGCGGTCCACGACGCTGTAGTTCGCAAACAATAGTGACGTCCAGCTAGACTGATTTGCCTTCCAATCGCGCACAATAGGCAGTTTGTTCAGCACTTCGTCCCATTCCTCTCGTACAAAACGTGGTGGACGAGAAACTTCGAGAATCGGAGACACGGGGATCATTTGGATGCCATGAATGCACTCCTTATTGGGGCTAAACCACGTTGCATAGTCGCACTTGTTGTCAAAAAAGACGCCTGTGACTTTATTCTTTGCGAAGCCTGCGGGGTGGATAGGAGGGCCGTCATTCTGGAGCAAGAAATAGGTGTTTACTGCGCGCACGTAAACCTTGAGCATCAGCTTTGCTAGTGCCTGTTGTTCTGCGTTCTCCGTAACTTGGCCGTACAGAGCAATACCATACAAAATGTTGACCTCTTCCGATGTAGATTCCTCATCCTTCCCGTCGGCCATGGGAGTTACTCCGTGGGAGTAGGAGTGGCCAAGCCACCAGTTGAAGTACCGAAAGCGCGGGAAATACGGGTCGCTGCCAGTAGGAGAAGATGTAGCCACATCTCGGATTAAAGTGTCGACGAGTGTTCGAACCTTAACGGCATCGGCCGAGTGACGCCAAACCGGATCCAAGTAAAGAGCCATGGCAGCAGCAGTCACGATGTAGCCGTAGTGGTAGTGGTGGTCATTGTAGACACCATTGCCGAAGTCGACATTCATGTCATTCCTGGCCAATGCCTCGCATGTGATAATTCCCTTGTAAACTGTGTCGTAGACAAGCGGAAACGCCGACTTATTGTTCGCAAAATCTGACAGCAATTGCTGGAACTTGGAAATGCCGCGTTGCGCCACTTCTTTCATTTTTGGGTTAGTCGTGTCTGCTAGGTGCCGCGCAACAAGACACATGGTGCCAAATTTTTGCAGGGCTTTGCCTTTGAAGTAGTAGCTTCCTTCATGCGGTAGAGACCATTTTCCGTCAATTTCCTTGGTGACGACGTGACACAAGTTCAGCTTCTCCACTTCCTCTCGCGTGAGGAAGCTAGCACGTGGTGGGTAAAACGCTGTGCATTTTTCAACACCCTGACTTTCAGCTTGAGGCACACGGCAAAGCCACGACGGACTGGAATTTGGCGAAGTCACCAGAGTGTACGCAAATAACGGTCCGTGCGTGTGTGAATGCAGCACTAGCTCATGCTTTTCTTCCACCGTACATGGGTCTAGCATCGCTTTTAAGTGCGTCAGAGCAAAATGAAGGAAGCGAGATCCCGGTTTGCTGCCTGTAGCAGTCGCAAGCTGCCAGTTGAAGACAAATAACTCCGAGTTCAGCGTCTGCACCGTGACTCCTTTTGGATAGACACCTGCGCTGGCGTGATAAAGTTGCAGAATCTTGTGTTCATCTTGAGGCACCGCAGATTCCACTGCGCTTGTCGAAAAAAAGGCCGCCTGAACAACTCCTGTAAACTTTGATGTGGTCGTGAGTTTATTGTCCTCGAATACGAGCGTGGTGTTTCCACATGCATTGGAGAAGAAGTAGAGTACCCACTGCTGTCCATTGTTAAGTGAGATTACGAAGCTAGTCCCATTCACTTGATGGTCATTTCTGGCAGGCGATCCATTGATTGCAACAATGCCATGGTCCGTACCAAGTTGAACCTTCATATCATGGTACTCTACCGTCGTAAAGGCAGACCCCAACGCCAAGTACATGCTTATTCCTGCCATACTAAGGTGCACCCCCATGTCATCCCAACTCTGGATACTGAAGGGAGGTGTACATGTATGATCAGCCAGTTCCACGGCCGAGAAGATCCAGTTCTTTATAGTCGGTGGGTAAAAGTAAAAGCGAGGAGCTCCATTGTCATTGACAGGACCATCCGTTCGGTATTGTAGCAAATAGCTGACCGACAAACCGCTGCCAATGATACCGCGTTGACCCTGTACGATCTTGTACGTATAAGGACCAGCGAACACAGCGTCACTCTCGCGTTGTCCGTCCCACGCTAGCAAGTTGCCCCACCATTCGTTGGTTGGAACGGGTCTCATTTGAGCTTCAGGAGTTAAAAAATAAGGCGAAATGAGCTTCTTGAGCTCTCCCGTCGATCGGAAAATCGACGGTGGCGGTGCAGCAGAAGTCGATTGACAACAGGAAGGTGCTGACTGATGCGACGAGTACATGACGCAATGTGTTGTAAAGCTGGAGGAGAAAGGATAGCAGAGGCTTGAGGAGTAGCTTTAAAAATGAAAAGCGGGTGAGAGAAAGATTTTGGGTTTCGAAAGAGATGGGAAAGAGACTTGAGTTTTGTAAATGGAATGCATGGATCACACATGGCTGTAGAACGGATCAACTGCACGTCAAACCTTTTGTGTAGCACCGTTTTTCGTTAATCCTGTGGAACCAGCAAGTTACTACTTGTGCTTCAGACAGCAGGAGCCATCTCTGCATTTCCCTCTGCTTTTGCACTTCGTCACTCAAAGTACTTGAAAAGTTCATCCAGTCGGCCGCATCGCCATGCGCAAGCTATACAGGCAGTTGTTCTTGCATCGCCAGAAACGGCCGGCGCCTCCGATGCCGCCCTAGAAGCGAGACCGCATCATAGCTAGAGCTGCTAACATTTGAAGATGACGAGCGACTGACCGAGCTTGCCATCTTCAACTGTCTCGGCGCACGATGAAATTTTGCATGGGCGTCCTGCTGTACCCTGACGTCATTCAACGCGTAACATCCTTGCGACGCGCCGCCTTTGATCGTGTCAAAAGGAGCAAACTTTCTGATGAAAAATGTCCGGGTATCTACTTGAGCTGTACGATACGAACCGCATCAAAGTTCGACTAAAGCTCGCCATATCGAAATGAGATACCTAAAGTGCCAACTTTTACGTTGCAGTGTTCCATATTATTTGCTGTCACTCCGTCTATTAGGCACAAGCTGGCAACGACGCAAGAAATTGGCCGGATTATTCCGTTTTGAGACGAACGTTCCTGGTTTGCAAAATTACTAATTCTTTTTTTCAAACATGAAATTCGCACTTCACTTTCACAAAGCTACGAAAGTCGGCAAGAGACAGTCAAATTCCACACAAAATTCCCAAGCCGTTCCCCCCCGACCGTCCGGCCGTCGCTAACGCAGCTTCGTATTCGATGCCTGCGGTTGACGAGCCCTCGCATTCGCACACGCGCTCACAACGACCGCCTATGGACGCGACGTCTCACTCCCGCTCCGCTGCCGCCAGCGTCAGCGGCCGCAATCTCAGCGCTGCGTTCCAGCATCAGGTTCAAGTCGATGCTGGCAACTTGCGCCCGTCGTATCAGGACCCACGAACGAACAAAAAGCGTCAGAGTAGCAACAGCAAGAAGAGCGCACACGTGCGCCACTCGCTCATGCACGTACAGACGGACACGCGAGAGTCTGGCCGCTCTAGTGCGTCATCCACGTCGGGTTCGGCCTTGTCTCCGCCTGAACGAGCGTCCAACTACTTCAGTATTCACACTACAAACAGAGATTTGAGTCCCCGTAACCAGTTGCATCCAGGTCATGCAGCAGCACCTCCAGCAGGAGATGATATTCTCAAGGTGGAAATTCCAAAATGGAAGTCTAAACTTACGACGGACAGAGCAGACAGACTGCACATTTCTGTGGGTGCAGATAGTGCCGGTAATTCACCTGTGGGTGGTCCAGCTGTGCGAATGTCGACGTGGGATGGGAAAGATGGACGTGAAGGACATGGAGGATCCATGGGGGCTTTGGTGCTTGGGAAAGACCGGGATACTGGCAATAAGAAACGCTATACGGTGTTCCAAGTCTATGTGACCTTTCAGTCGGGAGCAGTGCGTGTGTCTGAGAAGAGATACAGCCATTTTCGAGAGCTCCATAAGATGTTGAGGAGAAAGTATGCAACGGTCGGGAAACTGTACTTCCCACCGAAGAAATTCTTCATGTCACTCTCACTGCGTGTGATTGAACAGCGTCGCGAAGCTATTGAGGCATACATGAATGCCGTTCTGACGTTGCGATCACGGCCGATTGAGGTCGTGGAATTTCTTAGCAGTGGAAGCAGCTCGGTGGATGACGAAGATGAGGATGGCAACAGTACTGGCGGGCTGACACGCGGAGTGGACATGGTGACGACGCCGAAACACGTGCAGTTGGCGTCTACAGTTGTTGGAACATCATCGCGACTCAGTGGGAGCAACAGCGTCGTCTCGGAAGATGCAGGAGGACACATGGTGACTATGCAAGATTTTGAGATTCTTAAAATGCTTGGCAAGGGATCGTTTGGCAAAGTCTATATGGCTAGAGAACGTGGGGCGGATAGCAAGATCTACGCGATGAAGGTGTTGCGTAAATCGGAACTGGTCAAACGCAACCAGGTGGGCCACACTATGATGGAGCGTCGCATCATGAGCTCAATTGATCACCCTTTCATCGTTGGGCTTAAGTACTCTTTTCAGACTGCCAGCAAGCTCGTGATGGTGTCGGACTATTGCTGTGGTGGAGAGATTTTCTTTCACCTGAAAAAGTTTCGCTCCTTCTCGGAAGCAATGGTGCGTTTTTACGCAGCGGAGCTAGTAGCGGCCATTGGTCATCTGCACGAGCGTGATATCATATATCGAGATCTCAAACCCGAGAACATTCTTCTAGACGAGATGGGTCACGTGCGTCTGACCGACTTTGGTCTTTCTAAAACGGACTGCACTGATTTTACAGGAGCCAAGACTTTTTGCGGTACTCCCGAGTACTTGGCACCTGAGATGCTCATTAGCCGCAAAAAGAAAACTGAGTACGGCAAAGCCATCGATTGGTGGAGTCTTGGCACGCTCATGTACGAAATGCTCACAGGCTGGCCGCCTTTCTTTGACCGCAATATTGAACAGATGTGTACCAAGATCATGAAGTCACCGCTTAAGTTCCCTGCGCATTTCGGTCTGAGCTCAGAAGTCAAGAGTCTCATTTCTGCATTGCTAGAACGAGATCCGACATACCGAGTCGGCTCGCGTCCTGGTTCCGGGGTTGAGGATATTAAGAATCACGTGTTCTTTGCCAGCATCGATTGGACGTTGCTGGAAAAGCGCGGCATTAAACCGCCTTTCAAGCCGCGTGTTCGCAGCCCAACGGATATTCAAAACTTTGACCGCGAGTTTACAAAAGAGTTACCTGACCACGGTTTCTTGCAACAAGACAAACGTCTTCCCATGTCGCCCAAGAACGAGTTCCAGGGGTTCTCCTACATTCGAACAGTGGAACCAACGTCATGGTCGCGTGACTCAAGCAGCAAGCAACAGAGGTCGGGACGACGGTCGGAGCAACGAACAAGCGAAGGGTACGTACGAGGAAGGCATTGAAGCAACGTTGGACGTCGATCTGGTGTAGGGTCAGATGCCTGATTCTTGCTTCTTCTCTCTTGCATCTGGGTTGGGTCACAGAATTGAGCGCGAGTCAGCGGCGGATCAGCAGCATTCAGACTTTGGCCTCGTCGCCCGCGACAGCACGGATTACGACACCGGCTGTATCTAGAGTGCGTCGAACTCGGGCAGCTATCCGAAGTTCGATGCGCTCGCCATGTCCAGTACAAGAAGGAGGAAGCAGGTGGGATCAACATTGATTAAGTAACTGCGATGATGTTTTGTCTCTAATTTAGACCTTTATACAGATATGGTGGAGCCGATCGGAGTCGAGTTGGTCGCTGGAAGACGCAAAGTACTTGTACGAAATGAATGAACCTACTAAAGATTACATGAATTGACAATCGACATCGGCTAGCAAAACATTGCTGCTTACGGTCGTATCCATAGATGACGAGCAGCCTCTTGCGCAGGGTGTGCAAAGTTGTACTTTTTGATACTGGACACTCGTGTTTCTCTGTAACGTATTAGCAAAAGATCGTGCATCGGATCCAAAACCCTCACACCCGCTAAGAGGATGTGGCCGTACGCAAAATACTCCTGGGATCAAAGCAGAGAAAATGGTAGGGACGATTTCTTCTCGACACATTTTCAGCTGCACATAACTCCAATCTGTATGACGTGCCACAGCTTGGTATTACACACCAGGCGCAAGCTTTCCACTTTCACGCTATTCTAGCAAACCTATACTTTTCGTGTGACGATGATTCAAGATACTCTAGGCGATTAACAGAAGAAGGTTGCAGTAACTTCAAAAACACGTAACCTTCCAGTATCGTCAAAAAGCCATTGACAGTCGCTGGGTAGATCCAGCAAAAAGTTTTTCGTCATTAAGACGTTTTTGACGTAACCTTAGCAGAACGAGTACGCGTCGATGTCTCCTCCGTTACAGAGCAGGTATCGAAAAGCGGTTGTTCTTGCTGAGACTTGTCACATGTAAGCAATGTTCGCGGCCGAAGCGCCTTACTTGACACTACTGGTTGTTCAAGGCAACACAATCGCGTTGTGCTCATTGCTGCATCTTCTTCTTGGACTCCCCGGGCACTTCGGGATATTGACCATGCAGCGCAACTATCAAGTCGAAAAGCGAACAGCAAAATGTAATTTTATCTCCCGACACATTTAAAAAAATGTATGAGCTTGAGTTGATGGTGTTCTCAAAAATCATGTTTGAATACGACGCGGAACGTAATGGACATCGGTCGTACCTGATCCCACACCGTCAGTGTATTTGGCTGTGCTTGGCCCTCAGTGTAGCACACAAAAAACCTTGCTGAGGTCGTGCAGCATACTTAACGACCCGAATGAATGCACTCCCCATTCCACTGAGCACAAGGTACACACGAAGGACACGGTCTTTGTACTGAGTGAGCTTTGTTCCGATTCCAATTCGAAAACCACCTGAGGTGCGCCGATGACGGACGTTTCCGACATGACTTTATACCATCCTTCTCACCGCATCCGCGTCAGAAACCTCTGCACTTGCACCGAGATCTTGACGCGTTGTTCCTTACCGTGTTATTTCCGCGAACAGCGTCTCCAGCAGCCTCTATAGATTCTAGCAGCACTTGCGTCCTTAGAGCAAGCAATCGTTTGATACATGTACTCTCCCACACCTTCCAATCGAGCGTCAGCGGTTGGAAGGCCCCAAACGTCACATCAAACGATAACAGCGAGTGACAAGCGCCAGCTCCAGAATCTCGTACAGTAGCGTCTGGATGTCGCTTGAAACTCTCTTGACTTCAGTATGAGACTGTTCGTCCGCATCTCCACGTCGTCGAGGCCGAGAACCTCGCAGTCCGTTTCGCCCACTAGCCCTTCGTTGTTGCGGCAATAGACAAGAAGCGGGTGCTACGTGACGCCTCCATATCGATTGCTTGGGGGCTGAATCACTATCGTCTAACATTTGATACTGATCCACTTTTTTAGACAGAAATTTGATGAATTTTCAAAAGAATGAATGAAATTGATAGAAACCCATTTCTATCTTCTTATTGAATATTATGGTATACTTGATCGAGCTTTTTCGGCCGGTTGATCATCTTCTGGTTTGCACGATGGCACTGAACAGGAACTTCCGGACGACTTATTACAAGACGCTAGGTGTGCCTGTGGTGCAGCATATTGTAGATGCGGAGGCCTTATTTGCAGCGTTGCTTGGCGAGAAAGTAGTGAATGTGTCACAGCTGCTGAAACTGGCGCTGGAATTGGGTATTGTACCTCAATTTCGAGCCAGGAGTTGGCTGCTGCTAGCGGAGGTATTGCCACCCTATCCGGGGTTATGGAGTTTTGCGCTGGAGGAGCGGCGTGCCATGTTTGAGGATATTGTAGGTGCAGCACAAGTATTACAGATTAAAGATATGATGGAGGGCGATGGAGGAGATTACTACAATTTCATTGAGCTACTGGAGGAGGAAAAAAATGGACGGGAAAGGAAGACGTCGTTACAGGATCTGAAGCAACTAGTGTACTTGCATCGCACGTATTACAGGGAGATTGTGGCTTCTAATGCACCGCTCTTGTGTGGAATGGACGACCAGAACTTCTTACTGGGTGTGGCTCGCGTGGTATGTGAAGTGTTGACACTCGAAACGGAACGGTTCTGGAGTTTCACGAGATTGTTAGAGATATTTCATGATGGGCTTGAGCTTTTGGATCCTGTGGTGACTCTGGAGATGCTTTATGATACACAACTTCCTGACTTTGAAGAAATATTTCTTCGAACGCTGGATATGAAGCGGAGGCGATTAACTGCGGATGCGACCTCGAGTTTGCATTTACTTAAAAGCGGATACGACGAAGAGTATGGAAGACTACGGTTCTAATGTGAATAACGCGTACATAGCATTCAAAATCAGTGAATGGTAAAGGCACAGGTAAGCAAACCACCATGTATCAGTTTCCGTTGTCGCTGTCGTCGTTCTTGGATCTCGTTTGCGGCTTACTAGTGACGGATTTGCGTGAACGACGTCGTCGCTTTGGTGCGACCTTAGGCTTCAGCTCTTCTTCCAAATCAATATCCAATTGCTTTTGGTCCTTACGAGCGGAATGCCAGGCAACCAGGAAAAGATTCCAGCTCAGCTCAATTGGGTCGTCAGTTTGGCACAAGTCGTCAATAGAAGGTAACAAAAGTTTCTTGGGAGACCGTTCCTTCGCTTCAACTGAAATCTCGGTGGCGGATGGTTTGTACGTTGCACATTTTTCGTTGTCTAATCGGTAGTTGTGCTGGAGTGCAAATTTTAAACGAAGCAACAGCGCGATTGCGAAGGCAATACGCCCGTTGCTCTGTAACGTTGACAGCGTAGATCTCCCTTGCGGGCGAAACGGGCGAAACTCATTGATTTTAACCATCGAGAGATCCGAGTTTTCGTCTTCCAGTTTTGTAGGTGCCACGCCTGCCTTTGCAAAGGCCTCTTTGAGATCTTCTAGCACATAACTAAGAAAAAGTGGTCAGCGCTCCGAAATAAGTGCTACTCCTGTACATAAAAACGATGGGAACGTACCCAAGCCGAAGGCTCACGTAGCGGTTAATCAGATAAATAATGTACAGCGGTTTGTCCTCCACGTCGTACGGTAGCGTCGAAATAATTTGTGCTAAATAGCATAAATATTTCAAATCGCTCGCGAAGGCCTTGCTGTTCTTAGCGGTAGTCGACTTGCTTTCCAATGGCTTAAACACGCTTCCCTTGTCAGTGAATTGATTCACGAGTGCCTTAAGAAAAAGTAATTCATGCGATTTTGTCGACTTCACGCAATTCGTGTATAATCGTCCAAACAGGCAAAACTCCTTTTCCTTATCGACGATTCCCAGCGCGGTGCAGTTGCCGTAGACACTGAGCTGGAACGAGTACGAGGTTTGAATGCCCTTTATCAGTGGTGTGTGAAATTGACTCCAAAACCTTTCATATAGTGTCATCAGTTGCGAGAATGCTGCATCCCGAACATCTGGAACGCGATCGGTCTCTAGGGCCACCAAATTTGGAATGCATTGCAACGGGTTTACCAAACCTTGCGTGAGCAAAGCGCCGACGCATGCGATGGCCTGCTTTCGAATTTGTGGCACCTTGTATATTGATAACCGCAATATGTTTCCAAGTTCCGCTTGCATGACGTTGCCGATCAACGAGGCGTCAGCTTCCTGATCGCATTGAACTTGCTGCTCTTTACTTTTTGATTGATTCATCGTCCGTGCTGCCTGTCCATTTTCCAAACGCTGTTCTTCAAAAAGCAATAGCTCCTTCATGCTGACAAGACATTGCAACTTCACTTTCAGCGACGCGTTGGACGTCAAAAGAAAGCTAAGCAATCCGTCTTGTTGTGCTCGGAGAAATAGACGTGGCAGTATGGGAAATAAGAAACCCATGCCTTGTACAGCTTTAGCGGCGCATATATCCTTGGCTGGCATGCAAACAAATTGGCTGTACAACTCGTAGAGCGTTTCTGTAATCGTTCCAACTGACAGCACATTTGTCTCCTTGGCGAGTTTCTGACATCGGTCAATGTTTGTTACACCAACAATTTTTCCCGCTGCAAATAATGCACGCTGAAGTATATAATCGTTCTCTGACAAATTGGAGGAAGAAGCTTTCGGTTCGTTGTCGCGCATGCTGATATAAAAACGTTCCAGCAACCGAAGCAAAAGTACTCGCGTCTTGTATCGTGTTGTCGAAAGAGTTGCCAGACACTTCACACTTGGACCAACAACACTCGGAGGAGAGCGTAGCACTAGAACTTTTAGATCCTCTTCAAGTATTTCAGCTATGCTCTGCGGAACGCGTTTTACGCTCAAGATGCTGTTAATCATGGAGACTGATAAACATTGGATCTTGGCATCTTTCTCTTTCAGATATACACGAATAGTATCGAGGTGGCGAACCAGGAGCTTGGGTTTTGCCTCGCAAAACGCAGACAGAGCTGTCATACACGACACAAACTGTTGATGTCCGTCTTTAAAGGAAACAGCATTGAGAAGTGTCCCTTCCTGTACATCAATAAGGCAGCCCACAAGACGGGTGATTATCTTTTCACAGCGCTCCTCAGCGATTGCGACTTCAGCTAACCGATTTTTAGTTTGTCGTGATACAGTGCTGTTATTGTGCGTCCCTAAAAGCCTTTTTAGGAGTTCAGCAAACCAGGTAAGGTTTGGCATACCGTGAATGACTTCAATGATGGTTGTAACAACGTCAGAAGTGTTGTCCAGCTTTGAAGCATTGCTCTTTGCTACGCTGGCTGGTGTCACCATAGAGGTCCGATACAAAGACCACGCTTTTCCAACCGAGTTAGCAACGATCCCGTCTTCAGAAACAAACTTTGTACTTCCATTTGAAAGTAAAGTGGCTTCACTTTTTTCACCGACATCCGCAGCAACAGAAGTCCAACCAGGCGGTAGAGTAGTTTCACTACAAAATTCGCTGAACGAGTTCGAAAATCTCGAAGACGAAAGCTCAGCACCAAACCATACCTCTTGGAAAGTATCAATGATAAAATTCTTCACGCCTTGATCTTCAGCCGCGTCTCCAATCCGTTCGACCAGACATCGCATGCAAGCACTTTTACGGCGCAGCTCTTGGTTTGTCGTTACATCGCGGGCCAAAACTATCTTGAAAACTTTGCACACACTTTTCCGAACTTTGATGCCTTTGTCTCGAACCCTTGCAGCAAGTACGTCGAAATATTTGTCAAACTGTCAACAGAAACACGAGCCAGTATTTTTAGCACAAAACCTTTGTCCTATCAGGGTTATGCGTACCAGGAGAGGCTGTAGTAAAACATAAGTCCCGATTAGTTCCACTGCTGCTTCGCGAACTGATGGCTTTTCATCCGAACAACACCTCTGAACAGCTAATTGCACTCCACTTTCTGCCATCAGCATGGGATCGACATCGACAATATCTCGCAAGCATTTCATGACTCGAGCTCGCAGACTTGGCATTCCCTTAGAAAGCAAAGCCATGATGTGCGCGAGCATACTGTCGAACAGACCACAAAATCCCCGTTTCACAGCAAGCTTCAAACTTGCCTGTAGCGCCAACTCACTTGTAGGGACAGCCACCTTAAACGCCAAATTAATGCCTCCTCTAGGCACCTCCCACAATGACTCCCACAAACTCCTTTCTCGCTTCTTATATCTCGACTCAGCTTCGCTCCAATGTTCACCCAACTCCGAAAGGAATTTCGAGATAAGCAACTTTTTCGAATCGTCTAGACTAAGACTATTCCGTTGAAGGTGCATCACAGTAATATGCTTTAGCGCCATGTCGTGAAACACACTGCAGGCAACAGTGGGTAATGCGCCTTTGGACCCTGGTTTTTTCGCACCGGAAATGGTGACACACAAACTGTTTGTATGCTCCTCAATGACTGCAATTGAGTCACTGTCCTCCTCCATGATACTCTGTCTAACCTTATTCTGGTATCGCCTGATTGATGCACAAATTTTTCCAATCATGTTGAGTGCAGCTATACTTTGGTGTGAGTCCGGGGTTTTCGCGTTCTTCAATATATTTGCATGTAGGATACTCGCCAATGAGGAACTCAATGCCTCAAGAAGGTCTTCCGCTCCTACCCATTCAGGTCGTACAAACATCACGAGGAGATCTTCAACAAAATTATCTAATACCACGCGGTTATCACGTTCTTCGCTTTTTTTCCAGCATGCTTTTAGAAGCTTCCGAACAAATGACCGCGCACTGTTTCGTGCGTCAACCAGTGCACTCTCTACAGCATTAATCTTCTCTTCACTGGCAGTATCCGGTGTTGACGAAGGTTCAACAGAGTCAGGAAGCGGATCCGTATCTTCCAAATTAAGTTTAGAAATTGACGTGCAGGCTTGTATCATCGACACCACTACTGTTGAAATTTGCTGTATGAACTTTGTCGAATTCAGTAACTTCACCGTTCGAAGTGTTCGTTTGGCAGTTGGAAGCTTTACCATAACCTCCACGATCTCTTCAAGCAATGACTCTCGGTGATGCTTATACCGTATAAAAATGCCTCGCAATATTGGGAGAGCACTCTGTTGCAGCGATGTCGCATACGGACTATGTTCTAAAGCAAACAACTCTACCATCGAAGACGATAGAGGAAGTATCCACCGGTCTGGAAGTTTTACACCCAAGACAAGTGTAGCAAGTCGATTCATATACTCACAAACGACATGAGAAACTTGGTCAATAGCCTTACGGGTGTCTTTGTGCGCCCATAAATTTACTCGAGAAAAGCTGGATGTTCTGCACCCAGATGACTGTCGCCAAACACTTTCGTTTGCCGTCAGCGCAGAAGCCGTCATGACGTAGGTGGTGTCGATAAACGGAAGCAGCAGCCGGCGAATGATATGATGAAGTAATCGGAAGCAATGATCAATCATCTCCTCCGAAAGAACCCGTCTGTCAATGCGGGCCGTTGTCATTACAATAAGCTCACAAATTGCAACGTCAAGTGAGGCTAAAAGCCGCACAACGAGTTGATCATCAACCATTTTTCCACACTCTTTGTTCAACAAAACGGTGTCCAGCACATCCACTGCTAAACCCAATCTCACTTGGGTATCAAATGCGGTCATCAATGAAATTAGTAACTCTGGCTCCAAATTGATGATCCACCCGTTCTTTTCCATTGCTTTCAGCGACTGCAGAAACATTTCCACTTCTTCAGACTCAAACACATTCCTGTTGTCCCGATCGAAACTCTCTTGCTGCTGGCGATATGTCACCATGTCCAACAATCTTTTCAACAACTCTGCATACTTTTCAATGCTGTCCGCAGCGATTTCCGCCTGCGTAACAAGCGTTGTAAGCTTTTCTTCGCCTTCCATCTCCACGTCCACCTCTACTTGGGCATTCAACTCATCCAAACAGGTCTGCAGCTCATCGCCTTCATTTTTAAACAACTGATCGCTGCCTACGGTAGCAATTAATTGCCTCTTCTGTGACTGCCCACGCTCTGATTCCTGCTGCAGTTCCAGATTTCTTTTTATTCCATGAGCAGATCCATCTAGCATCACACACAATAGTTAGAGTAACCGTTTGCTGCCATACATTATTGCAGCAGCACTGGCAACATAGAGCGAGCAAATCTTTAGCCAACCATTGAAGCATCCTGTCTGCACGACCGCCTGTGCCCATTTGGGCAGCGAGTTTAGCACGTCCGCGTCGATCTCTGTCGTTCTCTCACTTGCTGAGCTTTAGTATCCATTACCGATCCACAAAAATGCCACTTAGACTTAGTCAAAAAGTTTCATAATGGCACTAAAGTTAATGGTTAAGTGTCGCACCCAATTTTACTAGTGGTTGCGTAGCGAATGAGCGTTGCCAGCCGCTGCGGATTGAAGGATTCATCTCCTATGTGCTCTGAGACCACAGGATGGAGCGTCTCATGCGCATCTGCATCTGCTGCATCCTGTGGATCCACGTATAACGGGAAGAAGAAGAGCCCGCCTCGCATCTTCCTTAGCCGAATGCGCACTTTGTCGTGAATGCGGAATGAGAGTGAATGTTCCTGTTACTAAAAGTGCAACGTTGCGTATGTTACACGAATGTTGCAGCTATAAGATTACCGGTTGATTAGCATCACGCATTTTTTTGTACCTGCATTACAGTTGACTAGTGATTGACGTCACCGCGTCTTACGCAACTTTCTGGCGCATTTGTATGCGCTTGACACCGAAAGCTTCTTCCGCCCAGCTGATGTGAGGGCTCCCGACTGAAAAATTGCATACAAGATGCGTAGCTGGTGCGTCATCAGACATCATGATGCGCAAAAAAATGAAGTTAGTGACACGTTGCAGGCATTGATGCCATCGATACACATGAGAGTGCTTACCGTGTTCAACATCCAAATGCAGTGCAGCACCAACTTGGCAGTGGGTAGCAGCACAGCTTCTCCATTTCTGGCGAGGCGGTTGATCGGAATAACAATGTCACCGTACAGCACTGTGGCAGAAATAAACAGCATTACGCGGACAAACTGCTTCACGTTAGGTTCCAAGTTGAGAGGTAGCTTTCGTCTACTCTCCTACCAGTGCAGTGCTGCGAAAATACATCATTTGCGTTGCCCATGCTGCCGCCAACCGTAATGATTCTGACTTTTCGTAGTCCAGAGAACAAACCACACCGAGTAATCCCACCACAGCCTAATGCAGACAACAGCATTAAGTCGGTGTTGGATCACGAATTTCTGACAATTCCCAATCAATGACATGTAGTCTTACAAGCTGGATGTAAATAGCAATGTCGGTGGTTCGTGATCGACCGCTAGTCGACGCTGGCCCCCACAGGGTGCGATCCAGGTCATTATGACGCAACACTACCATCGGACGCGCTTGCAATCCGTGGGGCCTTAAAGTTTACAGTAAGTCCCTTTATTTTGTCCTTTGATCGAAATGTGGGCACTTTATCAAAATCGAGTACCAATTGGTTGAAAAGGAGCTCGGCTGTCAGACTCTACTACGGGTAAGAAACCTCCCGTACTGTTGTTGCGCCGGATTCTTGATGACTGGCATACATCCCATTGTAGCTAGATATTTTAGCCTAAAAAGACAGAACCACTGCCTATTGCTGACGTAGCAGAAGGCCGGGTAAGAGCAATCCACGCTGCTAGCTTGCGCATGGCGATGTCAAGATTTGGGCAAACTGACTGGATAAAGCCTTCAATAGCCTCCAAAGACGGGTTATCTTGCTGCAAAAAGTACAAGCAGAAAGATAGCGGTGAGTGCGGTCGGCGTTTCGGTAGCATGGATCACTTGTCCAAAGAAAAGCTTACCATGCTCTCGATCAGGTAGAGCGCGAGATCGCCCTTGAAGTCCACGACTGCCAGACGTGCGAAGAGCTCCTCCGGTGCACGCCCGAATGCCGAGCCCGGTAAGATTGCCACACCCGTTTCCTGCAATAGCTGCGCCCACAGCTGCTCGTCAGTGCCGATGCCTCGTAATGCAAGCGCCTTGCGATGCCGTCGGAAGCATGGGAACAGATAGAAACCGGCCTCGGGGACCTGTACCTCGACGTCCATCTTCTGTAGCTGGTAAGCGAACCATCGACCGACGAGCTGCAGCGTCTTTTGGCATTTGCGCTTGTACGAGGCGAGCTCCACACAACTGCACAGAGCGCAGAAGTGGAAGATCAGTCGTTAGATTGATGCTTTTTGGGTAGTATGATGGATTGTGCTACGTACCCGAGGACGAACGCTCGTCGAGCGGCATACTGGATGGGTGAAGCAACTGACGTGTACGTCTCGGACGCCATCACGAGCATGCTGCTGCGCAACCAGTCCATGCTGGGTGGGAACAGCCAAAAGCCCATTCGCCAGCCAAAAGCCCATTCGCCAGCCACCAGCACCACACCACTTGCTCAACCCTCCTGAAACGATAGTCCCTTCCGGATAGTACTTGGAAAGTGAAAAGTGTGTGCCAGAATGATGCAGCTCCGAGTATATTTCGTCCGAGACAACAAGAACCCGGTATTTCCTTGCGACCTTTGCAAGTGCCTCCAGCTGGTAGACGATGATGGTGGAATAGCGAAAAACAGCGTTAGTTTCGCTTTCATTTTTCGGAATCGATATCGACACTACAGACCTCGTCGGCCTGGTAAGCGCAACCGGTGGGGTTTGATTGACTATTTAGAATGAGAATTCGAGGAGCGTCTATGAACACAGCCCCGGCAATAACGGTGCAAAGTCAGCAAACAACAGTCGCGTGAAGGGTTGAAAAGTCTCAACAGCATCTACCCGGGTCTTTGGCGCAATGCGCTTCGAGAACTTCTGGTCGAAGCACGAAGTGATCTTCGGCATGCGTTGGTAGCCACATCATGTTTCTTCGTGTGCAACAAAACACAACTTAGTCCACAAGCCCACATAATATTGAAGCACTGATGCAGATACCTTCCAGCTATAGCAGCCTGTGGCGCGTAACTTGTACAACTCGGGTTGGGAAGCAGCAGATCTCCATAATACACCGTCTGCAGCACAAATAGTAGCTCTTTGGTTCCAGGGCCTACCAAAACATCGTCCCGCAAGTAGTTTACGTGCAGCCGATCCGTCCCCCATGCAGCAATATCAGCGCACAGCTCGGGTGACCCTGCAACCGGTAAATAGTCTCTCTGGTGCGAATTGGCGCTACAGCCAAATGCCAACGACAGAAAGTCTGCATCAGTGATCATAAAAAGCTTGCACAAACACCAACAAAAGCTGAATACTCACCGTAATTCGTCAATAATGCACTGCGGGATCGGGAACGGCGACTGCCCCAATCCTAATTTGTAAATGCAGTTTCCCTCTCTAATCATTTCGTTGCTCAGCTCATCCAATGCGCTCCCTGCAGCTGTACAAAGCATCCGAATCTTGCAGTTGATGACCTTCTGCGGCCCTAGCAACGTAACATCGCTCCAATTCCGTCAGAAATTTGCTCTGCTCATATATGAAGAAGTTGCTTCCTACCTTGGCCGTGCGTCTGCAAATGACTCGCCAATCGCTTGTGACATATTTTATTCATTTGTTGACGCCCCACCTCCTTGCTTTCCGTAATGACTTCATTGCTTGTACCACTTTGAGCGTGTGTGTCAGTGACTGCGTGAGAAAAATCCTCTTGCTTGACCACCACTGGCTCTAAGGCACTACAACCCGAAGCTTCTGACGCTCGACACTTTACCCGATGCCGCACCCGACGCTGCAGCGTCGTACGGGATACATCGTACTTGCGGGCGACCTCCCGAAGAGACTTGGAGCCGCTTTGCACAGCCACGATGGCCTCCTCAATCTTCGTTGACTCAGTTGGTGGTCGCACCATATTTTATCTGAGAATCTCATTTCAAATTCAATAACTCAATTTGAATGAAGTATCACTTCTATAATGTATTGAATCGTTGTTATTCCATTTTTTATATCTGTCAAGTCAAGCTGAAAGCAGACGTATGTCGCATTTTTAAGAGTATACAACCTTCAAGTAATATTTTGAGAGTACTATGAACTGCTGTAAAGCAATCAGTTTATGGTACTGTAAAAAGCTGAAAAGTTAGAGGCTGCTTTAATTTACATGCTATCTTGGGTCAACATTCATTGAGCCTAATTTTGCCGTTATAATCGAGAACCACGCGATGATGATGCGGCATGGACTCGCTACCAAGCTTCTATCACGTGCCGTAGCAGTTAGAAAAGGGCAAGCCACTCGCATCCCTGTGTCTCTCGATCCCTCTCTGTGCTGCAACGTAGCTGCATCTTTAAGACGAACGCAGAACGGCCAAGCTTTGCGAATTCTAACCGTCGACGCAAGCTCTAGCGACTCTGCACCCAATAGATTCGCGATTTGTGCTGTGACTGCAGCTCTTGCTGCAGTAGCGAGCCTGACTGTGGATGAAACGCACTCGGAGGCGACTTCGGACAAGAAACAGGAAAAGGTTATGCGTTTTTAGGAAGATTATATGTGCTGTTGTGGTAGAAGGTTAAATGGAGTGCGTTGCTGCATTTGTAGCATTTTAAGTATGGCGAAGCGGTGGATACAATCCGGCAACAAGTATCGAAGTTTCGTACGACGCTCAAAAGCTCCGAGACGCGTATCCCAAAGTCTTTTCCGATCAAAAAGATTGGGATGTCAAGGATCCATGCGCCTAATGGCGTAGCCACGATCCGAATTGAGTTTGCGTGTCCATCATTCGTTGACCAAGAGGCGATCCTTGGTCGTTTTCTTCTCCAATTGCAAAAGACATCCGTGCCTGGCGCTCGTCAAACGGTCGAGGTACTGCCGGTTCCACTGGACAGCTCCAGTGTCGTGGAGTCGAATGAACAACCTACCGTGACGTACTTGTACGCGAACGGCTCCGGATCTTTCCATTTCTTGCGTGATATGTCTTCGATTCAAGCACCATCGAAGTTTGTTTTTTACAAAGATGAATTTCTGACGCAAACAGAGATCGACGCTGTCGTTAGTGCGTACAAGGAGATTTACTCGCCTGCGAATGTAACCGCGTTCTTTCGTCACAATCTTGAGCAGCGCCGTAAGAACGCGCTCGTTGGACGCGGTAGAAATCTGACCACTTCTGCTGCAGCTGACAGCAAGGTCGGTTTTTGTTACGTTTTGGGGCGAGTAATATATCATGATACGAATTTCATGTATATGTTGTGGCTGCAGGAAGAAGCAATCCAGCAGCTACAAAGCCTTGGAATTGATGTTTTTGAGCCAACTCAAAACGAAAACAGCTTGACCTGGGATAGTTTGGTACGTCTTGCTAGTTGTTACTTTAACAGCGTACTTTAACGGAGAATGAGATGAGCTTACATTGTGCTGCAATTCGTTTGTCACGCAACATTTAGGCTGGGTATGAAAACGTGAAACTGGAAATTGAAGACACTGTCGTGCTAGCGCTACAGAACCCTGAGCTCTACGAGCGCATTGCACAGAAAACCCGTTGCCGCTACGAAAGCAATCGTCCCCGTGCCGTGCTGTTTGAAGGTCCTCCGGGAACCGGCAAGACATTAAGTGCGCGAATCATTGCACAGCAGGCAGGGATTCCCATGATTCACATTCCGATCGAGAGTGTAGTATCCAAGTGGTATGGTGATAGCGAGAAGAAAATGTCGGCAATTTTTGACGCATGCGAGAAACTGGATGGCGCAATTATTTTTATTGACGAGGTGTGGTTTCGCAAATGTTTGTAGCTGTGGATTATTGGTTCAGTGCTGATGGGGCATGTTTCTGTATTCGTCGTAGATTGACGCCCTCGCTGGAGATCGATCCGGCGGTACAATGCACGAGGCTTCGCGACGAATTCTGTCGGTTCTACTGCAAAAGGTGGAAGGCTTTGCCTCTGCCAAGAAGACCACCGTCGTGTGCGCCACGAACCGGTACGTCTCTTAGTTTGTACGAGTCACCGTCAAGATTGCGTAATTGTGATGTATGTTGTTGGCACTTGTAGAAAGCAAGATTTGGATGCCGCATTGATCAGCCGTTTTGATCTCTCAATTCGCTACAACCTTCCAGACGAGAAGACCCGCCGCGCTGTGTTTGCTCGGTAGGCTTATACGACCACAATGACGTAAACGTGAGCTTGGGTAAACGTGCGACTGCCGTATGCATCACTATCTCCTTCTACATGTACTATAGGTATGCTAAGCAGCTATCAGACAAAGAACTTACGGAGTTGGCTGCCGTTTCACCGCAGCTTTCGTGCCGCGACATCAAAGAGGTAGGTTTGAACTTCAAGAGGGGTAATACCGAAGCGTAACAACTTAGTCTTCCACTAGAGTATTCCTAACTGACGATATGCGCGTAGATTTGTGAATATGCAGAGAGAAAGTGGGCATCGAAGGTACTGAAGAAGAAAGAGACGATGGAATTGCCTACTTTGCAAACCTACATGGAGGCTGTGAAAGCACACACGGATGGGCTGTCAAACCACTTTCAACCTAATGTGTACGAGGCATAATTCGGGGGTAATGCTTGCGTAAGCTTGCTAAATCGAGTGTTTTGATGCTCAATCAAATAACGTTGCATGTTCTTTTGGTGCTGTCTATCGTTTATCCGTCGCATGTCAAACTAGTTCTCATTCTTAGAAGCTCCTGGTACTGATAGTTAAGCCTGTTGCCTAGCTTTTCCACAAGTGATTCACTGTGTTCTACATAGCAAGAAACAGGTAAGAAACCTGGGAATAAGTCCGTTTGTATGAAACTCACGCATTACGTCCTGAGCAATTTTCATAAACTTGAGCGCTTCTTCGGTATCGTTTCCGCGGTGGCAAAGCACACCCTAAAAATGTGTTCGTCTGGCAGATTTAATAAGAGGCCTCGAGTTTGAAGCGATGAAAATATGTACTTACGATATTCCACGCTTTCGCGACGAACCACTCCATGTCAAGCTCAGACATCGCCACGTCCATATTGTGAATAAACTGAAGCAGTTGCTCAAAGCACTCGTATGCCTTCGTCTTTGACTCTGCCAGCGTAACAAGCCGTCGAAGCAGATAGCACAATTTGCTCGGGTCGATTGAGCCCGCTTGGACCAGCATTTGAAGCCTCCACATTATCAGATACGTTAGCGGCGTGGCAAAGTGCACTTTGTGTTCACAATGAAGTAGCTCTCACCCGTAACTAAATATTTCTCGACCCAGGGACAGATAACTATCTCGAACCTATTCAAAACATCAGAGTGTGGTGGTTGTACCAACCCGATAACGATAGGAATATTGTCGTTGTATCAGCCAGTAACTCTTACCTCAGACGCCTCGTTGAACTTTGCCGCGTATACAACTAGTTCTACATTGCAGACAACGGATGCGTAAGCTCACGTTATTTTGCGATCAGCTGGGATAGCGCACCTCCAATCTCCATGAGCTCTGGAATACTGTGCTGGGTGGTCATGCAGAGATCAAAAATCGCTTTTGTGTTTGCGTCGAACAGTCGCAATTTCACCGCTATTACCGCCCTCCCCTATCAGCAACAATTATTGTGAGCGCTAGCCTCATACCGGGTACAAGCAGCAGAGCTTTATACCAAGTAGCGCATGACGTCGTCAGCGACAGATGTATCTGCAACATCCATACTTCCGAGTCGGTCGATCACTTCAAGAAGCTCCAAGAGCTGGCTCTTGTCCAATGTCTCAAATTTCTTCACGTCAGAACTGACTGCAGCCAGCAAACATTGCTGACATCGCTGTTTAAGTGGAGATTTTTCACAATAGAGTTCGTCGCTCCGTTCTGCAATATTGGCTGCTACGATAAAATATCTAGAGTCTTCGGTACTTTTGGCGATGTCAAAGCTTGGCGATATCAATTCAATATCAGAATAAGCAAAAAAGAAAGAGATCACGCGGAGACTGTCCTACCTCATTCGGAAGAACCATTCGAAGACGGAAGAAGGCCCTACATTTCCTATGGAGTTCGGTCTTGATGCCTGCAATAGCGCACTGGCGTATGACAGGAATTTCTCGCCATATGACTTTTCAGAAGTATCGCTGGACTCATGTTGTCCACTGAACTTGCTGTATGCAAGTTGCGCTGCATTTTGCAAGACAACTGTTACCGAAATCTGTGCCGGGTAGTCATTGGCTTGCAGCAGAATATGGCAAAGCTCGTCCAGAATGTGCATCACAAAATCTTGCCTCGATGAGCCCAAATTGCTAGCTAGCTTTCCCATTGCGAGCAAGTCCTCAATCTCGAAATCGTCTCTGGCCTTTAGCTGCTGTATAAAGTGCACCAGCTCTTCTTCTGTAGCCTCCGGTTTTGCTTCAAGTGTTACTTGGAACACAGTAAACAACGACTGTTTCGAAGGCTCTGTAGCAAACGCCTTTTCAGCCCACTTAAGTGCTTCAAAGTTGCGGCCCAATTGGAGGCATGAGCGAGATGTGGTCCTGGCGAAGGGGGTTAAGTTAATATTACTTGCGACACAAACAAATGAACTAGCAAACGCAACAGCCGCCACCTCAAGTACGTCCCTTTGTCCTGTGCTGTTGAAGCCGCTGCCAGACCAGCATCTGCCCATTTCACACAGTCCTGCAGTATGCCTAATCAGTTTCTTTGATTTCGTAATCACCACACCCCAACGCTGTGATGTCAAGATCATGATAATACCTCATGCTGGTTGGAATTCAGTGCATGCTGAAGAGCATCAAATATGGTCTGTCGAACCCGCAGGATGTGTCTGGTATCAACAGCCTTTCCATCCCTGCATTAGACATTGTAAATAAAGGACCGATGGCTCATTGAACAATCAGAAGATTCATACCGTTCTTTTTCCAGCAGCACACACCCGATGCGCTTAAGCTCGCTCATTGCTTGGTATCGTTTACTCTCATCAAAAGCAAGGCTGCACGCAATATCTAAATTGATGACAAATTCGGCATCCCCGTAGTTGTCGATTAACATCCGATAAATGTCCAATCCTTTGTCGGAGAAGGACAGCCCCTGAGCATAGATACGGGCTCCTAAAATGGAGTCATCAAGGCTATCTTGTTCAAACAGCAGCAGAAGCAATCGGCGTGCTTTATCAAACTGCTTGTTGCTGACGTAGAGTCTGGTCATGAGCAGCATTATCTTGGGTTCTCGACTAGCTGGAATGAGAAGGTAGCATGCTTCTGCTCGCTCAATGTCTCCGGTCGCGCAAAGAGACTGCAGCAAATTCACCAGCACATGCTGCTTGAACGAGGCAATTAGCTCCGGAAAACTTTCATCTCCATCATTCTCGACCGAGTCGCAAACACGAAGCGCTTCTTCCGCGAATGAAATCTGCAGCTTGTGGTGTGCTGCGTTACTGTATCCATCGCTCACGATCGTCATCAGATCAAGTAAGCTATTTGCGTACGAGATTTTGTATGGGACGAACATCTTCAGCTCGTGCAGCAAGGACACAATTTCTCGAAATTCTTCTGATAAATTGGCAGAGCGCTCTGCAAGCAACTGAAGCACTCGTACATGGTCCATACAGAAGTCCCACAAATCATCCACAGTATCCTCTAGCTCCAAACCTTGCTTGAATTTCGTAAGATGGGAGAGACCGATGCGAGACCAAAGCTGCATCGAAGAACGAAACGACTCATTCGCCAGCGCCAAATACTTTTCGCACTTCCCACAGTCAGCTGACGCACTCTCCAACATTAACATCCCAACTCGACCATGCGAGCGTAACACGTCGACACATTCCTCCATATACTGCATACTCTTTCTGTCACCATCTTTGCAGCAAATGAGCGACAATCCCATGATCTTTGCAGCTACAAACCGCGTGATTGCCAGTAGATGTCGTGGAAAGCTTGTGGATTCTCCGGCTCCTCGCTTCTTGGACTTCTCCACCTGCGCTAAAATTCGCAGAGCAGATCGAGGCGCGTTGTATAACTCCACTCCTGCTTGCATCAGCTGCGACTCTGATATCTCCAGTACACGCTGTGAGCTGAAAGATGCAACAATACGTTGGAGTTCTTCCACTATTTGGCTCAAGGCCTCGACATCTGCCAACGAAACTCGGGGAAAGTCATTTGAAGATGTGATGGCTATTCCTGAACACGAGAGAAGCTTCGTCGCCTTTTCCACTCCCTTCAGGATAATTGCCGCGGCTTCTTCCTGCATCTTTGCTCGATCACGTGCTTTCGACGCGGTGAATTCCGCATTGAAGCTGCCAGTGTCCAAATCCTGCTCTTGAAACCTTGTTAATGACTAAAACTGAAGAAGATACTAAATTCCGCATTGAAGCTGCCAGTGTCCAAATCCTGCTCTTGAAACCTTGTTAATGACTAAAACTGAAGAAGATACTATCATGGATCACATTTTTGTAAGTGCGCCACAAAGTATGCGAGTATTCGTCGGCGCAGTGGCCGCTATGGTGCTGAGCGGTGCTCTGTGTGCGGGTGCCCCTAGGGCCTTCATCCGAGTCATCCCTCGTCCGCGGCAGGAAAAAATGGATGCACCGGTTCTGGTCCCCATTCCATCCCGTGATCCACTTCCTGCATTCCAAGGCAAGTTGTGAAGATGGATAAAGCTTTGTCAAATATCTACAGCAGATTGTGACGGTGTGGTCCTGTTGCATGTCTTATAGGTCCATTTGTTGATACCATGGAGTCGATGCCGTGTGTTCAAGAGGAGAGGGAGATTAAGCCGGGCAAAACGTGAGTTTTTTTACTATCTCTTTTCATACTGGACCGGGCAAATTTAATGCTGTTACAGCTATATTCTAGACTTGTGCGTTCTGGAAAACGTAACAGTCACAGCTAAAATGGAAGAGGAGGTGGACGAGATGGAGGAAGTGGAGCTGGATGTGAGTGGTAGTGTGTCCAAACGTCCCGATGCGACGGAGGGCGGAGATGATGCCATTGCAAAGATGAAAAAAGATCCAACAACCGAAGAGAAAGAGGAGATGGAAACTCCTCTTATTCTGGGGTAAGCCACGATTAACGTCCGTATGCTGGATTGGAAATTCTGCTGACAAGGTTTGTGTGCTTGTAGTATTTTTCGCGGCTGGCACATCGATCCTATCACGCTTGCCTACAAGTACATGATCTACGACGACGGTGACAAATGCATGGACAATGACCACTATTCCATACATGTGGAACTGATTCCTTCCAGTAACCCAGAGTCAGACACGAAACTATTCGGGTTGAAGAAATCAGGCATGTGCATGTTCACGACATCCCTGCTTACCTATGTTCCGAAAGAAGACCGTGTTGCAGGACGAGGAATTCATACACCTGGTGTGATTGACATTAGTGATGCAGAGACGTCGTTGCCAGTGATCTGTGGCAAGATGAAATGTCGCTACGAGGATATCTCCAACCGAGTGCGCGATTTGTCGAATCAGGTAATACATAAATTGCTGTAGCACAAAGTTTGGTTGTCGTTATATCTAGCTGATTCGGTTCTGCATGTAGATCCGCGATGTTCGAGCCTCGATAGTGGCGAGGTCATCAAAAGCAAGCACACTCGTTACTAACATGACTCTGGAAACATCTAAGAACGCACTAGAGTCTGCTAACCAAATTGTTGAGAAATTACTCCAGCTGTTCCACGAAACTGAGGATCTACAACGGTCATTGACGAGCGATTTCCTCGAACGAAAAGAAGTGGCAAAGGAGGAGATTGCAGAAGAGAACAAGGAGAAAAGGGAAAAACATGCTGCAGACGCAATCCCTGCTGCTGGGTAATACAGGACCAAAACAGTGGCAGCAGAGAGCTGATCAGGAAACATTATAGCTGAGAAATACACGAAAATTGTATTGTCCTGTCACTTTGATTGTGGTGCTGCTGAGTAGAATAACCGTCTTCTGTCTCGGCCAAGGACAATCAAGTTGTTGGATGGAGCTATTTTAGAACCATGGCGTTGGGGTATTCTGTGGTCACAGCATCAGTTAGAGTGACTGTAATAGTAGCATGTGACATTTTCGATTTGTGAAAAAGCACTAAATAATAAAATTATTGCAAATGTACTTTGTTGTAGCACTTAGCATCAAACTGTACCTCCCGCGAAAGGCTCAAGTCACGTCACACGAATCAATGAACTATATAGTTAGTAGATAGCTGTGCTAGCCACTACGCATTGCAAATACTGTAGTATCGTACACAGTGTCCTGACTGCAAATTTCAGAGCCCTCTGAGATCTACGTGCATACACACTTGCTCCCCCTTGTTCCTTAGTTATTGCGCAGCCAGTTCGTTAGTGCGTACTCCTGTCGGTCGTTGTTTGTCACGCGCTGTTGCTGACCTGAATTTCTCGGCTCTGAGTTCAGCAGATTCTGCATGCTCGGAATCGTCTTTTTCCGAGGCATGGAACTCAAATCAGCCTCCTTTGGAAGGAATAAATTGGTGAGCTTACCAGTTTCGTCGTAGCCACGACGGCACACAGCAGCTTGTGATGACGTCATTTGCACCGGAGGTTGACCTGACGGCATGAAGCCAAACGCTCCGTACTGGTTTGGGTTAACGTTACTGCGTCCAAACGTTTGCCTTGGGTTTGAAGGCAGACGGATCGGCACGTCCGAGTAAGCATTCGAGCAGAAGCCCGTCAAATCTAAACGTGGGGCAAATCCTACGCCAGCGTCGTTGCTCTGCTGCTCGTAAAAAGGCATCGAATTCGATGTCACCGACGACGAGTCAATTTTCCGCTTCTTTGTCTCCATAACCTGAGGCTGAACTTCCGTTTCAAACGCTCTTGGCGTCAAATACTCACGTTTGGTCTCAAACGTAGCAGATGCAGTGCGAACTTTTGTCTTAAACACCCTCGCATTGCCTGATGCCTGTTGATGTGCAGGTTCAGACAGCGAGTTGTTCAGCATCTCCTTTAGTCGCATTTTCTCCTTCACCACCTTTTGATACTGATCATGACGGAACTTGCACGCTTTTTTCAATGCCATAATAAGTTCTCTCGGATTCTGTATCTCCTCTTCCATTGCGGATGCGTCACATGTCTCCAAATAGTTGATAATGCTCTGGTTCACACTCGATCTATGAGCAGCTTCCGTTTGACGTGTGAGTTCTATCTGGTATCTCGTTATTTTATTCAGTAGATCCGTTTTCGCAGCTTGCAAAGACCCAACACGATGAGACAGTGTTTGTTTGTCCATTATTAGCTGCTCGCTCTGACTGCGTAGACGTCGCACTTCATCAACGAGTCGCTCCTGCTGCTTGTTCTGCCACTGGATGCGCTCCATGAGCATGTTGACGCGTGAACTAAGCGAACTAATTTCTCCCGAAGCCCGTAACGGAGGAAGGTCCTGTGCCTCGCTGCCATTAGAGGCTTCATTAACGCTCGGCACATCGAAGTAGAGTGTGACGAGGTCTGCGTCGTCCGTGCGGCGCCGACAGATGGGGCACTGTGCTTTGACCTGGAGCGCTTGCAGGATACAGACGTGGTGGAAGACGTGGCCGCACGGTGAAGTTGCCAAATCGCGACGCAGTTCCTCCAGGCAGATGTGGCATTCCTGGTTTGACGCCATGCAGCTCTTCCTGGCGACGTTTTCCGACTGAAACAACCCAGTGCCATACAGAATTAAAATTATGGGGTTTCCCTTCAATGGGTTCATGTGCGTCACACAAATGCGTAATTACAGGTGTGGTTCGTAACAAGTTCGGGTAGAAAGCTTCCTGCCATCTTTTGGTTGGCTGGCAAAGCGCCCAGGTGTAGAACTGTGCTAGTGTTTGTTAGTTAAGTTTAGAAGACCAACGCAACAAAATGGTACGAAGGTTTTAGCGCTTTCCACGTTTAGGATCGAGCAATACAAAACAGAGAACTAACGTAACCGACGCACGTTTGCCATGATCACACATAGCCGAAGCAGATTACCGACATCCGTGACTTTTTGCAGAAGGCGCGCCGAAAAGATGCGCGTTCGGTGAAGATCAAAAAGAGCGACAAGGTCGTCAAGTTCAAAATCCGCTGCTCCAAGTACCTGTACACGCTTTGCGTGACGGACACGGAGAAGGCTGACAAGCTCACGCAGTCCCTGCCTCCTGGTATGTCACTCGCAGCATGTGCAAGCTTGTTGTGTTATCTTCATTGGCAAAGCTGCGACTGATTTTTGGTTGTTGTTGCTGATTGATAGGACTTCAGCGCAAGGATATTTAGGATGTGACAACATGCAAGTGCGACGCGCATTAAAGCTCGGTCTTCTTAAGCTTTTTCGGCATTGGGGGCAAGTGGTAAGCACGGTGTAGGGGCTGGCCTGCGAGTACGACAGGAGTGTCTTTCGTAACAGCTCTATCCTTCTACTCCACTCGTTGGACAGACGGACGGACGCAGAGGGAATAAAGCCAAGAGAGTCACAAATACCACCACCTTCCTTTATAGGTCTATCGTTTTTTTGTCATATGGGATCGTGTGATGTCTGCGTCTTGATCGCGATCGTCTTTAGGTTATCTGTTGCAAATTTGGACTGCAAACCTTGTGCACAAAGATTTTGGGATGTCGATTGGCGCAAGTGTTGCTGACTGTAGAGTCGCAATCTCTACGATGTGTCTTGTCAAATGTAGATTTGTTGGCATACTACCAAGGTCCTATGAAGTGACTAGTATCACATGAACAACTGATAGGACAAAAAGTATGTTGCCTTCAATTAACGTGCTCGATGCTTTCGACGCTAAGCAACGAACAAAGCTAGACGAGCTGCCAGCAGTGCATTTGCAACTGAGCGAAGAACTCTTGATGCTCGTCACCTGCCACAGTACAGACTTCCAGGCTTCTTCAAGTGGCTAAGCCGCATTCATACGGCCGGGCGAATTGGCAGCGGCGGCAGGTGAAGCCGATCTGGAGCGTGAGCGGCGCGGGGAGTCCTTACGCGTAGCAGGCGAGCGCGAACGCGAGCGACGGCTCGGTGAATTGCCGCGGGCAGGAGAACGAGAGCGTGAGCGACGGCTTGAGTCTCCCCCCTCAGGGGCGACACGAACGTAGCTACCACGGAACTCCGTGTCGTCAAGTTTCTTAATGGCGTCGTCCATGTCGTCCTTCGTCTGGAACTCAGCGACGCTGAAGCATACAAACCATATCATAAACCACGTCAAAAATCTAAAACTACCAAGTGTGCATCTCACACCGTATGAGAGCACTTACGCAGAGCCATCAGCCTCAATGTTGCAGTAAGTGACCTCGCCACCCGTGCGGAGAAAGTCCTTGACGTTGCGCCAGTCCACATCACGCGGCAGATCCGTCACTCTCACACGGAAGTCAGTACGCTGGGGTGGATTGCGACCTACATATCAATGCAAAAGCATAGTATCCACAACAGCCTACATCAAAGAAGACACTGCAGCTAAGCGTACCGCGTTCAAAACGGTCGCCGCCACCTCGACCGTTGCCACCTCGGTCATCGTCACCACGACGGCCACCGTCACGACCGCCGCCTTCGCGACGGCCGCCATCACGACGGCCGCCATCACGACGGCTGCCACCACGGGCATGCTCAACACGAATCCTAGTCAGGCACCACACCACAAAACAAATCAGACGTCAGACCAGCTGGAGTGCTACCCTTTCTAAACCACAGCTAGAATACCGTCCACCCAAGAAGTCACGGCCATTCATAGAGCAAATAGCATCTTCAGCGTCCCGCGGGTCTTCGAAATCCTAGAGAAGAAGTGAAGAGGAGCAGGAATGGGGAGGATGACGATGGAGAGGCGTTGGTTGGTATGGAACGGATCGGTGGCAGGCGAAGATGAAGAAGAAGATAACGCAGCATGATGGCTCGACGCTCATCCTCTAACTCTCCCTCCAACACTAAGAAAGATGCACCGAAGACGGCGAAGCGGCCCACAAAAAAAGCAACAGACGTCATCATCCCGAAGACTGCAACGAGGCGGAGACCACAATTATTACATAGGAAGACGGCAACGGGCACATTGCCAACGTTCGACATGTAGATATGCACAAGTATATACATACAAAAGACACACAAGTAGCCACCAATAAAGCTTGAAACCATCGATGACGAGCCTCATAAGGTACAGTCCGCAGAACGGACAGGAGAGGGCAGGGAAGAGGAGGGGGGAGAGCAGAGGAAGAGGGAGAAGACGCCATCATGCGCACGACGCTTCGCCGTAGGGGAAGAAGCAGCTCAACTCACCACGAAAGCGAAGCCTGGAGGGTTACGCGCCACCCAAATGCTGAATACGTTTCCATAATGGTTAAAGCCTTCCTGAATCTCGCGTGAAGTGGCGTCACGCGGAAGGCCGCCCACGTACACACGAGTGCCCATGTTAGTCTAGTCTTGGGAGTCTCTTGAGTCGTCTGTCGGCGCTTTGCGACGTTTTCGGAAATGAGAGGATATACAAATAGTACTACGCTAGACCAACGTACGATCCTAATTTAGGATCAATCCCATATGAGACGGTTGGTTTTGCCGCACGTATTGATGTGAGGTAGCGTACATCAACTTTATCTTGACTGTTGGTGTCAGTCATCCATCTTGATCAAGATGCTGTCCATTGCAGCTCGTCGATTACCAGCTGCGGCTGTCACTCACCACGCTGCTATTATTACAGCTCATCACCGATTTCCTCGTGTCGCAGGCCCTCCGTTGCACTCTCGCGCGTTCTTTGACGGTCTTCGTGATTTTCTCTTTGGCGTCAAGAAGCCATCAGCAGAGGAGGACGAGACTACCAAGTTGCTGCAGACGCAAGAGTCATCAGAGCCCAAGTCGCATCAGAAGCAGAAGCTGCAGTCCAAGGAGGACACTATTTCAGTGGCTGGTAGTTTGGATTCAACGTCTTACAGTGTAGGCAAGCTCGCCAAACTTGCGGACGGGGCCGTGCTAGCGTCTTGTGGTCGCACCGTACTGCTCACGACGGCCGTAAGTGCTGACCGCAATGGCACCTCGCTGGCCAATGGGTCATCAGCCCAGCGTGATTTTTTGCCGCTCACGGTGGACTTTCGAGTCAAGTCACACGCTGTTGGTCTCATTCCGGACAATCAGAAACGTCGAGAGTTTACTGGCAGCGATGAGGAAGTGCTGCAGTCGCGTATCGTGGATCGTGCGATCCGCCCGTTGTTCCCGCGTGACTACTGCGAAGAAACGCAGCTGCTGGCGACAGTGCAGTCGTATGACCCCAACAACGACCCGCTGGTGGTAGCTGTCAACTCGGCTTCGGCAGTGCTGAGCGTGTCGGACATTCCCTGGAATGGACCGGTTGGTTGCGTGCGTGTCGTTGAAGTTGATGGCCAGTTGGTGGCCAACCCTACTGCTCCCCAGCGCGATGCCGCTACACTTGATGTGCTCTATGCTGGTACAGCTGAACGTGTTATTATGGTAGAAGCCTCGGGTGACGAGGTGAATGAAGTGCGCTTGGATGAGGCGCTAGATTTTGCGCAGACGCATGTACGACCGGCAATTGAAGAGCAGAAGACATTTGCTCGAGAGCACGGAAAGCCGAAGCGGGTATACTCACCACTGTTTGTTGCGCCGAAAGTTTGGGCCAAGGCCGAGGAGCTTGGCCGTAAAGACGCAGAGACGTTCATTGCACGTGGTCATGTTGGCAAACTTCAGCGCCAACAAGGAGAACGAGAAGTATACGATAAGATGCTGAATGGCATGCGCCAACACTTTGCCGGCGCATCTCCCTCTGTGGATGATGCTGTTATTCAGCGCGCTGCTCATGACACGTTCCAGCGTGTGCTGCGTGAACATATGTTGGCAGTCGCGAAGGAGTCGAAGGGCTCGAAAAACAGACACGTGCGAGCCGATGGTCGTCCGGCTCAAATCGTGCGTCCGCTTGAGATGGACACTGGTGCGCTACCGATGGCTCACGGGTCGTCTCTGTTCGCTCGTGGTGAAACGCAGACTCTATGTTCCGTGACGCTGGGACCTCTGAAGCGTGGTCTTCGTCTCCGTGGTGCACTCCATGAAGCGCGTGAGCAGGCTGAGCCTAATGGTTCTATGCCGCTAAAAAATGCCATGCTACACTACGAGTTCCCGCCGTTCTGTGTTAATGAGACCGGTCGCGTGGGTGGCACTAATCGACGCATGATCGGCCATGGCGCTCTGGCCGAGAAGGCAGTTCTGCCTGTATTGCCATCTATCACTGAGTTTCCATATACTATTCGCATGACGTCAGAGGTGGTAGGCTCGGACGGATCGTCGTCTATGGCAACGGTATGTGGCGTATCGCTAGCGCTTATGGACGCTGGTGTTCCTATTCGCCGTGCAGTGGCAGGTATTGCCATAGGCCTTGTTACTGCCGGCGACCCGTTTGCTGGCCAGGAAAAGCGCATTGAAGAGGATGACTACCAGTTGATAACCGACATTCTAGGATCTGAGGACCACTATGGTGATATGGACTTCAAGGTGGCAGGTACGACTTCTGGTGTGACGGCTTTGCAGCTGGATGTAAAACTTCCTGGTGGCGTCCCGCTTCACGTGCTGAAGGAGGGACTGCGCGAAGCCAAGCAGGCGCGCTTGTATGTGCTGCGCCGAATGGACACCGAACTTGCTGAACCACGCAAGACTTTAAAGTCTAGTGGCAGCTCGTTGCCGAACGTGAGCATAGAGTGCGTTATTGCCACGAACTTGATTGGTGCGCTGATCGGTGTTGGAGGTAGCAACATCCGTGACCTAGAATCGCGTTTTAACGTCACTGTGAGCATCGTAAATCGCCGTGAAGGCATTGTGCATGTCATTGGGTCAGCTGAAGACGCTGACCAAGCCCGCGAGTGGCTGCGCACAGAATTGGCTGAATTTGCGAAAGCTGGTTTTCGTGACAATAGCAACAACAACAACGATAGTGGTGGCAGCCGTGACAATGACCGCGGCTCTAACAAGAGCTGGTCAAACTTTTTCCGCAAGGGTGAGCGCTACACCATGCGTGTGGTGCAGGTCATGGATTTTGGCGCTATCCTCGAGTCTTCTGCTGGCCAGCGTGGTTTTGTGCATATTTCGGAGCTCTCGCGCAATAAGATCAGCAATATCCAGGACGTGTTGTCAGAAGGACAAGAGATGGAGTTTGAGTGTCTGCAGGACGGTGCTCCAGGTAAGATGTCTCGTCGTGCTCTATTGAGAAAGAAGCGAAGGCACCTCGACAACTCCGGAGACGCCGGCGTCTCAAAACAGCAAGCCCCGCTCCCGTCGATCGTCCAGTCTTCTACGCCGACCGAAGACCGCGCGCCGCCCGCGTACTCCGTCTCTAAGTAGTAGATTACATTGGAAGGCAGAGACGATTTCTACTTTAGCGCATACAATCGTTCCAGCAGCAACATGCGCTGTTTTGACATTCTAATACTGCAAGTGGCATTTCTAGTGCAATACTGCACAAAGAAGTTTAGTGTGGATTTCTAGCTGACAAGTTGCTCTTTAGACTTTGTACTTGATTCATTGTATTTGCACTTTAAAGCAAGACAAACTCCTTACAGTCTGCAGTATGACATAGTCGCCGTCAGCAGCAGGCATTGCCGTTGTCCAAAAGCGTATAGCACCAAATGTATACTTACAAAAAATAGGTTGTATCGTATTTTTCTTGA
Source organism: Peronospora destructor (assembly GCA_011800735.1). Taxonomy (NCBI): domain Eukaryota; phylum Oomycota; class Peronosporomycetes; order Peronosporales; family Peronosporaceae; genus Peronospora; species Peronospora destructor. Next base: position 1,573,810 of record WBRY01000001.1, on the reverse strand, counting down.
GATTCACGTACGAAAACATCATGGCGACGCCTCACCACAAGTTTTCGCTCCATAGCGACCATTGCTACGTCACGATCGCCATGTATGCCTTGTTCATACTGTATGCAATTGACCGGCAGTCGTATCTCAAACTGTTGTGCATTGCGACTACAGAATCTCTGAGGACGGGTTTGCGCCGGTAAACGACGTCAAGCAGCTGAAATTTGCCATTTACAACACGCTTAAGACGGTGTTCGGTGTAGTGGGAGCATCGGCTAGTGAGTTCGACGTCTTGGTCTTTAATAAGATGGCTACAGATAGCAGTGAACCCACTACAGCATTGTTGCGAGTTCAGCGTGCTGGACTGGAGACCCTGCGAGGTGCCATCACCATGTGTACAACTGTCAACGGGAAGCTGTGCAAGCTAGAGGTTCTGCACATGGGTGACTCGCTTATGGACATGGCTTCTGGACGGTTTTTGTAGAGATAGGGGGCCAAAACGATAGAGATTAAACGTGGCAGACATGTGACTTACGTATTCAAATGTCAAGCACGTCTCTACAAGTCTGAAAGACTTACACAGCAGCTTCCGGGGCACCGACAACGATGGTCTTCTCAGAAAAAGCTGAGCGCTTGCGGCTGCGTTTGAGCAATACAGTGCGATCGATGGGGCCGTTGTGTGCGTTTAGCCGCATTGTGGAACGCTGATCGCCACCAGAACTTAGAGCATTCTGCATGGACGACATGCGTGAGACACCAGACGTAGCCTGCATGGCTGAGTATAGCGACTGAACCGAGGCCGTAAATGACGGAATCGAAGGTGATGACCGACGCCGTCGCAGCTTTCGTCCGGCTGGTACACGCTGATGCGTTTGGTTGCCCTGCTCCTTCTCATCCTCAATCCGTAGGGTATCGAGCACTTCGTCAGTAAGCGTCGCTCGGTCGAACGCGTTAAGTACAAACTGCCGCAGAGCCAACCGATAGCTGTACTTCTCCAATAGTGCATGTACGTACATCAACAGCACCGGTTCCTCGAACAACTCAGACTTGGATGAACGCAACTTGTTGAGTGAAGCATGTGCCTCCTTCTGTGTGATGTGGTTACTCAGGTCAGCAACAAATCGAAGTACCTCACGCCACTCGTTAGGCATCTTGTCACGCCGGCGTATTAGCAGTCGCTGCAGGGGTGACGCGCCAGGCGTCTGCGTTAATGGACATGACTGCAATGATCTAGACGGTGGCCACAAGAAGAGAGAAGCGCAATTTTGGGGGACAGCAATGGAAGTACGAGACGCATCATGCGGAGCATCCCATCCAAGACGAGCCAAATGCCGCCGACCTGCAAGTGATCGAGCTAGTAAGCCGAGTACGAAGAAGCATGTTCCGCGAATAGATACGAGCGGTGAATCTGTGGCCAGTTTCACAATCATTTCCACAAAGTCTTGTGTATAGTGGCTCAGCAGACTATAACCGCGCGGTGTGGCGGACACGTGACCCAGCGCCCACAGCGCAGCACGCTTTTCAAGCGGCACGCTCGCAGCGTCTCGAAGACATGCAAGAAATTCCGGTAAATGTCCAGATGCGTGCAGAATTTGACAGCCGGCACTAGTTTTTGCTAGCTCACCGTACAAGTGTACCGGCAGCGGCACCGTACGCGGACGAAGAGGCAGCAACTGCAGCGTAAATTCGACAGACTTGAGCATAAGACGTTTTACACTGCCATTTGAAGTGTTGCTACCTGCAGCAGAGTCCATTTCTACACGAAAATTCCACACCGCACGTTCACCAGGGGCGCATAATGAACATAGTGGTGCCGACAAGTATTGGGGTGAGCGCTGTTCAGGTTGACATGAGCTCCAATCCTTGTTCTCGTCCTTTGCTGCGTCCGCTGAAGACGATCCAGTATCGGCAAAGTCCAGTGACGAAGACGTCGTCTCCGAGATGCGGTCCATATTTCCTCCAGCTGAGTTTGACGCCGATCGCGCATACAGCATTTTCTGCTGCGTATCGCTAGAAAGAGTAGATCCACCGCCGCTAGCAGATCCGCTCGTGGGCACGAAACCCCCATTGCTCTGAGGAGGAGGCTTCGTGAATCCGCGCCGGTCAACTGGTTGTGTGCCCAGGAATAAGCAAGCTTGCAATGTTTGTTGTGAATTTACCACAACTGGTTGTGGCATATTGCGCGCGTCCACAACGATCCCTTTCACACGGATCGAGTTCATGCGAAGTTCGTCGCCGATGTCATTCGTCTCATCCTCTTCGCGCATTGCACCATCAATATACGTTTCCAAGATGAGGCTCGACGGGGGTCCACTTCCTGGAGGGCCCACGATCTTTACTTCCATGTTCCACGGCATACGATAAAGCCAGTCCAGACCCCATAGAGAACGATGGCTGTTTCCACCACTAGGAGGCTTAAGCCCAACACCACCGCCTCTCTTCATTGGTACATTCACAGGAATGGGCGTGGGGGAACATGTTTGACGAGTGTTCGTCGAGCTACTACTCGATCCACGTTCACGTCCAGCCGCATCACGATGTAAGCCACGGAAAAGCGCGTGCTCTACGGCATGCACGTACGAAATGTGTTTTTCACGACGCCAGGCAGCAAGTGTGCGCGGAATCCAATCGCCCGTCTCACGGAGAAAGTTTAGTCCCTCAGCAAGCGAGAGCGACCTGAGAAGCAGCGACTCGGCTCTCTTATCCTTGAGTTGAATGAGCTTCATCGGTCGCTTTAGAATCATTGCTAAAAGGCATGCAGGCGTCTCGGCAGCCTCTTCCAGTACACTAAGTGCCGCTTTGGCAACCTCCTCTTCCTGTGTGAGCTGTGTCACCAATGCATCGACACCCCACTTATCAAAATCTGCCACCTCAGAGCGCAACAACGCGCGCAATAAACAGGTCGCATACAGACGCAACGCCTTGGAACCCTCCATCATCCAAGATTGAAGCAGTTTGCGGGAGCTGCCGTCAACCGAGTAATCGAGATTAGCTAGAATAAGACGACACAGGAAGTCATGGCCCTTAGTAGTCCCCATGACATAAAGCCGCTGGAACAAATTAGACTGCTCCATCATCTTCAGACCTTCTTTGCTCGAACTCATCAGTCCCAAAAGCGTGAAGTACTCACGCAGCATTCGCCGCGACACATAATCGGGTGAAAACATACGGGCCTTGAGCACACCGATGTGCGACTCCACTATAGCAGCTTCAGGTCGCGCCTCCAGCTCTAGCGCTGACGAAATCTCTGTAAGCAGTTGACCACGGCGGTCAGTCTTCAAGAAAAGCAAACCTTCAGGGTGGTTTAACAGTAGCGTATACATTTGACAGGCCGGACGCAGATAAGGCACGTGATCTGGTATCCAATACAGGTTGGAAAAATAACCCTTGTTGCCTTGATCGCAACGGAAGAAACCTGACAAACGCTTGAAAAACTTTGTTTTCATAGCTTCCGAAAGCCGCTGCGGGTTTGTAAGTGGGCCCTCCAGCATTTCGGAGATGATATCCCAGTTCCAATTCTTGTAGTTCTTGTCTGTCAGAACGCGTGCACGGTTGTGCATCATGTCCTTAAAGGTGCTGTCATCCATCTGTGCATCGAGCGATTGCTTTAGCTCGAGAACCATCAATTCTCGCGATGTCAAGCTATCCTTTAGTTGTGCCGTCGCACTTTTTGTGCCACGCTGGGCTGAAGGAACCGCTACAGCGTAATTAGCAGAGCCACCGCCAGTTGCGCCAATACCGCCACCACCACTAGATGATGGAACACGCACTACACCTGCAATCTGTTGCAGAGCAAGTAAACTTGACGGCCGATTCGTATCGCGTAGGAGCTCAGATGCCAGCTGTACACCATTAATGCCGCTGCTACCATAAGAGACTAAAGACACACCACGTGTGGCAATGCTGCCAGAATTTGCGCCAACAGCATTAGCCAGCTCGCCCAGCATCTCACTCGCTCGAATCGACTTTTCGCGTTGTAAACGCTCCAAAAGGCTCTTAGCATGGTCTCCAAGGGTCATTGTAGTCGTAGTCGTGAGCGAAGTCGACGATACTAATCGCGGAAGCGCAAGCAAAGACGCACAGTGCTGGTCCGGAAGCAAGCGCGAGGCCATCCTCAGAATATCGGCCAACAGGTCTATCGCTGGCTCAGCCAGTGTTCGAGATGGACCCGTACCTAAAGTCACTAATGCCTCCAAAATACCACAGTGAACCATAGCTAGCAGGACAATGACCGTGTAGTTGTCCAGTAGATTGTGGTTGACTGCAAGCGGCATTTGCTCTGCGCTTGATAGGGTTGTAGGGAGAGCTGGTGCGTCTGCTGCTGCATCTGTTGCCGACTTGTCAAAGCTCGTCTTCTTGTAAAAGATCTCGCAAATAGTAGACAATACTGCTTTCTGTACATCCTCGCCCACCGGTCGTAGCAGCAGTTGAATCAGTGACTGCAGACCTTGTGGATTGCTCGTAAGTACCACCATTCCTGTCCACGAGCGCATCATAGTAACAATGGCGTTTCGACTCGCCATCCATCGTTGTCTTCGTTCATTGCCCGCTGGCAGATCCGTATCTGTAAATGGTGCCATAAGCACTTGTGAATCCACAAAAGGCTCAACAAACTTGCGTGTCGACGGCTCATTCAAAATCAGCAGCAGTGTCATAAGCAGTGAGTCGGCAAGATCTTGGAAGGACGGCTCCAAAATCGCATCCACTAATATCTTGGTGCCATTGGCCTCCGCTACAATCTCCACATTCAACAGCGTCAACTCTCGCAGCGTCTCCAAACACACTCGCCGCATATTGTCGTCTTTGTGTCCTGCAATGGCCGTCAACGACGTCACGAGACCCGTCGGCATCTGAGCAGCATCGATCTCCATCACCCTCCGCACCACCTTTAGAGCTTGCACCCGCTCCGCCAAATGTTTCTGCTCACGCTCCAACGAGCGCACAACAAACACCGGTAAGTTCAGGTACACAAAGTGTTTAATGCCTCCGCTGCTACTGATAGAATAGCGCAGGGCTCTCAGCGCCCCTGCGCGGGTGGATGAGTCGGAATCGCACACCAATCGACGCATGGCCTTCATGAGCCGCTCCATGGGGAAGCTATCAAGCAGCAGCGGGTCATTTTTAAGCTCCTGTTCATACCAAACAATGTGTTTTAGTTAGTTATTGGGCTGCAAGGGGAGTAAGAACGTGAAAATTCCAAGTCACGTACATAGCAGACGCGACCGGTGCTGTCAAGTTTTGACTTGCGATCGAGAGTACTGCGCTCAATGAGCGTGCAGATGGCGGCCAAGCTGCTGTCTCCATGCGAAGCCAAGCTGCTGTCTCCACGCTGTGTCGCCATGCTGAGGTCGAGGCACCACTTGCGTTACAGTCTGAAAAATGCAAGTTGGTTTTGTTTCACCCAAATAGTGTATACATTTAGATACGTGCTAGAAAGAGCGCTGTATTCGATTCTAGAGTTACGTAGCATACCATCTTGCCTTGTCTCAAGGGTTTTAAATCCTGTTCGGATAATCTGGGATCAAACTGTGAGTCGCTGACGCTGAAAAACCCAACTTTTGGGTCTTTGAATTGACTGGATCGATGGCAACCGTGGGGATGAACCGACTGTTGCGTAGCATGGCGGCGCTGACAGTGTCGCCTGCTCCTCGCGCTACTCTAGTGCGTGTGGCAAGCACGCAGACTGCCGCCGTACCGATCAACTTGTCTCTGGCTAAGGAAAGGCCAATGCCGCCGCCGCGCGTGATCCCTGCAGCGCAGGACGTTAACGTGTTGCCGTCCGGCGATCTGGAGCTGCAGCTGCTATCGCTATCCGAGGACTCGCAGGAGCTAGGCACTGTTACCATGGATGGTGAGGTGTTTGATGCGCCCGATCGCGTTGACATCCTGCAGCGCGTAGTGCGCTGGCAGCTTGCGTGCCGTCGTGCCGGCACAAACAAAACCAAGACGCGCTCTGAGGTGAGCGGCTCGACGCGCAAGCCGTGGAAGCAGAAAGGATCAGGCCGCGCCCGTGTGGGTGATATTCGTGCGCCACAGTGGCGCGGAGGTTACCGTGTGCACGGTCCTGTGCTGCGCGACTTTTCGTACAATCTACCCAAGAAGGTGCGGGCCATGGGCCTACGCGTGGCATTGTCTACCAAGCTACGTGAAGGAAAGCTCGCTGTCGTCGACTCGTTGGATATTGATGTACGTTGCTGTCTGTTGCTCTGTTGCTGCAGAGTGGTTGGTGATGGTGTGTCTTTATTGATGTGAGCAGGTTACCAAGACGAAGGATATGAAGAAGCTGCTGGGTGGCCGTGGATGGGACCACGCGTTGTTTGTTGGTGGTGAGAAAGTAGATTCGCGCTTTGTGCTGGCTACGCGTAACATCCCGCATGTGGACACGATGCCGCAGAACAAGATCAACGTCTACTCGATTCTGCAGAAAGACTTGCTGATTATCACGAAGGACGCCGTCAAGTATATTGAGGAGCGTCTTCACGTTGACTAGAGCAGTAGCAGCAAGTTGACGGAGAAGTACAGACAATCAGGAGAGTGAGAGAGGGCAAACGAAGTTACAGAGAGAGCGTGACAACGTTCGGAAGGAATGCTCCCTCTTTCATTCTTTCCTGTACTTTAACAACTTGTCCTTCATACTTCGTTCGAAGGCACTTCCCTGAGATCAAGTGCCGTTGTAAGCACTGGCTGCTTCACTGAAGCGCGCAGTCGCTCTTCTACAGGTGCTGGCTCACTGACCTCGATAGCAGCCGAGTCGCAGGCGTTCAGCAAATGTGCCTGACCCAAAAACTCCTTGGCTTCCGTCAGTTCAACCGTCAGTGCCTCACGCTGCTTGGCCATAGCTGTTTCAAGTTCTTCTCGCTTTGTTCGATAGCTGTGGCCATTGGTCAACACCTTCGTCAGCGCTTGCTTGATTATGCGACTCTCACGCTTGATCTCCGCCAAGTCATTCACACTGGCTCCTGCTGCAGGCTCGAACTCGCCTACAGCCATGCGCTCCAAGTGCCAACCCTTTAATTTGTTCATCCGAGCGCTGGGTGCGCTCAGGTCCAGAATTTCATGGAAATTGTCATCATTGCAGCGTTTCTACATGGATGTTGTCAATCATTGTTGCGTCGGATCTGCAAGCGCTAAAAGACGTACGTCGTACACTGCCGCGAGCTCCATCCACCTTCCTTCCAGGTCGTTTCGCGTGTAGAGATCGCACAGCTTGCAGATGGAGGCAGCGGCGGAAACGCATTTGGCTGCTCCATCGTCCTTCCCCTTGCTTCGCTGTAGCATGATTACGGCGTCTGATTCAAATATGCTAGATATCTTAAATGGTACTTTCAAGTATGTTATATTGTAGATCAATCGTACTATGACACCGGAATAAAAAGGAAAAGTATTTTTCAATCTGTTGCGAGAAATGACTGCTGGTAAGTGCAAGTATTTTTTAGTCCATGTATATTTTACACATACGTATTTGCACAATTTTGCTGGTTCGTGTGTCAAAATGCGATGCCACTACGAGGTGCTAGGCGTCGCACGTGACGCTTCGGCCATGGAGATTAAGAAGTCCTTTCGATTACAGGCAAAACGTTGGCATCCAGACAAGCACCATCAAAATGGGGTCTCGAATGGGGAAGCGACAGAGATGTTCCAGATCATTCAGAACGCCTACGAAGTGCTCAGCGATCCACACGAGAAGAAATGGTATGACGAGCACCGAGAGCAGATTCTGCGCAGCGAAGACAAAAGTGATGACGAGAACGAAGACGCGTTTGACCTGTTTCAGTACTTCAGTGCGTTGATTTATTCGGGCTTTGGCACGGATGAAAAGAGCTTCTATTCTGTGTATGGCGAACTCTTTACCAAGGTGTGTTATGATGCAATTTAATGCGATGTTTTTGGTGTACTAATGGTGATTATGTGGATAGATTGATAGATTGGATAAGGATGCTGGTGCTGGTTTACAATCTGAAGCTGCGCCGGAGTTTGGAGATGCTAACACGTCGACGGAAGATGTCAATTACTTTTTTCAGCACTGGAAGAGCTACACAACGCAGCGCAGTTTTGCATGGACGGACGAGTACAAAACAGCTGATGCACCGACGAGATTGGTGAGACGAGTGATGGAAAAGGAGAACATGAAGCTACGGGATGCAGCTAAGAAGGCGTTTACTACCGAAGTGCGCAAGCTCGTGGATTTTGTATGTCGTCGGGACCCGCGTGTGCGAGCATTCCAGAAGCAAAAGCAGCGAGAAAAAGAGCAGCGACGCATAGAGGAAGAAGTGAAGAAACGCGAGAAGCAGGCGGCGTATGATGCTGAGCGACGATCATTCCAGGAGCAACAGGAAAAGCTCTGGGCTGATGGCAGCATGGAGACTAGCCGTGTTAATGACAGAGACATTGAGCAGGAGCTCAAAAAGCTCCGGAAAAAAATGAATGCCGACGTGCTTATATGCGACTTGTGCAGTAAGGCCTTCAAGTCTATAAAGCAGTTACGAAATCACATAACGTCGAAGAAGCACCGCGAGAGAGAGAAGGAGCTTGGTCTTATGAGCGATCTTAACATTTTGGATGATGAAATGGATAGAGAACTACAGGAGGAGCTTGTTGCTCTCGGTAAGGTCAAGCGTGAGGCAAATGGTGAAAATGATACGTCTATTGAGTTGTCCGTAGACGTTAGGCAGGATGATGCCAAGGATGACAATGCCGAGAACGACGATGCTGAGCAGCAGGAAGGAAACGAAGAAGCTGTGCATTGGAAGGCAGAGACTGATCTTGTGCGACTTGAAAAGGAGCAGAAGGCCGCCGAAAAGCGCTGTGAACGCAAAGCGATACGTAAGAATAAGAAGAAGGAGACTGTAGCGAACATTGTGAGCAGTGCGCGCTCGAAAAAGGAGAAGGAGGACCAGGAGGAAAATCAGCGTAGTCGAGGTAAAAAGAAGGGCGGCAAGAAGCAAAGGTAAAAGATATTATCGAAAAAGCAGGAGCTAGGTAGGTATTGCCACCAATCCTGCAAATCCAGGTCTAGCCTGCTTTGCCTTCTCTAACGTGTTTGCGTGAGTTGTTGAATGCTTCCAATCGCCCGCGCCTCTTGAGCTCATAGGCTATAGCGTAGGAAAAGATGACTTTCTATGCTGCCTAGCTGAAGACTTCTAGCCTCATGCATGCCATAATTCGAAAACTAGATTCACAGGCCCGGCCACGACAGGCCGAGCACCTGGTGCAGCAGAAAATCAAGGTCCTGGCGTACTTGCACACTCGTCAACAGACTGGCGAGCACTAGCTACTGAGAAATTTGCCCATTTGTGCACAAACCGGGGAGCTATCCTGGACTTCGATAATGAACAAGAAGTGGCATTGCTCACTCGATGTCGGTGGACGTGCTGTCAAATGCTTGTATGTCGCAGTGTGCGACTGCTAAAGCAAGCACGCGAGCCGTAGACGATGCCACCGAACAAGAACAGCACGTTTAGCACCAGCACAATCACAGGGGAGTTTAAAATGTGCTTTGTCTCTCGATGTCGGATTGGCCAAAACTGCTTTTGTCCTGGCTTCTCAACCTTCACGTACAATCTGACGTGCTAATGATGACAACGATGGTTCATACGCATTGCTATGCGTATGAACCATTCTGCAGCTGTTAATAATGGCGAAGATTCTTAAGTGAATAAATACTTGCCAGGAACCAGCCACGAGTGTATGTTGACTGCGGGTAAACTTTTTCCGAGCTGGCTTCGCTCGCTTTTACACGTAAGTCTTGCTCTTTGGATGGTCATTCACGTCCCGAGCGAGCTCCAGCAAAGCAACAGTGGATCCAGCGGGGTCGGCTCTAGCAACGCTGCTTGCATCCAATCCTTGGCTCCTCGATCTTGCTGTTGCACTCCCAGACGTTTCTCACTTGCACCCGCAGCTTGTTCACATAGACTAGAAGTGGCTTATAGGCCGCTTCGGCTAACATCAAGGCCAGTGCGGAGATGGCGCCGAGCCAAGAGCCGTCGCAGTCACTGGCAATGAACGGATCAATTAAGCTGCGCAAAATGCGCGTCTTTGATGTCTGGCGTTTAGCCGCAAGCACAGACAGCGTTGTCTCGGTCGCTCACCGGTGTGCCCAAATAAAAATAGCGTCCCCAGTGTCAGAAGCTGCGCGTGGCATCGTCAATGTCAAGCAAAGACCCCACGATGAACCACATGAGCTTCGCTACGAATGGGTCCGACAGCAGTGTTTTGAGCGATGTGGCAGGAGGGTCCTACAGCTACAAAAGCGCGATCGATGTGGACCGATCTCATGCTAGAAGTCACTGTAGCGAGAAGAGTGAGATCTCTACACAGCACAACATGCCGGTTGTCGTACGAAGACTTGTAGGCACCTTTCTCAACGACGATGAGATAGAGTTGCTCAAGTCCATAACGCTACGGATGAACAAAATGAAATCGCAGACGAGCATTTTCACGAAGATTCTGACAGATTGTTCGTGAAAATGCTCGTCTCCATTATCACGGAATCAGAATAAGTTGAAGAACGTCTACTCGCCAAGATTTTTGACCAAGGGTGCCCGTGTAAACAGCTTAGCGGTGGTAGTTTCAATAACACGTTTCGATCATGCAATTGAAGTTTGGGAGCGCTGCAAGCAAGATGCTACCAACTGCCACCTTGCTTCGGTCATCCAGCTCTTTAGCACCGTCAACCTATGAATCTCAAGAGTCGGCCCAGTAGGGCTTCTTATCTCAATAGAAGTTAAGTAAGTCGTCGTTGAAGAACTTGAACTCTCTTGTTTAGTGCAAATACAAAAGTGAATATATTTAAAGGTCCTTAGTTCGCTTGTGCTACTTCTAAGCCTAGTGTTCTAGTGTTGTAGAAGCTTCTACCATGACGTCATCGAATGTCGTCATTAACCGTCGTCGGTTGTCTACACGTAATCTTGGCTACAGCTTCAACACTTGCAGCAGCTGAAAGAGGCGTCTGTTCAACATGTTCAACACTCCCACTCGACTCGTTAGCTGCTGCACTTTGGATTCCAAGTCGATCCCAAAGAACTTCAAACTGCACAGCTGCGATGGCCTTAGTCATCATATCTGCCAGCATGTGTCGGGCATTATTCCAGAACGACCTCGCCAGTTCGACCTTCTCACGCACAAAATGGTAGCGGATGTCGATGTATTTTGTTCGTTTATGGAACTCCGGGTTCTTGGCTAGAGCGATAGATCCTTGATTGTCTTCAAACATCTTGATCGCTTGGTCACTTGCCATCTCACCAAGTTCCCATAGGAACACCTTGAGTCACACTGCTTCTTGGGTGGCTTCTGAAAGCGCCATTTACTCTGCTTCGGTCGATGATAGAGCCACTGTCAGCTGCTTCTGGCTTTTCCAGCTGATGCATCCTCCGTTCATAATAAACACATAGCCACTAGTACTTCGTCTTTGTTCAATGTCGCCCGCCCAGTCCGCGTCGGAGTATCCGCAAATATCGTTGCCGTCTTTACGCGTAAATTCGAGGCCGAATGTTGAAGTCGCTTGAACGTAGTACCTAAGTACACGTTTAGAGCTTGCCAATGAGTCGGGCATGGGTCGGATGCAAATTGAGATAGAACTCCCACTGCCGCGGCAAGATCCGGACGTGTAGCAACCCATGAGGCCACCGAAAGCACTACAGTATGGAACGTTGTGCATAGTGTCCTCATGCTTGCATCCTTGTTCACACATAATATTAGTGAGCTTTAGACCTGGATCTTGAGGCGTCTTCACTGGCTTGCTATCACGGATGCCGAATTTGGTCAATACAGACTTGAGTAGTTTGGTTTGACTCAAGCAATGCTTCACAGCTGCTGGCCAAGATGAGGCCGTCCACGTACAGCACCACGAAAATCATGTCTTGATTGTTTCACTTGGTGTATATGCAATGGTCTGATTCGCACTTCTTAAATCCCATCTGGATGATGAAGTCATCGATTGTCTGATTTCACATGCGTGGTGACTGTTTCAATTCGTGGTCTCAGAAGGGACCTGGGGAGGGGTTAGAGGTTTTTCTTCCAGATCACCATCGTGATCTTCCTCTTTAGTTTTCTTCTCGTCTGCGTCCCTCCCAAAACGCTGACGATCTGGGGATCCTTCTTGTTTTTCGCGCGTCTGCGGCGATCCCTCTTCCGCTGACGCTTCAATCCCCGGTTCTATCTTGATCTTGACATCTTCTCCAGTGGACTCACGGTGAAATCCAGAGTCACCAGAAGATCCGGGCACGCGCACCATTGTGGCGTAGTGCAATCACAAATTTGACGATGTGATCACCACTAACCAACGGCGCCCAGACGACCGACTACGGAGGGGGTACCCCGATTCCGTGTGTAGTATTTTCTTGCCTTCCTTACCTTGTGTACCCGTCGGCAGGGCGGGTTGCACTCTTCTCGGTGACTTAGAGGATGTCGAGTCTTGATTGGGTTTGGGGATATGAACGATTGCGTGGAAATTCCTCACGAGATCGCAGGTTACTTGGGCGCTCTTGTTGAGTCGCCGCGATCTACCCTTTAGATCGCTTCCTTGTCCACCGGCTTGTCTTCTGACCACTTGATCTCTTGGTACCGGGGCCTTGCCTTTACTTGTTTGCTGCGTCCAGTCGCAGTTTGGGAGGAGATTGAGAGTCGCTTGAACCCTGGCCAAACAATCCAAGGGTGTTGCTCCTTCTGTAGACGCTGTCGAAGTTCTTGACGTCGGGAGGCCAAAGATCCTGCCCGAAAGAGAGAAGTCGACGCGTGTGTTAGAAGTATAATTGAAATCTGTTTAATGTTAACCAATAAAAGCTAAAACCTATGACTATGCCTTTCTATACGATAGTATATGCCACGTGTCCAGTATCTGTTTGCCGAGACAAACCTAACCACCATATGGGTCGTCGATCGCGATCTGATACTGATCGATGATCTGATGCTGATCGACGATCGAGAAATAATGTCACTTTGACCCACATATCACGTTTGAAGGGTCTAGGGTGCGACAGGTACTGATCGGACCTAACGACTCGACTTCTGATTGGTCAATTAGTCCACGATCAGTATTAAGTCCTATTTCTCTTGAGCCACTTCTCCACAAGTCTGCCTTCGACTCTGTGAAAAAGAGCTTGTCTGAGGCACCATACTTGATTCACTCGGCTTGACAGGCATCTTTGCGTCCTTCAGCATGCCGCTGGTCACTATCTTGTGAAGAACATTAAGTGGCGCGTGACCCATACGCGCGTGCATATTGATGGCTAGTATGTTGGTCGCCGTGTTTGCCGACCGTTGCGGCGTCCGAAGTCAGTATAGTCCATCGACGAGATCCGCCGTTGCAACCACTTGCGTTGAATTCTTGCGCGCCACATGCTTTACCTTGAGGTCGTCGAACACCACTTGAAATTTTCCATTCTTGTTAATCTGCGGCACTGATAGCAGGTTCTTGCTCATACTTGGTACAAACAGCGCGTCCTTGATCTCGATCTCGCGCTCTTCTCCATTGGGAAGAACCACCTTTTTAATGATGGTTCCCACACCCTTGATTGCAGCTTTGCTGCCATCGGCCACCGACAGTTCGCCTTCCTCCCACTCGTTGAGACTTGCAAACTTGGCCTTGTCATTGCAGATGTAGTGCGTTGCGCCACTGTCGATCGCCCACATCCCCGGCATGTTCTTGCCGGTTGATAGTCCACACTCAAGCGAAACTGCGAAGGTGACTCGACCATCCTGCTCGCAGTCCTCTTCACCGCGCCAGTGGACATTGTTGGCCCCGCGTCCACGACCACTGCCGCCGCGTCTTAGGCCCTTGTTTTCAGCTTTCTGCTTGTTCCAGCACCGTTCCACCGTGTGCCCCAATTTTCCGCAGTATATCTATTGCTGCTATTCACGATCGGCACTGAACGCCTTGGTGGCGTCTTCAGTTTTCACCGATGCCTTCTCCACGCATTGCCGCTTGACGTGCTCGTTCGTCAGCACCTTCACCACATCTTGCGTACGCAGCTCGGTACTGCTCATCTCCAAGTTCGAACCCCGTTCTCGAAACTCTTCGATAGACTAAGTAGCAAGCAGATCGCAATGTCTTCATCCTCCATCTTGACGCCGATGCTGCTGAGCTTGGCGCCGATGTTCAAGACATCGTTGCAGTGATGCAAGACGTTGCCGCCTTCCGCCATCTTCATGCTGAAGAGCTGGCGCTTCAAGTAGATGCGCCCAGCCTTCTGCGAACATGCAAATCTGTCCGACTTTAGTTCGCAGGCACCACGCACCATAAAGAGGCCTTATACACGATAGCGTTCATGCTATGCATGCAATTTTGTAAAGACACGCCAATCCATGAATTTCTGACGACAGCAACTATTGGCTACAGCCAGATTTAGAAAGAGGCATTTGTTGCAGGATGTCTGGTAGTTCCTAAGCCGCGCTAGCCACGCCGGTGCTCGATCGAGTCAGATGATGACTGTGCGAGGCTGGCCATCTGCAATGGCGCTCTCAAGATTGTCCGGCTATGTTGATGCAGCATAGCAGCAGACGTGTACCGTCATTTATGTCCTTATAAGCCGCTCAAGCAGCCCGTTTGTCTGAAGTGCGCGGTCGCCAGAGCGACGGTGCGTGTCATGGGGTATAGTTGTCGGAAGGTGTAGCCATTCCGACCATTCTCGCGACTCGTCGAGGCGGCGATTATGGGACGGTACATTACTTACACCTACCATATGGGATCCCGGCGCGGTGGTTACGTGTCAGCTAGGAAACCACTCAAGAAAACGACCAGGCAAAGCACAAGAGGCACAGGACAGGTAAGCTATAGGAGTAAGAAGGAGCTAACTGTGCATGCATAATATACTCACTTTGACTTCTCAAGCAACATCCACTTCAGCGATTAACAGTAGCCCCCTTAATGACCGCTTTCGCGGTCCATCGAGCTGACTTGTGATATTGTCCAAGCGTTGACAACGCGTGGACTGGCTTGAGCTTGAGGGCCACAGCCAAATGTCAGAGATCATCTTGTCAGCCTGAAAACTGGTCTTTGCAGAACTGGAGATCCTTTTACGAATCTGAAAGTAAAGTATATGCAAAAGCCAGCTGCAAGAACCACTTGTTCCAGCCGCACGATTGCCTTCAGCTAAAAGTGATTATGTCGATACCGCTGATGCTGATAGCCTTGCTTGAGAAACAGATGGCTATTTATATGAAATGTAATGCTGGAACTAGCACCGCCAATACGCGTCGTCTTATTTCACTACGCGCCACATTTAGTAGCGATTGAAGAAATGCAAAGCTTTAACGTTACGAAACGTACGAGCACTTTTTCAAAACAACAAATACAGGTATTATATGTAGTCAAGCAACGAACAACAATGTACATGTTACACTACATACTCTACCCCAGTCAATATTTTATGAAACGAATTTCAATCGACTGGCTCGACATCCTGTCTATGCACGCAAGTCGCCCCGCCGTGATACGGTGGGACATTTGTCGCCTTCGACGGCCAGCAATGTCTCTCCCATTCGCCACTCCGCCGACGCGTCCCGAGCGTGGTCTACCAAGTCTCTCAGTCGTCTATCAAGTCGATTTGCCATCGTTGCTACTACTAAGTGACGACCCAAACGTCGCGACAGGCTTTTGTACACCCAACGTGCTCTAGATTTCCGAGCAGAAAAACACGTAAAAAACTGGCGAAATGCGAAATCTTCGGACGCTCGCAGCGTTTGTGATAACGTCGTTTGCTGTTAGTGTTGCAGACGATGTTTGTACCTTTCCAGAGCGGAACACGCTCTCAAGCAGCTGCTATGAAGCATGCAAGTCCTCGCTCTGTGTGAATTACGCTCCTTCGACTGCAGAGAAAGGGAGCAAGTCGAGCACCGACGGCAGTTTCTTTTATAGGGGCTGTGCGACGGCCAGCATTTCTACATGCAAGACAAAGGTAACCTCGAGCAAATGTGAGATGCAGTGTCTGGTGGATAAGCCGAATGCCTGGAACAACCCGCACTGGACGCTGACTATCGCACAGCCACAGAGCGATAAGGCAGACACTGCAGTCTTTCAGAATATTGACGACTTGAAGCTGCCTTCAACTTTGCAGAATTTGTACGTGGAGCTCGATGGACTTTGTGTTATTACGCGTGGCAGCTCATTTTTGACGCTAATTGTGGTGACCTGTTGTAATTTCGTAGGACGATCGTCGGTGCGACTGCAAGCTCGCAGGTCACTGTCCCGCTCTCTTTCTCGTCGAACGCTTTTCGCAGCGGCACATCGCTGCAGCAAATGTCCGTATTCATGAGAGATAGCTGTGGCATTATGAACGCAAGCTGACATTCTTTTTTTGTTGCTTTAATTCCAGCGTAATTTCCGACGTTAGCATTGGGGACATGCTGACGAATATCTTTCCGGAATCTCTTAAGTCGCTGTAAGTTTTGTCTTTTCTTCGCTGTCATGGACACAATCTGACATGTGTGATTCGTTATCGTAGTATTATTCAACGAGCAAAGCTTACTCAATTTGACCCACGTGGTCCGCACGCATTCGCGTCGGTGTCCATCTTGTAAGCACTTTGAACATATTCACCGATGATAAGGTTCTAACGCTGAGATTTTGCTTATCATAGAGACCTACGCGAAAATGATCTGTCCGAAATTCCCACTATTATTTATGAAATGCGCAGCTTGTCGGCTTTGTATTTACAAAGCAACGCCATTTCGGACGCCCACGTCACTCTGCCTCAGCTTCAGTATTTACGAGAACTGCCCGTGTTTGAAGCCAATTTGACAGTCCATGGAAATTGCTCCGAAGGCTACGAAGCTGTGTCGTGGGCTGACAAAAGCGTGTGCTACACAAACGGTGTTGGCCTCGACAGTATTAACAGCTCTGGTTCCAACGAAAAGAGCACTACCTCCACGGCAAGCGAGAACGATAGCAGCTCTGTGGTGTTATTTGTTGTTTTAGGGCTTACGCTCTTCATAGTTCTGGTTGTGGTTGGCGGTGTTGTGCTTCTGCGAAGGTGGAAGCAAAAGACAGCAAAGGAGCACCATGATTCGCTTGCGTTGGGTGACAGCAAAAGCAAACGCAATTTAACGGGCTTTCGTGCACTGCTGGGAGTGTCCATCATGACTCAGTGTACCGACTTTGAGGCATCGCTGAACGAGTATAATACTGGAGATGGACTTCGCAAGACTGTATTCAGGGAAATCCCGGCCGCCGATATTGTAACGCTGAACCAGTTATCAATTTCTGGCCCCGTGACCGTCTCCCTGGCAAAGTATCGTACACAATTGGTTCTTGTGACTAAACTACAGACTAGCGACGACGATGTGGAGGCAGCTTTGGAAATGGTTCCTATGTTATCACAGATGCGTCACCCTCAGCTTCTCTCGGTTACTGGACTTGTTTGGGACGAACGCCTTTCGATGACTGCTGTGTGTGAATATATGACGCTGGGAACGCTAGAAGCATACCTTCGAGGTTCTGGCTCTGCGCTCAACTGGGCGAACTTTAAGATGAAAGCAGCAGTTGAGATAGCGCATGGGCTCATGTACCTGCACAACAAGCACACGGTGACTTACGACGGGCTCAATGGCAGAAGCGTGTTCGTGGACCCGAAGAAGGGCTGCAAGTTAAACCCAGTACAGGCAGCACTTCCTACAAGCGGATCATCTCCTTACAGTAGCCAGTCATACTACCGCCGA
The DNA here is from genome assembly GCA_011800735.1 of Peronospora destructor. Classification (NCBI taxonomy): domain Eukaryota; phylum Oomycota; class Peronosporomycetes; order Peronosporales; family Peronosporaceae; genus Peronospora; species Peronospora destructor. Next base: position 1,556,179 of record WBRY01000001.1, on the reverse strand, counting down.
TGTGACTCCACCAATAAAGCATTTTTTGCTCCTGAAATTTTGATTGGCGAGCCCTCTCGACCATCATCGGATATGTACGCGTTTGGTGTGCTACTTGCACATCTTGACACATGCCAAACAGCGGATGAAATGATTCGAAGCTCGTGGAGAATGCGTACACACATCGGCGACTTCGATACTGACAATGGCACCCTTCTTTGCACTGACGGCACGGTTGTATCCACAAATACTTATGAGAGTGAACCAGATGACTCACGGAGGCGCACCACCCAGTTTGAAGGTTTGCCAAGCGCACACAGCTTGCATGCACTGCACAGCTCCCGTAGCCTCAATCTGGAGGAAACCCGACGACGGACCACTCCTCTGCTGGGTGCCCACAACAACGATAACACAAGCTTTATGAGTATGTTTGCATTCACACCCAGCTGTCCCATGATGGTTCGAGAGCTTGCAGTTGCGTGTCTTCAGTACGATCCATCGCTACGTCCTAGCGCGTCTTACATTGCGGCCATGCTGCACATCTAGGAATGCTAAAACTCCAAATGTATAGTACCGTATCACGCGTTGATTGATTGTTTTGTTTTCAATCCAGCACTAACACGGGTGACGTTCATCCCTGTCGTCGGGTCCCATCAAGATGATGGCATCAACACGTTCCGACTTCGAACAAAGGTCATTTCAGAAATTCTTTCATGGGGTTGTCATTTGAATGCTCAGATATACGCAATGGCGAGAATAGCAAATATGGTGAAGACATCGTTAACCCATGTGCAATCTGTCTCGAAGATATGGAGGAAGACTTGGCAGCCTTGGTGTGCGGCCACGTGTTTCATTACACGTGTGTCGCACATTCTCTTGTAAGGCGTCCAGCTTGCCCAGTTTGTCGACGTCAAGCTAGCCGCCAAGTTCGCTTGTACTTGTCCATTGGAGCTAGGGAGAAAAGAAGCCCATTGAACGGACCTCCATTTCACAGCAATCGAGGTGGTAGCTTCAAAGCAAAACTCAATACTAATTGTAACGGGCCGACTCAAACTGTCTCGCGGCTGTCCGAGCGTATGAGAGAAATGAGGGTTGAACTAGATCATGTGAAAGAGATTCAGCGTATGACTTCGAGCCACTCGTTCAGACTGGAGAACAAGTTGGTGCGCCTTCGACAGCAGCAAGAGCAGACCAAGCAACAGATGCAGCATATTCAGCAAGAATTGGACAGGGCGAATGCAAAGTTGAGGAGATCGCAGCGAATCGGTAATCCTTTCAAAGGCTGTGTAGAATTGTATCCTCTAACATTTCAATGCTTGTCCAGCAACCGCAAGCTACACCAGGTGCAAGGAAACAAAACAGGCGAACGTTGAGCTTGAGCGCAAAGTTTGCACGACTGCTGACCGGATGCTAGCGAAGATACGAGAACGCCAGCGTACGTGCTGCCCAAGCTGCGCATGCCAGTGGACCGAGATGAAGCACATCGCTCTTGAGTTTATAACCACAGCTGGATTCATCCCTTGCTGCCAGCGCCATGGCGGTCATGTAGTCATAAGGGACGTTGGTGACAGATTTGCACAACACCATCGCCACGCTCAACGTTACAACGTTCAAAGACCGAGTTGTCAGTGATCTCCAGAGCAGTGACCCGTAACTTCCGACATTTAGATAAAAATTATGTGGATTAAAAAACCTAAAAAATAAAATTTGCGCTGAGGTTAACACACAACGTTACGTGGTCGCACTCAAACACACCAGGTACTCTACGTAACGTTGCTCGAACAGCGGACACGATGCGCGCGTTGTCTAAGAGAGAAAACGATTTCGCAACAATACGGAACGCAGTTGCGTTATCTAATCAATGCTTGTATCGAATATTGCACTATAGTGATGGCAACGCTATTTCGCCACTGAAGAAGCGCCACATCTGTGATGCCCTTCTCAATTTAAGTCTCGTCTTTTAGTGCCATCAGGCAACCCAGCAAATTACAAGGAAATTTGATTACCGCCTTTTCTACAAGCTCGAAGTGCGTCAAAGTTATCGTGACAATAAATATTCAACGCGCCTCCCTACTCCTTCGGCCACGAGCCTCCAATGTGTATGGAGCTGGCGTATGTCTCCTATGTTTCTCTATGCACAATTCAAGCGGGGCCACCATCATCGTTCTTTTGATTTTTGCAAAGCACTAGCATCGATAGCTTGATGCAGAGAGCACACGTTGCCGTTGCGCTCGTACGCAGGTTTACGACAGCCTTCAACGACACATCGTTTGCCTGCATAAAAATGTGTGATAAACAGACAAGTCCATACAGCTCTAAACAGTCACGATTTCTAGAAAGTCACAACTCATACAGCTTACCTCCTCCGTGAGCCCAACAAAGACCGTGAGAGACTGCCGTCTTGATACAGTTTTCTTCACTGCATTTGCGGCCTGGCCAACAAAGCTTGAGTTAGGAATGAAATCTCACTACAATGGAATCCACAACAGCTCCTATACCTCCACCGTGAGACCAGCAAACTCCGCGAGACTTGGCACGGTTCTCGCATCCAGCCATCGTGCACTTTGTGGAGCCACCTACACATGTTAATGAGCAATATTTGAGCAAATCATGAAGCCGCCTTTCCGGGTTATGCTTACCGTGCTTCCAGCACACGCCCAAATTTTTGGCACTGCTCGTGCACCCAACGACAGCGCATTGCTTGCCGCCCTGTTATGAGGTTGTGTATTACATAGCACATGCTCATGAATTTTTGGCTCAAATAGTGCAGATGAATTGCTAGAAAGAGACGACAACAAATTAACTTACACCGTGACCAATACAAAGTCCACGATTTACCACGTAACGCGTACAATTGTCAAACTTGCAAATACGCGACTTTTTCATAGCAGCTTTTGCTCCTGCAGCTGCAGTAACAGGAGCTGGCACGTTTCCAAACCTGTTCTCCATCGTGGAGACACTTGAACGAACCTCGAGATTAGCTGCAAACGCATCAAGATGAATGAAGCCAGCAAACGCGTGATCAATCTGTGCAAACGCTGATATCTCCATTTGCAAATCCAGGCCTTCGTCTGCAATGTTCAGCGTAACGTACCAAAGCTTGCGCTAGTCAAATGGGCCTGATCCTCGACCGTATTGCTACCCAAGATGAAGGCGAGCGAGCTCTTGCTGGCTGCAGCAGCCGTAACGTCATCCCTATTCATAATGGCTGCCAGTCGGTGTCTGCTTGCAGCGAGCTCCAGCGTTGGCGCTGGTACGGGTTCCCGCCTGGACTCGTCTGCCGATGCCACTTGCTGCAGCCATGTTGCGTTCATATCGACGTTGTCGTCGTTGGTTAAGGAGTTATTCATGCAGGGAGACGAGGGCTTAGCAGCAGCATCCACGGGCTGAGATAGGGACCAAAGGGAACAGACAAACAAACCCTAATACAGTACTCGACTGCGACACCACCTGTGTTTGTTATATTCTAAGGCCGCCTAGTCCGACAGCCAGGAGCAGCCGCATTTTTTATATCTGAATAATCAAGCGGATCTCGTCGATGCTTTAGAGCACGTCTGTATAGCGCACCAGAGAAAAGCCTTGCACAACTGCGTTAATTGCTCGGTGTCGCTTCACTGGCGTCGGTAAATGGGATCTGTGCGATACAGTACTGTTCGCCTTGACTTTGTATGGGGGCCCGACGGATGGCTTGTCCCTCGATACAAAAAGCAAGTTAATGCAGGACCGGGCTCGTCTTTGGCGATCGCAGCAGATGCCCAGTTTAGTATGACAGGCTCTTCATCTGTCTTCCAGCCCAACCTAATGACTGGAGACTGGAATTCTCTCTCTTTCTCTACTCAAACGAACGAGGAAGGAATGCAAATGGAGATGCTGCATTTCGCCGCCTGCCGTTTTTTAACGTTTCGATTAGCCGAACAGGATTAGAAGGAATCATAATCGACCCATAGACTTAAAGTCGCTCAATTGTAGGACCAGCCTCCAGCAACCCTTACCTCCAGGTACATCTAGCAACACATGTACACCGAACAGTCAATTACTCCTAGACGGTGAGAAATGTTGTACATAGCCGGACGGATCAACTAATGCTCTCCAGACAGGCTCACATGCAAGAACACTTTTTTGTCAAGATTTCCTTCTATCATGGCTTAGGTGCTTGATCACCGTTAAATTTGCCCACTCCACCTTACGCAAACAATTAACGTAAAATTTGCGTGAACATGAGTTGCGTAACGAAAAACAAACAGGCGCACGCTGTCTGTAATGACCCCATCTGTTTATGCAGTCGTGTCGCGTCACGTTTATATGAAAGCAGAGGAGTCAAACCTAGGCATGCCAGGTATCGCTTTCGTTTTATTTTTTACATTGAAAGAGTGCATTGTATCTAGCAGGCCTAAAGGATGGCGTCAAAGCTGACAATGTACATGCGACGCTTGCCTCTATAGAGCTTTGTCGAGCGAGAATTTACAGCTTGATTGCGCTATTCTTGAACGCTAACGCCACATCAGCCATCGACGGTCGTCGTGTGGGATCTTTTTCCAGACATGCAAAAATCGTTTCCTTCATCACTCCGGAGCAGAGACGACTCAAGTAGAATCCAGTCTTCTTCGCAGTTGGTGAAAGATATCCATATTCAAGGCTCGGCCTCTCCATTGACAGTCTTCGAGCGTTCATCACAGGGTTTTCGCCAGTATCGATCTCCACAAGTACCACGCCAAATGCGTAAACATCTGATCTTTCCGTTGGCTGCTCACCGCGCAGAACCTCGGGAGCTACGAAGATTTTACATTCATTGTCCAAAGGTGAAAGCTTAACGTAGTGAAAGATACTGAAAAGACTCAGCTTGGCAGAGTACTCTTTGTCTAACACGATGTTGAACGCACTTAATCGCCCGTGCACGATGCTCTGCTTGTGCAAAAATGCCATAGCCTCCGAGATCTGCCGGGCGATGGAGTGCTTCTTCGCTACGGGCATCTCGACGGCATTGCTTACGGTACAGTCTCGCAGATCACCCTTTTCAACGTATTCGACTACTGCGCACAGCTCCGTACCATCTGCATCCCACATAGCGCCTCGGAAGGCAGCAATGCGAGGGTGCTTGAGTTCGAACATTAGCTCGATCTCTGTCACGAAGTCCCGCAGCAACGCTTTTGAAGCAGCATTCGTCTTAATTTTTTTGATGAGCACAGACTCATGCCTGTACTCGCCTAGCCAAAGCTCCGAGCGGCTGCTAACACGCAACATTTTGTGCAGGAATACATCACGATAGGACAGCCGAGTTAGCCCGATGTAGCCATCTGCCACGGACGCGAGCAATTGGAAGTCCGATGTCATCTGACTGGAGGCGTTGGTGGAACAGGAAACACCTAGCTCCATATATGAGTGTTCCGACAGGTCACCCATGCCAATTGCAATGGATGGAATGGTAGTGTTCATAAGCTTCAGTTGTTCATTTCTTCGCCACCGGCAGCACCACCAAATAATGGTGATGGCGAACGCCAACACGAGAGCCCCGAAACACGCACCTATAACGACCCATGTCTTGTATGATGACGACGACGACGAATTGCCTTCAGAAATTGAAGGTGCGTCTGTCGTAGTCTGCTCGGGAACCCTCGCTTTTACCGGTTCAGCCTCAGCCCCCACACAAAACGTGAAGGAATCATTTAGCGCACTCTGAATTACAGTGGTCGGGCATGCGCGCGTGTTGGTGATGCCATCAATCGTAAACGTACGCAAATTGGCAAGAAACGCAAACTGTTGCGCTGTCAGATCCGACGCATTAATGGGGTTGTCAACCAGCGTCAAGAATTGCAGCGTCGAGAGATTGAAGATTACTTTGGGGATGGATGTCAGCGAGTTGTCATGAAGATTGCTAGGCTCCCGACGAAAATACATAACACAAACTGTCAGATCCGGTGTAGGAAAAAAGAAGACAAAGAGAAAAACATTTGCGCTCACAGGGTTGCGATGGCTGGAAAGTTGTCTTCCACAAGATCAAAGTCAGTCAAACCATTTGACGATAAATCACTGTACGCAGAGCGACATTGCTACAGTCAACATTAACGCCTCAACGGTGATTGGAATACACATGACTCCACGTACAGCATAGTTAGTATTGGAAACGCCACGTTCTTAAAGTCGGAGCCGATATTGGAGATAGCATTACTGGAAAGGTCACTACAGCATGTAAACAAAGTTACGAGTGATAAAACCGTTCTCACAAGGTGTAGCAGTAGGGTAGCATACATGACAGTGACGGAGTCTCCAGCCACCGCAGTTGTGGGGATCTCACTAAGCGAGCAATTGTTAAAATATCTGTTCACGAAACATGAATGCAAAGTCATGTCAGTCTCCATTTTAAATGTTCGTGCTTCTCTTCAGCACCAGCACAGTGACGCACATTGTTTTGACATTATTAAGTGGCAAAGCGTTGTTTAATCCGGACAGAGTCAAATTTCGAAACGACACTTTGTCTAGCGTGATATCCGGATGGATATTCATCGAAGCGAGTTCCAGCGACCCGGAGATCGGTTTCTCTCCCTCTTCTGCCTTATTAAAGGTCAGATCTCTAACATGATCAGCCAGCTGCAATAACCCCAAGCGTTCAAAAAGTCCAGTGCCTGCTTTGTTGTTGCTCTCCGCCGGTCGAAAGACCCACTCGGTGGCTGTCGAGTTGAAGACGTCGAGACAACGCGCCGACTGTCCCGACGACAATGTGACGCAGTTGGTGTCATTGACGCAGTTGATGACGTTAATGACACCAACTGCGTTCGAGGATTGGCCCACGATGATGCAAGCGCCGTTGCTGCCACAGCCACCATTGCAGCTCGTAGTCAAAGTGTTGAGTGCGCCGTTTGTCGTGCTCGACTCTGAGAAGCTGGCGATGGCTGCTGTGTGCAGCAGAGCCGACACGCCGAGGCTCCATGCGCGCATACCCAAGATCTGCTGCGAATAGGGTGCGCTACTGTATCTAGTATTTACCTACGGGATGGTAAATCGCAGACGGTATGAGTTGCTGATCAACGACGTGGAGGAAGATACTTGGACTGAAAAAAGTGGCACACCTTTTTTTCTCTCAAATGGTATACTAAGTAAAGAGGAGGAAGGGGAGTACAGTGTACGCCACCGTGAGTGGTTAAAGAATCGTATGCAATAAAGCGGGTCGCGGACGAGTGCGCGCTTGTTCCGCATTAACAATGTGACGAAGCCATAATGAACAATCAGCTCTCGTGTCAAAAACGGCGCTTCGATTGGTGGACGAAAGGATGTTTGCTCCGTCTCTACGGCTGTGAGAGAAATGTAAAAGATTTAGGCAAACGTCCAATTTGGTGGCACTACGCAAAAGGGTATTGGTTGCGAAGTGCATGTACCTTGCGTGCACGTGAAGTTATGAGATAAAGCATTCTGAACACCTTTCCACAACTCGTAGAGGACAACAATAAGGTATCACTGCAAGGCATGTCTGATTGCGTCGCGAAACTGCTTCGTCACGATTTAGTGCCAATAACGCCGATGAAAGGAACAACTAACGTATGTCTGTCGTTCGATAGCGTGGGCTGAGCACTTTCAGCACTTTGCTTGCGTCGTAGATTTTTGAAGCCACCGGTGTGATCACATAATTGTAGCAACTCATCGAGTCGTGTCTTGTACTCTTGACACGGACCTTTTTCCACGTATCGGCATTCGCGAAGCCATTAACGGAGTGTCACCAAGACACCCCACGCAAAACCATGACTAGCGAAAATTGTTGAGACGTGGAGCACCACAGCTATGGCAATAATTGTAATGATATCTTCGGAAAGTCCTCTATACCATCGACCAGGCGAAAAACGCCACCAATCGATTGGAGTGATCTGTCAGCTTCTTAACAGCTTCTTTAGGATGATGCAACAATCCCCACGGATGCACATTTGTCAGCTGTGAGTGATGTGAAAAAGCGTGAGCTGTTCAGCCATCCCCAGACATGATATCTCACAGAGTATGTTTCGTAATGGGACTAGAAGCAGAACAGCTTCACAAACTCCGTCAAGTTCCTCGGATAGTTAGAGTCAGAGGTTGTACTCGTATTCACAACAGCAATGCCACCATATTTTCCTCCGTCGAGACATTTGCTATCCGGAAACGGCAACATCGGCATGTTATCACACAGTCAATGACCGCCTTCCTTACGCCTGCTTGACTTGATGACTCTGAGATTACCAGTAATGCCCGATTGTATTTGGCTAAGATTCGTTACGTCAGAAAACTTCTTAAAAATCACTGTGTCATGTTGTACTGCACCAGCTACAAATGGACCTGTTTAACGGGGTAAACAACAGCCGGTGCTATAGCCGACACCACGCACTACTCCAACTCTTTAGTGTGATAGCGAGGTCAGGATGGATAACGGTTCACCGCAATTATCAGAGCCTGGCTGGCACACAAAACGAATTGCTGAGAATGCTGCTAGAAATATAACTCGGTTTCTACACGGTGTCTGAATCAGCATCAGCATCCACACCCTCTTCTCGCTTGCGCTTGAGAGGGCTAGTTGCTGTTCCAGCAGCATCCGGCTTGGACTCGGTCGTCGGTTCGTTGTCCTTTTCTGCGTCCGAATCGTTGTCGTCCATCTGCGGGGCTTCGGGCTTCAAGATTGTGAAGCGCAGGTCGCAATCCGCCGAGCTTGAGTGATTCTTCACATAATACACATTACCTGCCGGCACGTAGAACTCGTCACCGGGACTGAGTAGAAAGTGGGTCGTGTGCTTGCTAGTAAAAAAGTCATCGTCCGTCTCTGGCGCCAGCGCTAGCTCCAGCGCCTTGGGCTGGCATCCTGTAACATAAAACAACTGCACTGCTTGACCAACGCCCTCTGGTTCCTTCCACGCACCGGGAGGCAGAACGACACGTCCAGAAATCCACCGAGCAAATGGAGACGGGCTAAACAGGTTGAAGCTCTGCCCAGCGTATGCGTGTACCACAGCGCCACCCCTCTCCTCTGTTGGAAGTTTGCGTAGACGGATTTCGCTTGAGCGGCAGATGATGTTCAGGTCGTTCATGCAACCCGCCTGGCCGTCATAGAGCGTCGCCCACTCACTGTCCACGATCCTCTTTTGCACGTCCTTGGGGAGATCTTTGAGAGCCAATGCTCTACTGTTGTTGGTCTTCTTCGACGGAGGCTTGGCCTTTGTACGTTTCGACGTTGGAGAATCGAGGCCAAGACGCTCAACGCCGACTACTGTAGGCATCACCGTGCCCACACCAACAAAGGTGCGCTCATACACCATATGCTCACTTTTGAACCAAGCAAGCGGTTTGAAGCGCCTTCGCTTCGATCGACGCAATCCGCTGCCGTCCCACGCACCGTCATTTTCGTCATCCTCCAGAATCTTTGAAGCATCAGGCAACCTATCTCGAACCGGGCCGCTGGGTGCTTCTGGCTCGTTGTAAAAACTGTCATCTCCTGTCTCACCGCCTGAATCATTCTGCGCCTCGAAGGATTCGTCGTTATCCTCATCCGTCTGCACAGACCGAATCGACGTATCTGTCGCCGGCGGGGTCGACCGGTAGCCATATTTGCCTGTCGGCCGCAGTCGGGGCGTCTTCTTGGCTTCACCAGTTGACCGCTTGCCCGTAGTTGCCTTTTTGACTTTCTTTTTTTCCTGCTGCCCTTTAGGCTTTTCGTCGCTGGCATCGCTGCCGTATCCACCTTTCTTGAACAATTCCTTGCTAATATTCGGTGAGAGCGAGCTCTTATCAGAAAATGACGGTATCGGATTCAACGTGCGATCGCTTGCTATAACACAAAATTAAGTAATGCATCACGTCAGTCGAACCAACGATCAAAGAGGCGCTGGGTATGTCGAACACATCAGTTCCACCTTAATATGCAGGAAATCACAACGAACCATTCGATAGTGGAGTAACTGGGCCATCATTCATGGCAAACGGGCTCACTGTTTCCTCGTTAAAGCCACGTCCACCAGACGATTCTCGTCGACGAGCCTTCGCCTTCTGTCTTGCTTTTGTCTTCTCAGTATCCTTCCCAGTAGACTTCGTACTGCGTCGTTTACGAATAACGTTCTTATCATTCTTCATATCCACCGATCCATGCGGCGAGCCGCCAAAATCAAAGGAGACATCACTCCGCATAGGTGAGAGCGGGGTGTCCTCCTTCTTCTCCTCCCGCTCCACTGTACCACTGGCGCTACTTCTCTGCGTCCGAGACAGGATTGGTCCTGTCTCGACATCCATACTCTCGTGCTCACTAGATGGAGGACTATCGATATCTGGCAGCTCTACCTCATGCTCGCTCGGCTCTGAAACGTCCCCAGACGTGTCCGCCGACTCCTTGTCCGACACAGTCAGCGCTGTCCACAGTCAACTAGCGTCAGCACATGGCATTTTCCACCCATACATTGCACGTCTAATAGGACACACAATCGTCATCGTCGTCCACGGAATCGTCTTGCATCGATTCCTCATCGACCCAAAAGTCGTCAATATCCTCGAATCCTTCCGCGTCTTTACGTACGTCACCTCGAACCACAACGAGCGAGTGGCTACATAAAACATAAAGTATTACTTACTACGCTTGCTTCAAGAATAATCATAAATGTAGCCATTCCTACGCAGCGACACTACTGCGCGACTTTTTTTGTATGGCCATGAACCGCTTCAGCTTGGTTTTGTCGACCCGCATATGGTCATTAGCGGCCCTGAATGAATATGATAGCAGATATATCAGTCAGTCAGTTTGTTATTCACACATTATCGTACATCTAGCTAAAAGACGCACTTGGTGCGTGGCATGAGCGTCTCAATATCATCAGAGTCCATTCTCAACTCCGAAAAAATGATGATACTATTCTATTCAAGCGCAGTATTTATTTAATTTCTTATGCACCAATCACAAGGTATACCAGTCGACAACCACTTTTTGACCAATAAGCAGCACAGAGACAGCGTCTTACCACGACAGAAGTAAATTGGCGCGGTCGCAAGCGAACAAACCGCCCACTTGACAGATGCAGAGCTCGACGTTCACCGTGGCCCCACATGTTCTGGAACAGGCGTACAAGGCTATTCGGACGTCGCTTCCAGAACTCAAAGACCTGGAGCAGTCGGCGAAGCTTCAGATTTTTATGGACAAGAATTTTCCGACCGAGTCGGACGTTAACATTACGCGGCGTTCTTTAATCCTGGCTGAGTTACGTACGATTTTCCGCCAATGGGTGAAGAAGGTTTGCATGGACAAGGGCGTTCCGGAGGAGATGGCAGCTGATGCCGGTGGCCAGATCTTAGTCTCGGGTTCCTATCGTCTCGGTGTCAATGAACCAGGAGCTGATATTGACACCATCTGTGTAGCACCACGGCATGTAACGCGCGAGGACTTTTTCTCGTCACTCAAAGACATTTTTCTGCAACATCCTAAGGTGTCACACTTGATGGCTATTGAAGGCGCTGTTGTGCCTATTCTTACATTTGACTACGAGGAGATTAATATTGATCTACAGATTGCTATTCTACCACGAAACTCGATTCCTGAGAATCTCAATATCTTGGACAATCATGTGCTTGTAGGGGTGGATCCGGCTACTGAAAAGAGTCTCAATGGCCCAAGAGTCACGGAACTCATGATCAAGTTGACGCCCAATCGAGAGAGTTTCATTAGTGTGCTGCGAATTGTGAGACGATGGGCCAAACGGCGCGGACTCTACTCGAATAAGATGGGATATCTTGGAGGTGTTAATTGGTGCATCTTGGTGTGTTTCATTAATCAATTGTACCCGACTGCAGCAACTTCGACATTACTATTGCGGTTTTTTATGGTACTGAACAATTGGAAATGGCCTCTTGCTATTCAACTGTGCAAGACGCACGACGCGAAACTTGGACTGGAGGTCTGGAATGCTAATGCAGGCCATAATCGGTGCGTTAAAGTGTTATTTTATAATTTTCTTCTATTCGTTTTTTGCGTTGTAAATGATGTATAATTCCTGTTGATGGTGCCTTTTAGATACCAAGTGATGCCAATCCTGACGCCAGCGTACCCGTCGATGAATTCTTCGTTTAATGTATCGACGCATAGTTTGATGGTGATGAAAGAGGAGTTTAAACGTGGTTTGAAAATTGTGCAGGACGTGCTTAGCAAAGGTGGATCGGAATGGGGGCCGCTGTTTGAGCCTTCTGACTTTTTTGCCGTCCACCAACACTACTTAGCGGTTGAGGTGTACACGGAGAAGGAAGATGAGGAGCAGGCGTGGTGCGGGTTTTGTGAGTCTCGATTGCGAAAATTGGTCGAGTCTTTGGCGTACAATCCGACGCTCTGCCGCTTACGCGCGTTTCCAACGAAGTTCCCTCTGAGCTTTGTGACGGGTGATGATGCAGCAGCGGGCGAGCAGCCTAGTGGTGAAACTTCCACGCAGCCCCGCAAGTTCGGTGTGTGTTTTTATGTGGGCTTTGATATTGACCGTCGCCAACTGCGCAGTCGCGAAGTGAGCATTGACAACTCGGTGGAGTACTTTAGAAACAATGATCTTTACCGCTGGAACAAGCGAACTGCTACTATGGATGTGAGGGTTACGCCAGTTATTTGGAAATTCTTGCCTGAAAATGTTTTTGAAGGCATGGGCGGACGGACTGTCGCGCGCGTCACTCGCCGTGAGTTTATGAGGAAAAAGAAGGAAGAGGAAAGGAAGACAGAAGAGGCTGCAGCACCGAGTCTTTTGCCGTCAGGTGATGAGGGAACGCACTCGCAAGAAGATGGCGAGGATTTGACATGCAGCCAGAAGACGGAGTCACTTGCAGCTGAGATGGCTATCGGCAAGGGTAGCATATCACAGCCAGGAAGTCCTGATCCTGCGGTAGACGGAGGCGAGGTTGCGGACGGCACTGATTTGGCTAAGAAGGCTACTCCACTAAAGACGAAAAAGGTGGTGTCGCCAGAATCGCCGGAAATGACAGGTAAGCGTAGCCATAATGGCAATTTTGTGGGGGGAAAGGGCAGTTTGGACGGGAATCTGTCGGATGCTGCCCTGAACTCTGCCAATGCGTCTATTAACTGTGCGGCAGCTCGAGGGATCACTTCACCTTCCGTGATGGCGGTGAAGAAGCCTTTGGAGTTGGTGGCGGCTTCTGTCGTCGCGTCGCCGCGGAAGAGACGTAAAATGAAAATCACTTTTGCCAAACTGAATTGAGGAGGTTGTGCCCAGGGCAATAGTGGCGGGGTGAGTATGGCAAAAAAAAAGAGGAATACCATGCATGCCATGGAAAAAAGAGATGTTGATCCGAAAAAAAGGTGGTAGTAGTAGTAGTAGTAACAGGAGCGCGGATGCTTCGACAACCAGGACGAAGCGTGCAAGGCACGTCAACAGTCTTTCTGATTGAGCAGATTGAGCCTCATGTGCGTACGTATGATTTCAGGTTAACGAAGGACAAAATGGCGAAGACACCAGTTTTACAAGCCGACCCCAACCAATTTTCGACGAAGGTTCAAGTTTTATTCTTCTTGTTCCGGGGTGATAGATAGATAAACAAACGTATTTGCAGGTGGATCAGGGCGAAAGCTGTCATCTCCATGCAGCCAGCGTACGATCAAAAATGGCTGACAATAAATTCAATAAAATTAGCAAACCCCGCAACAGCGTCTTGTCATTCATCTGTCATCATGCTGAATGGAAAAGAGGAAGAACGACACTAGTCTTAGCCAAAATGTCCTCTCAGCTTGTGTAAGCTCGTCCTGATCGAGAAAAGCACACAATTGGAATCGTGCTGGTAAAGTTGTGCCCACCAACTGGGGTTGGACTAGCGAACATGCGGCAAGCACTCGTTGAAACTTGGCTTTCCAATCTTTGTCAGCAGGTCGAGGCTGCTTTACGATCGGTAACGACGACACCGAAGGGCCAGCAAAGTATCGGACTAGCATGTTTATGAAGAATGCATCCATTTCGGATTGAGTTCGTTTTGGGGGCGACATCGACGGTATAGCCTCTACCAGCAGCTGGACTCGTGCTGAAGCCAGCGAAGTAATTTCCAACGAGGTTCGGTGCCAGAGCGCACCAAGAGCTTCCTCCGTTTGATGTGACAGCCACACACCGAACTCGGGAAGCAAAGCTCTCTTCACAATAAATCCTGATCCGTTTACGCCTTCAGAACCCTCATCATCACTCGTTAGTGGTGAGCTCAAACCCAGATGACAGTACTCACTAAACAGACTCAAATTCACGACCTCGGTGGCACATGCCAATTGTGGCACTTGCTGCAGCCGGAAGAGTGCATACAACACATTAAGATGTGGTGGCAGCAGCAACTGAGCCTCGTCGGAGACTTGTTCCAGCAATCGTGGGCTCAACTGAGACGACCACCAACTGCTTCCCCAATCTGCGACATCTAGCTGGTATCCCTCGTCCGCGCCAGCGTCACAGTTATCCGCATAACCGAAAGTACCCGTCATAAAGTATGACCGAAAAATTCTACACAAACGATCGTCACTGTTGCTACCGCCATTGTGATCCCCCACGTGTACTTCATGCAGCAGCTCGAGCTCCTCGGTAAAACCAGCAAAACTCCCGAAATCTTTCCGTGGCCGACGTTTAAGAAAAACCACATTCTTGTTCCGTAAGAGATTTAGCCGCAGAGAGTTAGCTGTTCTCACTGTCTTCATCCCTGTTCGTTCATCAGATACGGGCGACGTAAGAATTTCAATCGGATAAAATTCAGGATCAGAGATGATAAGGCGCTTAATAGTTATGATATCAGGAAGAAGACATGGACTGCGCAGCACTTGATACGAAGGTTGAGTCTCGCCTAAAGAACCATTTTCGATAGGAAAAAAGTCAACTCGTACTGTAACAGCAGTGGTAGTCTTGGTATTCACATCCACGGTTTCCAGTAATCGTGAAGTATCAACAGCCAGTACGTAGAGGTGACGGAAAGCTTGCAGATGAAACTTGTTGTCAGCCGTATTCATTGCAGGCATCGGGTAGAGTGAGATCACGAGTGCTGCAATAGCCTCCTTGGATCGAGAAACAGTTGTACGTCCACCACCTATGAAAAGCAATCCGATTGCCATACTCAGAGCCATGTGATTGCCGTAGCTTATTGCTTCGTCGACTCGTTGCCGCAACGTTATCGAGCGCAGCAGTGCCAGTGTTTCTATATGACCTGTTCCAGCATCAACCAAAGCTAGTGCCTGCGCACACACTGCTAAGCATCGCTCGACGGTCGCTCTTTCCGTCGCTGCAGCAACAACACTGCTACTTCCACGCAGAAGCATGGAAGACAATGATGAAGACGCCTTCGATCTTAGCTCACGAAAGTGTAAAACGTACTTACGAAGTGTGGCACGAGCTGATGTATTGCCTGTTCCAGCGAACCGCAATCCGATACTCATGCACGCTCCCGCAACAATGTTCGCATAGGCCTCACAGATTAAGTGGAGATCAGAACGTGATGACGATTCACTCAAATATGCCAATCGGTTAGCATCTCCTTTTGCATCCTGGATAGATTTGTACGCTTGATAAAGTTGTGCCGGGACTTCGTGTTGATCTATCCATTCTGTTGTAGGTGGTATGTTACTCCACATCACTAGATTTTTTGCCAGAGTACGCACCAACAAGATGTCGGGACGAACATATTCCAGGAGGATAAGAGTGTCAGGAACCGCCAATTGCGCAGCCACAGTCTTGTTGTCGGTCTGCATGTACATGAATGCAAGTGCTAAAGCGCTTGCGCAGCCAGTCACCCCAATATTTACATGTTCGCCGCCACCACGAGCCCCACTCCGATCATTGGAGTGTTTTGTATCACGATCAGCGCCAGGAGAGGCCTCTGTGTTGTTGTCATTGGGCGACCCATTACTAGCGACGCTGCCATTAACCGCAAAGTTAAAATTATTGCCCCCACTGCCAAATGCTTGCCAGCGACGGCCACGATAAAGGCAACTTCCAGCCGCATTTAGGTCCCGATAGTTTATCGCACCTCCGACAATGTACTTGTGAAGCTTTTCTTCCAGCTTCAAGTCGGCTAGTCCAGGGTCTCCCGTTGTGGTCTGGCCGCGCCCAAGTACGACAAGGCCAAGCGCCATACCTGCCGCTAAAGCATACCCCTCCAGCTGATCAAACGAAGTCGCCGATTGTCCCACATTACCGTTGCTTCCCACAAGTTGCGAGCTCGATGGAGAACGCGCTATCTCAGTGAGCAATAGCTCTGTCATCAAACGATAACCCGTTCCTTCGTACAAAATGCCCAGTCCTAGTAATGCTGCCGTCTGAGTGGGCGCAGGTACTGAAAACCCTCCGAATGGTGGTGGTAGCAATGACGGAACATGAAGACACAGCATCTTGGATACCGATCGCTCCAACGCTAGCTCTAATCCTGTCCCAAGTAGCGGAGTGTTGTCCGACGATGAAAGCTCAGGGAAACTGGAAAAGAGATGGTCTGTATCTAGCGATGGTACATCTGCGCCTTCATTTGCTAATGGTAGAGATTGATCGTCATCATTACTGGTGACAGTGCTCGCTGTTGCGGCTTGCTGCTTGCGCTTTCGTCGACAGTGCGCAGCCGTGGTAGCCATACCGAGCATGATCGCAACAGTCACGAACTCATTTGACAGCGACAAGTAGTTGTATACATCAGCCATTGACAAGCACTTGAGATGACCGCGTAGGCCTATTCCCAACAATAATCCCGCATGGGCTGCATAAGCCTCTTCCAGATTGCGAGCGGTAGTATCACCTGACCGGGTTGCTGCTGTCTGTCCGTTCGTAGCAGTTCCACCTATGTTTTGTTGCGATGATTCATTGACCGAGGGCCGATGATACTTTATCCAGTGGCGATTGATGACTCCAGACAGGTCATGAGCTGGAAGCCGAAGGCCTGTGGCGCATCCATTGTGAAATTGAGGCCAATATGCTAACTCTTTCGCGTAGCCGGACAGATCAAGCTCCACAATCGCATTTGCAGGTGGCTTTCGTCCAGCAAGAGGCAATGCAGGAATTTGAAGCCGCCATAATTGTGTTTGAGCAGCAGAAATATCGAAGCTACCAAGCGTAACCATACCGCGTGCTACAGACAGCGCCATAGATCGTTTGCAGAGAAGTAGCAATCGAGCTTGCTGCTGTTGTGCGTAGTCTAGATCAGACAAATCTGGCGTCTTCTCTAATTTCAAACAGAGAGGTTGACTTGAACGAAGAAGCCGAGCAACTTCCTTCATCCTCTGATCAGCAGGGAAGAGCGGTTGACTGCGACCTATGATGTATCCCAAACCGTCACAGTCATCGCGAATATCATCTTTAGTTTGAACACTGTGATCGCATGAGCTGCTTGCAAGATCATGCTGTTGGCAGATTCCAGAGTAATCGACAGCCATTTTTTCTGCGCTTGCAATACTGAGATCTTCCCGCCCCACGAATGCACAGATGTCTTCAGTAATAAAAAGTGGCGGGTGATGCTTCACTTGGCGAATGCTTTGAAAAATAGAAAAGCTTAGACCAATCGGAAGATCGTCCAGCGAAAGAGCACTACCAACGGGGTCTTGAGTGAGGTAAACAACAAGCTTGAATGCATTCGATTGCGCGGTGGGTAAGTGAGGAGTTTGTTCATCTGACCTTGGATACATCAGCTCGTATGCGCGACACATCGCTCGAGTGCGCCGAAGCGGATTTTCAGGACGTCGAAACAAGTAATCTCCACTAGGAAGTGGATGGTGTTCTGAGAGTGTAGGAAAATCCACCAACTTGTCTGTCCTTACTGTCATCTTAGCTTGAAGCCACACTATTACATCAGGCACACACCCGTACGCAGTAAAAGAAAGTAATCCTCCTGTTTGCCTCTTGGATTGAGATCCTAACGCTGGTGACCTTACTCTTCGTTTAAGGATGCAATTATCCTCTCGATAATAGACGACAAAACGATCCAAACCCAGTTGCAGCCCCATATCCAACAACAAGCTCAGAAGATGCAATCGCTGCTGAAAGAGCGCAATTGACAGCTTGAATTCTTCGCTAAGTAAGTGAAGCCCCACAAATATGGTCTTCACATGATCTTCGATTCTTGAGCACACCCGCTTCTCATTATTTTGGGCATTTTTGTTGGCATTTTCGTTGCTATTCTCGCGATCGTCGCTGGGGCTGCGCGCGAAGGACTTCGCGATTGGCAGCTCCATTGTGGCAAAAAGCATAGCATGCTCATATTGGTACATGTCATGGTACTCACTCTGACAAAGCGCATCAAAAGATGATGAGCACGTAGGAGCAGCAGCCCTCTCTCCATCATCCCAGACAATTTCATCTGCTACAGATGACAACATTTCATTATTATTGCTGCCTTGCCTCGGTAGCAGACCGATGACGTGTTCACAGAATGACTGCCACTCAATTCCACCATCCACAAGTTCGTCATCATCAGCAGCACATTGAGCTCTTAGCTGTGCTCTACAAATCACTTGCGCTTTAAACGCGCACAATATCGTAGGTGGGACTATGCAGTCCAGCACCTGAAAAACTTGCTGTAGCAGTGGAGAGCCCACAATGGTTAGCGGATGCTTGCATCGCCATATCTTTCCACTTAAGCTACCGCATAAATTTGGGAACACAATTTCATAGGCATCATCCATCCCAACAGAGTGTAGCTGGATATTGCCTACTAACCGCTTTCTATCTGAGCCATCCTCATTTGGAACGTCAAAAGCGAGATCATCACGCTTCATGCCAGGAAGAACCAGGCGACAAATTGGATGGTATGCTCTATACAACATGAGCGCACCAGTCTTTTCAAGCACCACGATATCGATAAACCCCTCAAAGCCGTGGCCTTTGATGTCCACTTCACCTTCACACGATCTTCTGTCGTCATTCTGTCGGATGGGAATAGCATCACGACAATGCAAGACACGAACGCCACAAATTTCGTGATCATTTTCCGCTGTAGGACTGTCTTGCTGTGACAGAGGCCTCAGAAATAGAGTTCCCGAATCTTTGTCCATGATGCACAGCAGCGGAAAGCCATCAATACCTGAAGCGATAAACGCCCTCTTCGTAAGATTTCCTGACAAAATTGATGATGTATTGGCAGCTAACGGCGACGGCGGGATAAAAGAAGTAGTCATTAGAGGAGGCGAAAGAATTGGCGACAGATGCGTTGGCTGTATAGGCGCTGGTCCAACTTGAGGAGAATTCCACAGTAGCACTGCCATCCACTCAGGCTCAATGCGTACTCGTAGCTCCTCCAAATTACTCCTTGCACGGTATCTCGTCCACGTCGGTCCATCAACCACTTTAACAGTTGGTCTCGAGTAGCTCTTGGATTTCGCCTGCACTATATTCATCTGAAACATATAAAATCTCTGTTCCCAGCGATGAAAAGCCACCAACAGAGGCGATGCGCCTTTCTTCAATACATCCACAGCATCCAATGCCGAGTCGGATAAAAACGTCTCCTTTCTCGCCCCTGTTGTATTTCTCTTGTTTGAACTCAGCGCCACTGGTTTGACCTCATCCAGTGGATGTCTGAGTGTAAAATATCTCGGTCTCGCCGGTACACCCGTCTCCATAAAGCCATACTTGTACTTGTCTCCATCTCCTCGATTACTTGTGCTTGCTCGCCGGTTTTTCCTGGCTAGAGCCACAGCTGCAGCATCTCTCGGTCGTTTGGATGGTGTGGCCGGGATCTGGACCGCCGGACTGCGTTGCAACAGCAGACCTCGTGCTTCCATTGGAAAGAGTCGATTGGCTTGGAAAGGCAGCGCTACTTCAAACACCTCTCCAGCTGCAGAGTATACATTTAAGCAGTCGGAACGCACCAAAACACACAAATGAGGCTGATTTTGAGATCGTAGCGGTATCTTTCGCTGTCTTTGACCCCTCCTCGACTCATCTTTATCATGTGTTATATTGTTTAAGACTTTTGCAGAGAAATTCGCCAGCACAGCGTGCAGGACACGCCCAGGAAAGACGAATCGCCGCTCCACGACGTGCGTTCCGCGGTGTACAAAGCTCACGCTATCGAAGCTCACACGTACGAGAAAAGGAGACTTGGAATACTGCGACTCACTGAAGAATATGCGGCCGTTATCAGACGGTAGTAAAGCGTGCTTATTCGAGCGCACGCCGGCGCAGCGTACGCGGATACTTGGTGGGGCATCTGTGACCATGTTGAGCTTCAATAATGGAAACCAAAAGACTATATTGCTTTTAGACGGGACTATTTATTAATGTCGGACCAAAATAAGTAATATACTAAGTGACGACGGAGCGGACGATGTTCGCGCAACTCAAGCGTGAGAGTCTCCGGAAACTGCAGGCGATGGAAGACAAGAGTCCCAAGGGCTGCATCGATGAACCTATTGTGGACATGATCAAGACTATTAATGCCCATCCGGATTATGTGAGTATGGTCCTGGTTGAGTAGGAAAGTACTTAATCGTGTACGCTAACCTGAATGTGATTGTGATACAGGTGACGAGCAGCTCCTGTTCTGGTCGCATTGCGCTCTTCTGTGGGAAAAATGCAGTAGAAAATGGAACCCAAATTGGCTCTAATTTGATCACAAAAGGTGGCAAATGGTTGATTGCTGAACATGCCACAATCACATTTGATCAATTGGTAACGGCGCTGCGCTCTCCTGATGCCCATTCGAGTACCAGCAACATGGTGAGTGGACTAGCAGTTGAACCTTTATTTCGAGTCTTGTCTTGTTGCAGTTGTTTATTTGTGTGTGTGTGTTTTGGTAGATTATCTTCAAACACGAGCCATTCATCATGCACGTTGTGTGTCGTGATCTGGACTCGGCAAAGGCGTTGTTGCAATGGGGTATCGCAAGCGGGTTCCGGGAATCAGGTGTTGTCCTTGGCAATCAAAAAATCATGTGTGCAATTCGTACGACTGCCAATGGTTTGGAAATCCCACTCGGACGGAATGAAGAGCACATGCTGGTCAACGACGAGTACCTTCGATGGATCGTGGACGTCGCGAATCAGAAGTTTGAGGTTAACAAGCAAAAGATTGATCGACTTTTTGAAACCTTCCGTGCCAAATTTTGCCAGCCAGCAGCGAAAGGGCAAACTGGACTCAGTTCCGTTGTTGAACTGAGCTCCTGGGCGGAGGTGACTACTGAGAATGGCGTGAAGCTTGTGGGGCATTCGAGCGTGCGGTACCGAGACTCAATTGTAATATTTGGTGGTCAGGGAATTGCTGCTGTGGGAACAACAACACGCGTCGCCGATGTGACTTTTTTAGTGCCTTCCAAAGACGGTTCGCTTCGGCAGACATACCATACGACAGCCGGGGTTAATGGCCCGTCAGCTAGAATGTATCACTCTTCTGTTGTTGTAGGATCACGTATGGTTGTGTTTGGTGGTCGCATTAGCCCTACAAAACCTCTGGGAGATCTCTACACAATGGATCTTGAAACGAAGCAGTGGGCGAAGATTGTCGCCCAAGGAGTTGGTCCCTCTCCACGCTGGAAGCATTGCAGCTGCGCTGGTGAGTTTGTTAGTCATATTTGTTGGCTAAACTGGAACCTTGAAGAGTACTAATTACTCGTCCTGGCGTGGGTGCAGTTGGTTCTGTTGTATACGTGTACGGTGGTCGCGATGCCGAGCAAGTTTTTGGTGACCTGTTTGCCCTCGATCTTAGCGAAAACTCGCCGCAGTGGCGTCGAACTGGTGCGTCAATATCTAGACACTGGTGCTTACTGCTTGTACTGATTGTGTGCTGATACAGAGAATTCATCTCGCATCATTCCACGCCGATTTGATCACATTGGTACGGTTGTCAAATCAACAAAGCTTGCTTTTTGGGGAGGTATGTCATCGTTGGAGTGCAGTGATTCCAGCGATAACGATGATACTGGCGTCTGCTTGCTCTTTGATACTGTGGAAGAGGCTTGGGAATACAATAGCCTTGAAGACACCCGAATCAAGAGCCAGCCTCTTGCACTTTTTGCTGCCAGTGCTTGTTCTATCAACGATCATCAGGTCCTTGTGGTGGGTGGCATGACGTCTGCTTTTCTGGCGAGTGGAGATAAGGCAATCCGAAAAATGTACGTGCTAGACGTCCATACTTTGGAATGGACGGAGATCGGCGAAGTGCAGCATGAAAATGCAGCTTTTGTTGGGCACACCACGACGTGGATGCCGACAAACAATTCCGTGTACGTTCTGGGCGGTGGATTCCAATGCTTTGGCTTTGGGCAGTTTTATTCGTCGACGTATCAATGCCACCTGTCGCTAAAGACGCCGCAGACAGCCTCTGTTATTGCCTCCAAAAGCAACCCAGTCTACCCACTGTCTACAAGTGTGTTGGCCTCATCAAATGAAACGCCACTTGGTGTTCTTGTCGAAAAATTGGAAGTGAAGAAGGTAAAGACATTGCTTGAGAAGGCGCACGTTTACGACAAGTCCCGGCGTGTCCACGTAGTAAATGTTGCGCAGCTACATGAGGCTGAGACTGACAGAAAGCCAACGACAATGTTTTTGATTCCTGTGACAGTCTCTATTCGTGACCTTATTGCTTCGACAACGGACTCAGAAATTCAAAGGCTCGAGATTCTACTGGACGATGATGCCTACACAAACAAATTCGGCAAGAGTAGTGGACTGAACCGCAATGAAGTGATTCGCAGTACGATTTGTGCTTTTGCTAGTAAGCACCAACTCTCGATTCAGCTCACGAATGCCATTCCGGAGAAATATGAGTTTGTAGGTGATGTTTTGCTGGTGCCACGAGATTCCTTCCTCGAGCAAGAATGGGCACCGTTTGCTGACAAGATGTGGTCGCATGTTTGTTCGTCTACTACTCCCGCTTTCTCTCGTGTTGCACGAAAAGCCTTTATTGATGCAAGTGAGAAACGCCAGAGTCGTGTGAAGCTATTGTACGTCAACAACAAGGCACTCACCACGCAGCGTAGCAAGGAAGCTCCCGGTTGGGTGGAAATTCGTGAAAATGGCATCATCTACGGCTGGGACCTCACTCGTGTAATGTTTTCGTCGGGTAATGTCACTGAAAAGGCCCGCATGGCAAACATCGGATGTCATGGTGAGACCATCGTTGACCTCTTCTGCGGCATCGGTTACTACGTTCTCCCCTTCCTCGTGCACGGTGGAGCCGCGTTCGTTCACGCTTGCGAGTGGAATCCGGACTCGGTAGCAGCACTGCGCTTTAACTTGGAGCGCAACCACGTTGAAGACCGATGCAAGGTCTATTTTGGTGACAACCGCATGTCTGCTCCTACGATCGGTGGAGTCGCCGACCGTGTCAATTTGGGTTTGTTGCCCACTAGTAAGAAGGCGTGGCCACTCGCCGTGCAAGTGCTAAAACCGAAAGGTGGTTGGCTCCACATGCATGATAACGTAGCTATCGAGGACCAGAAAGCTTGGAAACAGCGCGTAATGAACTCAATATGTCAGCTAGCGCAGCAGAACGGGAAAGACTGGATTATTACGTGTGAGCACGTCGAGAAGGTGAAGTCGTACGCCCCGAAAGTGTATCACGTTGTAGCTGATATTCACTGCGTAGCAAGAAGCTTAAAATCTGACGTGAAGTAGCTGTAATTTGTGCTGTTCTTGATTTCTAAATCGTCAGATTTGTGATCGACCTTACTCAAATATAGTCGATCTTACTCCAATCTATAGAGATAACGTCAGAATTTTGCCCAATTTTTGATCCACCCATGGCATTCGCAAATTCTCCCTCTCATCAAAAAACCGTAACAAATCCTAAAATGGCTGCACGCTTGTCTCCACCGGATGTAATGGAGACCGAGGCAAAGCGGCGTCTTGGGCCTCACATGCAGCGTCGAGGTGACGGCTTTGCGGAAGCGGAATCCATTGGAATGCTGCAGTTAGTGCGCACGCATTGGCGCGAAGGATGGGACGTAATCGCGCAGCTGCACAACCAGCAGTTTTCCAAGCACAACCGCTCAGCCGATTCGCTCAAGAAAAAGTTCTCGCGCTTGTATCGAGCCAATGTCCCAGTGCATGGCGCCAAGAACCACCAAGCCATTACTTTTGCTCACGTGGTACATAAGGAGATGGTCGAAGGCGCCCCGTCTGCCACGCCAAGCGTCGATGACGAGCAGACGGAGCAGAGCGAAAAATCGTTTCAGGCGCCACAAGACGGTGGAGCTACAGAGCCGGAGCATAGTTGGGTGGCAACACCGTCGGAGGTGCTTTCTTCTACTGCAGCGACCGATCTCGTCACGATTCCAGCCGCTGGTTCGGTTGCAGCGCCGTCTGCTGCTGCTCCGCGTCCACGTCCGTGTGTGCGGCCACCACGTCAGATGCCCGAGTGGCATAACCCAGCAGCTATTTTCCCACCGGAGGCGACTCCGTTGCCGAGCGACGACTTGCTCACTTCGGTACTCAAAGTCATTCTCCGCTCGCAGTACCAACGTGACTTGGACCGAGAGGAAGAGCGTATCCGTCGGGAGGAAGAAAGGCAACGTCGTAGAAAAGAGGACGAGCAGCGAAGACAGGAAGAAGAACATCGACGTAATGAAGAACGTGAAGAGTGGCGTCGACGCAATGAAGAACGTGCTGAAGAACGCGACGAGAATCGTCGTAGACATGAGCAGTTCATGCAGATGATGATGCTGCTCGTAGGAGAAAAAGACACTGCCGAAGAGCGTAACACCGAAAGTTGAGCGCGAGAGCGATCTGCCGTGTGTCGTTTTTTTCTCTTTCAATAGGTAGGTATGGTGTCTGCGAAATTGAACTGCAAACGCACTCGCCATTGCATCGAGCTCGAAGCAATTCATCGATGAGATCAACACCACTCACCATGCAGTTTCCGCCACCTTCGATTTGAAGTAGCAAATGCGAATCACTATTTACTAAACTACAACCACTTACGTGGTACTTTTTCTAATTTAAATTGTCTTTTTCATACAACAATCGACAAAATGACCTCAAGTATTATACTTGTTAATAGCGAGCGTAATGACAAGCGCCTAGATTCCACTTTGTTACCAATGGCACGCAACACATTCGCGGGCAGCAGCATTGCTACACAATTCCAACCCTGCTACGATCTGCATCTAGATCGTCAATTCAAACCACCTCGTTGTTGCTGACCAGCTGCGATCTGTGCCACGAGCGTCGTCATTACCTGCATGAACTGTTCATTCCTGCGTCGGTCCTCCGCACACTCCTGCTCGAATCGACGACGTTGCTCGCGCATATCTTCCTGCCAGCGCTGATTTTCCACTCGACGCTCCTCACGTTCCTGATCCCGCTCCATGTCACGTTGGCGCTGTGACTCCAGCAACACTAGCAACACTGTCTGCAGCAAATCTTGACTCGACGTCGACTCATTACTCTCAATCTGTGACCGCAGTATACGCATTCGCTCCCCAGCAATAGGCCACCGAATAAGGGTCTGCCACGCATCTTCTCTCAGTGGTGTCTCTTGAGACAATGGTTGTACGCTCTGGCTCAGCTTCTGTCGCAGCTCGTGCTCACCAGCCGTCACTGTAGCCTCAGGTAAAAGCTGGTGTTGCATCACCGGTTGGTGAGCCATCACATCCACGTCATTCATGTCTTCGTGGACCTCCTGCGCGCCCACGCTGCCATTAGTCTCAGTTACGAGGTCCACACTGAGCCCTCGGGTGCACGCAAGACCTCGTCGCTGGCCGCGCATCTCGTCGCGCACTTTCTTGGCAATAGCTGCTGCTCGTGCATGTTTTTCTTTGGTGGTAGAGTCGACTTTGGTGCGGTAAAGCTTAGCGAACTTGCGCTTAAGCGAGCCGGCGGTCCGCTTGTGGCCCGGAAACTGTGCATTGTGAGCATCGGCGATCATGTCCCAACCTTCTTGCCAGCGCTCACGCACCACTTGAAGCAGGCCATCTGTTTCCTGCACCGAAAAGCCATCGCCGCGCTTAGAGAACCCACGACTTGATGTCGGCTCGCCATCCTCGGATGAAGCACCAGGACGTGCAGAAGTTGGAGATAACGCCATTTTTTGGGAGAAACCGCCGAAATGGGGAATTTGAACGATTTTGGGTCAGAAAAAAGCGGTATACCGATATTAGGCAAACTGACCGCACGAGATCAATAATAATCAACACATATGCGAGCTCCGAGGCGTTGCGAGACTTTTGTTAAGGTGTTTAGTTACTGCGCTGACGTCTGCTCCTTCACCCGCTCTCAGGCGTTCGCTTTCTGCGTCTCCAGATCTTTACTGATGTCCTCTATTTCTGCTGCTGCTGCTCCATGATCTCCGCGTAGCTCTCCTGCAGACGCACGGACGAGCGCATCGTGTGGCGCAGGAACTTCTCGGCGCAATTGTTGACACATGACGTCTCCTTGTCGTCCAGTTTCTTGCTGCGAAAGGCGTGCACACAGTCTGAGAAGCACAACTCCACCGCACGGCTAAAATACGCAATAGTTTGCGTCACGCGCATCTCTTCAATGTGCTCCTCCATCTTGCGCTCAAACTCTCGCTGGCTCATGGTCTCCGATTGTGGAAGATTGGCAATATACCGCTATACCCGTTTGCACCGGTATTCTCAGTACTCTGTCGGTATCAATAATTAGAAAGAAATCGTATCAATTACCAAAGTAACAATGAGCGCGACAGCGTGGACGTCATGGTTGGACCGACTGGAGCATGCGCGCGGCCAGGAGAAGGTGCTGTCCAGCAAGATTCACACGGGGAACGCGGGATCTATCGGTACTAGCGTCTTTGTGCTGCAGCAGAGCGTCTCACGACTTAAACGCGACTTTGACCAACTTAAACGTTCATCCAGTTCAGTGTACGGATGGTAATATGTTAGAAATTGTATGATGAGGTCATTATGGTAATAATTGTGTTGTCTACAGGACAATGGAGGAAATTAAGCGGCGTGAACGATTACTGAATCAATTAGCACGTGATCAGGTAGACAGACAACGTGTTGAGCGATGGGCAGAGGAGCGTGTCTTATTTGTCAGTCTGACACCATGTGGATGGGGTCTGTAGCAAGAGGACTTGGATATGTATAATAGCCGGAAGACGTCGCGGGCTGCTGTGAGGTGCGTCGCACTTGAAAGGTCGACTAGATGCTGCTGCTTTTCTGACGTGTTTCACTACTGTGCTGTAGTCCGGGAGAGGCTGATGCGCCGGCACGGCTGTTAGGCATGCAAAACCAAATTATGAAGGATCAGGACCAGCAGCTGGACTTGATCGGCATGGGTGTCTCCAATCTACGCAATTACAGTCTGACCGTTAAGGATGAGACAGAGCTGCATGTGCGACTGCTGAACGAGATTGACGATGACGTGACGCGTGTCACAGACGGACTCGAGTCTGAGGGTGTGCGCGCAGCACGGGTATGTTTTGAAATGTGGCTTCCTTACACTGTGCTTAGATAGCTAATATCACAAGTGCTGTCGTACTTCGCTTACTTCAGGTAGCTAAACAAAGCAACAACACCAAGTTGTACATCGTCATCCTGGTGCTTGTAGTGATTCTCATTTTCCTGCTCTTAGCTGGTGGATGAATGTTGTTCATGTAGTAGTCGAGTCGTTCCGGGTATCCGCTGACGTCAGAATTAGTCATCGCTGTCCAGTCCATAAATGTTGTATCTCTCGATATATTTTTGGTCCATCTTGATTGATTGTGTCCACCTCAAACCGTTACAACGACCGTCATGACAATTTGTTGTTGCAGGCCACGAAACGGAGCTGCTCATGGAAAACTCATGTTCACAGGAGCCCTCAATCAGAATCACGCCTGACCAGCAGCAAAGGTTGCGCGAGGCTTGTAGTTCACCCATGTGTCCATCACAATACACGCGGGGGGCTAAAGACAGCGTGAACAATGAGCGAGCAGATGCAGACAAAGATAAGAGCGAAAAGGAGACGCTGCGTCAAGTCGCCGTCCGTCGCGAGCACGAGCGCGTGAGCATGGAGAAGGTGCTGCTGGATCGTCGCTGGGTCTTCCACTGCGCATCGCCGTTGTTCTACTTCCACCGCGATAAACTCAGCGCATATGCGCACGATCTGGTCAAGACTCTGCGGGCAGCGGCGCTTCGAGCATGCGGCCAGCAATTTGGCTACAGTGTGAACATTCGCACTACCGATACATTCGTAGCTGTTCAGATCCGAGAGGAGCGCGAAAAACGTTGTAGTAGAGCAGCCAAAACGGTGGTGTCGGCGCCAGAACGCTCTGGGGGATTTGTGCTGTGCTTCCCGACGGAAGAGGAACAGCAAGTACCTCGTAAAGGACGTGAGAGACAACAGGCGCTGCTGTTAAGAGGAGACGAAGAGCTGTTGCGGTGGGTCTGTTCGTGGCTGCAGCGGCGCTTCCAGTGTGTGGTGAGTACACACGTCGTGCGCATCCAGCAGATGAACCTCAAGCGCTTGGCGCGCAATTTGGCAGTGGCGAGTCTATTGGCGGAAGAAGGAAGACTGTCAAGGGCTCGACGTGATATGAATAACGACGAAGAGGAGCTTTCTCGTGGCAGCTTCATGGCCGCGCAAGAACCACTGCGAGCGCCACTACTACTGAAGTATCGTGCGACGAAAGCAGAGGATGTCGTGCGCACGTACACGCTTACTGTGCCCTGGGAAACTCTGCGTCGACTCTTTCAGCAAACGAAAGACGGACCAGGAGATAACCGCCCGTCGACTTACGTGCCAGGTACACGACTACCCTGGCTAAATTGTGATGAAGTGTATTGCTGACATGTTATGTTGTTGAGCGTATCCAGAGCTTACCGAGTTGATCGAACGTCTGTACGTTGACGTGTTGCCATTTGACCTGTCTACTTACGAGATCGAGCGAATTGAGTTGCAGGAAGTGGCCATTGACCTGGACGGAGGCGTGGAAGTGAGTTTTGTTGAGCTGACTTCATTTGCTTGGTTCAGATTGTATTGTCTAACTTTGATCATACGCTCTTTTTCTTGCACCAGCTTTACAGCATGGACCTTGTGCACACGGTACTGTTCAATCTGCTAGAGCTGCTAGCAATTCAGGACGTTCTAACGGCTTCACGTCTGGAGACGACGCTCTGAGTACAAGCACTGTCACACCGTTTAAATATGGTAATTCAGCAGTGCAAGGTAGCATTTATTATGCAACTCGATCATTCTAAGCAGCCTTGACCTCACAGCTTAAGCGTACCGACTTAAATCAAGCTTTGTAGTGGTAGGGCCACCGCCCTGCGAAAGTGATGACGGCGCGCGTATTCCTGCACCTTTAACCGAGTCTGTCAGAGCAATCCGTAGCGTAGTCTCCAGCACACCACGTAGCAAAGGGGTCATGGCTGCCACAGCTTCCTTGAACGCACTAGCGTGGGTCTGCGCAAAGCATAAAAGTAGTCGCGCCAGGATACTGGGCACTTGTTTAGATACCATACTGTCAGTGGCGGACGTTGTTGGTTGGCTGAGTACTGCCGCAAGCCTTGGAAGGAGCATCTGTACAAATGTGGAGTCATGCTGGTCATCTAACTGCATGGTTAATACACGAAGAAGTTTCTCCGCCTCATCCAGTTGAGTAAGCTCTGCAGCTGTCTCAGGGTATCCATTGATTGATCCTACAATCTCAACGAGATAAGGACCGAGCGCTACCAGATACCGATTCAAAATGGGTGTTTGGTGCACGTCGATAAGCCTTTTTACAAGTGTGTGCAAACCTCGCAGAAGATCTGCACATGTACCTGCATGTTGCTGTTTTTGATCATCATCATCTACATCTCCAGATAGAAGTTCGAAAATCGTCGAAATTATTTCTGCAGTCCCAGCATGAAAGCATTCCGCGTCAGCTTGGAGGCTGGCCGGAAAATTCGCAGCATAATTTGCCACAATTTGCATCCAATAACCTGGAGCAAGGTGACCATCGGACTTGAGCCACCCGGAGAGAAATTCGAAAAAACTGCGTACACTTGAGTTGACGCGGTTCAAGACATCATCAGACGGATCGTCGTTCTCTTCAAGCGTGCGTGCCAGTGCCAGCACCGACTCGGCGGAGGCACGACTAAGCGTCACCACAGCTTCTTTTACGGAGGAATGATAGTAATCAGCAGCAACGAAGCATATGACCTGCTGCACCATAGCCACCGAGCGCACCACTTCACTTCGCGCTCCTTCGGTCTTGTGTAGAAGAACAATACCAGTCGTAGCAAACTGCACGATTTCAGTCATGTACTTGGCATCTTCATCAGTTGCAACGGAGCTGCGACGAGGTCCCTCAGTTCTGCTTCGTGTGCTTACTGCACAAGCATGTCGAGTCTGCTCCGTTGCATCGAAAAGTTGACAAACAACTTCTGTTGGACACAACCCGGTCTGCGTCACGGTATCGAAAAGAGTTGCATAAAGCTGCTGTCCATCTTCTCGGGAGCGACAAATTTGTCTAGCAAAAGTTAAAGTTTCACGCGATAAGCACGAGAATATTGCGCTTAAGGCAGCGACTCGAGCAGGACCAGAACATCGCTTGCTTGCAAGCACGAGCGCGTCCAATGCAGCTGTTAAAAGTAATGGAAAATTGCTGGACGAAGAGCCACCTTGTGTAGATGGGTTTTCCACTATAGCTCTCAATAGCAACGGAATGCTACGAAGAATAGCCGGTAGCTCTCCCTCGTCCTCCATTCGGTCGCAAGCGTTCGCATTGATGTGACAGATTGCGCAAGACAATAGCATTGACGACCATTTTGGTACGTTGCTTTCCGGGGAGCTGCAAACAGAAATCAACTTTGGCATGAAGACCTCCAGAATTGCCATAGCATTGACAATCTTTGGCCAGTACCGCTTGTAAAGCGCGCTGAGCTTTTTAGAGGTTGACAGAACAGGTTCAGCACCTGTTGGGGGTGGGAGCGGCATTTGTAGAGCTGGCATAACTATTACTTCGTCAGTCAGTAACGCGGCACTTGAAGATGCGTCCAACTGGGCCCAATGCACACAACCTTGCATTACGACGCCGTATCCAATGGTAACGTCCATCCAGCACTTAAACAAATACTCCGTGGTTCCACACAAACCGCTTTTCATCGCTTTGACAAGTGGAGATGTTACGATAGCTGTGCGTTCATCATCGCGCGCATCTTTCAGAGCAATTGCTTTCGTAATACTTGACGTCACGAGTTCTCCGACAGATGCCAAGTTGGCGAGCGAAAGAGAAGTGCGGGTGAGTTCATCTCCAATGAAATGCGCGTGACCATAATCTTGAGCTACAACTGCTTTTAGAATGCGCCCCAAACCCACATTATCTTGTATTAGATGAGCTGAGATGCAGACGCCTGCGAGATCATGAGCTTCGAGAAGTAGGGGCGCGTAAAAGTAGCTTTCGTCACCTTTGTCACTTTCCGTACCAGGCATTGTACGGGTCAACACGGTAGGCTCCACTTGTACTTGCTTGAGAGCATGGCGGACAGCAGATAAAAGCTGGGCACGGTACGGGTCTAACAAATAAGCATCACCTGCTGCCACTTCGGGATCACGAGCGGACGCAAAGTTTTTTACCAGTACGTTCAGCAGACGAAGACCCACACATTGGAACATAAGCAGCTCGTTTCCTTCTGCTGAAGTCGTAGTGACGTGGCAAGCGAGGGTAACAAACTCGTCCAAATACATACACAAAAAATTTCCAAGGTTGGACTTGGCGGAAACTGGCAACTCTGCTTCAGCAGAGAGCATCTCACAGAAATAGCGGCGCGCTGCAGCGAGGTCAAAATGTAGTTGCTTATTCTGACTGACGCCGATGGTCAGAGGCGGGATTGCCGCCATCAGCTCAAACACACGTAAAACGCATTTTACCGCAAAATGCCGTACTTGACGTGCAAGCGGTGGCATCAAAGCAACGAGGTTGCCCACACTTGCCTTTGTTGTCCGCCAAATATCCACTTGGGCGGCAACAGCCGCAGACACAAGGGAGTTTGCATCAGTCTTGGGTATATTCAAAACTTGATTTGGTGACCACGACATTGTGTCCAGATTTCGTGACGCTTCAACACTGGCTGTAGTCTGCAGCACGGCGTTCATTCCTTTTGGGCTCATCATGAGCTGCTCTGCACCAGCACGACTAAAGGTACCAGCAGATTCGCCGATGGCAATACTACGACACAACAGAGCCCACAGGCACGGTTCAGCGTCTTCGTGGTCTCTGCTTTCAACATCGAGTAGCGCCAGCGTCGTGCTCTGCAGCATACTAATACTGTTTCGTTGCATGGTTGAAGAGTTGACAAAAACGAAAGAGAGAACGTCCCACATGCCATGCAGCTCAGGTAAGTAACCCCACAGAAGCGCGTTGTACTCAACGTGAAGAGCTGAAAAGAGAAGACACAAAAGGTTGTGGCGGCGAATTAATGACGGGTCCCTTTCCACGAGTGTCTGAATGCACGATAACCCGACATTTCGCAGTATACTCCGACTCAGCCCATTTGTAAATACACCAACATTGACGAGACCAGTTTGCTCATATGATTCCCTTGAGGCTCCAGAAGTAAGGGAAGGTAGCGACAAATCTGGGTGCCCTGTGCTCAGTTGTGTCGCTAACGATAACGGTGTGGCCGTATTTAGTAAAGCAATGTCAGATACGATGCGCAAAATGTATCTCATATCTGCAGATTGAAAGCAATGTGGCGCGAATACGACCACTTGCTGTAGGAATCGCAAAAACTCCAACTCTACCCGTGCGTCACCATCTTGGCGAAGAAGCATCCAGAAGGAGTAAAAATGGTCTACACGATCACTTGAACCACCAAGCTCTGGACCGAGCGTTGCCACTACATCGTTAATAATCCGCCCCAGCGCCACTTTTGTGCTAATTTGCCACCTTAGGCCGCGTTTGTTGACCTTTGAAGACACAAAACCTGCCAATACGTGGGTTTCCATCAATGAGAACGTCGATACAACAAACTGCTCGTAGTCGCCTACTGAAGGGCTAACAGACTCCAAGATAATGCCCCATGAGTGTAACATCCACGTGCGCAAAGGTTGAGAACATTCATCTGCAAACCGAAAAATGAGGCCTGTGTCAATGGAAATGCGAGAACCACAAACGCGCTTAATGCAGGCCAACGAGAAAGCTGCTCCAGTTGACAGGAGGGATACGTCCAGCTCAACGTTAGAGCCGAATGTAGCGCTTGAGGCCCCCTGTGGAAGTTTATCCATCACCAGTCGTTTCTCCAGCTCAATAATCAGCCCCTTGCAATGGTCTTCCCCAAGAAGCAATGCTAGCGTTCCCAATGCCTCGCCTGCACCACGACGAACTTCTGCGTGTTCACTTGAAATCATTTCACATAGCATGGTTTGCATTTGAAGAGGCCATGATGTTGCTGAAAGCGACGTAGATGAAGTTGGTGCAACGCCAGATTTTTTTAGATGTCTCGCTTCGGCAATCACAGCAAACAACAACGAGCACACATTGACTTCATAGTTGGCACGAACATCGGCCAGGGCTCCTGCATAGTGCTGAAGACATCGCAGCTGTAGATCTTCCGGAATGAAGTGGAAAAGTCGACCAAATAGAACCACACTTGCGTCGACGAGCCGAACATAAGTGAATGGGCTACAGCATACTTTTTTCGTAGCATCATATGCAAGTTCTTTCTCAGTAATTGACCTCCAAAACGTGTCCAGATATTGTACCTCAAGCTCGGTATCTGTTAAAGCATTTTCCCGTAGCTGCAAACCAAGCACATGGTTCAGCTCCCTTGAGTACAGCGGGGACGGGTAATCCCCTGGTTCCAACCGAGAGAGAGTTATAGTGTCAAGCGTATTGTCCTCTGGAGACAAAACACTTTGCAGGTACGTCGATTTCGCCGGTACCAGTGAGGAATGCCGAAGATTTGTCAATGCCTGAGCTGTGGTAAACTCGGCAATCATGTCCAAGAGTGGGATATATGAATCACTGTAAATCGGTGGGAGCATCCAAAAACAGTTGATGATCCACCCCATTAGACGGTACCGAGCGATTTGGCCGCGACGCTTGAGAGGTTTACTCAGTTTGTCTTGCGTCGCCGTCAAATACACATGCAGTATGTGATTCGTAAGAAGGTTGACATCGTTATCGCAGTCCATTGCAAGCTTCTGGCAAGTAGACAAGAAACTGTTGAGTGCAATTACAGCAGCTTCAATGCGCAGAAGCTCAAGAGACGATTCGCGACTATGCAACACACTCGACTTGAGCCACAAATTTAAAAGCTTTTCCAAATTGGCCTTTAGCCACTGCTCGTCATTCATGGTGACGAGGCTTCCCACCAGCGTCCAGCCAGCGCGCGTGCACGTGAGCCAGACACTATCCGCGCATTCATTAAGAAACTGACTCTCGACAAGCTCCTCGGAAATGGCATAGATTTCGTTCGTGATCGTTTGAGATATCCCTCCTTTGGCAGCAAGCGTAAATGCGCGAAGGATGTGAACAATAGCTGCAGATCTACCTTGAATCGCATACAGGTAAGACTTGCTTTGCATTTCACTTTCTTCATTTTGGCCATCATCTGCTTTCACAGCTGACCCAGACTCTCTCGCCTCTTTGATATCTGAACCTCCAAGCATCAGGTATTCGGCAGTGTCCCGAAGTCCGTTCAGACAACTCGTCAGCACGCTTTTAAGTCGGTAGGGAATTGCAGTGACGAGTGATGCAAGCGCGACAGCAGCTTGAAAACGAACACTTTGCTTTTCGTGGCAAATAAGACCTTGGAGTACGTCGCTGGCGTCGTGCGCATGCGTTATAGAAGCCTCACCCATTGAATGGAACAAATGGCTCATCTCAACTAAGGCCGACAATATCTTGTGATGGTTTGGCTTTGAGGCTTGAGCTTCATCTTGAAGTCTTTGTAGATAGACGCCTAGCAACACCTCTGGCTGATGATCTGTTATACATCCATTTAGTCCATTACGCAGCACAAAGCCCACAGCGTTACGTGCTCGCGTCATGTCCCCAAGAGCAAAAGGATGATCAAGGATGGATAGCGTGGCATCCATGACCTCGCGAAGCTGTGCCTCAGCGATCAAGTCAGGTGGGAGACGCTCAAACATGCCGCACAGAGCAATTGAGAACGAGGCCAGAATGCCTCCATGACTCTGGTTCGGCTTACTTGATAGATATTTGCTGGTCACAATGTCCTTGAAGTAAAGAATCACGTTTGCAATGGTCGAGAAATTGACTGTAGCTGCTTTCCGGCGAGAAAGTGATGACGGCAAGCTAAGTGTTGACATCCCAGGAACGTGCAACTTAAACCCCGTCTTGGATTTTGCAGACACACTTCCACTGACTGGAGGAATACCCTGTTCAGCTGAGCCCCTTCCACCAGCATCCTCATCGTTGCTTCTCAAAGAAGCTGCGTTCGCTCCACTCATTTCACTCCCACACGGCTGCACTTCCACTTCTCGTGACGAAGACGTCGCATATTTGGCAAGAACAACACCAACCACCACCGAATACGCTCTCCTCGCTTCAGGTGCGTCATCGTCCATAGCCTTGGCTGCAATATGCAAGACCGCATCAAGGAATACACCTTGTGTACTGGCACTACTTGCTCCAGCAGTAGACCCACTGCCACTGATAGCTCCGCCAAATCCGCTTCCATTGCCGCTTCCACTTCCTGAACCTCCTCCAACTGCTCCAGCTCCGGCACTGGACGATGACGTCGTAGACGCTGATGTTCGCTCCGCTACCACCCGTAGCAAACGCGCAGCTCCAATCCTAATTTCCGGCGCTTTATCCTGGAAAGTCTTGTTTACGATCTTCATCGCCTCAGCATGAAGCGGCATCAATCTGGCCGAATCTCCTTCCAATGCGTGTACCACGCTTTCAATAAGACACTGCTTCAGATAATAGTCTGCAGCTCGGATGAGCTTGTTTGCGAGCGCGACTGCATCCGGCAGAAACTGCAGCGCCTCTTGCTGTGGCAGCCGACAGACCATCATAATTAGCGACACTTTTACATAAAGCGATGCACTTTTCCCCGCGAGCTTTTTGTTAATGCTCGGGGCCACTGAGAAGTCGAAGGATCGCACCAGCAAGTCACACACGAGACGATGCACGCACTCAGACGTGGTGGCACCCAAAGAGGACAGCGACACGCCCATGCCGCCTGCTCCACCACCTGCACTTCCCGTGATAAAGCCGCTTGTGTGGCTTGCGCTGTAAACGGTCAGCGTAGTCAGTAGAAGCTTGAAAAGCGTCGCGTTGCTCTTGCTGGTCAGTTTCATGGCAGGTATGGGGTTTATTAGCAGCTCCGGCTTCCACAGACGCTGCAACGCGATAAGTGCTTGTACCAGCGTCTTCCTCTGCGCCTGAATCTCTGTAGCAGTGCCTCCGCCGATTCGCAGAGCTTCCACCACGGCTGCCAGCCGCCGCGCCGCGCCTTCCATATTAGTTTACTTTTGGGCGACTAAGAGTGATGGTCATGTGTAGTAGGGGGTATACTTCGGACAACGAGCGTGGAATACTTAAGCAAGAGACAAGAGTCGAAAATGATGCAAAGAACGACACGAACATGGGAGGAGCTGCGGACTAGCGCTCGGATGGCCGAGCGTATGCTTGAAGACAAGATTGCTGCTTATACAGAGGCCAGCAGAGCTCAGACACGTCGTTCAATGGCGGTGTTTGACGAAGGTGAAGAGAAACCTTGCAAAAAGACGAAAAGAACGACGTTGTTGAGACTATTTGTGCCTTCTGTATTGTCTAGAAAATCCTCGCGAGGAGACTGCAGATGAAAACAAGTTGGCGACTGATATTGAGAACGCATTAGCATTGGTGGGTGCGCTGTTTGTTTGATGGAGATGGAAGATGAAGAAATGGATATTGACCTTGGCGATCGGTCGCTTGCTGTTGTGCACATAGCTGTCAGATACAATCGACGAGATGAATATCGTCGTGGACAAGACGTCGGTGAAAACGCAGGATGCTATGTTGCAACGCTATCGCGAGCTCTACTTTGACTTCAACACGGAATTTCGTCACTCAATGGTGAATTGCGGCAGCAGCAATACAGATTATATCCTGTTTAGCTTGGATAAAACTGTTGCTTACTCTTTTTCGATTTACAGAGTGCGCTGCAGGAAAAACGTGATGCTCAGAAGCTGTTTGGCAACAGGTTCTGTTGCAATTGGCTTGCGTACTTGGCTGCATAGTGCCCAGTACTCTAACACGGTTTTAATCGGATGCAATATGCAGAGCTCACACCGGTTACTCGGACGATGTGGAAATGGACTCACTGCTGAATGAGCGCCGTGCAGTGGACTCGTCACGCTCTCTTACTAGCAGCATCATTGAGCAAGCGATGGCAACCAGGAACGCCCTGGAGAACCAGCGTCGGCAGTTCACGTCGTCGCACGGTAAAGTGGCCACACTGGGCAGTTCATTCTCCGGCATCAATGCGCTCGTGGCGCAGGTCCGCCGTAAAAAGATGCGCAACAACACTATTCTCGCTCTGGTAATTGCCGGCTGCGTCTGCTTTACGCTCTGGTGGGTTGTACTGTCAAAAATGTAAGGAATGCATCTTTCAACTTGCACCTCGTCACATATTTTTTCGTTGAAATTGTTTTTTATCATCCAATGAAAGTAATAAGTGTGCTGATTGGCTTATCGAAAAGAACACGATTTACCAATACAAATGGGTGGCCCAACATAGCACCCGCCATATTGGAAATTCTCGAATTTATAAACACTACGAAACCATGAGTGACCGCGGAGGAATATCGCTGCTTGTGCGTAACATCAGCCGCCGTTTAAGGTAGTTTTCTTGATCTGTGCATTTAATTATTGTGTATTTCCCCATCAAATGCTTCATTGCACGTGACTTATGCTGCTTGCTTTGTTACATCTGCAGACCGGAGGACATCCGTAAGGAGTTCGAGCGCTACGGAGAAGTTCGCGACGTTTACATCCCGAAGGACTTTTACACAAAGTGTGTGAAGCTGCTGTGCCAGCTAGAGGCTCTTGCATGTGGCTAATAACTTGGTTTGTTTGACACAGGGAACCCAAGGGCTTTGCGTTTGTCGAATTCCGTAGCGAGCGCGAGGCAGACGATGCGCGCCGCAGTTTAGATGGCGTACGGATTGATGGCCGTGACATTCGCGTTGTGTTTGCTCAGGAGCGTCGCAAATCGACGGATCAGATGCGCGATCGCGAAAGGTCCGTGTCCTGATGAAGATGATCACCTTCATGTTGCTATTTTATGTCGCTCTGACATGTTGATTGTGCATTTGCTTTGAGTTTCCAGGACGGAGAAGCGTGGAAGAGGTCGCCGCTCACGCTCGAGATCGCCACGCCGTCGTGTTCTGCGTGGCCGGTCTCGCTCTCGAGATCGTCGGGCTCCAGCTCGTCGCTCGTCTCGTTCGCGGTCTCCTGTGAAAGGCCGTTCGCGCTCCCGCTCTCGCTCGCGGTCCGTCGTCCATTCGCCAGCTGCTCGTTCACCTTCGCTGCGCAGATCGGCTTCTCCTCGTGTGCTGAGGTCGCCGCGTCGGTCGGCATCTCCTCGCCTGTCAGTGTCCCCAGCTGCTCGATCGCCGTCACTGTCGCCTCACTGCAAGAAGGACCGCTCTTTGTCGGCATCTCCTCGACGAGACGAAGGCCGTTGTCGTTCGCCGCTGAGATATCCCCGTCGCTCTACTGGCCGGGACTAAGATCATGGCTTTGCTTTGAGTGGGTGAATCTGGCTTTTTATATTCAACTGCTGAATGTAGCATCACCGGCGAATGGATGACCGATCCACAAGGCTGTCTCCAATGAAATGTGGCGGGCGAATTAGCAACTGACCTCTACAAGTGCATGGAAGCTACGCAGCATCTCTCTTTATTTCCACCGTCTGTTTTCTACTCGTGTGCAATGATTGCAGGTGCATGGTTTTCTACTGACAGAACAGTTATTAACAAGAAGAAATTTGAAGGTGGAGAAGACTCAAGCACCGATAGAAACGCAATTAAACATTAAAGAAGACTGGGCACTGCAACTTTTCGTCCATGAGGAATGAAGAAAAGCGTATGAAAGCCAGGCGACACAGAGCCAGATGATCTACGTAGGGTCGGCCAGCGTCTCTGGCTGTTGGTGTCCGAAGCAATGCAAATCCTAAGACGGTGTCTATCTTGCTTCGTTATATCGTCCATGCTGCAACGGGGTAAAGAGACTGCAATTTGTTTGCCGTCTGTCACATTTTACCCTAAATATTAACCAATAGGCACGGCGGAGAATATCATCATAATTTACAAGGATTATTCCGGATTTAGGCATTTTGGATATTTCAATCCTCACCCTAAAAGATATCAAATCTTTTTTCTTATCGAAAGATTTACATATCCAACTTCAGATGGCTATTTTTCAACCAAGTACGTTTGCTGGGCAGGAAAAAGCTGTATAATGAAGAAAAGATCAGTGGTGTTCGTGCTCATCGACGGGCTAGCAGATGTGTCGCTTCAAGAGCTGGAGCAGAATACACCACTAGAAGCAGCGTATACACCTGCCATGGACGCCATTGCTCGTACAGTCTTGTCGTTTGAGTCGCATAGTATTTCCGATTTCTCCTTGCTAACCTTGTCATTCTATCTAAACTTAGATGGCGGTTTAACGGGTCTGATGGATCCTGTGGAGCCTGGATATGCGTGTGGCAGTGATACAGCGCACATGTCCATTCTGGGCTACAATCCTATCGTGTAGGTGGGCTATACGGGATATTGTGCTGTTATCACTGCAATACTTGCTGATAAAAAAACCTTGGCTTGCTATTATAGTTACTATCGTGGCCGTGGATCATTTGAAGCCATGGGCGCTGGACTTAAGATGAGCAAAGGCGACGTCGCCTTCAAGTGCAACTTTGCCACTGTCAAGAAAAACGAAGATGGCCAAATAGTTGTCGAAAGGAGACGTGTGGACCGCAACTTTTCGGCGTGGGGCATTGAACTCTGCAGTTTCCTGGATGGACTGACCTTACCAGAGTTTCCTGGCCTGGTGGTGTCTACAAAAGATGCTACGGAACACCGCTGCGGAATTGTTTTCAGGGGTCCGGGGCTCTGTGACAAAATAACAGGCACTGACCCGCTGAAAGACAAGTACGTATCTGATGTGTTTGATTGAGTTCTGATCGACGGCGTCAACTTAATCTATTGTACCTCTGCTGCTATGAAGCCTTCCCCTAGTGGAATCGAAACCGCTGAACGACACCCCGGAAGCTGCATACTCTAGTAAGGTGCTGAATGCGGTCTCTGACGCTATTCATGAGCGACTGTCAAATCACCCAATCAACAAGGCACGTGAAGCTGAGAACAAGCCACCAGCAAATATAGTGCTGCTACGCGGACCGGGTGAACGTATTGACGTGTTACCGTTTGCTGAAAAGCATGGTCTGACTCCCTTCATGATCGCTCCGACGTGCATCATCGCTGGTCTGGGCATGTCATTGGACATAGAGATTGTTTCTGCCCCTGGTGCCACAGGAGACTACCACACGAACTTACGGTCTAAGGCTGAAACGGCGCTGAAAGTACTACGGGGTAGTGAGTTTGACTTCGGCTTTGTCCACGTCAAGGCAGTCGACGATGCTGGTCATGACCGTGATGTAGAGAAGAAGGTGCACTTTATTGAGCGAGCGGATGAAATGATTTCCTTACTCTTGGAAGGTATCCATGCTGACTGCGGTGATGAGGACAACGAGGTGACTATCGTCGTTACAGGTGACCACACAACGCCTGTCAAATACGGAGACCATACGTTTGAACCGGTACCGTTCGCTATTACGCGTGTTGGGGCCGCGCACGAGAGGTTGCAGCCCTTTTATAATTCTGGTGTGCAGACGAGTGGTGACAATCGATCATCCAACCCATTGACGGACATGGTGACTCAATTTTCTGAACTGGCTGTTGCACGTGGTGCCCTTGGTCGTTTTGCCGGTGACCAGGTCATGAAGCTTGTTAAAAGCTTTCGCGAGTACGAATTGTAGGTTGCACTTACCAGAATGAGCGCGGCAAGAGATGAGCTTATCAGAATCGTTGTTAAACTAATGTGAAGAGATACTCGTTTTGGCCTCAGCTCTTTTTTCTTCGCAAACAAAAGAAGCCAGCCTGATCTTAGTTAATCTTAGTGCATAGTGTGCGTATCTTTGAATGTGCGGGCCTAAACTATGATTCTTGTATCAATCAAGAAGAAAACATCAGTTGGAGGTTTTGAGACTGCAAGTTAATTAATTAATTAACTTGTAACTTGAACAGGTCTACCGAACATTGTACAGACCACAACGTCAAGAAAGTCATTTACCGATGAATTTTTAACTGCGTGTCAAACCTAGTATACACTCTCTGCTTAACGTAGTTTATCTTTTTTTCATCCAAAGTAAACAGCAACCTCGGCGTTGGCAGGCAAGTATGAATGCTTGAACTATCGCCAAGTTTAGATCTCCTGCGTTTTCTTGATTCCAAGAAACGACAAACATAACATCGTTATCCTCATTAATGCTCCGATTTTTGGCGTTTGCTTCGTGCTACATTTCTTGCATTATGTGTCGAGCAGCTAATGCTTATGAGAGGATGAAGCTTGAGTGTCACCTGCACTAAAGTTCCTTGGTATGTCCAGCTCACGTGGCACAGACTGCATAGCTGCTCGAAGCACCTGCTTCAACTCCATAGCAATGGTGCACTCGCGCGTCAGAAAAGACGTCGCTTTTCCCGTGACATTGGAGTCTATAGTGTCGGCCCCTGGATGCCTCCCTGTACGGCCGCAGCGGTGTATGTACTCTTCAATAGTGCTTGGAATGTCGAATAGCACAACGCTCTTAACGCCAGGAAAATTGAGTCCTCGAGAGGCCAAATCTGTTGCTACGAGGACATCAACGTAGCCTGCTCGAAAAGCACGCAATGCTTGGGTGCGATATCCTTGGGATTGGCCACCGTGTAGTGGTGCGGCGTGAAATTGCTCGTTACGTAGTAGACGAGCTACACGCTCGACACTTGAGCGGGAGTTACAGAACACTAATACTGGCGGTTGTTCAGTGGTACGCAATACGCGTAATAAACGAGAGGGTTTCTCTGCAGGACGCATGAACTGCACATTATGAACCACATTGGATGTTGCGGAGAGTGCTAGCTTTACTGCTGAAGCATTCCTTGTCCCAGAGCTCAATGCTGATACATTTTGGCTCGGCATACTTGCTTCGTCGACACGTATCGTGACAGGTCGGAGTACCGCTGACCGCGCCATTCGTGGCAAGAAGACAGGCAGAGTTGCTGAAAACAACAACGTCTGCCGTCCAGCAGGGTTTGCAAGCTGCAAAATGTCGCGCAATTGCGTCTCCATTTCCGGAAATTCCAACACGCGGTCCACTTCGTCGACGACTAGTAGAGAAATCTGTCCAAGCGACAGCGACGCTCGATGACGCAACAAAAGATGTAAAAGCCTTCCAGGTGTCGCCACTACCACCATTGCGTCATAAGCATGTCGGCTAAGCCGCGAAAGTTGCTCATCAACTGCAATACCTCCGTAAATTCCAACGACTGGTGGAGTTGTCCGGTTACAGAAGAACTCGGAGAAGTCTTGCACCACCTGGTCTGCGAGCTCTCTAGTCGGCACGACCACGAGCGCACAAGGTGCTGTCACCATCCATGGCATTGCTGCGTACTGCTCCGATTCAGTAGATCTGTAAGGCTGTCGTTGCAATAATTCAAGCATCGGGAGAATGTAGCACAATGTTTTTCCGCTGCCAGTAGGGGCCAAAGCGACCACATCGCGACCTTGGGAGATACAAGGAAGAGCCTGAGCCTGCACAGCTGACGGCTTCGTCACTCCACGTGACTGTAACACTAAAATGGCGTCTCGAGATAATGGAAACTCTGAAAAACTGAGGATTGGAGGCGGAATTGAACCCTCGCCTTCGACCATGATTCCTCGCTCCTGACGCGCCCACGATGTCTCCTGCGTTGCCGAAGCTTCGTACGGTGAGTTTACAAATGACTTGTTGTCATGCAATTTTGTTGAAAGAGGCGGAGGTTGTTTACGCCGTCGCTTTCGCCGAGGCACATACGCACGACCTCCATCGCCATTATTCATGTGCGTGTGGCAAATTTAGTGCGGACTATAGGACCCAATTTGTGCACGTAAAAATTGTATGATAGTTACCCATTATCTAC
This sequence comes from Peronospora destructor, assembly GCA_011800735.1. Taxonomy (NCBI): domain Eukaryota; phylum Oomycota; class Peronosporomycetes; order Peronosporales; family Peronosporaceae; genus Peronospora; species Peronospora destructor. Next base: position 1,513,185 of record WBRY01000001.1, on the reverse strand, counting down.
GAGATACTCAATTCAAACTAGTTGGGCAATCTAGCCGAACATTCGTGCTGCAGTACGGGACACAATGCCCAGGATCTCTTCAATTTCGTCCTCAGCGAACCGCTTTTGCAGACTAGGGATCAAAGCTACTGCTTCTTCCACCTCTTCTGGGTTTAGATTTGACAAACACGCGATCTCAAACTCCTCAAGTCGATATTCCACCGTCTCTCCGTCCTCATCGCGCTGAAAAGCCAGCGACATTAATGCTCTGCATTACAAAAGACCACAAAGATTTAGATCACGAATATCGGCTCGAGGATACCAATAGTAGCGACGTACTCGCGGAGCTCCGTGACCGAAGCTTGGTTGGCTACGGGGTCCCTCGTGCCACTAAAACGTTGTACATACGAGTACGTCTTTTGGAATACACTGCAAGAAGAGAGAGAGCCCGTATATAAGACGATAAGTAAATGATCTTTTACTAGTGATGCTTAAAAAGAGCTTAGAAGCAGACAATTGATAGGACAACGCACTTGGTGAGCTGCTTCTCCTGTGTCTCATAGTCGGACTTTTGCTTCTCCAAGATCACAGCCACCTCGGCATTTGATAGACAAGTCTCGTTACGAAAATCACCTCCTAAATTCAGCTCCGCCGCGTCCTCCGTGTCTACCACATGCTGCGGGTTGGACGACATCTTGCAATACATGTATTGTACCTGAATCAAGCCATACGAACCTACTTTATTTCATCACATTCAATTTAGAAGGTTTTTTTTGTCATTGACATTTTTTCATTAACTCGATAGACACCATGTTACGTAGCTCCCGATCGCGACTGAGGGAGCTTGCGACAGCCTCAGAGCGTGCCTTTTCAGCCAAAGCTGGATCTGGAGGCATTGCCGGACCTAAGATTTTGGGTGCGCTGCGCTTTTACAAGGATGTAGATGTTAAGAACGTGGAGGTGGAGGAGAATGGTTCTGAGCCGCGCGAGTTCTTTGCCGTGACGCTGGACGGCAAGGCAGTCAAGACACCGAGACAGCAGCCCTTGCGGCTGCCAACACGTGCCATGGCATATGCAGTGGCTCACGAATGGGACGCACAGAGACATGATATCCGCCCAGCGACGATGCCCATCATGACGTTGGTGTCCACGGCACTGGACCTCTTTTTCACGTCCAGTAGCCAAGAGACCATCGATGAGATAATGCACTATTTTCACACGGACACAGTGTGCTACCAGGTCACAGCTGACCAACAGGAGAAGCTTGTGGTACTGCAGCAGAAGAAGTGGAAGCCCATTCGCAAGTGGTTCAGCGATACGTTTGAAGGAGAAGTCGATGTGAGCTACGGAAGCATTGACGGACTGGTACACGACCATCAGCTTATAGCTAACGTTCGTGCATATTTAGAAGAGGTTTGTAGTGTAGCCAAGTTGGTGTGAACGATGTTGCGATGGCTGAGAGTGGGTTTGTGTTGTAGCTGAATGACTTTGAACTGACGGCCATGAGGACGCTGACGAAGGAGTGCAAGGTACGTTTTGAAGTATTGTGGCGCATTTGATGCGTTGACTGTAGATGCTAATGAGTTATTGCATCAGTCCTTAATAACAGCGTTGGCGGTCTTCAAGCGCCACATCACGGAAAAGGAGGCGATCGACATCTGCCGCGTGGAGGAGGAGTTCCAGATTAACAATTGGGGGCTTGTGGAGGGTGGTCATGATCTCGACCGCGTGAATTGTGCCGTCAAACTCTCCAGTGCATCTTTCCTGCTCTACCTATTAGAGAACAAGCACTAGTTTTTCGCAGCAGAGCGAGCTGCTTGTTAAAATCCACCGCATTGCAGGCCTACAACATATTTGTAGCTCTCTGTCCATTAGACCGCAGGACGCATATGATGACTTAAGGCAGGCTTGTGTCGATGCCCTTGCAACGACCTTGGACTTTTGCTGTCAGGACATTGACATTCGACTATAGCTACACAAAAGTAAGTGCCGATCATGTATGCACTGATAGGCTTCTTTTGAAGGCAGCATTAAGATGAAGGAGGTCATGTATTCAAAAGCGCTCTTGCTCTAAGAACACCGAGTAGTGCTTTTTGAATCCAAGGAATAAACAAGTGTCCGCAGACAATACGCGTACGATCGTAGACTAGTGGTGCAACACCATTCTCAATCTGTTGGTGATTCTATAGCCTGTCGGCCGGTGCAGCAACGAAAATGCTATCGGAGCACAGAAAGAAATGGAGAATGGTCTTAATATTACACGCATTTTCAGACCTCGTTTTGTTTTTTTAGTCTTCGATTCGTGTTCCTGGACATACTTCCAATGACGTAGTCCTTAGCAGCTAAGCAATTGCGTCTAATCTCGTCGACCCATCCTAATCACGATGCCATCTAACCTGTGGAAAAAGCTACGGCTGTTAATGCAACTACGCTCTGTCTGTAAGCATTCTTCTACCTACTGCTCAACTTCAGCTTTGTCGTCGTTCGACCGACCATCATTGTCCGACTTGAGAAACGAGCGCTTACTTTCACGGTTCCAGGCAGACCGTTGGTAGTTAGAGGATTTGTCACGGGGGAAGCGAGAGCTCGTGGACGTGCGCTCCCCACCCGAAAGCCCTTCACGGTTGCTGCCATCGTTCTTGTCGGCCCGCCACAGCGTTGTGTTACGAAAACTAGAGTTGTCGTTCAGCGACATGTCATGGCGTTTGTACTCCAATGCGACAAACTGTGGCAGGTTGAGCACTTTCCGCATCGTATCACTGTCGGAGAAAACGAAGATTACACAAAAAGCAAGCGACCAACATGCTGCGTTAGTCGGCAAAACAGTTTCCATATGCTCCTTTTTGCCCACTCTTACCGAATGCGGTAGCACGCTTCATTGTTGTCGGCATTGCGGTTCCAGAGCGAGATAATATCCTCATTGTATCGCACCGAAATGACAGCACCGCAGACTTCGTTTCCCACGTCAAATTGCTCACCAATGATTGCCAAAACCTTCACAACAAAGCGTCATGTTAGCGTTCTCACACATGAAGCATGCAAAAAGCTACTACACCGATCCAAGAAACGCACCAGATCTTCCCAGTAGCGTGATGCGATGCCCTTGCGAAGACGCACCATCCACTTGCCACCTCGTCGGTTGGCTGGATCCTCCCACATGGGTTTAATACCCGTCTTGAAAAGGTGGTAGTCCATAGTATTTGGCAGATCATTTGGCCTCATCAAATGATTATAGATCCTCCAAAAGTCCTGTACCTGTACAAATGTAAGTAAAAAACACTTGAGCAAATAATCCTACAACGCTACAAAAAAGTACATACCGTCTTGAACTCACCAAGTCCCTTGATACTCTTCTCGTAACTCTCCTACACATGGCATCCGAATCATCATATTGTCAGCGTAAAATTATAAATGATTGTCCTGTTAATTATTATAAGGCAATACACGCACGCTGACGGCCTTGTTGCCCGAGGTGCGCTTAATGTGCCAAAAGCTGTACATGTTCTGGATGGGCGTTTCTTCTTCTTCCTTGTCCACCAATTTACCCTCATCTAGTAACAATGTATTATTGCAATTCATGTTAGATCAATCTATTTCATTTCGACTTGTACCCTACGTGTCCATTTGTAGGCCATTCATGTGTAAGGACTCAAGCCTACAATCTACGCTCAATTTAAGCAAACGGATTTATCAAAAAGAAAACTGATGTACCGTTGTTCTTGTCTTCCCCCATGGCGTCGCGCGTGCGTCCACTTATGGGCGTTCGGTAGGAATTGTTGCAGCGATGGTGTGGCGCTGCTACTTGCACATCTCTTCGTACTTAATGGAGATAACTTACGGTAGCTTTCATAAATTTTACATGCTGACTTCAATTCAAAATAAATTGTGTTTAACTGTAAGTTCGGCTTGCTAGTTTTATTCCATGGATTCCGAGTTGTGACGAGATTCCGTGTAAGATCAGATTGCATAAAGTACAAATTTATTGCTAATGTAGTCACGCTCGTATCGCTCTCGAACGTGCTTTGTGGCTGCTGTACCTGTACATGAATCGTTTTCCTAGCATTCTGAAGAAAGATAAAAATTTGGTGTCTTTTGAGCTCACAGCACGGAGATCGAGGCCTTACCTCACCTCTTTGTCATCGTCAACTTCAGCAGTAACAACTGAGCGATTGCGGCTTTTTCGTGTGCGTTTTTTTTGGAGCTTGAAACCTATTTCTATGTCCACTTTTTTTTACCCTTATGTTACAACTCGTTTCTTGCAGCCAAGCCTTGACAGTGAAACTTTTGCTGTCAATCGAGATGCAATAAGTGCTACCCTCGGTACGCAGCGGACGTTTAAAAAGGGTGATTATCAGTTCAGGTGTTGACGAACTCTTTCTCTCATAACTGCAGCAACACCATTGCGCTACAAACAGCAACAAATGACATTTTTGGTGTCAGAGTGTGACAGCGATGACTTTGACGGCTTTGAGCTTGATCACACTGGACAAAGACTCACCTATACCGTATCCGTGGGCTAACAGCGATGGGTGACAACGACAAACTGATGACGAATCTTAGACACTTGTACTTCATCGTGGCTACGACGTAAAATTTACAGTGCCATCGTGCGATTTGGAACAAGCACACGATGCGAGTGAAGTTAAACTAGCAGGCGGTTGTCAGCACGAGGAGAAGCTGTTTTTGCAGTACAGACGTAAGGTCAAGGAGCAAGAGAAGCAGATAAAGCAGTTCAACAACAAATGACTGTTTTTTTCGCTCAGACCGGCGATCAGGGCCTCAACAGGAGCACATACTACATCGGACACGGAGCTGGCAAAAGTACGTCGGTTCTACACTGATAAGATCAAAGAGGTCGAGCGTAAACGGAACGCCAACTATCGGTCTCTGCGCAGACAACAATATTCTGGAATGGCCTGAAATCAGCAGACATAAGAATGTCGTACGTATGCCAATTTTGCTGCGGTAATTGCAAACTTTGAAGGTCATCTTTGAGAGCAAGAGGTGGAGCTGAAGCAAGTGGAGCGGTTCAAAGGTGAATTTCGTCTGGATGAAACTGCTGCAAAAAGACTTGGTTGTAACTGAAAGCACAAAGTCCAAAGAGAAGCAACAAGATAGAGTTGGAAGAACAAGTTGCTGAGTTGAAGGCACAGTTGGAAGATGTGAGAATGCTCGAGCTCGGCTCGCATACACGCTGACTACTGCTCAATCTCTTGGCGTAGCTCATGCACTCATTACACACCAAAGTCAACCTCACAGCGACAAGAGCTATCTCAGTAAATGACTCTGTTATGTTGCAGAAGACTGAAAGCGAGTTCGCGCTGTTGCGGCAAGAGTTGGCTTTAGCTCGTGAATGCAAACACTGGACGAGCATGTGGCACTGAGAAGATCGGAGAGATGGCACAGGAAAATGCCAAGCACATTGAGAAAAGGTGTAGTGCTGAAAGCCCAGAATCAACGCGATATGCAAAGTCTACAGAAACGAGGGTTGCAGGCAAAGCGTATGCCTGAACTCGAAGAAGAGGTGTTCTCTTTGCGTCGAGAGTCGAAGCCCCAGAGCTTTAAGTTGTAAACCTGGAGCAAAAGCACATATTAGCTCAAGGTTCTCGAACGTGCTTATCAAGCGGCAATAGCAGCCAAGAACGCTGACATTGTCCATTTGAGCGTCAGCTAGAAAATTCTTAGGCAAACTAGCACAGCTTCAACAGCCGCCGTCATCTCGGCCTCTTCAGTTCGCCTGCAAGGACATCCAAGCAACCTGAGGAAGACGAAAAGATGTGCCATGGTACGCAAGTCAACAAACGCGGAGGCGTTCCTGTTGGCAAAGCTTCTATTAGAGCGTACAGTTAAATAGCAAAAGCACGGGGGATCAAAGCTCTCCAATCCAAGCCTTTTGTACCATCAAAGGCCTGGACGGACGAGGTCCAACGCAGATCATCTGTCAGCTGTTCGCAAAAGCTTCTTGCATTCTTAACCCTGCATCTGCCTGCTTGACTTAAAAATAAGGCCCTCTCACCCTTGTCCTCCCTGCATCTGCCTGCTTGACTTAAAAATAAGGCCCTCTCACCCTTGTCCTCCCTGCATCGTTACTTTCTGCTGTCTTAGGTCATGGAGTCGATAAGCGCGCTGCGCATGGTCGTCGCGATAGAGGCCGGCTGAGCGTTCTGAAGCTTGAAGATGCTCTCGACCACTGAGATCTCAGTGGACGTGGTGTCGAGACCGCAAAAGGCGGTCCAGTCATTCACTACGATACCCGCACCAATGACGTCGCTACCACGGTTCACTGTACCGGCCACGACAGGCACCTGCAGCAATGAACTCAGCTCCTCCTGGTCCTCAACACTCGTGCGCGGGTGTACAAGGCACCCCTGATTGGACAGTGCACTGTAGCTGCCCACGAGAGCGTTGTCTGCCACCGTCTGGCGGAAGACCTCGACACCGAGTGTGTCAGCCACAATTTCCTCTGTCTCACGATCCAGATCCGTGTGCACGAGCGCCACGTGGTCATTGGTGGCGATACAATTTCCCAAAGCCGAGAGTCGTTCCTCCACGCGCTGCACCACGACTGAGTCGGGCAGAGCGTTCCGAATATGCTGCATCTCTTGGTCTGTGATAGTGCTGGGCAGCAACAAGCCGCGCTTGTTACCCACGGCTACGCGGCCAACGAAGCGGCAGCCGGCGATACTCGCGTGGACCACGGGGATATGGTCGGCCAGCTCTGACTCGAACGTACTGTAGAAATTCTCAGATCCACCCACACACACAAGGCAGTAAGAATTGGTGAGCTTGGAAAAGACACCAATCTCGTTGCTGTTCTCGAATTGGCAACGGACAGCCATGTTTGCTACAGTGTTGTTGCTTAGTAGATAAATGAGATTAAGAAGCTCCTAATTCTGAGAATGAGCTGAGGCCACCAAATTCCTGTTGATACGAAACGCACTTTAAAGCGAGGGATGTACCCATGACCACCACTCACAAATTAACTTTGCTAATGACTATCATTCTGAAAAATAACATGTGACTATGAGACGGCCTCTATTTGGGTGACGAGCAGTATTGCACTTTTCACGGTGGAGACACTAGACATCACGACGAAGTTCGCATGCGCTGCAACTGCTTGAGTTGCGCGGTGTCCTTTCTTTAGGCATCATCTTGTCCTCTCGCACCGTGTAATCTCATCAAACTGGGCTGCAAATGTCGGCAAAAGTCGTTGGCGCAAATCTCTGCAGGCGAAGCAGACGACGTACTTTCCAGCACGACTTGAGACATGTGTGAAGAGTCGAAATGACGGCGCTGCCTTTAGATACCTTGGTTTCTTCCATCTGCTTCACTAGAGCATAAAGCAGTAAGTAGAGGGGTAAAAGAGTTTGTCAAAATGATGACAGCTACGCGTACTGAGTCGATGAAACACTCAGTAAAACCAACACTGGAAACCGCTACATACCAAGCTACTATCCAGCAAGAGAAGCAGCAACGCAGATGTCTTCTCTTTCAGAGGGAGTGGACACCCGCTCGAGCACGGTCACGCGCAGCCAATAGGTTAAAGTATTGTCGTCATTCTTTGACTTATCGGCTTGTTTCTTGATAAGGGACGAATCCAGAAGTGAAGAGAGTAAACGAGCAAGAAATTAGTCGAGTACCTGATGTCACGAAAGCACGGAGAATGGGAGTACAACATCAGGCATAAAACGCTCTTTCAAACGCATCATGTCAAGTGATAATGAAGCGGTGAACACTACCTGTGTAGCTTCCCGCGGTGAATTCACCGCAACACGAACTAAGCTCTCTCCGAGCAGTCTTTGAATTGAAGATATCGTATCGTGCCGGAAAATCAGACGTCGGTAAAGTGCACGTCAAGGCCTTGAATAAAAGGAGCTCCGGAAGCGTAGGCTACGCACCAGAAATTGAGCAAGAAGATGGGAAGAGGAAGGCACTCAAGCAGTGGATGCATGAAGTCATGATGAAGGTAAAACTGTACAAAACGGAGCCGCAGAAAACAAAAAAATGCAGGTAAGATGCTACCGTTAAATTGGATGCAGCGTTCGCCAATCTGCGTGGACTGCTCGAGTTCTGGTATTGCGTTTTTGCCAATGGCAAGGACGCGATACCGAAGGAATGGATGACTTAGACAAAATTACGCGGGAACTTTCTTTGGCTCAAAACAGCTAGCCGAAGTGATCGAAAGTAAGTCGAAATCCAGCACTAAACGTGCAGACGAGTGCTTTGAAAGCTGCCACGCACTACACGCACTACACGCACTACACGCACGCACCTTCGGACACTAACGACGAAGCTGTAAAACTCTCTTCTCTCGCGTGCTGCGAGGTTGTTGGTATCAGTACTAGTTATCTGGTGCAAGCCAAAGAGCTCGCTAACTTTGCTCACGCTAATATATTTTTCGTGGGTAGAAAAGGCCCTCGGGCGAAAAATTGTTTGGTCCTTCTCGGAACGACGTGGGATAGACATGCACCGGTGCCACTCATGTAATGACGTTAGGCCATTTGCGACCCGCGTGTCCGCTCGCTCCAAGTGCCATCAAATTTATCATTGCTCGTCAATGACTTGCCTGATGAATTCAAAGATGTTTGGATTTTCGATAGTGGGTCCAGTAGATATTTGGTCAGTGACGAATCATGAATCGACAATGTCGAAACTTGCCAAGATAACCTGCCTTCAGCCCGATGATATGCCACTAAATGTGAACTAAAAGAGTACAGTGACGATAAAGGGTTATGGCGCGTGGCATTACAAATGCTGACGCCAAAGCTTTATTCACCGCTTTGTAAATCCTTAGCACCTCGGAAAGTTTTGTCTGGTAATTCCCTCGCTCTGAGCCGATAGGGATGATGTCAGGTCGCAGGGTACGTGCGGCACGACAGAGCATGTGTTAAGGTTGCACAGCTGAATGCATATTGGATAGGCCATGACGTCACAGTCTGACGTCACTACGAAGCTTGTAGAAGGACCTAGAAGAATAGGCTTAGAGGTAGCACAGGGTAGCGAACTAAGGACCTATATATTGTCAGTTTCAAATATACCTAGTGAAGCACAAGTCTCCACAGATGACGCCCAGCTGGGACTGGCGTCACGGACAGACGTCATTCGCGAGCTTAAATATGTTTAAGCTCGCCACGTAGGGACGCGCAACCAATCATTGTATATTAGCCAACAGTTTTTGATTTGTATTTGATTAAATACAAATCAGCGCACGAGTAGACGAAAACCGCTTCCGTAACGCCACTAGTAACTAAGTACTAGTTTGTTGTGTGAGGTCGCCTAGGCACCCAGGGCCAACTTTTGACCGCATTCCTGTGAAGCGTACTGAACAATATTGTCCAAGACCAAATAGTCTCTTCCATTTCCAGTAATCTCAAAGATGGCTGTCAGATACATGCAGTATTCTAGTCAACTCTGTTTGGGATTTCTTCAGCGGTAAATAATCACATCGCTTGAGCCGGTGCGATACTAGTCTTGAATGACTCCAGCTATTTTCCATGACGTACCGCAAGGTGGGTGATTGGCTCCATCACAACGGAACTTCTCGGTTATAATACCTCTCTGCAGAACCAGAGAGGTATAAACCAAGTATATCAACCCTAAAGTCCTCCGGCCACGGAAAGCAACAAGACGATTGGGCCAATAAAACTTGGCGCTCGAATCTTCAGCCGCATTCCAAAAAAGCAGATCCAAGGCCGTCGTAAAGTCTCGACTATAACGGGGTGAGAGCCCCGTTACCGTCGCGCACTGTAAGGAGCGTGAGGAAGCGCTCTTATTTATAACGTAAATATAACTGTTTATTTTTGGTTTTTGGTTATAATTCGCAGTAAGTGCGAATATATTCCCTAGCTCCTGGGAACCACTCAAATATAGACCTATTTATTATTGGCTAATTATTGGGTCTGGCACCCCAATAATAAACCAATAATAAATAGACGTGCAGTATCCGCTAATCGGATACTGTCTAACCTACTTATGTAATTATGTATTAAAATCAATATCAGCCAATGTAATAGGTTGCCCCATTACATCGACATTCATAGGTCGATTTCCAAGTTTCTTCTGCCTTGCATCTGGATATCTGACTTGTAGTCGTTACCCTTGTGTTCGGTCATCCAGGCATTGACCTTGACTTGCTTATGTCCGTGCGCACCTATTCCAGGCGGCATACCGTAAACAGCTTGACCTTGGGCAACCTTTTCCTTGCCGTGGCCCTCCACATCCCGCCTTTTCATATCCAAAACATCTTGGCAGATCCACCGGCTTCTTCGGAGTCGTAATTGGCGTATGTGGCGACCATCCAGGCTATCCATATGCATCCTTGTTCGCATTCCTAGGGCTGATACAAACAAATTTGAATTGATGGGGGGAATCATGGTATATTGTAGCGAAGTGAGCTCGTTACATAACATTGACACTAACACTAGTTGCCAATGTGAATGTTAGTTTAGCGGATAATATTGTCGTTGTATCCCTTTGAAGTTGGAGATGCCCTGCTTACTGGCTGATATAGCCACGATATCAGCCAACGCAATGGCCAATAAAGAATGAACGCGCTCAATGGTACGGCAGATAGCCTACATATTCGTAGTAACATATCGCTGATGTAAGGTTCCGATGATATAGATTATAAAAGATTTGATCCAGCTCTCCTTTTTCCTAAAACAAAGCGCATCGTTTAGTTGTCTCGTATACCTTTGCGCTCCAGTGTACGTGAGGCTACGATGCATCTGCTTACACTGTCATCAGTATAGTCATAAGGTACATGTATCCATGTTCCCGTCGCTGTCGTCCATTAGCTTTGCCTGCGACTCCTCAAGACGCCCAGCCATCCCTCTCATAAGGATCAGGAGCTTTGACACATTGTCATCTCTCGCGTTGGTAATGCTTGCCGCATGGACGTTACCGGGGCATGATAATTCATAATCGATATGTACGACCATCATCTTGAAGCTTGCCTTCCAACAATTTTTCTTAGTGTTTGCCCTCTCTCGTCCCCAAAAATTCTCTCGCCTCTTACGTGTCATCCGTCTCAATCCAATGACTTGATGTAGGGTAAGTTGCAATTGCCATCACCTTAGACCTCAGCAGTGGTTGAATGTACACCAAATCAAACCCTGTCGTAGCGAATGTGTAGCTCTGGTGTACTCGAGTACAACATTGAAATCTTCTTAAATGACACTATTGGTGCTCGGAATCATAACTTACGAAACCGGAGGTCAGTACAACATGTCCTCATCGACCCATTCCACAAGGTACTGGCGATCATGATTGAGCCGATCGAGGAGAATGTGCTGTACGTCGACGCAAGAAAGAGCTAAGGCCAGGAGACTACGAAAGGTAGCCTCTCCGACAGCAACAAATCTCTGATGACAAAAGTTCACAAGCGAGCTCAATGAGCGAATTTTTTCTACGTCATGCAGTTCGACGCATTGAGTACGTTAACAATATCACCCCAGCAAGAGCCAATATGTTTTTTGGCGTCCGTAAGCACCTTAGTTACATAGGCAAAGGATCAAAGCTAAAAGTTCTTCACGCCGAGCCATCTATCCCTTATCGCCGATTTGAAGAAGCTCAGTTTGTACAGACTAGCAGCAAACGAACGACACTTTCGTCATTTATGAAGTTTGAGCTACACGAATAGGAGACGCAATGGATCTGGCGCAATGGATCTGGCGCAATGGATCTCAACTTCAAAAGTTCGGCGACAGGTATCAGTGAGCAGCCGTGAGGTTAACCTCGTTCGAGTTGGGAAGTTGCCAATTCGTGCTGGAATGAATGAGAGCGTTTGCTTACACTGTCATCAACAATTCCAACAAGTCGCCCACTGCTTCTACTCAATAGATAAAGCGTTCTTGATCGTTGCGTTCTTCTGACTCTTTATCATATCGGCCATGTGGGCGTTTAGCACAAGTAAGTCACTTGTAATGGCTGGCGAGTTTATTGACGGATGTTACTGCCATTACTAACATTTCAAACAGCAGCATGAGAGTTAATTCGACATCTTTTGTGCATTGAGCACAAACACAATGGAAACGTCGCAATTGCAATGTAGTGTTGAATAAAAAGAAGTACAAGATTATATTCATGAGCAACCAGCATCCATCGCGATCCATCGGGTTTTTGCAGTAGAAGCTTTTTCCGTAAGACAAAAAGCCTTCAGTTAGATTTTCAAGTGCATCCAATCTGAGTGTGGCGTATATCGCAGTGTACAATCTAATCTTATATGTAGTAAACAAAAGGAGAGATCAACCTTTCCAAAATTTCGCTAGTTCATGCTTTCGTACTTGCTGTCTTCTTCTCAACGAGTTACTACGTGTATCATCAATTGCACCGAGCTGCAATCGCTTCTCGACCTGCTTAATCGAAGTTCTTTTATACTCCCCTGCGACGCGCAAGTATGGCAGCCAGTTCGCTATTGGCTCCAACAACGCTTCCGTTTGTAGCGGTGCTATGAACGTTTTCGCCAAACTTGCGGGCTGATTCCATGGACGCCTTGGTGGACTTCTTTGATGTCAATGCATGCTTCCGCGCCTCCTTTTCGGCCTGCTTTTTGGCTTTTTTTTCAGCAACGCGGCGCAAACGCTCTGCCTCGCGTTCGCGGCCGCGCTGCTCTTGACGCTGCGCTCGAACAACGAGTTCTTCTTCTCGCTGCTTTTCACGTCTTTTGCGACGTGTTTTCTCTCGTTTCCGACGCTTGCGAATGTACTCGTCAGGTACACCTGGCGCGACTTGGATCTGCACACTGTTCGCATCCCCTCTGATTATGTCGTGTCCTGACGAGACGAATTGAATTTGCTGGGAGGGTGTTTTCGACAGCCTGGCATTCGCTGCCCGGCGAAGAAGAGTTGAATCACTAAAACTGATCGGCGTCGCGACATTTGCCAAAGAGCGTATCGCATCCACAAGCGTGACTGCGATTTCAGTTTTCTTCTCAGACACGAGTAGCTGGTCTTCAGGCATTTCGGTGCACATTAGCCCAAGCACTTTGTCAGAGACACGCACTGGCGTGTAAAATCCCAGATCTGGCACCACTTCGAGTTGCTTGCAAACATCGCTGCAATATATCTTACCGGTATACCGACAATGATGTCGCCGGTTAAATAACCCAAACTTTCTTCCTGTAGCCATGCACACCATCGTAGACTTGTTGTCCACCCAGTTGCTCTTGTTTGGCTCGACAAGAAGAGGTTCTTGACGCACTTTCAGAACAAAGTACGGGTCTGCTAATGTACTCATCGTAATCTCTTCAATAGCTGTCAACTGTAGGCGACGACGAAGGTACACCAACGGTGGCACCCATGTACTCTTCGGGTCCAGGATGGGGTGCCACGTACGTTTCTCCATCAGATATACGAATTGGTCCGTGATGACGAAAATTCGTCCCATCACTGCAACAGGAGATCCTTCAGGCGATATCCCAGCCATCGGGCAAACCTTCTCAATCTCATCCATGAACACGATCTTTTCAGAATCTTTGTTGTGCTGAATAATCTCCATGACCGCCTCACGAATAGTATTATCGCGTAGATAGTCTCCATCAAACGGACGGTAGATACTCACGCGTTGCCGTTGCTTGTTATTGGATGTGTATAGCTTCGTGATGTCATGGCTGAGTTGCAGCAAATGCCGGCAACCAAAGTATTTCTTCCACGCCTTTTGGATTCGCATCGCAAACGACCCCAACTTTTTCTCGCGCAATTTCTCGAGCTCAAAGAAGGTTTCTGGCGTTTGAATAAACACCATTGTTTTGCCAAGTTGAACCTCATTTTCAAGCTGTGGAAGTAATTTTGTGGCTGCACGCAAAACTGCTTGAGTGCCCTTCTTATCTGACCCACGAAACTCCGGGTAGGTCTCCTTGCTAAGTAGCCAAAAGCGATCGACAAAACGCCCGTAATCCCCACGGTAGGCGTAACCAGCGCGACGAACTTTTACGTTCTCAAGAAGTCCTAAATACTTGATCTGGTGAATCACACGACGGTCATCTATCTTGTTCGATTGCTTCTGGTCGTTGGACTTGATGCATCGCACGTAGTGCGGCGTGCAATCCATCAATGCAGTCACAAGCGCGTCACATTGTGTTCGCATCTTATACCCGGCCGTATTGGCCATGCGCTTATCGTTGAGGTCGATTTCTTCGGGAAAAATGTAGCGCATGAGCTTGTTGGAAGTCTCGCTTATGATGAGCGCAATGTCCTTGCTCAAAGAGTCTTTGTTGGAATCTCCAAAGCCTTCAATGCTATACTGCACATCACCTGCATAATGTTTAATCTCGAAAGTCTTACCACGTTTCGAAAAATGTGGGTGCGACCCGTGGATTCCCGCTACCTTTTCCAGAAAATTTGCGTCCACACTGTCTCCTTGGCGAGAGTGCATCGTTTTGACAGTGTCATCCAAAACAAGAAAAATGCCAGGCGTAGGACGACGCGCTTCAATCAAATCGCACACGACCTTGTTGTTGAAGAACGGAATCGGTGACCATCCAATACCCTCGCGTGCATATTCTTCCTGCTCGCTCTTTAGCGTGAGTTCGATAAAAATTTGCTGCAATTTTTCGTTCACGTAGTTGATACAAAACTGCTCAAATCCATTCTGGTCGAATATTTCGAAACCGTAAATGTCAAGGATGCCAATTTTAGTCATGTCATCAATGTCTAGATTCTCGCCGTGTTTCTCCGCCTTCTTCTCAATATCGAGCGCATGGTTTACGCGCTCCACCAAGAAGTCAAATAGACGGTCGTACACTACCTTTGCGATCGAATCACGCTGCGCCTTCGCTTGACTCATATTTTGAGGTACCTCGTACGACTCAATTTTGCCACCGGGTGCCATTGTCTGCAGCAGCTTATAGCATAGAGCGTGCTCCAAACGCACAGCATCCAGCCCAAGTAGCTCACATGCAATCTGCAAACTCTCACGATCGCGCACAGAAGACCCCTCTGCATCTCCGACTGTCTCAGACTGAAACTGCACGTTTCCAATTTGCAGTACTGCCGCCAAAGTCTGGATCACCAGCTCAATCTGCTTGCGTTTGATACCGACATGCTGCATCGCCGCCATGGTCTCTTCAAAATCCTGTGCATCGTTTACATCGTCTACATCATAGCATTCACTGGCTTTTAGATACTGAAAAGCCTCGGGTCTACCCCGATCCAGGTGCATTTTCTGCTTTGCAGTAGAGGGCAAACCAGCCAGCACTTGGTAGAAAATATGAAAGTTCCTCTCTCCTTTGCCTGGCTTGACAACTCGTGATTTCTCTAAAAGATAATTTGTCACTTTACCACCTTGTGGTTGCCCCGCCGAGTCAAAAAATAGCTCAAAATACTTTCCAAAGCGACTGGAATTGTTATTGCGTAGTGTCTTGGCATTTCCAAAAGCTTCCAGCAGTGGATTGCTCTCTAGAAAAGTGCGTTTGACTTTATCCACACCAGCGCCGCTGCCACTGACCCCTGCAATATAATTCTGAATCTGCTTCGAGGCTTCCGTCTTACCAGCGCCACTCTCTCCACTGATAATGACACACTGATTGTCCTCTTCGCTTAGCATTGTGCGGTAGGTTTCTTCGGCCGTCGCAAACACGTGCGGCGCCACATCAATGCGCGCCTTGTGCATATAAGACCGCATACTGTCTTCACCATAAATATCCAGCCATTTGTAAGGATTTACGACTACAAGTACATGGCCAATGTATGAGTAAATGACATCGGCAGCATGACGCATCTTTAGATTCTCTAGGATGGACGTCTCGCTTACAGACAGCAACAGCACAAGGTCATCTACGCCTACGACGACACGTTCGTCACTGAATAGAGTTGCGTGTTTGGCAGCACTAGCCTTGCGTCGTCCCATGATATGACGGGAATGATGGCGAAATGGCCCTCCCCTTCGATTGTACGACTACGACTTGCGTACGTTACATAATATGTGTGGATTTTCTTGTCTAGATATCGATGTTATCCACATCAACGAGCTTGTGTCTGCACTCCAGTCAAAATCTACTGGAAGCGCGCATATAGTCATCTTCTTTCTAGTCGACTATGGGCAGCTCTGTAGATTCGGCGCAAATTGTAGCCGGTGCGTCCGGTAGCTACTCAGCCCGTTCGGGTTTATCGAAAAGTTGGCGGGCTTTCAAGTCGCATGCAGGCGTGTATACAGGTGGAAAAGTCGAGCTTTTCAGTGGTCGCAATAGCGCCGATGCGGCGCCTCGGCCGCTCATGGCCTGCATGCTACACGATGACGTGGCGATCATCAATGCAGAGACTGGAGAGCTCCAGCGCACGTTGCAGAAAGACGTGGAGGAAGAAGATGCCAAAGAGTCGTTCGTGGTGTTCGCCGTGCGTCCAGGCAAGGAGAACCAGCTCGTGACGGCTGGACGTAATCTTTTGCTTCGTATATGGGACCTTGACAACTTTAAATGTGTCCGGACTATCAAGGCCCATGACACGCCTGTGCTGGCAATGGGATTTGACCCGTCGGGCACGTTACTGGCCACAGGAGGTAGCGATCGCATCGTAAAGGTCTTTGACGTGGACAAGAGCTTTTGCACGCACAGTTTTCGTGGTCATTCAGGTATTGTGACACTCGTGCAGTTCCATCCGGATGCTGAACGACTTTCACTTGTGTCAGCCAGTGATGATGCTACGGTGCGTGTTTGGGACTTGTATACACAGAAGCAAATGGCATGTATACAGGACCATATGAGTCTAGTGACGAGTGTTGCGTTCTCAGAAGATGGGTACACGATGTTATCGGCTGGACGTGATAAGGTCGTTAACTTTTGGGACTTGCGTGACCAGAAACTTAGCAAGACGGTAGTGGTCCATGAAGCTGTAGAAGGACTTGTGGTCGTGCCATCGACTTACAAGTGCGTCACGAATGCTGCTGCTGGAAAGTCTCAGGATACGAAAGCAATCCACTTTTTAGTTGCTGGAGAGAAAGGCGTGCTGCGTCTGTGGCGTAGCAGCGGCAATGCGTGTGAGACGCTGTTCACGCAAAAGTCAGACGCCTCGTCAGCAGTAACATATACGAATATGCTGCTGAGTACTACTCGCCGAGAGATAGTGGTCGTGTCATCCGAGCAAAACTTCGTGGTTTTCGATGAAAATCTGACGCGTCGCACACAGATTATCGGCTTCAATGATGACATCCTCAATCTCAAGTATATTCCAAAGGCTGATGCGAGCGGTGCACCTTCTGATGTCCTGGCAGTGGCCACAAACAGCGAGCAGATCCGTCTTTTGAACCGTAACACGCTGTCCTGCGAGCTTCTTTCAGGTCACGCGGATATTGTCATGGCCCTGGCGGTTTCTCCAGACGGTCGGTGGCTTGTAAGTGCCTCGAAGGATCGAACGGCCAGGCTTTGGGACTTGCGGCCTACTGGAGGCAAGAAGATGGGAAAAACTTTGCCGCGTTGTGTGGCGAAGTGTGCGGGTCACACTGAGGCTCTTGGTGCCATTGCCATTTCGCAGCGGGCTACCAGCTTTGCCACTGGTGCTGCTTTTTTTGTGACTGGCAGCTCGGACAAGACCCTCAAGATGTGGAGTCTTCAGCCGCTTGCTGGATCGTATGCTACATCTGCGAAGGCTGTACCGGCAGAGCTGACAATTTCTTCGCTTGGTGCGATCAAGGCCCACGACAAGGACATAAACGCACTAGCCGTGTCACCGAACGATCGCTTCATTGCCAGCGTGTCGCAGGATAAGCTCATTAAGGTGTGGCACACACAGCAGGCAGGTGCAGGCCGTCTTTTAACATTGGCTGGAGTTTGCCGAGGCCACAAACGTGGTGTCTGGGCTGTCGAATTTTCTCCTGTGGATCAGTGTCTTGCATCTGCCAGTGGTGACAAGACGATAAAGGTGTGGTCCGCCAAAGATTTTTCGTGCCTGAAGACGTTCGAGGGTCACACGGCTTCTGTATTGAATGTGCAGTTCGCATGTGCTGGCATGCAGATTCTGTCTGCAGGTGCCGACGGACTTGTGAAACTCTGGACCATCAAGAGCAACGAGTGCGAGGCCACCCTCGACAATCATGAGGACAAAATATGGGCTCTTGCTGTGTCTAAGGACAGCTCCGAGATGGTCAGCGGTGGTGCAGACTCGACCATCAACCTTTGGCGCGATTTCACGGAAGAGGAAGAGCGTGTACAGCAGGATGATCGTGATGCAAAGCTATTGAAGGAGCAGGAGCTCTATAACTGTCTTCGTAACAACAAACTGCTGGATGCTTTGCAACTCGCGTTCGAGCTCAACCACCCAAACCGTATGCTGCAAATTCTTCGCGACCTGCTTGAAGGCCCCCGGCACAAGGACCAGCCAGTGCTGCCTGGCGGCAAGCCTATTGACCCGGACAACTTTTCTCCCGAGGATATTTTTGCGCCTGTGGTGCAGAGTCTAGAAGATGAGCAGCTAACGATACTTATGAAGTGGTTGCGCGACTGGAACACAAACGCGCGCAACTCGAGTGTCTGCCAAGTGCTGATGAGCACAATTTTGCGTACACTTCCTCCAAGCCGTCTGAAATCGCTGGATGATGTTTTCGAGACTGTGAAAGCACTTATTGCCTACAGTGAGCGTCACTTCCAGCGCATTGATCGTATGCTGCAGAAGTCGTACCTCGTGGACTTTAGTGTTGTGACGATGAAGAATTTACTGCCGGTAGGTGAAAGCGAGTCAGCTGTCGACAGGACGGACAGTGACGGCGTAGCAGAGGAAGAACATGTGAAGCCTAAGCAGAAGCTACGGAAGCGTGGCAAGGCTGCAGCTGCTGGAAAGATGAAAAAGCAAAGAGTGTAACTAAATGCCTTATAGAGCCCTCGATTTTCATGTTTCAGTCTTTGTCTTGTTGCGGATGCCTTCTTTGTTGCCACTTGTGGCATCCCTCATGGATTCTACGTCCCCGTTGCTCTCCTTGTCCTCTGATCGACCATAGATTTTCATAGTGGTAAGGAAAAGTCTTTCCAGTCCCACTGCTCGACATGCTGCTGCCAAATCCGACATGCCATTCTCGGGAAATTCCTGAAAACTCCGTGGTAGCCGCCGCAGCGAGTTTATATCTCCTGAATTTCCCTCTCCTAACTCCTCCGTTTGCTCACCACGCACTGTCATTTGCTTCCAGCGCAAATGTTGTAGTCAACGTACATATTCCTGAACGTCGTCTTCGACGCCTTCGACGATCACGACGCCAGGCCACCCGATCTTGCTACATCCTCCAAGTTGTAATCCAATGCCCATTCTTTCACCACACGTTGTTTCGTGAACGCAATGATATGATGAAAGTAAATAGCACGTCGACCCAGTACCATCGGTGTTGAAATGTTCTCAGCATTACCACCAGCAATGTCTCGATCTCGCTTGTCATCAGCGCTCTGTACTTGAGATAGGAATTCGTGCATATGCTGGTACAGTTGAAACCCCACCACTTCTTGAGTTGCACAAGCTGCAGTAGCCAATTCTCTCAGCTCGGAATTTAGCTTTTCCATTTCCATGCGCGAGAGCTGCGGGCATTTCACCTCGAACAATATCGACTTGGCTTTTGGATAGCTACGAGGGCATATGAGCGTCAAACCTGGTGTCTTACGACCAAAAGGTTGATCTTGTGCTGCCACGAACACAACTTGTCAGTGTACTACCACGTAAAAAGATCAACAAAACAATTCTTGTGAGCAACAATTTACCTTGTAGTAAAGAGTGTATTGGATCAGGGGTAACGTAGCAGTTCTATCACCGTCAATAACGAATTCCTCTAGTGCTGACTTAGCTGCCAAGTCGACAGTCAACTCATTCTCGTCGGGAAACATACTAAGCATACACTCGAGCTCTTCAAGCTGCTGCTTGGCCGCTGACTGTCCCCCATCTTTTGGCTCGATAAATGTAAAAAAAACGTAAATAATTTTGCTGTCTCCTCAGCGATGTTCCCAACACTAACAGATACGAGGTGATACGTTGAATCCATATTGATTAAGGTAACGGCAGCATGCAGCTTACTAATCGTCACCAGTGCACCGCAATTCTTCGGCTGGGAACTCCAGCTGCGTATATCGAGACGCAAAGAGTTTCCACTGCTACCGACGCTAGACCAGCGACAATGACCATGTACAATGATCCAGCAACGTCACACAAATTGAGCCAGCCAGAAAGAGGGCAGTCGTGATTTAGTTTGCAGGCATTGACGCAGGCTTGCAGCAAGTCTGATCCAAGCAAGTTACATAGCAATCAACACAAGCTCTTAATAGCCTCACTAGTATCAATTAATCATGCTGGTTTTTACAGACGAGTCCGCAACGACGCCACCAACCGAGACCCAACAACAATTCCGAGCATGAGCATGCTTACGATGCTCTCGGCTGACGTCGTCGACAGCGCACAGTACAAGATACTCACTATCATACCAAGAGTCAGTAATAACCTATGCCAATCTACTTGCTCGGTCAGTACCATGATGCCGATTATAGCCAAACAGAACCTCGAGATTGCACCAAGTCCGCAGATGCAGGCCTACACGCCACAAAAAGCATCAGGCGGTATCTCTGCTTAATGCATTGTATTTCCACTAACAATACTATAGCTACCACGCTGCAAGTCTTTCGTAACTGATGGGGTCCTCGTCTCATATCGAATTTACCCCTCCAATTGATTTTGAATTCAAAAATACGCGCCTGATGACCGTTTCGACGCCATGTTTATCACCCCGTCCACCTTCCGAGAACTTACCAACACAAAGACTGCAAGACGAATGCGCTGCCCTCCGTCTTGAAGTAGACAAGCTGACGCATCGTCTAGCGCAGGAACGAGCCGCGCGAACAACACTGGAGAACGAGGCACAATTGCGCGAACTGGAACTGCGTAACGTTCAGCAACGCAGCGCCCATGCGGATCAACAGACTCGCGATAAGCAAATGGCTCTCGAGAAGGAGCTGGAGGACGAGGCAGCAATGCACAGACTGGCGGTACTGGGCAGGAATGCGGCCACACAAAAGAACACGACGCTGGCAGCGGAACTCAAGACAATGGAGACAAAATGGAAGAAAGAGCTAGAGAAAAAGGAGACTGCAATCGCCAAAGCGGAACTAGCTGTTGACGAGATTCAGAGACTCAAATTTGACAAGGATCAGATTGTGCGACGGACAGAGAGTGGCGCGAAACGTTTGCACGAGCTATGGCATCAAATTGCACGAGAACACGAGATGAAGGTAAAAGCACTCAAACAGAAGCTGCTAACTGCTCAACAGCTGTCATCAGGTGCCGAGGTTACAGTAACAGAATGTCAAGAAAAGATTGCTAAGCTAGAGAAAGAGCTGCGAGCGACGTGGGAGGAGAAAACTACGTTGCAGGAGCAGCTCTCCGCTGCAACGAGACCGCATTCTCCGAAACAAAAGGATCTTGACCGGCTGAAGGAGACAAGTTGGGGAAATGAGCGGCATCAAACCGCGCTACAAAAACTGAAGAGTGAGTGTAAATTGTACGCACAACAAGAAGAGGCAACTGTGAAGGAGCGAGACGTGGCAGTGCTAGCAGCTCACAAAGCCGAGGAGGCGCTGAACAGAAAAACTGAAGAGTTGTTGGCCCTCAAAACCGACTTTACCGGCTTGCTTGAGAAACACACAGCATTGGTAGCTCAGTTCAAGCAATCGGCTCGAGAACGCGAGGCACAGCTCGTTAAATGCACCCAGAAACTTCGCGATGGTAAGCGCTACGCTGAAGAGCTAGCAATGCTACGAAGAAAAGAGATATCAGGGTACAAGCGGGTTATTGATTCGGTGAACACTCGCCTAACAGAAGCGCAAGCGCTCAGCGAATCTGCTCAAAGTATTGCTTGGTCATTGCCACAGGACGCTCGCAAAGCAAAAACATCATTATGCATTTATCGCCATTAGAAACATAGGCTTTATGCGACTGCAGAAGATTGCAAAAGAAAACGTCATGGTTGTTGCTATAGCATTCATCTACACGATTCCCTGCTCTAGGAATGGCTTGTTGGCACGTACACGACTAAAGCTGAAGCGCGAGCAATCGATCGTCTGAAAGACTCCGTGAAGGACCAGCTCTGAAATCGCACGACCAGCAGCAGGGGAATGCTGCAGACCGTGACCACTAAATCCGTTGATGAGGTACATGTTGGGAACGTCCGGGTGCAGACCGATGATCGCATTCTGGTCGAGGGTATTGTAGTCATAGAAACCGGCCCATGCACCCAAGACCTTGATAGCTTCAAAGAGCTTGACGCGGTGTGCAATAGTCGGCCAAACCTGCTCCTCGAATTGCTCATGGTCCGGGAAGTCTAGCTCATCCGTAGACTGTCCGTCGTTGTCATTCTCGGGTTCAGGTGACCAGCCACAAATAAAGCGACCACCTGAACCTTCACGTCGGAAGTAAACTCCGTTGGTATCCACCACGAGTGGAGTCGCGGCATCGCCCTTCCAGACTTCTTCCGTATCGCAGTGGAAAGCAAACACGGAGCGCTTGCGAGGTTTTACTGGATAGTCAAAGACACCGCAAGCCTCTAGCAACTTGCTCGACCAACATCCCGCAGCATTCACCACGACATCAGCACGAACCGAATTAAAACGTATGTCTCTACATTCGGGCGAGTTTTTGACTTCAATGTGCACCTTTTCAATCTGGTTCTGTCCGCCAAGGTCAAAGTGCTTGACCTCGCCTTCCAGTACGTCCACACCCAGAGACACACTCTTTTGCTTCATTGCATTGAGGAATGCCCAGGGATCGAACCAGCCTTGGTCCTTCATACCCAGGACAGCTTGCTCAACACCTTCTGTGTTAATCCACGGGAAGCGCTTTTTCAGCGCCGCCGGGTCCAACAGCTGCACGTCAGCACCCGCGGCTTTTTGTGTCACGTAGTTTTGTTTGAGGATATCCGCACCTTCCTCGCTTGCCAGGAACATGTATCCACCTTCAACAAACTGCACATCTGGAGCATCATGTCCGTCTACCTTCATGTTGGTACCGATGTTGCGGAGGTTCTCTGTGCCGTAGAGACTCATCTCAATGTTCTCCGTCTCCGAGAACTGATGACGAATGCCGCCAGCCGAGAGAATAGCGGATGCGTACTTGTACTGTATCACCGAAAAAAACAACCGAACACAGTTAAACTTAGTTGCCTCCGCAGCAAAGATCAGCACGGACGTACGCAAGGGTCCTTCTCCACTACAGCAACTTTTAAGTTGGGGGCCTCAACGGCGAGGTGGTAAGCCGTCGAAAAACCCATGACGCCTCCACCAACCACCACCACATCGTAATACGGTGCTGCGTCGATTGAAACGGAGCTTGCAAAGTGTAGGCCGTTCGCCAGCGTGCGCGTCAGTCGAGCAGTTTGTAGCCTGTCGAGAATGGAAGAGGGTACAGTACGTTGTCAGAGTCGAAGGTACAATCAAGATGGAGGCGAAAAAGCTTGACACACGTCTTGGATGCGAGCATCGTGGAGAATTGGAAAGTGAGCTCATGAGGCGTTGTTAGGAATATCGCTGTGGTGTATACGTACGTCGCTGCAAGTGTATACAATCCGTACAGAATACAAAGAAGGGCGTCAATCTCGGATCTTCAATATCACGCCAGGTCAAACCACTTGATGTTTGTAGCGGAAATTATCGCGTCAGCTCGAATACGTGAAGAGAGAGGGGATGAGTTTAAGATCGTAATCCGGTGATAGGACGTCAAGCAGCAAGTCAGCGCTGGAAAATTGGGCATTGCTCGGTGCGATTGGCACCAGCATCTTTATCAACGACCATGAGTGTGATCTGGTCTTAAGCTAGCAATTTAAAACAGAAAAAAGAAAATCTTGGTTGACGTCAATACTTAAGAAGTTAGGCATGTGTCTTCTGGAGGAGATTAAAGCTAGCCATCTACTCCATCACAAAACGAGATACTTTGTCTTGATTGATGATATCCTTCAGACTGTCCACTTTGTCGTACATACCGAATTGACCGCCTGTGTGCACAAACAGGATGGTCTTCCCCACAAATTTCTACAAGGTAAGAACGGCGGCAATGGCAATTAGCCATAGGAACAATTTCACCCACAATTTCTAGAGCTGTCTTACCTCTGGCGTCTTGTTCAGCTCTTCAATGAGATGGAAAAGCGCCTTGCCCGAGTACACAGGATCCATCAGCACCCCGGTTTTGCGGCTCACGCTGTAGATGAACTCGAGCTCCTTTTTGGTGCTACGAGCATAGCCCGTGCCTTGGGCGTTGGTAATCTGAAGAAACTGGCGAGATGAGATCTCAGATGGTGCCCCCATCGCGGGAAGGATATGACCGTCGATGTGGCTGTGGAAGTACTCGTTATTATCACACACGATATATGCGTGCGCTGCATGGACGTACGTGTATATAAGAAGCTAGTGGGCAAATACGTCGTCAAAGCACCATACCAGGAATTTTGTCATCGTAGTTAAGAGCTGCGTTTGGATGAGCTTTGGCATACAGGTACGATCCGACACCAATTCCAGCAGCCGTTCCTCCGCTTCCACAAGCAAAAGCAATGTCTGTGATCGGTAACTTGTGCTCCTATCCACAATCAAACATTAGCTCCTGGTCACCTTAAAAGCACAACTTATTTTACGCAGACGTTTAGTTGGTTGTTGATCTCGTCGATGGTCTGAACGTATCCCCACGTGCCCAGACCACTGCTCCCACCGACCGGGATATCATACGGACGACGACCTTCCTCCCTCAAACGATCACAAGTGCGCTACAAAACGCAGAATATTCCGCTTAGGCTTCTTCTCGATAAGAACACTCGGCAACACATCTGTAAAAAACGTATCGCACCTTGATCATAGCTTCACTGCCATATTTACCGTATTCCTGACGAGACATTTGTATGAGATTGGCATCCATCATTCTACCACCGCACACATGAGATCTCTTCCCCTTCTCATCACTGTCTGATGACTAATTACCGGTCAAAAAGCACGTTCCCAATCAGTCCTGGGTCCTCGTCTGGCTTATTCGTGCGCAAGAGCAGATACGAGTCCAGCTCGAGCATCCTAGTGACAGCAGCTGTAGCTCTACAGTGATTGCTTTGAACGCCACCAATCGTGACGATACAGTCGGCCTTCTGTGCCAAAGCGTCAGCCATAATGAACTCGAGCTTGCGGATCTTGTTTCCAGACGTCTCCATTCCACTGAAATCGTCACGCTTGATGAACATGCGCACACCCTTGGGGAGACCTGGTGGTGAAAACGAATGAATGGGGGTTGGGAAATGACCCAAGCACAGCTTTTGCGCCGGGGGCTGACGCAGCGCCGATGCCCACACGGGCGGTACGAACGAGAGAGACTTGAGCATAGCAAAATGCTAAAGAGTATTTAGTCGACATATCTAAATCTGAATGGCTAGATTTTTGCAAGAGAGCCATATCTAAATCTAGCAATTTAGTCCACTAACCTTCAATTTTTACATACATTTTCACTAAAAATATAATGCCAAAAAAGTCGTACCTTAACAAAGTATAGAAATTTTGCTTCCAATAGACGACATGAAAGGATCGTGGCTGCTCTCGCTCGCGATTGCGCTATGGTCTGTTTCTTCCGCCACTACTGCTGCAGTAAACGACCTACCTTCACGCTTCAGCGGCTTCTCGAGCGACCACTACGTTCGCCAGAGTCGCGCTGATCCTGATCAGATTGTGCCGCTGGTCATTGGACTAGTCCCAAAAGACTTTAATGCACTTGAACAAGAGCTTTACGCTATTTCCAACCCAACGTGTGTATTTTGCAATTACTATGGTCAATCATTTAAGCTGTTTCAAACAGTATAAGTAGTCGTGACACATTGGAATTTTTGCTCGTTCTGTTTTCAATTGTAGCCATACGCAGTACGGCCAATATCTCGCCCAAGAGCAAGTGGATCACCTCTCGCGGCCATGTGATGGTGCGCTTGAGGCAGTGCGCACTTGGGTCGCAAATTTCTCATACGAAAACAGTAGGGGGACTTTTTCGGCCACGTCAAATTTGTTCAAGGTCCGGATAAAGGTGAAACACATTGAAAGACTGCTTGAAACCGAGCTTCACAATTACGAACCGAAAAGAACAGAGAGTATAGCGTTGTCAAGTCAGCGGAAACTGATTCGAGCGTCGACTGATGTATCAGTGCCAGAACATTTAAAGAATGTTGTGTCGTTTTTGAGCGCGAATACGCACCCACTGAGACTGCGAGCGCTTGGAGCTGCAACTTCGCAGGTAGTAGATGCGAAAGACAGTCCAGGTAGTACGCTGGAAGAGATTCGCCAGACATACGGTATTCCTGATGACCTCGTGGCGACAAATCCAGCCAACACGCAGTGCGTGCCATCCTTCTACAACGAGTCGTATAATTCGTCCGACTTGGATGCCTTTTTTACTCGATTTTTACCAGGAGAAAGCCCCCCACAAATTATCGAGAAGGGCCATCGAGTGGGCCCCCATCAATGGGCCACCTCGGAGGCATCGCTGGACACGCAATATGTCACAGCTATTGGCCGTAACGCCACGACATTTGTTTGGACTATGAACGGGAGCAACCCGTACTCATCGGAAGATGAACCGTTTGTTGAGTTTGCTGAGGACGTGCTAGCACTGGAAAACCCTCCACTCGTCATATCAATTAGCTATTCAGATGACGAAGAGCACATTTTCGATGTCTCAGCGGGCTACGCGCGTACCTTGGACACTATTCTTATTAAGATGGGATTGCGTGGAATGACAGTGGTCATAGCCGCTGGCGATGATGGTGTGACTGGCTTGCGCCCTGAACTTAAAAAGATATCCTTCGAAGACACGTGTTTGCAAAGTGGTCCGCAATGGCCGTCCTCGAGTCCATACATCACCACGGTGGGTGCCACAATGTTTTTAAGAAACGCGCAGCAAGCGACAAAGCCATTCTTCCGTACGAAGGAGGAAGTGGCTTGCAGTGTTGAGAACGATGGAATCATTACAACTGGCGGCGGGTTCTCTAACATCTACGCGATGCCGGAATACCAGGTCACAGCGGTTATGAGATATTTGAGAACTCGGGATATTCCGACCACCCCCGAATTCTTCAATGCCAGTGGACGTGCCTATCCTGATGTATCGGTGCTGGGCTCACACTTTCTTGTGTTCATGAACAGCCGTCTCTCGTTCGTGTCTGGAACATCAGCATCTACGCCTGTGTTTGGCGCAATGGTAACGCTATGGAACGACATGCGGCTAAACGCTGGTAAAAGCCCGCTAGGATTCATTAACCCCCTACTCTATTATCTTGCAGAGACCCAGCCCGATGCATTTCACGATGTGGTCGTAGGGAATATTGGGACCCCGCGTGGTAGACATAATCCGTGTGAAGACTCATTTAGTGCTGCAGCTGGATGGGACGCAGTCTCCGGAGTCGGCACGCCCAATTTTTCAGTGATCTCCAAGTTCATTGAGACCCTCGAAGATCACTTCAATGTTTCACAGCTGAGCAACTCAAACAGCTTTGCCATGGCTGATGTGAGCTATGATTTGGTAAGCTCGACGACTGGAGTCGGTGAAATGAGTACATTTACGATGGTGCTACTGATAGCAGCAGTAGCGGCAAACGTCACAATCGGCATCGTTGTAGTTGTCACGCTAGCAAAGCGGTGGAGAAACCAGTATACACCACTTGATGATGTCGTCAGTGGAAATACCGCTTCTGTTTCGACGACTTCTTCCGCATCTCGCATCGAGCAATCAAATTCAGATGCTGATAGTAGTGAAGATGATGTAGAGCTGAGTGAGATCAACCTGAAATAATAGCAGGCAGTATCATCGAAGAATAGCTCTGGTGTGTACTTCGCAGCTGGATAGGACGAACCGAAGTTGAAATGTGCTTACAATCGCTTGAATCTATTTATGAGGTTGACTATATTTTCTTTGAACAAACAACGTATAGGTATCAGCAGATGCACTCGAGTCTGAAACACCCTAAAACACAATATGTGCGGGCTTCCATTGCTAGCACTCAAGTCACAACCACATGAGGTGCAAAAGTTGGTGCAAAACGTCACAAGAGTTATCCGCCACCTAGTAGACGCCACCGGTCTTAAACTTCCACATGCAACACTGTTGCGAGACAATACGCTATCTAACGTAATCAAATTAACGTATTGTCTCGTAACTTGAGAAAGAAGTTTCATTTATCAGCCGGAATTCACATTGAGCCATCGTAGATCGCACAAAGCAACGCTCATATCCATCGTAAAGTGTAATTCATCCAAGATATTATAAAAATGCCCACGTTTTGTCGTCCTACGCAAAGCTCTGGGTGTCTAAATCTTCTAGTTCCTAACATTGGGTGGAGCCATAGTGTACGAGTGTCTTTGCGCACAACCGACGGAGCGCCGGCCAGCGCTTGTTTAAATAAGCGAACCGCGCAGTTCTGCCAACTGTGCTCGGGACAACCGCAAGTCCAGATTGTTATCCCAGCCGCACATTTGCTCGAACGAGTCGTGTGTGAGCTCCACCTGCTGCAGCACCTCCTCAGCGGTTGGATGTTCCACGAACTTGAGCGTCTTGGCGAACGTACGACACACGTTCTCTACCGCGGCAAAGCACGCATCCCGTTCTGCCATCGAGTCTCCGACCGAGAGGAAGTTAAAGTAAGCGTCTCGTGGGGCACTGGCTTGCCTAAATGGCCGATTACCGTTTACACTCGTCTCCTGAGCAGCTGCGGCTGCAAAGCACTTGCGGGCAATGAGCTGCATAACCTCCTGCTTCCAAGTCGCCGAATCTCCGTCAAGTCCAAAGGTCTGTTCGTACCAGCTTCGGGCTGACACAATGTGCACATCTGCAAGTGCTAGCACACTCTGCACGTCCGGCAAGTACAAAGCGGACGACATCTCGACCCAGCCGTACTCGGCGGCGGTCACGACAAACACGGGACCGTAGGCCACAGCTTTCTGCAGAAGCCGCGCGACGTGCGCGCTAATGAGGTTGAGCACCTCGCGCTGACCAGGCGTCACAGAGATCTGGTGACCACGGTACTTGGGTAGCAGGTCGTGCGCGTGCAACCAGGAGCTGGGGCACAGCGTATCGTCCCAGTCGAAGACGACAACAGTGCGATCTCGGAGGGAGCTCGTGTTAGCATCAGAGCGTCTCTTAGGCTGTGGCGCTGACACAGGCGACACGGGGTTCATTGGCCGCAGGGTTTCGACTGCAAAACAGGACGCAAACGCCATCAGGCTTTAGAGTTTGGCTGTCTGTAGTAGTGTGCGTGCCGCGTCGAGTTCGAGTGTGCGGGTCTGAAGTGACCATAGAGAAAGGGGTAAACAGAGACATTTCAGAATGTACAAAGCCGATCCTTACAACTACACACAGAGTACCCCAGCTTATTGGCGCATCCAGTAGGTAATCTGGCGAAAGACAGCCGTCGAGAGCAACTTGGCATCGAGATTTTGCAGCTGTCTCCGCAAAATTGGAGTGACTGGTTGGCTATTTCGGGTTGGAGCACAGTTCCCAGGGACTTCCCGCCAACGCACATCGCTGCGCTTGTCACGATGACGGCGCAAAACCCTTACTCCATAAACAGGCATTGGTATGAGCGCGCAACTGGTGACTGCCAGCCGATTTCTTACCGGTACATGGACCCAAAGGCCAGCCAGAGACTTCATTATCAAGCACTGTATGTCTAAGTTTTACCCGACGCAGTTTCAGTAATTCGCTAGCTTCGTAATTCATGTATTACTGTTCATTTCCTGACAAACACACCATGTCTCTTTTGCGAGCAATTGATGGGGCGAGCTAATCTTAAAACGTCTGCCACATGAACTTTGAAGTAGCTGAAGCGCCCAGACATTTGGCAGCACGGCGCGGCTGTTAGGATACCTTGCCGCCAGTTGTGCCGAATTGACAGAAGTTATTTGTCGGATGATTGTACGCATATGGCACATCCTGAGCAGCGTTTGCATCACCAGCTTGTGGATACAACGCAACCGAGTGACGTTCCAGCAAGAGGACGTGACCATCGCCGGTAGCGTTCATGAATTTTGGGAAACCAGCATGAGGCAACTTCGAGCCGTAGCGAAGCGAGAGTGCCGGCGAACCGACACGAAAATACAAGGAACCCGTCTGATGCTATGTCAACGTGCCATAGCCAGACAACCCCGAGAGCCGTCACCGCAGGTGACAAGCCCGTACAACCACCGGACTCGAATGAGGAACCGGCGTTGCTAACCAGGCTTAGGATTTACCAGACATCCTGCAACCACTAACGGTTAAATAGACTCGTCTGCCTCTCTCTCATTTGTCGGTGATTGTATCGGAGTAAGCCACACGATTCTCGCGCGCTGCGCTGTCCAAAGAGCGGCAAGTCGCTGGCAGTAACGTCATCAGGCGCATCTCGATGTTTTCAACACTCAACCATAAAACGTATGAGACACGGACTGACGACAGTCTTAGAATATTTACGCTTATCAAACAGCATAAATAAACCTTTTCTGTAGCACATAGCAACAATTGCGAGAAAAATGGTGGGAAAGTAGACCAGTGATGGATGGAAGACCGAGCATGGCTGGTATTCAGTGACAGCGCCGCCAATCCGATCGCGATTCCTCCTCATCTGCCTCACTCCTCTGCTGCTGTAAACGCGTGCGCTCCAGTCGGTCGTGCTGCATAGGCACTGCCGGAGGGGCCATGTTTGGCGCAATTGTGTCCAGTCCTGACGCTCAGCCTTTACATCGAAGGTAGATCCTGCATTACATGAGTAATGTCAAGCCGCGTCTATTCATTGAAGCACTTTGAGGCATTGCCGCAATCGTGGTGTTTTTATGCATGTGCGATGCTTCACCGACTGAGCGTCATTTTGCACAGTAGACTCATTGCAGTGCAATGGCGATGCCGCTACAAGGGCAAAGTCGGGAGCAGACTCTGTGACAAGCGTCAATTCAAGAGCAGTCGAGCATTATCAGCAGATGAGTGCTTTGACATGCAAGCTATCAGCTGAAACATAGACAGTCTTGCTCAAGTCTCCTGGTATTTAGCGAGAACGGTATATTGGTTTATCATCAGCGGATGACCTGATGGATACATGCTAGATCGATCTGATCCGACGATATCTGCATTGACAATGGAGGCAAACAATTAGTGTGGTCAGAATAGTATAACACATCAAGCGGCTTTTCTTCGTATAGCGACAACAGCGCGCAGAATCACTCTCTTACGATACCGGGCAAAATGATTTTAGTGACATTGGCCCTACATTATAAAAACGAGATAATTTTCTTGATTTGTCTTCTGCGCAGAGCAAAACCTACTAACAGCTTTTCAAGGACGTCAGCTGCTTGGAGCATTTATGAAAATTTTACGTGGGACTTGACAGTGACCAATGATAGGCAATCGCCTTTTCGGTCTAGAAATAGATTCCTCCTAATTGCCTGTGCAAAGGTTTCCACGACACGTGGGGCGTGACCTGAGCAATACATCGAGTCTTTGTTGCCTGCTTTTCAGGACAGATTCCAATGGCGACAGGTCTCTTCCTTGACATTTTCGGCTCTTCACTACGTACAGCAACGCAGATGGTCTTGACGTTCTTGTTCTTGTTAGCAGTCGCCTGAGCATGTGCAATGTTGACAATTGCAGTCGCAAGGTCGTGCTGCTCACTCGCTTGAGTAGCTGCGATTTCAGCACTTGCCGCGTTCAAAGCTGCTCGACTTTTCAGGAAGGGGTACTATCACATCGTCCAGCACAAGAGTAACAAGTTAGTCGTGGATGCAGCTGAGCCTCAACAAACACATTAGCATTGAGTATCATACCTTAGACCGATTGACGACGAATACATACGTGACGCAAAGATTTGGCTCAAATATTTTGGCTTGTGGGTCTGTCGTACGATGGCGATAACCAGGAAATAGACGAATATCAAACCTCCGCCGGTCTTTCATTACAAATCCAGCATCCTTGGCTTGATCCTCAATGAACCAGTTGGAGTAGGGGGGCCGCGTCTTGAGCGTCACGTGAGCTTCTCCATGCACTGAAAGTCGATTCCGTGCACTTTCAAAGAAGTTTAGCAGCAGCGCTCGATTGATATGCACACGTTGCTGCCCGCTGTGCGGGAAGTTGAAGATAATGTACTGGAAAAAGTCGGGGATCGTCTTTATGCCCGTTCCGGTTTTCAATTGTCGAGGCAACTCTAGCAACTTGGTGGCGTCCACATCGTGCAACACAGAACCGCGCGCAGATCGCACAGCTGCAATGCACTCCTGAGCGTTCGAATATTTACTGCAAACCTCGTTCGCCGAGTCAAAAGACGTCGCGAATACTCCACGGCCAGTGCCGCGGTGCTTGATGAGGCAACGAGAAAAGGAGAAATCGCCGTCCCCTAGCACTAACACGGCGTCTTCAGGTGCATACACCTGGGTGAGTGTCTTCTGTATGTCCTGGCGTTGTCTCTTCGTATTGCTGTCCGAGCTGCTGCCAGTAAATCGGCACTTCTGTGACGAAGTGTCCTTCGTCTTGCGTGCCATTTTTGCCAGTCAAAGAATGAATCTAATTAAGTTGCGCAATTCGAAATAAGTTGCTACAAGACCGACGAGAAGAAGACCACACTAAAACTCCTTATCCACCTGCCCTACTTGCTCATACTGGGCTACGTGAACCATACAGTCTTGACATCATCTTGGCCAAACATCTTTTTGCATGTAGGACACTTGCGGTTGCGCGATTTGAGGTTGTTTTCAATGCACTCCTTGCAAAACATGTGAAAGCACTTAGAGATGATCACGTCCTTGCGCCGGTCCTGGCAGACCGAACAATTTACGAGTTTCTGCAAGTCGCGCAGCTCAAACCGCTCCAGATCGGTAAGCTCACCGGTAGAAGTTGCCAACTTGGAATGCTGCAGCTGACGTTCTACGTCCTCAATCTTCTTGCGGAATGACTCACACTTCTCACAGTGCTTCTGCTTTTCCTGCTGCAACTGCTGCTCACGCTGCGACTTTTCTGCGGTCTCGCAAATCTTCTTTGCTACTTCGGCATCTCGCAACACCTTTCGCTTTTCAACATCGGAAGCCTCACGCTCTTCTTCAATGGTCTTGACGTAATTTTTCATCTTCTCAAGTTCAATCTCCTTTGCTTGCAGAGACTCCTGTAGAAAAGGAAATTACAATACACAAGCACTCTTAAGCTACATCATTCTTACAAGCTCACTAAGAAGTCTTGCAGAACGTACCTTAGATGACTCGATGAAAATCTTTTGGTGCTTGTGTACGGTGCTCAGAGATGAGACCTGTAGACGAACAGCAGCCAGCTCTTCAAAACAGTGCGATTTTGCTTGCTCTTCCCTTGCAAGCAATGTGTGTAGCTTCTTGTTGGCATTGCGCTTTTCCTCAATCTGCTTGATAAACTTCTTCCGGCCATGGCGCAACGAGTTCATTTCTTTTGTTATCGTATCAATCTCCAGCAGCAAAGCGTCATTTTCTTCTCGTGATGCTTCACTCAAAGCCTTCATATCCTCGATCTCAGCACGTAGCTTCTCTCGGTCAGTACTGCATTCGTGATGCTCTTTCCTCTCTTGTTCGAGTTTATCCTGCACTTCTGATAACCGCTTCAATGCCTCTGACAGCTTCTCACATGTATCCTTCCTGTTCGAAGACAACAAATTGGTCAGACGTCAGCTACCAGCCATCTTAGCGAACTTTCGTACATCTCTGCATTTTTCAGCATGTCGTACGTCTGCTGTAACTCTAGTTTCTCCTTGGTAAGCAGATTTACCTACAAAGTAGCACAATCGCACGTCAGCGATCGAAAAAGCACAGAGTCCAGGACACAATACGAAGCCTGCCTTCTGCGTAAGTATCTGAATCTCGTGATTATCTGCCGACTTTTGAGCTCGATTCTCTCGGCTCCGCGCGCACTCTATTTGTGCTTTCAATTTCGTATTTTCACGCTTTACTGATTCCAGTTCTGGTTTCATTTCCAATAACTTCACAAGCACTAGCGTCAGGAAATAATCGACTTTCAAATTATTCATAGTAAGCACTCACCTGATCTCTGTAGGTCGATGCGTTGGAGATCTTTTCTCGTAAAGATACGTTCTTCAGATTCAACCCGTCCATTTGTGATTTTGTTTTGCTCATTTCCGCCTGAATTTTTGTAATCTTCTTTTCCCATTTCTCGGTCATATGGTGCTCCAGATCCTGAACCACGCAAAAAGCACAATCACGAATCAGACAAGCAACAGTCAATAACCTATCAAACAGGCAAGATTTCTATAGAACAAGTTACCTTTGATTTGTGAAGAAGTTTTTTGTACTCTTCATCGAGGTGAGCTTTCTCGTCTCGAAGCTCTTTGACTTTCTCTTCGTGATCCTGAACCAATGCAGCTTCATCGTTTTTCCACTGTCCAGACACAACATATCCACGCAATTATCAGGTAACAAAGCCTTAGATGTATCAAAACTAAACGATGCAATCGCGTACCGCCACTTCCAATGCCTTAAACTTTTCCAGTTCCCGTCGCATAGAATCAAACTTCTGACGCTCTTGGTACAACTTCGTACTCAATATTCCCATATTCTCCCTCAATGTTGCAACAATTTTGGTGTGCTTCTTCTCTTTTTCCGCAAGTGCTTCCTGTTTCACCATTTCAGCACTCGATGGTCCTGACGTGATTTTCTCACAAGGTTTCTCTATATCTGTGACTTGTTCACTTTTGGTATCACTGTCATCGATACGATCCGAATTTACACCACCCTGTTGCTTGACAAATGCACTTAAACGGTCATAGTCTCGACAAGCTCGATGGCGCTCCGTTTCCTTGTATTCCACGTCATGTTCGAGTTCAGCTATCCGACGCTTGCACTGTAACACGAGACGCATCACCAATTAGCTTTGAGAATTTACATGACCTTAGGTTCCGCTAAAACACGTACCGTCTGTAGCTGACCCTTAAGATCCAGTGTTTCCGCGACTGCTGCTCGTTTATCTTGCACAATATGCGCATATTCAATAGGTTTCGTCTTGTCTTGAGCAATGCTCCCAACTAGAGCAAGCAACTTCTGCAACAACTCTTTCATGTTCTGACTTTTCTGCTTAAATTCATCGTGCATTTCTCTCTCCATATTTGATAAATCATCCATCTTAATTAACGTGTCGTCATTGACGTCGTCATCTGTGGGCAATGACACATCAGCGTCCGGTTCCTCTTCCTCCTTTGTGTATTTGGCCACAGCAACAAACCACTCTGGCAGATTTAACACCAGCTCCTCCGCACGCACGCGGACCTTTCCAAAGTCATCCACAGCATCTAAAGCTGCAAGCCAGCTCTCCTTCAACGTCTCATCGAATACAATAGACGGATCTACTGTCTTTACGGCAGCTATCAGCTCGTCCTGTAGCTGAAACCACTGCCTCCTCAAGCAGCGGAAGAACGCGCTTTTTATCTCTCGAGAGCGATACAACGCCTCACATTTCTTGGTCAGGTAAGCAATACGTCGGTTCTTCTCATTCCTGTCAATCTCCAACGCTTTATTTTTTTCTCTCACGGCCTCAATAGTGTTGGGGTTGGCCTCAGGAGGCGTGTCGTCTTCCAATTTGATCTTCTTAGGCGCAGATTTGCTCTCCAACAGCATCTCACGCCGCTTCCGGTGGCTCACGCCATTCTCCTGCGTGTGGGCTTCAGTATCCGCCATAGCTAGCACCAGTCCGAGTTTTCTACGTCCCTTACCGTCCGCTTGATCTTCGCTCCCTCTCTCCCTGTACCAATAGTATTGTAAGTTATCCCTCTTCGTGACCAAGCAAAACAACGGTTTTTACGGTAAAATTCAATTAATTTTGACTCTTATTCTCTCTCACCTACAAGCCAAAAAAAAGTGCTCGGAGCACCATTAAACTCAGTGGAACAATGCTGATAAATATCGCCGCGGTAATGGCAAAAAGCAGCAGAGTGCGGGATCTAGCCTTGTAAACGATTTTCGCCAGACACAAACGGCCAAAAAGAGTCATTATGAAACCTAGAGGCATCAAGAGCTTGGCCAAGTTCAGGTCCAGTTTGCCCCAAAGGAAAAAGTCGAATGACGCTACTGCAAACACACAATCCAAACCAAGTGAGCGAAACCGGCGTTAACGCAATCCATGTAGTCCCTGTACTTACTGCCACTGACAAAGAACACAGCAGTAGCTGACATGGCCGACGCCGCAGCTGGAGTAAAATTGACTCCACGCAGCAAGTCCCACGTTGCCTCCTCACCTCCTACGCCAAATGCTCCTCCGAGCGCTCCAATTCCTAGTAGACGAAGTGGCAACTTCCTGATTGAGTCCGGTGACCACTACGCAATAATTATAGATACCGTGGTCAAATGGATTGAATTGCTGACAAAACGGACCGTACCTTACCTGGACTTCATTCGACGCGAGAACGAATCGTGAATTTTGCTGCTTCTGGTGCGTCGCCACAACGTCTTTCATCTGGTAGTGCGAGACGATCGAGAGGAAGATAAATGGCAGCATGGAGACGAACAAGAAGAAGAAGGACGTTGAAGGAATTCCGAGCGGGCTGGGAAAGTATTGTCCACCCTGTAGCGCTGTAAGCAGCACCGTGACAGCGAAGACGCCAAAGTTAAGCCTCAACTTGCGCCAAGGGAGACTGGCCTTGTACTGGAAGTTACCGTCATCTTCCTATCATTTTGACGAAATCGATAATTAGGCCTTATTGTACTACTCCTTCAGCTTTAAGTGACGCACCTGAAAGCTCATCGATGGTGCACCTAGCAACGACATTGATTCACCGCTGCTGCACCACCGCCAACCCTCATCATGGCTTACTGCACGTATTTTCTTTAGCGCTTCCTTGCCAATATATGCTAGGTACACGATCAGCGCAATAATAAGCAGCCAAGTGGAGAACCATGTGATTAACGACGCTCCAAAGATAGCTCCAACTACATTAGCAAAAACGTTAATGGTTGCTCAATGATGAGAAGACAAATTGGTCCTCAAATCCTTACGCAGTAGCATTGGCTGCATAACCAGGACAAAATCCCAGTTAATCAGTGAGGAATTCGAATTGATCGATTTCTTCCAAAGGTTCAGCATAAAGTCACAAACAGCTTTAGACAGCAACACAGCGTTAAAAACAAGCTGCATACAACTATCATCACCAAATAACAAACCCACCTCCACCAAAAATGGACACGCTTGTTAGCGGAATAGCCGCCTAAAAGTGATTTAGTCACAGCAAACAATTGTAAGAACAGAGTCCTTCGTCGATGGATGAAAAACTCGATAGCCACGTACATCCGGCCCCATCTTAAGCATCAATATATAGACTGCATTCAGCACAGCTCCACCACTGGCCTTGGACCCAGATACAATGAGGACCACCAATGCAGCCAATAGAATTCCAAGCACCTGATGGAGTCTCTCCGGAGAATGCAACACTTCAGGCGGCTCGTAGGGCACGTCCACTGGCGAGAATGTCGGGATGGGACCAAACTTGACAGGTCCCTCATCATCTTCAAGACGATATGCTGCCACCAACGTCACAGCGAACATCAGTACTGCAAGGCTGCGCACGAGAGGTTCTTGATCGCACATCGTTCTGAATTGAAGTGGAAAATTCAAAAGTGACAATAGCGTGAAACACTCGTGCATTGTGATTGGACAGTTTCTATTGGCCAAAGTACTGTAAATGATCGGGTTTTATTTGTTACTTTTGAGATAGCACTTCAAATAAGCAGTGCTTGAATGCTTGCGATGCTCATGACAACGGCGCTGATGAAGACAATCAAGGCCATCGAGACAATTACAAGTGAGGGAGGGACACTGATAATATCGAACGACTTTCAGCAGAACACAGGTGGCAAAATATCCCATAGGAAGCATGAGTTGCGCGAAGTGGAGATCCATTTTCCCTAACATCAGGTAGTTAAATGATGACACTGTACAGACAAGTAGTCAGCAAATAGCAATGAATGCAAAAGATTGCGTTGTAATGACGGTAAACTTACTTCCGCTAGAACAGAGCACAATCGTAGCAGGCATGGCTGAAGCATCAAAATCCACCTCGAGGAGTATGATACCTCCACCGATACCAAACATGCCGGAGGCTGTCCCAGCCATGAGCGAGAACATGAGGAAAAGCCGGATTGATGACAACGTACGCTGCAACCACGACAAAAGGCAAATAAGACTAGGGCCGGGAATATGCCACCGTTGTCCTCTAAACTTACCTTGATTTCATGAGGTTTGAACTTGTATCCGGAGCTCTGCTGTTTCTCAAACTTCATCGTAGACCCATGACAAGTATGAAGATGGGATTCAGCACGCCTCCGCCGCCGGTACCTCCTCCAGCGGCGACAAAAATGACCAGCGCTGCCAACGCCATGCCAAAGACCTCTCGCTGCACCAAGCCGACGGACACATCAATTTCTGGAATAACAACTTCCCCTGCCGGCGACAGCGGGGACGTTGAGTCCGAAGCGTTTGCGCGTGCGCTGCAGCAAGTATTAGCGCCGACAACAAGGCAGTGTCTGGTCGCGTTGGCAGTTTAAGTCGCTGCATTCCCTAGGATTATCGACACCGCGTTAGTCGGCAAGACCAAAAATGGGCGTGAGTGCAGCAAACTGCAAACAAGGATATAGTGTCTGAGTCGCATGAGGCCAAATAGTGGAGACTACAGCCTTGTCACGAGTCGGTACAACGTCGTTTGCGGAAGTTTGCAGGCTCATAATCTGAAGATGTAGGTTCAAATCCCAACTACAAGCAACAAGATATCGTTTTAGGTCTACCCCGCGTCGAGGTTTTCTGTCGCAGTGCCCACCTGCTCTAGCAGTTGACCAACATCTAAGCGTTTCCCAGCGCTGCCAGATTGGCGTCCTGAAGGCACAGTCAGCGAGAGCAGAGCACTTATCACACGTGCGTATGATCTAATTGAAAGTATCAAAAGACGTCTCCACCGCTGCTCGTCTTAGGATACCTCTGAGTCAAGTCTGCTGACACAATGCAGCTTGCGAACATCCATTCAATTTTCTCTCAGATAAATTGGTAAAGCCACTAACAAAATACAACGTGCTGTCTGCGCGGCTAGAATCGGCATCGTCTATTGAAGACAGCACGGAATAGAGCATTGACGCGCGTTTTCTTCTGTACTGATAGAGCGACTTGAGAACGGGATCCCAGCGAACGAAAAATCGTTGTTGAGCTCCACAACAAAGCAGGCAGCAAGTCGACCATACTTTGCAGAGTTTGTCCAACCAGGATATTCTGATCGAAGCACAATAGACACACAATCGCCGAGCTTAATGTTCTGCAGCAGGCCAGCAGAGCTATCGAAGTATTTACGGTGGTGACGGAAGTTCCTGCCGGCACGGAGATTCGGGCAGAATGGAACGCGCGCCGTCTCTCTGCTTTCTCCCTCCGCGCTCATCGACACTACTGCCACTTCACACCAAGAACTTACTTTGCAATATGTTCCATTGTATTCTCGACGGTCTGTGGCCCATCCTTGATCCTTTGACACGCAGTCTGCTACCAGTAACGAGCACTTGGTCACGTCTACTCCAGGAGGAACTTCCAGTTGTTCTACAGTCGGCAACTGCAGCTGCAAATAATCTTCGTTCATATTACTGCGTCCACGACGAAACTCTGATGTCTCAGTCTGGAACGCTAGCAGTACTCCTGCAAATTCGAGAATATTGTTTACCACGTCCACTGGGAATTGGTGCTGCGCTATGATAGACGCGATATACAGGATCTCGTCCATTGAGCGCAGCTGAATCGTAGATGCCTGCTCGTTTTGTGTCATCAGATGCGCCTCGCGGGCCGAGAAGATCGCGTCGTCCACGAAGAACACGCCTTCGTCAGTACCCCACATCACCATTTTCGTAGCTTGAGCTTCTTTTTTAAGCCTCAAAAATCAATTTACACCAATCATGGCACGTTGAAGCGGCCGTTTTGGAGGCGTTAGTCGAGATGAAAGTTCTTATTATTATCGACGTCTGAGTGCTAACCATTCTGACCAATCAGCTTTTAATAAGCTGGTTAGGTGGATGAATAGCTCCTACCCAACTATAATGCTGTTTTAGTAGTTGGAACTGCAACGTGCTCTTAGCGTGTCATGCAGTCAAAAAAGGAACCCCTTTCAAACCTAATCAAAGACCAAACCACGCATTTGCAAGGTCGAAAAGAAGGATTTTTCAATGAGGCACAAGTGGGTTAATCCTTCAAACGATGCAACGTAAGGAGAAGGACGCGCGCAAGCCGCGACCACAGCAGCTCGTGTTCTCCACCAAGAAGGTGGGACGTAAGGCAAAGGTGCGCCAGAAACTGCAGCCGCCGTCGATGGAAGATGCAAAACCTGCCGTGCAGCAACACCAAAGTGAGACCAACGCCCCGTCTCATGACGCTCAAGAGCCAGCGCGACATCGCTCAAGTCGCAGCTATGGCTGTAGTCACTCAGTGAAGCACATGCGGCCGTCGCGCGCGCTGCTGCAGAGTGACCAGGTGATGGTGGCACAGTGCGTGCGGGCGATGGTGGAGCGGAAGACGGATGCTGCTCTGCTGGTGGATAGGAACGGTCTGCTTACGGGCATCCTCACGGACAGAGATGTTGCAGTGAAGGTGGTGGCGGTAGGCCGAGATCCTAATACGACATTGGCGCATGAAGTCATGACACCTGACCCATCGTGCGTACCGGCTAATGCCAGTGCTATCGACGCACTAAAGACAATGATTTCAGGGCAATTCCGTCACTTGCCGGTGACAGACAATGGAAAAGGTTGAGAGACTGGAAGGACAAAATGAGATGTGATATGTGAACTTAGTTATGCGTGCATTGTTGTTTTTGTTGCAGTGGTGGGTATTCTGGACATCGCGAAGTGTCTTTACGAAGCCATTGCAAAGCTGGAGGACGCGTACCGTAAATCATCCGACCGTCTTGAAGAGACGGTGAAAAAGGTAAGATTATAAAGCTGAAGTAAAGTGGGCGGAAGGTACAAAGATTGGTGATGCTGTTCGTGTACATGTAGCTGCAAGACAGTTTGTCCAGATCGACGGAAGCTAATTTATTTGAGTCCTTGCGGCAGAAGGTAGAGGGTTGACTATGTTTTCTTGTGCTTCGAAGCGTTGCCTTGACGATTGGCGCCTGTTTGTGTTTTGTTGCAGCTCTTTTTGCCTACGCTCTCAGCAATTATCACGAAAGGCTCCGAGGTGCCGATTCTGGGTCCGATGTCATCAGCTATGGATGCAGCACGCCTGATGCTAACACAAAAAACGAGCGCTGTTATGATTTGCAATGAAGCAGTCGAGTCTGTGGGTATTTTCACGTCGAAGGATTTGATGCGCCGTGTGGTTGCTGTGTCGTTGGAGCCCAGTCATTGCTTGCTCTCTAACGTGATGACACCAAATCCTCAAACAGCTACACTGGGAACGACGATCTTGGAGACGCTTCATTCGATGCACAATGGACAGTTTCTGCATGTACCCGTGTTTGACAGTGGTACAAAGCTGGTAGGTATTGTTGACGTACTGCAAGTGACGCACGGCGTCGTTCAGCAAATGGGCACGTTTCAGAGCGTGAAAAGTGATAGTGTGCAGCCGTTGTGGGATCAGTTTCGTAGCAGCTTGAAAAGCGTAAACGACGCAACCGATCATGATGACGAAGTCGAGGATGATGAACCAAACGTAGGCGTCGTTAATGTGGACGCAGATGGTGTCGACATTACATCTTTAGTAGGGCGCCAGTCCTGGAATGATTTTCAGTCGTCGAACGGTATAAACGGCACAGGAGACCCGGCAATACAGGACGAGAGTCCGCTTAACGAGACAGAGCATGCACCTGATGCATTTGTTTATAAGCTTGCTGACTGCTACGGTAACAACCATCGATTTACGAGCTCTGCTGTGTCCGTAAAGGAGCTTCTTGTGGACGTGCAAAACCGACTAGGCGATAATACTATTTGCAGAGTCCTCTATGTCGACGACGAAGGCGACCATGTATGTGTTTCAGGGGACTCCTTACTCTTATGTACTGTGTCTAACTGTCGATGTGTGCTGATAGATACTGCTATCGAAGGATTCAGACTTGAAAGATGCCGTGAATCGAGCACGCACCTGGGGCAGCAAGTACATCCGCTTAATGGTCCCCCATTACCGCCTTGCTGTACGTCAAGCGCTAGCCCACAACTCAGATACGGCGATTGGTATGGTCGTATACGCCGCTGCTGTGGCTGCGGTCGCTGGCGCATCGTTCTTCTTGAGCAGGCGGAAATGACGGAAGACGTGAGTCAGAG
This sequence comes from Peronospora destructor, assembly GCA_011800735.1. Taxonomy (NCBI): domain Eukaryota; phylum Oomycota; class Peronosporomycetes; order Peronosporales; family Peronosporaceae; genus Peronospora; species Peronospora destructor. The sequence continues at coordinate 1,470,995 of WBRY01000001.1, read as the reverse complement.
TTTTTGTATCGGTATGCAACAAGTGGCAGTTATTGATTGAGTTTTCAGATCGACCAGTTTCCATGAATCAATGAAGTTTTATTACTTGAACAAAATCCGCAGCCTGAATAAATATGAGCTGCCCAAAAGATACTAATTAAAACCGAGCACCACGACATCGCGACAACAAAGTGAGTGCTCATCTGCCACGGCTAATTGGAATGTACAGAACACGTTTTAAGACGTTATACGTGAAACCGCAGCCGAAATGTGCACCGCACTGAAGAGTGACAGCACCACGATCGATGTCCATGAAAAGAACTGCGGAAAGTAGTATAACATCGCCCATAGGCCGTAGAGAAAGACGCCTGTGAAGATCAGCAGCGAATTCCGCGAGCTCAAGGTTTTTAGGTTCGCCTGTAGCACTGCCTGCGGGTGGGGCGCTGGCACTGCATTCAACCATTATTCGAAGCCATTAATTTCCATTGGAATCAAAACGAAGGAAAGATTACTACTTACCTGCATCCGTGATAACACTATGGATCACTCCGTTTTCCTCAATGCCGTACTCGCCCATGGTGCGACTGGGAAGCAGCAGCATGCCCATGTAAATGAGTCTAATCTTCTTGCCACGGGCGAGCTCCTCCGCGAAGAACTGCAACGATGAAAACCTCCAAACTGTTAGACGGAAGGACTGACACACCTAGACGAGATGCCACTCACCTTGCTAGCAAAGTCATCGACTTGTTGCGAAGCCTTGAACCACACCAGTTGAATCTCTTCGCCTTGTCGTAAACGAATGGGAAGGAAGCCTTGAGGAACTTCGTGGCTTGCTGCTTCGGCCGCTTTGTCCTCGTGCTCCAAACGTTCTGGCTTCTAAGCACACACACACATGAGTCTACAAATCAGATTTAACATGTGACCAATTAATATAAAATTCATTATCGAACCGCTTCGCTTTTTATCGACGCGACAATTCTGCGAGTTCAACGTAACGAGCACTTTACGTCTTAGTCTCAGATTGCGACTAAAAAGGACAATGTTTCACATAACGTACTCTGCTGCATCATTTACGAGCGCCCACTCGTCGTGTAGAGCGGTAAATGAGGAAGAAGCTGAACCTGGCGAGTCCATAGGGCTTTTGATTTAAAAATTGATTGCGGGATAAGATGCAGACCAAATTTTGTATTGACACGACGAACCAAATTTAATGAGCTTCAACGTCAACGACCTACTAAATTAAAGTGCAATGAATGAACAAATCACTAACAAATGAGAGATTGCAAAAAATGGGAGGATTAGATGTTGTCATTGGTTTCAATCTGGTCTAGTGCTGCGTAAACAACGTTCTTAAGTAAAGGTTGCTGTAAAGTGTGATAAACTTGAAGATGACGTAATTTGATAATGACACTCTAAAACAAACAAAAAGGTATTTATTTTGACATTACGGAACATGTCAAAGTGCACACAGAAGCTGCGCCATCACATCGAGGTACTTATCCGCCGTGATGCTGCTACACGCTCGCAGGCAGTAGACAAACGCGCTTTGCGTCGCCAAGTGGATAACTACTATCTGCCGATGTTCCGCTGGACGACGGAAGTTGTGGAGGCTGTGCAGAAAACGCAAGGTGGCACCAAACGCTGCATCTGCATTGGTCTGAGCTGCCCACAGGGCGGAGGAATGACCACGATTTCCATGTACATGCAAAACGCGCTGTCACTCGTGGGAAAGAAGGTTGCTGTGATGTCGCTGGATGACGTGTACTGGAAGTATGAACGACAAGTGGCCCTCGCGAAAGCTAACCCAAACAACCCGCTGCTCCAGGTGCATTGGGTGCCATAGTTGATTGTGTACACCTAGGAATGAACTGACAAGGCCATCATTTGCAATGCAACGCTGCAGTATCGCGGCAACCCCGGCACGATAGATGTGGCTTTTCTGATGACTTTGATTCGGCAGTGCAAAACCTCCACTGGAGAGATCGCACTGCCTCGCTACGACAAATCGAAGCACAATGGCCGTGGCGACCGTGCTCCTCTGTCTGAATGGGATTGCAAACAAGGTGCGCAACAGCACGAACTAATCTTGGTCCTGGATCCTTTTTATAACATTTGTTTGCTGCATAAAGGGCCGTTAGATGTGCTGCTTCTCGAAGGCTGGTGCATGGGATTCCAAGCGATCGACGATTCTTGCTCTAAACTGAGGTACAGGTGCCCGAAGCTGTAGTTGCAGCTGTGATTGACACGTTGGACTACTGTGGACTGACGATCATGTTGCAGTGAGCACATGAAGGTCGTGAACATGGAGCTGCGCGCCTTTGACAAATTATACGAGGAACTAGACGGCCTCATCCTTATGAAGATTGAAGACTTGGACTGGGTCTACGAGTAGGTTCTCATTTTCACAGCATATCTCGATAGTGTAGATGTGTTAGCATTGCATCTCTCGCTGACACATGCACTGTATTGAATAGATGGCGCGAGCAGCCAGAGCAGCTTCTGCGCGAAGCCAATAAAACAGCGATGACACCTAACGAAGTGCGCGACTTTGTCGATCGCTTCATGCCAGCATACAAAACATACCTCAAGGAACTGTACACCGATCCAGAGCACTCTTCATCTTATTTAGCCACAATCCCGCGTCTCGTTTTCTCCATCACGGCGGATCGGGAACCAGCGACAAAGCCCGTAGAGTTCAACTTCACATCCGAAGCGCTGAAGGATTAGTCCCAGCTTAGATCGAGTCCGATCATGAGAAGAAATAGGGTGTGAGCAATTTGCGATATTTAAGTACATACAAACGTGTACATGTACTTTTTCCAAGTTGATGCATACTCAGCTGAAAAACAGGGAAAAAAACCAGAACGGTACGCTTGGAGCCGATCAGATTTTTTTCGTTCCAAAGCCAAGCCCATGGAGCGGTACCAGAAGCTGGAGAAGGTTGGTGAAGGCACGTATGGCGTGGTGTACAAGGCAAAGGACCGCGTAACGGGTGAGGTGATCGCACTCAAGAAGATTCGATTGGAAGCTGAAGACGAGGGCATCCCTAGCACAGCCATCCGCGAGATTTCGCTGCTCAAGGAGCTGCAGCATTGCAACATCGTACGTCTGTACAACATTGTACACACGGACCGGAAGCTTACCCTCGTATTCGAATACTTGGACCAAGACCTGAAGAAGTACCTGGACGTGTGCGAGAAGGGGCTAGAAAAGCCAATTCTCAAGTCTTTTCTGTACCAGCTACTGCGTGGCATCGCCTACTGCCACCAGCACCGAGTGCTGCATCGGTACGTCTTCTGCTTTGTGTATTCTTGTTCTCCTCTCAGACCATGAGCAATGGAAAGGAGAATGCTGATTACCACGCACTGCTATGTCAATAGTGATTTGAAACCGCAGAATCTGCTCATTAACCGCGAAGGAGAACTCAAGCTTGGTGACTTTGGGCTGGCACGTGCATTTGGCATCCCTGTGAGAAGCTACACACACGAGGTCGTGACGCTTTGGTACCGTGCGCCTGACGTACTCATGGGATCACGGTACGTTCCGCTGCTAATGTTTGGAATGGCATTTCCCCTTTGTACTGATCAAATTTCTGTTCATCTTGTTAGGAAATACTCGACACCTGTTGATATCTGGAGCGTGGGCTGCATTTTCGCTGAAATGGCCAATGGTGGCCCGCTGTTTGCAGGCACGTCGGAGACCGACCAGCTTGACCGCATCTTCCGCCTGATGGGCACACCTACGGTCGAGATTTACCCGGCCATCGTGGACCTCCCAGACTATAGAGTGAGAACGTACTGCACACCGTTTCGTCCTCGGTTATCTAATTGTGTCGTGCCAATGTGTCCACAGCGAGACTTTCCTGTTTACCCGACACCGGACACCTTGGCTCACCTTGCGCCGACACTAGACGAGGAAGGCGTGGATTTGCTCGAGCAGATGCTACAGTACGACCCCGCAAAGCGAATCACTGCTGCTGACGCTATGGTACACCCATATTTTAGCGACTTGTCTCCAGCGCTTACTGAGAGTCAATGAAGGTCGACAGCCACAACCGTACAGAACGAATAGTGCATACACGAGGAAGCTGATAAATGGTCAGCATCTTTTTACAGGAGTCCACGTAGTCGTTTCACCTGTATTACTGTCCGTTATCAAATGCAAAATTTGGACGTGAAGAGAGGAAATAAGCTACGCAATCTGAAGTTATTGGTGGTTCTCACTCTTCTTTGTTCTTTCTTGCAACAGGAGCTGCAATGGTCAATGGGTCAAGTGCACCCAAATTATGCAAGATCGATACACAGTCGCATCAACAGCAATCTAAGCCACTCAGATGAGCAAAACTCTTCGCAAGCAAGATACTCACAACACGCCAGATTGCTGTGGTAGTTTGCAACAGGTTGGAGGCCAAGTACGTGCTTGAGCAATGTGTGGGCAGACTGCACCTTTTCAGAAATGGTGTCGGATCTGAGAGTGATGCTCTCTAGCTTCGAAGGATAGCGCAAATCCGCTAGCTATGGGAGAGTGCGCTTGACGATTGAAAAGAAACGCGTTGTCCTTGCACTGTCACTCACCTTTGTGCTGGAACCTGGCTTAACTCGTTTTTTTCTTGGAAGACTAAAAGAGCTCTGCTGGATGGATCAAGATGACAGACATCTTATGCAAGGACGCTGCTGGCCGCATGATTGATTACATCTGCAGTTTCTCTTCCTGTTCGTGAACAATAGATGTCGGACGTACCTACAAGATGTGTAATAGATACACAGTTTGAAAGCGCTGTCAGGGTAAAGCTGTGCGAGCGGCAAGCCCAATGCGCCGCAGCAATGTGTGCACTTGCTGCGCAAATTCGAAATGCGAAAAGCGGAAGGTCATGATTTGCCGTCAAACGGAGTCGCTGAGCAGAATATTTGACGTTTCGCTTTGCAACGAAGCTGAGAGTCCGGGTCAATTTGGTATGATTAGCTGCTACTCGGATGCAGGCCAAGCTGGCAACATCATGAGCCTTGGTCAGAACGAAGGCAATTAATTATGTAAGGCACAAAATGTACTGATCTAAGCTAAATAAACGAGCCAATAAAAAAAGCCAGTTGCACCGCATTGGATCTAGCTCAATGCAGGAAGCACTGCTTGCGATTCTCCGCGGCGTCCGTAATGGCTCATTCTACGGCACCAAGGTGCGAGCCCCGCACGGTATGTTGTCCACCTTAGGCTTTGCTTTTCACTATCTGCTTGTATAATCAAATGACAAAAGTTCTTGTGCTTGTTCAGCAATGGTGATGATCTTTCTCTTCCAAAATGGCTCCATCCGCCAGAAACTCCGTAGTATTATACGCTTGACGTTCGAGCACAGTAAGAATCTGGCACTGTTTGTGGGCGTATACAAATCTGTGCTAGCAGTGCTACGTGCTCATCAGCAACATGCACTGGGACAGCACGTGGCCATGGACATTGGGAAGCCTGGGGCGCACTGGCACGCGGCTGTGGCCGGCGGTGTCGGTGGTTACTTGATCTGGGGTCGTTATTCAGGCGTCAACTATCAGATCATCATGTACTTAATGTCGCGCGCACTCATCAGTTTGGTGCGCGTACTAGCGGACAAGGGCTATCAGCCGTTCACACAACAAAGCTTCGAGCACGTGTACCCGCTGCTGGCCACCGTGGTCTGGGCGAGTGTCATGTGGCTTTACGAAAACGAGCCCGATAAGCTGCACCCGTCACTGCTCAAGAGCATGCAATTCCTTTACGATGAATCGTGCCACTGGAAGGACGGCATCGTGGACTTTCTCCCGTCGCCAGCGACAACTGCTGTCTTTTTGCTGACATGGCTGTGGACGTAATAGCAACGTGCGACTCGCTCAAATTTCTTTGCAGAGGTAGCTCGGTTGTCATAAAATTGCAGGGCCGTCGCTTAAAATGTTGACGCAGATATCAAGTTACTAGATCAACAGCTGGAGGACCTTTCACTGCATAGTCGGTCCGATCTTAATGCGGCAGGGAAGTACAGATTGATTTCGTCTCAACGCAATCAAAGACCGAAGAAAAATTGTCTCAGCAGACCTCTTTCTTATTACAAGGTAGGTGCTTAACGTCCACATAGATGTGGACACATGAGCATGAAAACGTGTTATACAATTAGTCAACAGGGAGGACATGCATGAAAGACGTTTCCACTCTCTCGAACAACTTCATTTTGGTAAACCTCAAATGTAGTCCTGTTCTTGAAGTATCTATTTATATTAGCAAGTACTCAATCTATCAGCTACATTCGATTATTCCCTTACAAAATTACACGGTTTCTAGTACGCTTTCGCAATACAGACTATACAAATAAGTGTTAAGTAGTTTCTGCCATGCGACGCCCCAAAAGGTCAGTTTTGCGGTAGCACTGCAGTCTCCACTTTCAATCATATCGCAGAGAGGTGAAGTGGAAGTCTCTTATTCTAGCATTGTTCGATATTTGGACTCAAGTCCGCGACACGCCACCGACGACAATTAAAGTGGAACTTTGACGACCAGAAACAAATTGGAACGCGCTTGCAAAAGAAAAGAGGCCAGAAAAACAGAGAGAGGAGCACGCAGAGAGTGGTAATGGGGAACACCCTTAGCACGAATGGTGCACGTCGAGTAGTATTGGGGAATGCCCTTACTACTAGCGGGACCGCCACTAACACAACACAGTCAGTGCCATCTTCGTCGATGGTGAAGCAGCCCACGGGTAAACCGTACTCGCTTTCGGATTCAACAGTTTCTTTGCCCCTTGACTATGACGATGACGATGACTATGACGATGACGATGACTATGACGATGACGATGACGGTGACAATGACGATGACGATCTTATGCAGCAGAGTGCAGGTCGACGTAGACGACGAGAGAGCACCGGGAGCTCTGTTAGTGAGAACTCGACGATGGATGCGATGGGAATTTGCTGTAACAATGACAATAAGCACCGGAAAATTCCCACAACAGGAGTCTCCACGTCGCTGTCGTTGGTAAGCGGTGTGCTATTAAAATTAAAGTTCATGCCGCGCGCTGGTACCCCCGTGACCTCCGATCATAGGGATAACAAGCTGGACATCGACGATTTCTCCTTGATCGAGCAGAAGCATCGAGCTTTCTGGGAACTAGTGCAACACATTTTGAATCTTTACGACGTGGTGCATATGATCCGTTTGCTGCTGGACTTTCTACAGGATGATCTTGAAGCGACTGTGGCTGCCGTTTTCTTGGTTGATCAGAACTCGCAGAGTATGTCCCGCATCACCCGAGGCGCACCGACGCAATCTGGACTGGCACCGTCACGAGGACTGGTAGGTAAGGCGCTGGATTCACGGCTAGCACGGTATCTAGTGAACTTTAGTTCCGAAGAAGGATATGATCCCGAGGTGGACTTGGCACATGAATTTCCGGAACAGAAACTTTACTGCGTGCCGTTGATGGAACATGACGCAGTGTATGCGATTATTGAAGCTACGACTGCCCACTCTACGCGGCGTGTAATGGACGAGCTTCATGTAAAGTTGTTAACGTGGTTGGGGCCGATTTTGAGCTCCTGCATGCGTAAATGTATCGAGTTTCATGATGTACTACTGTCTGAGCGTACACAGAAGGCCCTGCTTCGCACTATTAGCTCGTCAGATACGGAGGATACAGTGTTAAACCTTGTGAACGGTGTGATCGACGGAGTGTGTCATATCACAAAAGCTGAACGTGTATCACTGTTTATGATTGACTGGGAGACGGACGAGCTTTGGTCGCTTTCGTCTAGCTACTATGGCGAGACACTTCGAGTTCCTCTTCGAGCAAGCATGCTGGGCCTCGCTGCTACTACACAGCAGACGCTGAACGTTCGAAACCCAAAGGCAGACCGTCGTTACAATTGGTTGACAGACCAACGTCGTGGCGTTCAAACGCGCTGCGTGCTGTACGTTCCGGTGGGCAATCAGACATCTTCACAAATCGATGAATCTGATAGTAGTCGACCAATTGCCGTCTTAGAGATCATAAATAAGGTGGAAGAAGAAGCTGGCGGATTGACTGCTGGGTATCGTCCAGGATTTACATTTGATGATGAGTGTGCTCTTGAAGCGTTTGCGTGCGAGGTTGCGGTAATTTTACGTCGACGCAGTAACGAGATTGAGTACATCAAGTTATTAGCTGACACGCGTGCGGAGCAGGTCTTGGCAAAACGTGCTCGAAGCCAAGTAAATCTGCTTGAGTGTTATACGAGTTATGCCTCCGCAGCACATGCACATCCTGAAGCTTGTTCACGCAATTCATTCATTCCAAGTGATCGGCACGTAGACTGCCCCGAGTGTGCAGCTGCTGCTAAGCTTCAGAATCAAGTTAAGCAGTCCGCTTCGGCCACCACTTCATCTGCATTAAACGAAGTGAGCGATCACATTGAGCAGCGTCTTAGCAAGGTGATTCGCCACAGGAAGCAATACTCTGGTCGGTTGGGCTACGAATATTTCGATACCAATGAACAGCTTCCGCCTCAGTTACTGTTTAGCGCGCCGCAAGGATCACGGTTCCCATCGTGGAATTTTAATGTTTTTACCACGGATCCAGCGGTCCTTCCGAGGCTACTAGAAGAGATGTACGTGGATTTCAAGGTGGATGAAGTACTGCACACGACAAAGCACCGCCTGCAAAACTTTATTGTGGCAATGAAAGAACATTACCACCCGAATCCATTTCACAACTTCCTGCACGCGTTTTCCGTCGTCCATGCGTCCTACCTTCTGTTAAGCACAACTGAGGCCGGCCAACTGCTTCAGCCGTTGGACATCGCAGCCTGTCTCGTTGCTTCACTCGGCCATGATGTAGACCACCCGGGACACACGAACGACTTTGAAGTGAAGTCTGGATCACAGCTAGCGATGCTGTATAATGACGAGTCTGTTCTAGAGCATCACCATGCCTACATGACTTTTCGCTTGATTTCTAAGGAAAAAAACGCAAACATCTTGCAGAATCTAAATTTTGCCGACTACCGCCACTTTCGTAAAATGGTGATAACCGCAATTCTGGGCACGGATATGGCGAATCATTTCAAGTTTTTGGAGAAAATTAAAAAAGTTTTACGCCCTTCCAGCCATCATGTTGACACGACTGCGATCTCATCGGCCAAGCGTGACAACTCAAGTGTCGCTGCCATAATTGCGGTGAGTAGCGGAGCGAAGCCAAGGCTTGATATCACGACAGCTGTTGATCAAGGAAAACAAGGCTCCGAGATTATAAACGTGTTGCGTGACGCTGTAATGCAGCCTGAAGTAAATGCGGTGGTGACTTCGCTTGGAAACACTACTGGTTCTTTACGAAATAGTATTCACTTGGCCAGTGGTGCAAAATGCACACCTAGTTGCTCGTCAAGAGGGCCATTGACTAAGGGCGGTTGGACGTACAATGGTACCGTGGAAGACCGTCTATTCCTCGTGAAAACGCTTGTACATGCGAGTGACCTATCAGGTCAAGTGTTTCCGAAACCTATTGCTTTGAAGTGGAGCAATATGATCTCAAAAGAGTTCGCATATCAAGCGCTGATGGAGCAGGCTGAAAACATACCGATCTCGTACAGAAACATCGATGATCCACTGAAAATGGTTGAAGGTCAGCTCTTTTTTGCGCAGAAGATCGTGTCACCACTTTGGGACCTCATGTACATTATGTTCCCGGATATTGACGAGTGCATGCTGAATTTGAGATCGAATGTTGCTCATTACGAGCAGGAGCTGCAGCGCCTTAAGGATGCGCGCTCGGAGGTGGACTTGAATGCTGATCAGGCACGAGAGCAGAGTGATGAGCAGGAGCGACAGTACGAGGAACAGAAGACGCATGACAGGATGGCCAGGATGGCACGTCGTGATTCTATGTGCGGCTGCGAATACGAGGGTGTGGCGGTACCGGGACTTGCTAGACATAATCCAGCGAAGTTCAACTCGTTTCGCACTATACCGGAGGATGATAGCAATATTGAGGATGCCGAGGCAAGTTTCGATGGTGAGCTTAGTGTCCGATCTAGCGTTCTTGCGGCGGCGGAGAAGTCTCGGAAGGCAACCTGTTTAAGGTCGAACAGCATTAGCAGTAGTAGTAGTGGTAGCGAATTGGAGGTAGACGAGCAATCGCTCGTTGTGTAGAATAAAGTTGGTACATGATTCTTGTCGTATATTATATTCGATAACATCTAACGTCTAGTAGCAACAGCAGCGAAAACACACAACACGTCACCGACAGGCGAAGCAGTGTTTGGTTCTACCATTTACATGCTCGGAGCAAAAGTAGCCGTCGCACCGCAAGCACTTGGCGGCTTGCGAGAATAGTGTGAAGACAAAGCAACATTCACGGGAATTACAGTACCATTCTGAACGATCGGGAAACTCAAGTAAAGGGCGTGTGGCTTGCCAGGTTGGACGAAGCGATACTTTGTCAGTCTCCAGAGCTTCAATTGTGACAGTCTCCTGATCAGTCTGCGCTGAGTCGACGGACGTTGGAGCAGTGTCGTCAAAGCGAGGTGACTCTAGCCAATACATCGCTGCCGGTGAGCCGAAAAACGCTGGAGGGCTGAAAACCTTGATGAAGGACAACTCGGGCATACTACGAGTACTTAGTGTAGCACTACTTCCAGCCCCAAAAGACGCTGTTGATGTACATGTAGATGTCGCGCTTGACGTGCTTGACCCTCTGGATCGGCTCTCGCACCGACTAGGCAAATATAGAGCTGTCTCCTCTTCATTGTTGCTTTCCAAATCTTCACCACAAATGTTGAGTGTCGCCATCGTTGGTTCGGACAGCCGACACTCGGTATCAAATCCTCGAACTCGTCGACCACAGGTAGCTCTCGGGCACTGGTGCTTAAAAATACAAAGAGCATGCTGCGGTTTACAGCAGAAGCGGAATTCGCAGTGGCCACACACTGCTGTCTCAAGAGCCAGGACGTCAAACTTTGTGTTGCAGTACAAACACACCTCTTCTTTTTCCAACACAAGGCGTGCCGCCGTCGTGTCACGCCGATTCCAGCGATGTGCCAACTCCAGCGGCGAAAGCCTCGACATGCTGGTCTCTTGCATACACGCACCGTGGGCAAGCAGTAGCCGTACCATGTCCGGCTGATTTCGAATCACACTAAAATGCAAAGGCCTAAGACCGGCGTCATCCCGACTGTCAACGTCAGCATTACAACGTTGGATCGCGAAGCACGCAATCGACACCCACCCATTCCAAATAGCAAAGTGAAGAATTTCGTTGGCTAGTACGATACTAGCGGCAGTGCTGTGGTGACGGCGAATTACGTGTGCTTCCCACAATCGACGTACGACTGAACCGTATCCCAAACGGATTGCCTCTGCCATCTCGGGTGGTAGCGTCCGATGCAATCCGAAGCTGCCTAAAAAGGCAGATTCTTCATCACCATTTGCAAAACTGCTGTCGCTACTTGAGGTGTCCGTTTTGCTGCAAGGAGTTGTAGTGCCCGATGCTCGGATAAAGTGCTCACGAGATACATACGCAGTCGTGTCTTCACGATGCATTTTGTGGTTTGGTCGGAATATGAGGGCTTGTAAAATCACCTGGTACGGATCCAGTTCTCGTACAAGAGGTTTGAACTCGCGCAAGAAATCTTCAAACGTCATGCACATGAGCTTGGACTCGAGGAGCTTAAGTATGGCTAGTCCTGCTCGCAAGAAAATGTCCTGCACGCCGACAAAGAAGAGATCAAATATTGCGCACGCGAGGTCTGTCTTGGTCGACAACGAGAAGAGTGTTGTAAACCATTCGATGCCGTACATGGGGATGACAAAGCCTTGCACTAGAAGATGTGCGTGCAGCATCGGCAAGTCTCGAATAAACATTTGTTCAAAGTGCTGGAGATACTCGTCCAAGAACTTGGAGCTGCGATGGTAAATTCCCGCCAGATGACGCTTTTTGAGCATGTAGAGAAACAGTGCGTAGGCGTCAGCTTCTGACAGGCCTTCCACCAAGAAGAGCGCCGCAATGAAATTCATACCCTGACAGTATCCATCCTCAGCTTCTGCAATTGCGTTTAGGACTCGAAATAGTGCACTCTGTTGTGCTTTGAGTTGATGCTCATGGCTTCTCTCAAAGATACTGAAAGTACGTGTAACGTCACGTCGAATGGCATCCGAGCGCTCGTACTCGGACGCACATATGAGGTAATAGATCTCTCGATGGCGATGTATAAAGTGTCGGGAAAGCCCTCGCATGTGCATCCAGCAGACGCCTTCCGTGAGCGACAGCAGCAGCTCTCGCTCCGATTGGTCTGTAAAGTTGAACTGCTTTATCACATTGCGCCAAAACAGCTGGCGCTTCTTTTCAGTCGTAGTATTTGACCCCATCTGTTGCGACATGAGGCTGCCTGTCTCACGCAGATCACAGCTTGAATGGCCGTCGCATCTGATACGCGCATGATGCGAATGAAATTCCAGTGAGGAGATGGCAACCGAGTCGATGGGTGGGTCTTCCTGAATCATCGCGGACCACTGTGACTGGTTAGAACCTCTCACACGACCTCTTGCTAGTAAGCGGCACGTCTTGCACTGACGAAGACCACAGCTTTAGTTGCTCTCTTGAGTGCGGAAGTCCGCACTACAAGCTTTTGTCCGTTTCTCAGACGACGCTTCAGAACTGTAATCAGACGAAGGAGTTTTAAACCAATGAATCGAACAATTGAGAAAAAATACCATTTTCAGGTGTCATTTATGTGTCGAGTGGTATTCAACAAGAGTAAAAAAATGGCAACCAAGACAGTACGAGGTGATGAAGCGGAGCCGGCGCGTCCAAAACTGCCATTGAAGCCACAGGTGGTACGCATTGAAGTAATAGGTGATGAGAAGGTCGGCAAGACGTCTCTTATCTGCTCGCTGGTGTCACGCCACTTCAGCGAGAGGGTACCGAGCGTGCTCCTCGACGTTCAGATCCCAGCCGAGGAGAGCGACGAGAACGTCATCATCTCAATTACTGACACTTCGTGTACGTAACACCATTTAACAATTGGTTCGTATATATTATTGACTGAAATGGCTTGATAGCCCGCGTGTCGGACTTGATGCGAGTGATGAACGCAACCAAGCGCAGCGACGCCATTCTATTGGTGTACGACCTGACGAGACCCGAGACGTTCCAGCGGCTGCGACGTTGGTTGGACTTTATCGCCAAGAGCAAGGAGATTCCAGTCGTACTGGTTGCCAATAAAGTGGACATTAACGCTGTCACACCCGCCACAGACGGCCCATACGCGAGCCAAGTGCGGCACCTGGTCAATACGTACCCGGTAAGCATCTAACGTTTGGTCTTTGTAGTATTGTGGTGAGCTGGAAGAGGTTATGGCACTGGTTTTGTCGTGTTAATGGTGTTGTCATGCTGTAGTTTGTGGTGTCGGAGGTGGAATGCTCGGCGAAGAACTTTACGCAAGTGGCACAAGCGTTTTTCTTGGCACAGAAGGCAGTGCTTTATCCTGTTGCGCCACTTTACAATGAAAAGAAGCGAGTACGTTAGGACTGGGAAAGCTGGCGTGGATTATATTTAAGATTTTACCTGTACATTTACACTTGTGTAGCAATTGCAGCCCAAGTGTCTTAAGGCAATCAAGCGAACGTTCCGTCTGTATAACCGCGATCGCAGCGGTATCCTTAGTCGAGAGGAGCTCAATGAATACCAGTATGACTGCTTTGGTGTACGCCTTCTCTCCACGGAGATTGATACATTAATGGAATATCTTTCATCTGAAGTGCCGTCCGGAGTAGCTCCTGACCGCAATGGACTTCTTGTAGAGGGATTCACTTACCTATGGTGGCTTTTTATCGATCGCAATCGGCCGGAATCAGGCTGGCAAGTGCTGCGAAATTTAGGATACAACAATGAGCTGCACCTGGAAATTCCTCCCGAACGTCTGCAGCTACCCCCGTACGAAAAGGACCAGTCTGCGCAGCTCACCGCTCAAGCGGTCGAGTTCCTGACGAACCTATTCCGGCAGTTTGATGCGAATAAGGATAACAACATTGCAGAGAATGAGGTTGAAGCAATATTCTCCATTTGTGAGGATGAGTGCGCGCCTTGGGCGACTTGCTCATCTATTTCGTCACCGCTGTTGTATGAAAAAAACATGGTGGACGGCAAACCCACGCTTTCGCTCGCAGTATGGCTGGCTTGCTGGAGCTTCGTAGGTCAAGAAAACCCACAGAAGCTTCTTGAGACACTATTCTATTTGGGCTATAATGACAAGCTTTCCCCAGCAATCGAGTTTGTGAAGTATGTGCTCTGCTCATGGAAAACCCTGGACGCGACATCATCTAACTTATTACTGTTTTGGTTCTGGCACAGGGGTCGTAATCTGACGCGCAAGGCAGCAAGGATCGACCGTAACGTGGTCTCATGCTACATTTTTGGTTCACGGAGCTCGGGAAAGGAAGACTTTGTTCGCACATTTGCTGGTGGGGATGACAAAGCTTATGCAGATGACGAACAGCTTATTTTACGTAGTATTGGTGCTGTTCCGGACCGGGATACGACAAAGTATCTTTTTGTGCGTTGCAACTTACTATCATATCGTGCCTGAAAACTCTACTGCAACTAACGGGAGTATTTATGAATACTTGGGTGCTATGGGCAGATCACAGAAGCGTTGTCAGATGACGAGATTGAAATGAAAGCGGATGTTCTACTGTTCGTGCTAAACCCCAAAGACGAGCTGAGTAAAGTGTTTGTGGAAGAGCTGGACAAGAAGCTGCCTGCACCGATCCCGCGTGTGGTGATTAGCTACAAGCCGGAAACTCACGAAGAATGTGTGGAGAATGTCATCGAGGATAATGATGAAAGCATCGTTTTAGTGAAAGAAGAGCCCGATGATTTTGCGATTGATGCACTGCTGAAGCAGTACTCGACGTCACTCAAGTGCCACGAAAATCACTGCGTCAAGGACGAGGTTGCTCGTGTCCTCGTGGCCACTGCCTTGCGACCGTGCGTGCCGCAGTTTGCTATTTTCTGGATGTAAATAGCTTTGCTAAAAGTGAGTCTGTGTGTGCTGTGCAGCCCGAAGAACGCCCGCTCTAAATCGTCAGGGATCTGGCTGCCGGGTCGAAAGACAGGCATTGGCGTAATCGGCTTGACCGCTGTTGCGGCCGTCATTGCGTTCGTCGCGAAGCCCGAGGAGAGTAAGGCAGTTGTAAACAACTTGATGTCCAAACTGCGACGTTGACGAATATATAGTTGTAGCTATGTTTTGATTAATGTTAATACGCAGCGGAACTGTAAGAGGTTAGAGCGAGTAGAACATGTCGCTATGGCTCGGTAATCTATCGGAATTTCTTATTTGAAGTTGCCAAATATTCGCTCCCAAGCGTATACTTTCACAAATAGTATTTTCAGAATTGTTGAGAAACGGTCAAGCAACGGCAAAATTAGTACTGCACAAATTTTGTGAAATTGCAACTCTTGACAAACTGCTTGTATTTTGCGTATCATGGCTCTGTCCCACTTTTTGTTTTCATTCCGTATTCCAACCTGCCGATTACGCACAACATTATTCCGCTGTGGCTTGCGATTACGGCTCAAGGCGAAACCTCTGCCTGACCAAAACTTTTACCAAACTGCACCACTTTGCAAATTGCAGTCTAGTGCTCAAGCCAACAGATCGATGGAGACACCGCAGCTTACCCACCGTAAACCGAAGGTGCTACCGCGGCTCATTATTGAGCGCGTGGACAAAGATGAGGCCTTCGCCGCTGTCCCCGTCGAGCAGATGAGCGCTCGCGGCGTATTTCTGCTCACCATGGCCGTCACCTCCTTCGCCGCCTTCACGCTCTTTGTACTGGCAGAGTTTACCCACCACCACCCAAGATTTCTGCTGACCAACGTCTTGCAGGGCGATACCCACGCTGCGGCACAGTGGGCGTTGCTGCTAGCCGTGCCTTCCACCAGCACCGCCGCGTGGTTTCCGATTTCCGTCTCGCACGTGCCGATCGGTGTGTTACGCATCACGTCGGCAGTGCCGCCGCCGTCGCCCGACTCACCCACGCTGTCACTTCCGTCGTCGCTGCTCACGAAGTTTGCTCGGCTCTATCGTTGCAATCACATGTTCGCCATCTACCAGAGCGTGGGCTGGATGCTCTACGGGCTGTTTGTGGTGCTGCAGCTCATTTGCTTCGGACCTGACAGCGTGCGTGACTTGCCGTTCTGTAGACCCGGCAGCCGCTCCGTGCAAGCGGCAGCAACTTTCATTGCCGAGGTGCTTATGATCTCATCCGTGCTGACGCTGGACAAGCGTCGGGACCGTAATCGGCAACGAAGAAAGGACCGATTCGTGGTGCAGCTTAACAACTTCAACAACATGTTATTGCTGGTAGGCGCTACTTTGCTTGCATTGGCGTCCGAGTATACTCGCGTGTTCCCGCACCCGTCGGGCATGAGTGTGGGGTACCCGATGGCTACAGGCCTAGGATCGCTAGCTCTCTTCGTCACGGCGCTGTTCAACACGTATGGATTGGGTGGTGTACTGTCGACGAAGGACGGCTGGAATTTCTATCAGCCTTTTATGGGTGGCGCGCGGTTTGTGCTATTCCAAATTGTGTCGTGGACGTGCTTTGGCGCTGGCGCGGCGCTGCAGGTGTTGTATCTGCTTTCGTTAGTGGTCGTGGAGTTGGAATTGTTCGTGGGTGCGATGGCTGTGGCAGGTTCGCTATTTGTGGTGGCGGAGATTGGCATGATGATGTCATTGTTGGTGTTTAGAAAGGCTGGACAATCAACAAATGCGTCGATTGCTACTTTTTCTGAGACTACCTCTTTTGATGGCGACACGAAACACACAAACTCTAATACTATAGTAGCTGACGAAACGACTGTGCCAACTTCATTGTCGTTCTGCGCGTACTTTATGGGTCTACATGGTCGTTTGCGGGACTTTGCCGATGAGTGTCTTGGAGTTCTTGTTGTCGGAGGTCTGGCCAACATTCAATTTGTTCCAAGCGCCTTTTGTTTCGTCTTTTTCGCTGCTACTACAAACTTGAGTTCTGCTAGTGTTGCCTTCTACGGCATGATGGTGATATGTGTGGAGTTTATCATGGTGGTGTCTCGCTCAACCGCAACTCACCTGTACTTAAAAGACTCTCGCAATGGTTTGCTGAAAGAAGTCAACCGTTACCATGTAAAATATGTGCTGCCCCAGATCATTACCGCCTCTATTCCGGCCATAGTCACGTACCGCCACTACATCTACGACATGGACGCCTTTGTGCCAGTATTGACCCTCACAATCCTCATCTACGTGTACGAACTCACATACCGTGGTAATCCACAGCAAACGGGCTGCCGTGAGCGTGCTAGCTGGATTACTGGTAACAGCTTTTTTGTTGATACGGTCAAAAGATATTTCAGTGGAACCATAATCCGGATGGCTTGCTTGGACCCAGAGAAGCAATACATTTTGAGCTTCCACCCTCATGGCATCATGCCTATTTCGCTGACGTGGCTTCAGTCCACGGCACAATGGAGAAAACTGTTTCCTAACTTCTACGCGCACATCTTGACGGCGAGTATCCTGCATCAAGTTCCACTTACCCGAGACTTGCTCCATTTTTATGGTTCGCGTGAAGTTACTCGACAGGCTTTTGCCTATACACTGCAGCAAAAAGAGAGCGTACTGCTTGTACCCGGCGGCCAAAGTGAGATGTTGGAGCAACAGTCAGCAAAAAACGAGGTGCGTGTGTACACCCGCCACAAAGGCTTCATCCGCCTTGCCATTGAGCACGGTGTGCCGCTGGTGCCCATACTCAGCTTCAAAGAAGGCGAAATGATGGACAACGTTCAGGCCCCTATGCTGCAGCGCTGGTTTGTCAAGAAACTTGCTTTCCCGTTCCCGTACTTTCCGTACGGCCGCGCGCTGCTGCCGATACCGCGCAAGGTTGATACTCCAATTGTAGTTGGGGAGCCTCTCGAGGTGCCCCACATTGAGATGCCCACACAGGATGACATCAACAAAGTCCACGCTAAATACTTTTCCGTGCTTCAAGACATGTTTGACAGGTACAAGGACGAAGTCGGTTGTGGTGACTACAAACTTGTCTTTATTTAAAGAACCGTAAATTAAATAATATATGACTGCCGGTATGATACCGGTTCTAAGTCAAAAACTGATAATGATAGTACCGATGTATAATTTTTATTAGATCACCTTTTAAGAGCTATTGTGTCTCGTTCTATTGTTATATCGTATGCTGAATATTTTACGTAAATTCTCAATGTAGTATTAATACTTGGAGCTCAAATATTAATACTACATTGAGAATTTACTTGGAGCCCAAATATGAAGCGTTTGGCCCAGAACAGCAGTCTGCACAAAAGGAGATACGGGTACCGCATCATGCTGCAGCACAAAGATTCCACTATTTACGGGGTAAACACATCAGCTAGAACTTGAAAGCGGCCGCGACGTTGGGTATGCTCTGGAAATTGCTTCCACGCTGCCTCTACCTTTCCCAGCGCTTTCGAGAGATCCGATGGCACTGGGCGCTGAAAATGCTCAGCATATTGGTGCCAAATATTCGGAGGAACGAGTGCCGCATAGGACAGTAAAATGCACGCTCGCCACTTGCTCAAGCTTTTTTCCCAGGCAGTGAAGGTCGCAGACTCTCCAAGATTTTCGCATGCACGCCGTGAAACCTTTTGGACTTCGTCGTAGATCGGTTCAAAGGCAGCTTCGCAAGAAACAGCGTTGTAGAAGGCGGCATCAAATGGCGGGAGCGACGTATTCCAAGCTGTGAGTGCCGACTTCAAAGGCTCTGGCAATTCACTAGGGTCTTCGCCGCCAATTTCTGCAGTTGCTTTAGTGTTGCCGCTCGTTGGAAGTAGATTTGGTGCCGCAAACTTTTGAAGAAACGCAAGGCAGTCTTCCTTTTGAGACGGAATGTAGTCACTGGCAAGCTTTCCGAGCTGAGTGTGGTAGCAGAATCCACATGGCAAGTAGTTAGCCTTTTGAGCGCAAAAGTGATTATTTGCAATATTTGATTCACGCACCGAGTTGGGGATCGTGACATTTACATGCTTGTCATTCATGAGCTCCTTGAGCATATCCACCGTTACTATGTCGTTTTCACACAGGTAATGGACGGGCGTATTTCCGATCTGTCAGAGACCAGCATCAAAGGATCAAAAAGAAGCTTCGGAACAGGTCCGACAGGTCGCACCGATCACTTACATTATCCTTGACGTTGAAATTGGCTTTGTGCTTCAACAACTCGCGAATCATAAGATGGGTCGCGCGACTGTTTTGGCAAATATAGTGGGCTGGTGTGGATTGAAACTACACGTAGACCACATCGTAAGGACCAACCAACTACTACACCAAAATATAGGGCAGGTAAATAGCAAAACGAACATTGTTCTGGATATTGACGTTCGTTTGGGCCGCCAGCATGAGACTGAACGTTCGATCTGAAGCGTAATTGTTCTCTGCCAGATAATGCAGTGGAGCGTTGCCGTCCTACAAGCAAAGTCATCAACAAATGTCATATCAACAATGTTACCATCCCTCCCTCAGTCATTTACCTTATCCACCAAGTTCATGTCTGACCTAGCCTTGAGAAGAGCCTCCAATGCCTCTTTCGACACTGCTTCATTTTCACACAGCAAATGCAACGCTGATTTTTTGTTGTCCTGCAAATGAAAAACAAGTCAGATGTCCTCCATTTTAACAAAGCACAATACCTTGAAATCACATCAATGCACAAAAACCTGTTTACTACACACCATGGTCTGCAGATTCACATTAACTTTGCCCGCCAGGAGCTGCTGGATACTCTGGACAAGGTCTCCGTCATCCGCGCTCTTGTTCTTGCACAACAAATGCAGAGCGCTCCACCCGTTCTAACAATACAACAAACATAAATTCACAACATGTTGTCGATTATTCATATAAGCGCAACTGTTGTCCATACCTCGTCCACTGCGTTCGAGTCAAAGTCCGTTTGGAGCAGCAGTCGTAGCCCTTCAGCACGCGCTGCAGACTCAATCGAGCGGTTTTCGCACAGGAAATGAAGCGGTGTCCATCCATCTAGCACCACAGAGGGTTCTGCCCCACTGCTAAGCGCTTTTTGCAGCTTGGCTGGGTCGCAAGAGCCCTGGACTTCATCCCATAGCGTCGCATGCATCCTTTTTGAATTCGAGTATAGGTTCCCCTTGTGCAAGTGACGGAATCTATTCACTGCATTTTCATTGGTAGATATCCACAACAACTGTTAGTTGAAGCCATTATAGAAATGGCCGTTATCAGTCAAGATCCCGCGACGTGCACAGTGCTAAGCGAGTTCCAGACGCATCATGTGGACCTGGAGCTGGAGGTAGAAATAGAAAAGAAGCGCGTCTCTGGTGTGGCCACGCTGGCCGTTAAGCGCCTGAGCAAAACAGCTTCGACTCTTCGTCTGGACGTGTTCCACCTGATAATCCACTCAGTGTGTGTCGCTGTGCCCGAGGAAGACACGACTGCCGTGCAATGGAGTGTCAAGCCCTTTACGTCCTTTGGAGAAGCATTAGAGGTTGAGATCTCGGAGGAATTGACGCGAGAGAGCGTCTTTAAGCTTACAATCTGCTACGAGACGGAGACGGAAAGCCCCGGCGTGTGCTGGCTCGAAAAGGAGCAGACTGCAGGCAAGAAGCTGCCCTTCATGTACACCCAAGGCCAGGAAGTGCTAAACCGTAGCTTTTTTCCGTGCCAAGACTCGCCATCGGTGCGTGTTACGTACACCGCCTCGGTGGTCGTGCCGAAGGAATTGGTGTGTGTTATGAGTGCCAAGATGTGTCGTGTGGAAGACTATATCGCTGAAGAAGGAGAAAGGGAACTGGCTACTACCAAGAAGAAATTCGCATTCGAGATGAAACAATCCATTCCAGTGTACTTGGTAGCGATGGCAGTGGGAGACTTAGTCGAAGCAGAAGTTGGTCCACGATCAAGTATCTGGACTGACCCGTGTATGATTGAAGCTGCTACGAAGGAATTTGATGGTGTGCTGGAAGAGTACTTGACTATTGGAGAACGGCTTTTTGGAAATTATCTGTGGGAACGCTACGACATGTTAGTCATGCCGCCCTCATTTCCATATGGTGGAATGGAGAACCCACGCATCACGTTCGTGTCACCTTGCACAATTGCCGGCGACAAGTCGCTTGTGTCAAGTGAGTCAACAATATGCATCGATATGATTTTCACATATCTCTTTCATTGTTACTGAATTTGCTTGCTTACTGGCTTTACTCTACTTGCTTGTTGTAGTTGTGGCGCATGAACTTTCTCACTCGTGGTTTGGTAATCTCGTCACAAACGCAACGTGGAGCGACTTTTTCCTCAATGAAGGCTTCACGATGTATGCCGAGCGACGCATTACTGAGGTATCGCACGGCCGGTAAGATGCTTCGGTAGGTTCTATAGCTGTGGGCTTCAATTTACTAGCATGCTGTGACCTGACCTTAGAGCGTTGAGCTGCCTCGACGCCAAACTTGGAGAAGCTTTGCTGCGTGAGGAGATATCCTCTCTTGGAGAGCAATCGCCTCTGACGCGTCTGCGTGTGCCTCTTGACGAAGGAATTGATCCCGGTGACTGCTACAATATGTGTGCGTATGAAAAGGGTTATGCGTTCGTATGTTACCTCCGAAACCTCGTCGGGTCCGACCAGGTAAACGGCAATTTTCTGTTATAGAGTTAGGCTTTTGGATTCATGTGAAGTAGATAGCATGTGCTGACTTGCAAGTTTGTGTACAAAATACATTGCAGGTGTTTGATAATTTCCTCAAACATTACTGCGCCGAGTTTCGCTTCCAGTCGATCCCAGCAGAAAGCATGATGACATTTTTCTTGAAGAGCTTTCCAGAGCTTGCAAACGCTTCAGGGACTGATCTTGAGGGTGACATCTCATTCTACAAGTGGCTAAATGAACCGGGTTATCCGCAATTTACGCCAGACTTCTTAGACGCACAAGAAATCATGCAGAACTGCGAGTTGTTGGCGTTCCATTGGCGGTCGTCATCCATTCCAGTACAGCCAAGTGTGCTTGATCTGTTGGAAGAAGTCAAACAGTGGGAGGCTCGACCGATTTTATACTTCTTAGACTGTTTTCTCGAGACAGAGTTCTCGTGTGCGGAAGTGGTGATTGCCTTGGGCGACACACTTTCGCTATGGGACTCGCGTAATTCGGAGATCCTATTTCGATGGGCATTGATCCTGATCAAGAATGTCGTCATCATCAAATTGCCGGTTGTGCGTCGGTTCCTCGAGATGCAGGGCAAGCAGAAGTTTCAGCTTCCAGTCTACCGTCTGCTCGCTTCAAGTCCCAACGACGAAGTGCGCAAATTCGCTACCGATACCTACATAGCTACGAAGAGCATGCTGCACGTCATGGTTCGTAACCGCATCAAGTTGCTACTTGAAGCTATGATACCAGTCAGCTGCCATTAAAGTCGTTTACGTGACATCAGTTAGCAAGTCGTTGCAGCCGCATTAATTGACGTTCATTACAGGTCACATGAAATACGGAGAGGACTGCTACTTGAATAGCCAAATCAATTCCATTGGCCACCTACTTGTGCCGATTGTTCATTGCCATTCGCACTCGCTGCAGCTCCTGTGTAAACTTGTTCACACTTGCAGGTCATCACAGAAAATCAGTTACTTTGGCAGATTCCCGTCAGCCAAAGTTCATTTACCTCACCTCACGATCGAATTTGCTATCTCCTCTTGCTCTCGTTCGTTAAAACAGTTCTTCCACTCATCAGTCTGCGACGTGGCAGGCGTCTTTGTTTCCTGCGATTTCGGCTTCATTTCTAAATGAAAACTGCTGTAATAGAAATGGTGCAACCGGTATAAATGGGTACTTTTTGAATTTCAGCAGCGCTCCGGCAGCGGTAAGTGAGCTCTTTTACAGCTGAATAATTGACAGTCAGGGATGATGATGCTGATGGGTTGACACGATACAGGGCAAAGCGAGAGCGGGAGTCGATGGACAGAAGCAGTGAATCAGACGTGGTGATGGTGTTTAAATCGAAGGAGATACGACGTAGCTCGCAGGAATTGATCAATATCAAAACGTGGGAGTGTCCGATGTGCACGTTCTTAAACGAAGACATTAGTGCGTTCAGATGCAAAGTATGTGAGAGCAAGCGGCCTGGCTCGGCAAAAAAGACGCGGAAACTGTCGCAGTGGCTCTCATTACCAGCGGACAAGACGGAGGAGGAACAAAGCAACGTGAGGAAGGTTTCAGGTGCTCAGGCAGAGCCTGTTGAGGTTATTGACAGCAGTGAGAGCGATGACGCTGCTGGCATCAGTGGTGGGGCTACTGACTTGCGGTGGAGTAATGACATCAATGGAAAATTGATGACAGCAAAGTCGAATCGAAGACTTTGGGCGGATTTATACGCCCCGAACACAGTGGAAGAGCTCTGTATGAGCAAGAAAAAAGTGCAGGAAATTTCGGAATGGCTGCAAGGAAATTCGTCGCCGCACATGGATGTATTCCAGAAACGGTTGCTGTTCTTGTGTGGACCTCCAGGATCGGGCAAGTCGACAGCAGTACGATGCATTGCTCGGCAAAAGAGGTTGTTTGTAAAAGAGTGGAAAGATAATTCGGCCGCTGGAAAAATCAAATACGAACGGATGCTACGAAAAGAGTTTTGGACGCCACCGATGTCCGGAGTAGATGATTTTTCGGACTTTATCCATCGTTCGTCAACCTACACGGCACTTCCTGTTGCTACGTCCAGACATGTGCCTTGTGTTGGTCGGAAGCGACGGATACTAAAGAGCCAAGTAGAATCCAGTTATTTACAGGCGTCATCAACGAGCGCTGGTGAGTTGATTTTGTTAGAGAGCTGGCCACAGTCATGGTGTTCGAAAGAGCAGGCGGTTTATGAAGAGAAGCTTCAGCGAATCTATCAGCACGTGATAGACCCGGCTGGTAGCTGTCATTATCCTGTCGTATGCATTTACAGTGACGTCCAAGGGAGCAAGATTGATCTTGAGCATCTGAGCCAAAAGTTTTCTCGCGAAGTGATGCATTCACCGCTGACTTCGGTCATTAATATTAACGCGGTGACTTCTGCTCAGCTCAAGAAACACCTTTCTCGTGTTTGTGCTCAAGAAAACTATGCTTGTCAGTCGGCAGATATTCAGAAGATCATAGACAGTAGCAATGGCGATATTCGGCATGCGCTAAATATGCTACAGGTGTTACAAAGTCTCAGCGTGAACAATAAGCCTAGAATGGCTCTGACACTTGCAAGCAAGAAAAAACACAAGAAAAAAGATGTTTCTGCTTGCGTGAAGATATCATCCTCGACTAGTTCCAGCGCTCGCGATTCCTTTCTTTCGAACTTCCACGTCGTGGGGAAGCTGCTGCACGGGAAAATGTTACAACGCAAGTGTGATGATGAGAGTGAGGTGAAATATGATGCAAATGATGCTGATTACGACCAGATTTTGGATGCAACTGCAATGCCACTGGATCGAGTGTTAGGGCTCGTCTACGAGAACAGTATTGCTTATTTTTCGCAAGTGGAAGATTTCTCCGACGCTCTAGGCCTAATGAGCTTGTGTGAAGTAATGGTGAACAACTCATATAATGGTGCTAGCAATTTGGAGGTACGATATGATGAGTCTGTTGTGCTTATCATCAATGTTTCATCATATCTTGATTTGTATTTGAGCTTAAGGCCTCCAAGCGTTCAAGGGAAGTTGCTCAAGCCATGTTGCTGCGAACCGTAGCAATCACAAATAAAAATCCCACCCCAAAAGCGTTTCGTCCGATCACTCGGCCTCGAACATACACTGCGAAGCAGCGCATTGTGTCACGGCGTGAGGAAATGGAACTGGTCACCCGAGGAGGCGACTATGGGCTTCAATACGCATGTACGGGCGATACGTTTGCGTTTGAAGTGGAGCCCTTTCTAACAATTATGGACGCAGTCGGTGGACGCGCGACTCGGCCGAATGAGGTTGGAAGCTCCTTCGCGATTAATTCACTTTCACTCAAGGACGTCGTGGATGATGAAATTGAGAACAGCGATGAGGGATGGTAACGTTATGCTCAACAATTATGAGCTTGAACGTACTATGGTTTAGGTAATGTAGTGGAGCTAGCTGCCCTTACCAGCACAACAGCAGCGTTCCTGATGGTGCTGCCGTACTCGATATATAGTAACGCCATCGTTTTGAGTTTGATGCCTTGCGCTTCAACGCGCCTCGACGGTTGTCGAGGTAGCTGTTGAAGTACTCACCAAGCTGACAGAAGAAGGTGCTTGATCTTTCACCACCTGCTTGATGTGTGCATCAGCTTTTCCTTCTTCAAAGCGTTCGTGACTCCTGCTAAAGTTGCTTTTGCATCTTTGCCAAGCGAGAACGGCAATGCGTGAAAAAACTGTACGAACAAGTTTGACTGTTGTTGTCTTCAGCTGCTGCAGACACTGATTCCGGTAGTACACTCATTTCACAATCATCACTAACGTAGCTATCCGTCCGCCTAGCATTCAAAACAGATTTGATTCATTTAAGATCGACTTAGCAGCACTGCATTCGATTGTAAGCGTGGAGATATGCTGGAAAACCCAGAACCTTGCTTTGAAGTACCTCGACGTGTTTGACAATAGCGATTACGATATAGCGTTCTTGGGCACTATTATCTCCAACACTTCAAGCAATAACTTGCAAGCTTGACGGAGAAACGCTTCCAATTGATGATGGCCTTCCCAACGGTTCTAGTATTCATTTCTCAGACAATATGCTCCGTAGGGTAACAGTCTTGATCAAATGCGATAAACTAGAGCACTGCGTTTCAAACAACCATTCCGCCAATAACTTATGGATGAACGAATGAGTGTCCAAAAGCAAAAGCGCTATTCATCATACACCTCTTCCTATATGTATCAAAATCTGAATGGTTACTCTCTTCTTCAATTAGACGTTAACCGTTGATAATAATAAGAACTTCAACAATGAACAGCCTTGCACCACCTACACAGCTTGCCTTTGCTTCCCTGGATCAGACAAGTGCAAAAATAGGCAATCAGGTGTCGATGGGACTTTCACACTGTACAGAGTGAACGTATAGGGCGAATAAATACAGTAACGATCGTTTTCTTGTTGTGTTACAAGGCAACGTCGGGTTTGCCAACAGACAGACCACAATGCCCGAACCTGTCATCATCAAGCAGCAGCAACAATATGGCTAGGGTTTACACTAGCGCGCGTTAAAAGAGTCAAAACTACTTGCTGATTTTCTTTTATCAAAGCGCGCCTTTGCGGATGGGCAGACTTGTGGGCGAAGGGCTCGTGGTTGTTTTCTTCATTGGCAATTTGTACCTGCGAATCTCTAGCCACTAGTCGCCGTATAATTGCCTTATACAACTGGGCCGAATACGCTGGCGAGGTCTCGCACGAGTTGGGAGCAGACGAATGAAAGCTTTGACACCAAATATAAAGTCCAAAATTCATAAAAACCGTGACGTGTTTTCGTAATTTCGATAAATGAGATTTCCGATTTGGCAATCTGACCAATCAGAATATTTGGGGTGGGGAGACACATAACGCCTCCTTGTTGGCAATCAATTGCGTATGAGCGACATTGACGACTCTGGTGAGAATCTATGGGGACGAACGGAGACAAGCGAGTTTACGTATGTGGTGACAATTCCCAGAACCAATAAAGACGTCTCTATAACGGCAGTGCTGGATCGAAAGGTTTGCTCTGGTACGCCGGCGTTCCCGTCGCACGGCCACTGCGTTTGGGACGCCGCGCTGCTGCTGGCAGACTTTTTGCAGACCAAAGCAAACGATGCCTTTCATTTAGCACCCAGGGTTGAATGTAATGACCGATTCAAGTTTCAAGACAAGAACGTGGTGGAGCTCGGTGCTGGGGTGGGACTGGTGGGCATGACCCTGGCGGTGCTGGGAGCTCGAGTGGTGCTCACGGATCAGAAGTACGCGCTGCCTCTGTTGACCAAGAACGTGGTCGTGAATTTCCTCGATACAGTCAGTAACAGATCGTTGGCAATTGCTATACCGACGGTGGAGAAGTGTCAGTGGGGAGAGCCATTCACATCTGGTGGCTCGTTAATGTCGTGGACGAAGAGCACTGACGTAGTGCTTTTTTCGGACGTGCTCTACCATGCTTCAGCATACGTGCTGCTGATCAAAACGCTGCATGAATTGGTGTCCCCAACCACTGATGTGTTCTTCAGCTTTGAGACACGAAATGCAACGATTGAAGCTAACTTCTTGCTGGAACTTGGGAAAAATTTCGGTGTTGAAGAGGTCTCTCGTAAAGACAACGCGCAAGTCTTTGCCAGTTTCGAGCACCCTGACGAATTATTCGTCTATCATGCGCGCCTCAGAGCTGATGCAATAACGAGCAAGTTGGCATGACGGTATTCTCACTAGTTGTACGATTCAGCTCCTACAACCTTGCCAATGCAATAGAAGGCAATGTCTCTATGACACTGCCTTCAGCAACATTTTTGTCGGTCATTGAGGCTGCTACGTTGTCCTTGACGCAGCTGGGGAACATTCGAGCGTCAAGCCGTACCTCCTTGGTTTTATGAAATACGTTATCAAGGAAGGCACAGACAGCGTCGCCATGCGCCAACGCTCGTGGCGAAAGGAGGAAGTTGAACATGTGACTTGCGAAGGGTACCTTAATGAAGACATCTTGCACACCGCCGAGTTGCTTTTCCTGGTACACTTGAATATTCTGGGAAAGATTTTGGCGGTAGTGGAGCAAGCGATCGAAGAACAGACGCGAGTCTTTGAACGGCACAATATTATCGTGAGTACCGTGTGTAATCATGAAAGGTGGAATAATGCTATGGCGTCGTGCTGCGCGCTCATCTTCCAAGTAGGCGATAGGTGAAGCGCGCTGAAAGTCCTCGTTGTTGCTCTTGAGCTTCTTTTGCATTATTAAAAACTCGAGGTAGCGTATTAGACCGTGGGTTTTATCACGAGAATAGTATATGCCATGCCGGTCTGTAAAGTCATGAACACCGTAGTTATCAACGACCGCGCGCACACTAGTGTCCACATCCTCGAAGCCAGGCTGCAAAGACTTGTCGTCCGCTGTAAGGCCAACCAAACTTGCCAAGTGCCCACCAGCAGACTCACCGCCTACAGCAATAAACTCCGGGTTGGCATCAAACTCAGTGCGCGCATTTCGACGAAGATAAGCAACAGCACGCTTCGAGTCGATCAAGTGAGTGGGGAACGTCACTCGGGGGGATAGCCGATAGTCGATTACGCATACCACCCAGCCCATCGAGGCGACCAGGTAAACGCAAGGAAACGGTGGGATCCGACGATCGCCGATGACCCAGCCTCCTCCATGGATGTACAGGAAGATAGGTGCATTGGATGGTGTATCTCGGTGCTTGTACACGTCCATGAGCAATTTCCGCGTTTTCGTTTTGCCGACATACGCGTAAGCAAATGTGCGAATCTTGCTGACGCCGGGATAGCTCAGTGATATGGCCATGGGCTGTGGCAATGGTACTAACACGCCTAGCCATCGCTTTAACGTCATTTGACCAATATCCTTTAACTTCTCCGTTGCGATGTCAGAAGTGCTCAACGCGTTGCGCATGATCTCCTTCGACAAGAGGTTTCGTTGGTACGACTTGACAAGATTTGCAGCTATAAGACACTGCACGAGTCCCGCAATGGCGCCGCTCCAGTGCGAGAAAATCGGCATCTTCTTCTTCAATAGAAAAGTCACGAGACACGTGTGTATGACTGCGATGTTGTGTGAGAGTTCTGTCGGCAGCAGCGACACCACCATTCCGAAAACGTTCTACACATCAAGACGAACACCAAACAGTTTAGACAATGCACGCGCCCGTTTCAGTCAGTACTGTACTCACCTCGCGCGGGATCTTGTTGTTTTTAGCGCGCTGGACGACATACAGCGTGGACATGGCGAATGCCAGGTACGCCCAGCGCGTTAGGCGCTCACTGTTCATATACTTTGTGGGCTCGTGTTTGACGTCCTCCATCTTGGCTGCAAAATACAGAGTGCTTGGTTCTAGTGGCGGTGTTTCGTGTGCTGCTGCTGCTAAGCTGTGATGGCCTTGAAGATGACATATGAACTTGTTTCCACCAATCATATAAGTTACCGAAAGTGTTTACGTGATACGAAAAGAAATCGGCTCAAAAGGCCACGTTGCCCTCGTCTCTACTCACCGTCAAGCTGTCATTGGTCTTTGCTATGAAGGTGGCCACGGCTTTCCCTCTGAGCAATTGCACACGGTGATGTGGCGTATTGCACGCGTCGTGCAACGAGAAATCCCGCGATTTCTTTTAGTTTTGAGCCAAGCAAATCAAAACAGCAGCAAACATACGCGCAAAGTGTCCTTGATTTTGACGCGCTGTACCAGGTACAGGATGATCATAAAATGCCAAATAGTCCCATCGTACAAGACATTTGCTCTGCGCTACTGCGTTGACGATCTTCGTTATATGGCGTATGGGTGTCACTTGAAGTAATACTGTGTCATTCATTAACTGTCGGTCGAACACCATAAATTTCCAACAACAATGCACAGGCAAAATCTTTGTAGCACTGGGGGCCTGACAAGGCACGAGTCGCTCGTAGGAGTGTAAAAGGCGTCAAAGCTGTCATTTATTGCTACAGCTATTGGTCAAGCTGTTTTACCCAACCTTGATGGTCCGATAACTTTTGTTGTCGAAGAAAAGCGAGCTCTGGAATCCGATAGACGAGCATGATGACGAAGCCTAAGGCTGTATTCAAAGCAGAATGCCGCACAAAAAAGCCCATCACATCTGCGACTCCGTGCAGCCCTGCTCACGCGGTAAACGAGTTCAAAGAAATCTGTCGTGCCACCCGAGAGATAAAACAATGGTGGTCCTCGGACGAAAGATGTTTGTACACAAAAAAATGGTCGTGAAGGCAACCAGCACGATGAACGATAGGGACAAAATGCCGAGCAGCTTGTAGGCCGATGACCCCAGATTGCAGCAATGGTGTGGTGTAGCTCGATTTAGATTGCGCTGAACGGGCGACTTTCTGCCACGATGATCAAGACAAATAGGCTGCGGGAACTAGGCGCAGAGCGGATTTTATGCGGAATCCTGTTCTTGCAGCACGGTGACTTAAACTCACACGAGGAGTTCCGCCCAGCAATACTTTCAATAATTTTGTCAACGGTAACGCTACTGTAATGAACAAAGCCAGCACAATACCAAGAAAAGGCAGTGCCGCCGAGGAAACGTTCTAGACTGCTATCAAGTTCAAAAGCGACAAGATGCCACGGTAACCAGCACCACACCAATATGTTCCACTCATCGCTGACCTTCCAGCTCACGGTACCCGTAGACGCCATCGACATGTTGACAGCTACAATCTGGACAGCACAAATTAGGACTCCATACTGTATTTGATACTTTAACCAGCAGCTCGATACATCCACGTACTTTTATTCGTGCCTCGTCCACCTCTACGTTTTCGTAGGCAATGTCGCAACAAAGGTGCGTTTTAAGATAGTTGTACACCTTTATGCCCACACGGACGCTCTTCTAATGAGATATTCCACGTGAACTAGAAGCTTCATGTTGTTCACCTACAATTCAAAGTCGATTCCTCATCCACTGCGTTCTTTAATTTCTCCATCACATCAACGCAATTGGCAATGTCGCAGCTGTTCGTAGGTCTAGTCTATGCTGAAGTAGAGGCGGTGGTCCATTATCACCTTGCGACTTCCCATGAGAAGCTCACCTAGGTCGTGGTGGTCCCGTTACCGCGCTTGCAGTACGGGAGCTTGTAGTAAACTGATAGTCTCAGTGAGTTTTGCTTACGAACTGATCAGTACGCAGCAGCTTTTGGGTCAGTCGTCAAGAGCTCATGTCATTCGAGTCTGACCCAAACAAAGCACATTAAACACGATCGTCATCGCATCCCGCAAGTTGTAGTTATTTCCAGTTATAAACGAGCTTTGGACCCCTTCTGTCACTTTTCTGCGTGTATCATGTCGCTTTTTGATATTTCTGAGGGTAGTACTTCAATGTGTCGCATTCTTTTCCGATTTGGTGCCATTTGGAAAAAACTTCTGCGAGCCATGGCGTCGACGTCTAAAGTCTCGCGCGTAGCGACAAAGCAAACGAAAAGCTCAAGAAATACCTCAAAGTCCGACAATACACGTGCGTGGTGGTGGACAGACACGAATCGAGACAGCGATCAAGTGGCTTCCAGCGAGACGGAGCTGCTGAACGCCGCTGTGTTGTGTGCAGCGCTGTCTGCGACGCAATCGGAACCTTCAGAAACTGACGAACAGGCCAATAACCGCGCAACTCGTGAGATTGAGATGCATGTGCAAAAGTCTCCGCTACCGCACAGTCTGCAGCTGCCAGTGCTGGCGTTCTCGCCCGACTACGTGCTCATGCAGTCCGAGTTCGCTGTGCTCTGTGCTGTGCGAGCAACCAAGCCTGCTGATATTCTGCAGACGGTGGTGGGCTCAACTGTGCCGCTCTCACAGCCATATCTGCATAGATTTGGTGCTGCGAGAATTCACGCGCCGTTCTGGAAGCGAACACAGCGACTGGACTTGCAGGACATTTACCATCAAGCACGCCAAGCCAAAAAGATGTTGATATTGTGTGGTCACTCTATCGGTGGCAGCATTGCGCAGCTGGCATTCTGCGAACTAGCGTATCTTCACTTGCCAACGAAGGTGCGGCTGAGTCTGGAAAAGCGAGAGTTTGAGCAGCAGAAACCAGAACAGTCGACAAAAAATGACTCGAGAACATGTGATGAACTTGACTTTGGATTGATGATTCATAGTATGACAGAAAAAGAGCGAGCGGCGATTTTTCGCCATATGCCACGTTTGTTAGCGATTGGCTTTGGATCTCCGTATATTGGATCTACGGGACTGACAGCGTTTTTGGAATTACTGAAGCTCAGCAAGCGAGTAATCACTTTTGTCAATGAGTTTGATTGCATCCCGAGCATTCTCAATGTAGCGCAGTCAGCAGCGATGGTTGCGAAGACGACTGACCGCTTTGTTACGATTGTAAAAGCAACGAAAACGTTGGTGAACTTGCTGCCTATTCAGATGCAACAGCGTCTCGTCGCTTTAACAGCGACATCGAACACTGGCACGGTTCCCAATGCGAGCTCTGCTTATTTGTCGATAAGTCTCAATATTCTGCAGAACACGTTCCAAAAGTTCCGCGACTATAATATTGTGAAGGAAATCGACTACCAGTATTCTCCATGCGGGACTTACATTTTTCTCTCGAAGTCTGAAACAGAGTATAGCATTTACTCGGATCCAAGCGCTATCAGTAAGGCGTTGCACAAGGAAGATGATTTCAACTCCACTTTGACGGGCAACGCAATTTTGCAGCATTTAATGAGCGCATACGTGGGTGCCGTTGCGCGCCGTTCAAAATCCATTCAGATCAGTGCCTCTATGGATTTCTATGAGCGTCTTAGTGTTCCTCGAAACGCAACAACAAAACAAATACGGAGTGCCTACAAGCGGCTAGCGTTGAAATGGCACCCAGATCGGTGGGCAAACAATTCCGCCAACCCACAGGAATTAGCTTCTGCGGAAGAAATTTTCAAATTGCTAGCAGAATCATACGAGGTGCTGTCAGATACTGAAGCACGGAAAGCATACGATGCGCATTTGACCGACTCGTCTAGCCTAAGGGATGAGTTTGTGCGAAATGGCACTGTGAACGGGATGACTCTTGATGAAGCCATCGCCACTTTCCGAGACGTAATTGATAATCTTTCCGGGGCGGTATCGAAGGTGACGTCGCGCTTTTCGACTTCTAACTCGACGGTGGTGAATCCATTGCGTACTCCCTCGTCCGTCCGAAGCGGCCTCAATCCCAATAACCACGACAACATTTTTGCGCCAGATCGAATTCGTGTGTCGCGTACAGTGGGGATTGGTGCAGACCAGAGTGAGCAAATTTTGTATTTGGAGCCGGAAGAAATTATAGCTGGCGATATAGCAGCACCTGCCCAGGCAACAAGTAGTTCTGGTGGCAATGCTGGATTGCGAACAATTTCCATGGTGGGTGGTGCTGTTGCTGTTGGAGCAAGTGTTGCGCTAATTGTCAACGCGTGGTCGCAGTACTCGGAAACGGTAAGGAGGAATCGTCAGGCAGCAGTGGTGAGAGACATGCCTGCAGACTGCTTATTGTTGTTGCTTGAGGATTACCGCAATACGCAGCACACTGATACGACGCAACTACTTATTCAACAAGCTGAAGAACGGAGAAAAAGAAGAGATGCCTCGTCAGTTGCCCTTACCGATTCGAACAATAAAGAGGACGAAAGTATTGCTAAACAGCGTTTTGTGAGAGAAGCGCAGCAAGCACTTGTCACTCTGAAACAAGAGGAAGATGCGGCAGAAGATGAACTCATTGAAGAGTTTTTTGAGTGCGCCACCGAGTATGACAATGCCGTGATGGAGGCGATGGCTGAGGAGGAGTTTTTCGATTGCGTTGGTCTTATAAATGACGTAGCAGTTCACTTCAGCAAAGACGCACTGGAAGAAGAAAAGCACGCGGAGGAAGAATCTAAAGGAGAGAAAGACGTTGTTGGTGTCAGTATGGGAGTTTCTTTTCCTCGTGGATCAATTGTCAGTACTCCTTTTGGTCTCGCGATCGTGCAAGATTGGAGAGAAGATGAATTGTCCGCTGATGTGCGCTTCACTTGTTCTAAGGATATGGTCGGCTACATTCAGAAAGTGAATATCTCGCGTGGTGCGTTGCTTGCAAAAGCAACAGCAAGTGATATCTTAGAGTCTAAGAGAGCGAGAATTGCGGATCGTGTGATAGCTCGATACCATTTAGATGCTGGAGAGGCGGGTAGGACTTTCAAGCGTTTAGTTGCTGCGAGTGGTGATGGTGCTTTGGATAGTGGGATTCGCACCGCCGGAGGTGTAGCTTTGGCGAAAGGCATGGCAAGGACATCCTCAGCGCTGGGTGGTGCCATTGCTGCACCGCTTACGATTGCGTCAATTCTCGTCGATATTGGAAAAGAGTACATTGATTACCGCAAGCGTTATACTGATCGAAAGTCTCTAGGTATGCTTTCTACAACGACCGAGCAGCTGATGATGCAAGATTTCCGGCTGAAAACTGGTGAAGTCATCGCCAGTCGTACCGCAGCAGCGGCAGGTGCAGGCATTGGTGCATATGGTGTGGCTTCAGTCTTGGGAATGTGGAGTACAGCAGGATTTGCAGCTGGTCCTGTCGGTATTGTGGCTGCCACAAGTGCGGCTGTCGTTGGCGGTATGCTAGGTTTCTTTGCTGGTTCCAAGGCGTACTCGGCATCTACTGCAGGTTATTTCACAAGCCAGCAAAATGCGAAAGAGCACATTGATCGTCTGGAGCTAGGGGCGCGAATTCTGTTTGATGAATTTGACCCTGAAGCTACGGGCACAATTTCGAAGGAAGACTGCATGAAGCTGATGAAAACGCTTTACGACGCGATGGGCTCAATTTCAGAAAGCGCATATGAGAGGACTATGATAGTGATTCAAGACGATGCGTTTGTAGGTCCCGTGACGTGGAGCATGTTTTGGGAGTGGGTCAGCACAGAGGCAGCTCGGGCTCTTCGCGAGCTAGAGCATGAAGAGTCGAAGAAGTTGTCAGAACCGGTAGCGGGTGAAACGTGGTGGAACAGCTACATGACATATTTCTCATATCCGAACTTAAGATCAGCTACGCCGCCTCTTGCAGCACCGCATGCTAGTGTGTATCCATCTGTTCTCGCGGCACAGGGGCTGAATATGACGGATACTAAATTATTACCTACGATTGCTGGATCTGAAGATGAGAGCTTGGTGCTGAAGGCGCAGGTTGAGTTCTTGGTGAATAATGGTCATCTGACAGCGGGGGACGCTTTTCAGCTCCGAGAGCAGTTGGTGTCCAATGATCTGACGTTAAAAGAGTCCGTACGGAGGACGATTGCCGCCATGCATGAAGGCCTTTCAGACGGGGCGCTAAATCAAAACCTTGTATGCGATGGATTTGGTTTTGCTGGCGGTGACACCATGAATGCGTCCGCTGACGAGCTTGAAAAGGAGCGTATTACAACCCGCGCACGCGCTTCAAAGGCCACTGCTACTAATGACGATACGAAAAGGTTTTCTGAATCTGATAAACGGCTTGACGTCATGTGCTCGCTGATGTCTACGCAAGGTTTGCAGCGATTGTTGCAGCGACAGAACATTCTTTTTGAAAACGATGCACCTGTGCGACACGAGGACTTGCACTTCTTAGCACTTATGGCTGCAGCTCCTGCCCCTTCAACACCAAAACCGTCGAATTGAGCTCTTTTCATTATGCGATAATCTGCTATATCAAAGCAATGAAATCCCACTACGATATGGATGAATGAATACTCTACCGTCAATGTCCCCGTTTCATTTTTATTGCTAACGTTCGACCTCTTGCTCCTTAATTCAATGCAGAAAGTACGCAGGGCAAAATGTGCCACGAGTGCCATCTCACTATTTTTGAGAACAAGTCATGTCGTCTTTATTTTTTGGTAGTGGATGTCTGTTAACCAATCGCAGGCTTAGAAAATCGAGAGCTTCACTTCCATGGCCTCGTGGACACGGAACGAGTTCTCAGGGTGCTCATCAGGATCTACAGCACGGAATTCAACCAGCAAGATAGATCAGTTTCGAATTCTTCTCATACCAATGACGGAAGCAGCTGTCACTACCATTTAGGAAATCTGTAAACTCAATCTGTTCATCCGCGCCAGTGAGCGTGTCAAGACCGGCGTGCGAGCTTGGCAGTCCCGGAAGACGCTACAAAATAAGCAGCGGCAGTTAAGAAACTGAGCCTGTGCCGAGAAAAAAGAGAGCGAAGTGCTCACCGTAAACTGCTCGAGCACTGACTTCTCTGTCCGCAGACGCATGGCCGCCGCCTTGCCGTAGACCTGCTCGACCGTCGCCATCTTGAGCTCCCAGTTGGACTGGCGGTGCTGAATTAAATGGGCTTATCAGTACAGTAATTCATTGACGTAGAAAAGTATCCGAAGTCACGTACCGTGGTCTGCAGACGC
Organism: Peronospora destructor; assembly: GCA_011800735.1. Taxonomy (NCBI): domain Eukaryota; phylum Oomycota; class Peronosporomycetes; order Peronosporales; family Peronosporaceae; genus Peronospora; species Peronospora destructor. The sequence goes on along the minus strand of WBRY01000001.1, from coordinate 1,434,929 downwards.
TGCACTTCATGCAGCGGTCTCACGTCCTCGCTGGCGCTGTAGAAGCCAAAGCGAAGAGCGTCGGGGGGCGCACGCACGAGAGGAAGACTACCAGAGTTCTGACAAGGTAGATAGACAATAGAACCAGACAAAAAGCATATAAGCTTAGTCTCTGGATGCGTGATGTCGCTAGTGACAGCTCACTTTCTCACCATATTACGTCGAGCTTGGAGGAGATCTAAAATGAGAGATTGCTTTCAAAGTGCATCAAATATGCTGCATAAGAGGTTCCTAGATGTAGCCATCTATTGACACAAAATATGACGCCGGGCAGGTCGCATGGCACGGACAAGCACGGGCTCAAGCGGTCATCCGGTGTAGATTATAGCCAAGTGCGGGACCGGCAGATTGACGATCACCGCTTTGAGCGCCAGCGCGTCATTCGAGCGGCCTCATCAGCGGTGCGAACTTTTTGCTTGCACGTATTGATAGAGCTGACCTTTATGTTGTTATTGCTAGCCGCCTGTAGAGCAGCAGCCAAAAAATGCCGGAGTGAAAGCTGCAGCTCCAGTGTCCGCCACTATGGACGCCTTTATGCGTATGGTGACGGGCAAGGAAGAGCGCACCATTGCTGATCGTATCAGTGACCCAAACCGCCCCACGTGGGAGCAGTACAAGAAGGAGAACGCAGATAAACTGGACCTCAGTGGCAATGGAGAGAAGGAGATGAAGGAGTATAGGAAAAAGCTGGACGCTACCAGGGAGAAGGTGAGAGCGAAGTTTTGCATGATCGGGCGAGTTAGTGGGAGGAATGACGCATTGAGTATGTGACTGTCGGCAGAGACTGGCGGGAAGCAGCAGCTCCAAGAAGAGGAAGAAAAAGCACAAGAAACGCTCCGGCTCATCCTCGTCAGATGATTTGAGCAGTGAGGATGAGCATCGGCGGTCGAAACACAAGAGTCGGAAGAAAAGGTGAGCTTTTTGATAATCAACCTGTGTTGACGTTAGCTTCTCACGTAGAAATATTCAACAGGAAAAGCCGCAAGCGACGAAGGAAGTCCTTGGATTTGGACGATAGCGATTCAGACCCGAGTGACGACCGCTCTCGACGACACAAACGCTCCCAGAAGAGCAAGAAGTCGTCGAGCAGAAAAGATCGAGACGTATCTCCTTCGCCTGTGCGCCTCTCTTCGTTCCTGCAGCAATCGAGCGACGGCTCAGACGACGAATGATCTGAACGGTCAATGTCGGCGATGTGTCAATTGCAATCTTTGCTATTTGCCAGTCGTGCTTGTAGATTGTTCTTACGTTGTTATAACGAACCAACATATCCGTCCCATCTGTGCTCACCATCGTTCAATCGCATTTTGGCGCAAACGTTCCAGATGTGTCGCTTGTGATCTCACGTGGTCAGTCGCGAGTCTTCGTCATACGCAAGAGATGGCCGAGTTTGAGAGCAGAAAGAACTTTATGCAGCTGCTGCGGCAGGGCGTGCAGCACAAGGTCCAGCAGCAGCAGCAACAGAACAAAGCGAACTCATCGGGTGAAGATTACCCTCACGCTCAGACAAGCGGTGAAGTCCGTCACGCCACGCTGCCGAACTGCAGCAATAAAAGCAAGGAGCTAGCTGCGTGGCAGACGCTCGCGTGGCGTGACGCCTTCTCCATGGCACCGTATTTTTACGAGACTGTCGATGGCAGACCGCTTCGTATGAAGCAAGTGCTGCAGGGAGAGCTCAATGGCTTTGGCACAGGCCTCACTGTCTGGCCTGCTGCTTGTGTGCTCTTGAAGTATCTAGAACAACGAGCAGCAAGCGGCCCACGAGCGTTAGCAGGCACAGACAGCCCGTTTGTGCTGGAGCTCGGAAGCGGCACGGGTGCAGTAGGCATTGCGGTGGCAATGCTACTTCAAGCGGGAAGAGTGGTGCTCACAGACATGGACAATGTTCGATTCATTATGGAGGAGAACACTAACTTAGCTCGACAGGATGGTGTGCTTGGCAGCCACGTTGTGGTGGATGTTGAAGGATACGAGTGGGGCCAGCCACCGTCGAACGTGCTTATCCCGTTGAGACACCCAGACCTCATCCTTGTGTCGGACTGTATCCTGCCACGCCTGTACCCAATCGAGCCACTCGTTGATGCCTTGACACTTCTCAGTCGACCACACACCCGTATTCTCATTTCGTATGAACATCGCCACTATCAGCATTTCCAACCCAAACAAAGATTCTGGGACCTCATGAAGGCAAGGAAGTTTCAGCTGCGGGTGATCGATACTGCCGAATATCATCCACACTGCGTTGCGGCAGATATTGAGGTGTGGGAGATCACTAACTTGCACAGAGATGGGTAAAACTATAACAATTATTATGCAACTGCTTATTCACTGTTCCTTCAAGCATCACACACTTATCGTGAGGCACGCCTTCTTAGAAATTTCTCCACTACCTGTCGGGTCATGTTCTTCGAACAGCACACGCGCACCCAGCTGCAAGCAGTCAATGTGCTCCTCTGCATGTTTGTGGCTCTTAAAGTACGAGGCAGTAGACAGGAAGTACACCTCCCCCAAAGTAGCCAGCGATACCAGCAGCACTAGTTGCCGCCACAATTCCAATTGGCCCAGTAACAACACCGGCAGCTGCCCATATCGTCATCGCTGACGCTACCCGTACGTGCATATTCTTGCCGGCTGCAGCCGTTGTGCGGCTTACAAGCACCTCGCCCGTTTTGAGGCGGAATTCCCGTTGCATGAGGTGCTCACTCATCGACGAAAGCAGTCCTAGCTCCGTTCATTCCGTGTGTTCTTTGCGATGGTCGTGAAACTCTTTCCCAATGTCAATAAAAATGGACGCGATGGCTAAAGGAGCTGCTGACATAGCTGTTGTTGCACTCATTACTTGCCGGTAAGAAGAACACATAAAAACGCTTACATTAGTTTTGAGAAATTGTTATATTGAATTACCCTTTTAACCAAATATGAGCTTACGGATAAGAATGCTCTAAGAAAGTAAAATTGAAACCAAGGGCTGTCCCAGCTCTTGTCACCCCGTTAGCTAGTGCTAGCCCGCCTGCTGCGTAAATTTCACCATCGACAGCACCTCTTGCGCGGCAAGCGCCATCTTTTTCCCAGTTTCGCTTTCATCCATAATTCGAGATCACACACCTTGCCAATTCTAGTCGCCTTTCTTCAGCAGCATGGGAGTCAGCTCACGAGCCATAGAAGCTCCTCAAGTAATTTTTTCTTGTCGACGTAGCAAAGAGAATTCTTTTCAAATCAAATCGCCGCTACTGAGATGTTCTTTCGCCAATCCTCAATCATCTCAAGACCAGATGGAGCAATTACCTTGGACCCTTGTGGAAACGTTACGTGCAGATGACAAAATTTCTCCTACTTTTTGGTATAACAGTGACCAACGTCTTGGCCAAGCTCAACTCAGTAAAAGAACGCCTTCTCGGCCATTGCCTCAATGGCTGCATCTTCATTATCAGTAGCGCAATTGTAGAACTCTTTGATAAGACTGTCGTCTAGATTTTGATCGTGCTTCGTTAATTCTACAATCGCCTGTTAAGCCTCTTCAACGAGCTACAAGCTGTTACCACCAAAATCCGCATTTCCACTATTGGAGTGACCATCCGCGTGGCGTTTCAATGACCGTTTGAATTGCGCCACCACCACACATGGTCCGCCTTCTGCTGCTGCTGGCCCTCCTCTTCAGTAGTGCCATTGCAGTTGGACTCTGCGGTGCGTCAAGCTTGCGAAGTGATTAAAGTACGAGTTAGGAAGTCATGTTTAATTTTTGTACTTTTTGTCTAGTTGTATAGACTTGGAGCTAGCTAAAGGATATCTCTCTTGCATCTAAGTGTGTGTGCATCGCGTGCATTGCCTCCACGTGCTTCATCCCGAATGGATGAAGCACGTGGAGGCAATGCACGCGATGGGTAAATGCGTACGCAGCCCACGCCATCAGTCACGAATGAATCGGTGATAACAAAGAATTGGATGAGAAAAGCAACCTGGCAATAATTATGCGTAGGGCGTTACCAACACCAGGAGTGACGATTTGACTAAGCTCCTGGTCCTCCTAAGAAAATTAGCTGGGTGTCTGCACACGCTTTACAAGTTGCACGCGTAGCTCTTTAATTACAGCGATGGGCATGGAAAACTATGTACAATCATGTTGCTGCCCCAACCGTTTTAGTTTGTTTGCATCGGCCCTCTGTCAACTTCATCGCCACTTACCGCCAATCAAACACCGTGCCTTGATTTGGCCTGCTCACCATCTACAGCGACCTATCGGCTCTTTTGTACGCGTAGTAACGTCAGCAGACGACGGCGCCGTATCCATGAATATGACGCGTACAAAGCTGTCGCGTCAGCCGGCCATCGTAGATAGTCCGACTGAGTACTATTCACGTCAGCCGCGAGAAAGATAACGACGAGTTGGTGTGCCTTAATCGCCTTCAAGCGTCAACATCAACCCCTCTACAAGCTACTTGCGTCAAAAGGCGCGAAAGCAGCGTCACAGCTGTACAACAGAAGCAAGAACAGTGGCATAGCGACCGATCGGCTCTTTTGTACGCGTAATAACGTCAGCAGACGACGGCGCCGTATCCATGAATATGACGCGTACAAAGCTGTCGCGTCAGCCGGCCATCGTAGATAGTCCGACTGAGTACTATTCACGTCAGCCGCGAGAAAGATAACGACGAGTTGGTGTGCCTTAATCGCCTTCAAGCGTCAACATCAACCCCTCTACAAGCTACTTGCGTCAAAAGGCGCGAAAGCAGCGTCACAGCTGTACAACAGAAGCAAGAATATTGGCATCATGGTCATACAGGGGCTCGAACCCTGGACCGCAGCGTTATTAGCACTGTGCTCTACCGACTGAGCTATACGACCGGCAAATGGTAAACGCAACCCAAGCCACACACAAACACATCTCTCACGCCAACAGTCAAATGCCACACGCACGCTCGCTCGCTCCACCATGCGCCTCCACACCACTCGCGCTGCTCAACAGCCTTTGTTTCGTCTTTACATCTACTTCCAACTCGGTCGCCACGTACCGCCAATCAAACACCGTGCCTTGATTTGGCCTGCTCACCATCTACAGCGACCTATCGGCTCTTTTGTACGCGTAGTAACGTCAGCAGACGACGGCGCCGTATCCATGAATATGACGCGTACAAAGCTGTCGCGTCAGCCGGCCATCGTAGATAGTCCGACTGAGTACTATTCACGTCAGCCGCGAGAAAGATAACGACGAGTTGGTGTGCCTTAATCGCCTTCAAGCGTCAACATCAACCCCTCTACAAGCTACTTGCGTCAAAAGGCGCGAAAGCAGCGTCACAGCTGTACAACAGAAGCAAGAACAGTGGCATAGCGACCGATCGGCTCTTTTGTACGCGTAATAACGTCAGCAGACGACGGCGCCGTATCCATGAATATGACGCGTACAAAGCTGTCGCGTCAGCCGGCCATCGTAGATAGTCCGACTGAGTACTATTCACGTCAGCCGCGAGAAAGATAACGACGAGTTGGTGTGCCTTAATCGCCTTCAAGCGTCAACATCAACCCCTCTACAAGCTACTTGCGTCAAAAGGCGCGAAAGCAGCGTCACAGCTGTACAACAGAAGCAAGAATATTGGCATCATGGTCATACAGGGGCTCGAACCCTGGACCGCAGCGTTATTAGCACTGTGCTCTACCGACTGAGCTATACGACCGGCAAATGGTAAACGCAACCCAAGCCACACACAAACACATCTCTCACGCCAACAGTCAAATGCCACACGCACGCTCGCTCGCTCCACCATGCGCCTCCACACCACTCGCGCTGCTCAACAGCCTTTGTTTCGTCTTTACATCTACTTCCAACTCGGTCGCCACGTACCGCCAATCAAACACCGTGCCTTGATTTGGCCTGCTCACCATCTACAGCGACCTATCGGCTCTTTTGTACGCGTAGTAACGTCAGCAGACGACGGCGCCGTATCCATGAATATGACGCGTACAAAGCTGTCGCGTCAGCCGGCCATCGTAGATAGTCCGACTGAGTACTATTCACGTCAGCCGCGAGAAAGATAACGACGAGTTGGTGTGCCTTAATCGCCTTCAAGCGTCAACATCAACCCCTCTACAAGCTACTTGCGTCAAAAGGCGCGAAAGCAGCGTCACAGCTGTACAACAGAAGCAAGAACAGTGGCATAGCGACCGATCGGCTCTTTTGTACGCGTAATAACGTCAGCAGACGACGGCGCCGTATCCATGAATATGACGCGTACAAAGCTGTCGCGTCAGCCGGCCATCGTAGATAGTCCGACTGAGTACTATTCACGTCAGCCGCGAGAAAGATAACGACGAGTTGGTGTGCCTTAATCGCCTTCAAGCGTCAACATCAACCCCTCTACAAGCTACTTGCGTCAAAAGGCGCGAAAGCAGCGTCACAGCTGTACAACAGAAGCAAGAATATTGGCATCATGGTCATACAGGGGCTCGAACCCTGGACCGCAGCGTTATTAGCACTGTGCTCTACCGACTGAGCTATACGACCGGCAAATGGTAAACGCAACCCAAGCCACACACAAACACATCTCTCACGCCAACAGTCAAATGCCACACGCACGCTCGCTCGCTCCACCATGCGCCTCCACACCACTCGCGCTGCTCAACAGCCTTTGTTTCGTCTTTACATCTACTTCCAACTCGGTCGCCACGTACCGCCAATCAAACACCGTGCCTTGATTTGGCCTGCTCACCATCTACAGCGACCTATCGGCTCTTTTGTACGCGTAGTAACGTCAGCAGACGACGGCGCCGTATCCATGAATATGACGCGTACAAAGCTGTCGCGTCAGCGGGCCATCGTAGATAGTCCGACTGAGTACTATTCACGTCAGCCGCGAGAAAGATAACGACGAGTTGGTGTGCCTTAATCGCCTTCAAGCGTCAACATCAACCCCTCTACAAGCTACTTGCGTCAAAAGGCGCGAAAGCAGCGTCACAGCTGTACAACAGAAGCAAGAACAGTGGCATAGCGACCGATCGGCTCTTTTGTACGCGTAATAACGTCAGCAGACGACGGCGCCGTATCCATGAATATGACGCGTACAAAGCTGTCGCGTCAGCCGGCCATCGTAGATAGTCCGACTGAGTACTATTCACGTCAGCCGCGAGAAAGATAACGACGAGTTGGTGTGCCTTAATCGCCTTCAAGCGTCAACATCAACCCCTCTACAAGCTACTTGCGTCAAAAGGCGCGAAAGCAGCGTCACAGCTGTACAACAGAAGCAAGAACAGTGGCATAGCGACCGATCGGCTCTTTTGTACGCGTAATAACGTCAGCAGACGACGGCGCCGTATCCATGAATATGACGCGTACAAAGCTGTCGCGTCAGCCGGCCATCGTAGATAGTCCGACTGAGTACTATTCACGTCAGCCGCGAGAAAGATAACGACGAGTTGGTGTGCCTTAATCGCCTTCAAGCGTCAACATCAACCCCTCTACAAGCTACTTGCGTCAAAAGGCGCGAAAGCAGCGTCACAGCTGTACAACAGAAGCAAGAATATTGGCATCATGGTCATACAGGGGCTCGAACCCTGGACCGCAGCGTTATTAGCACTGTGCTCTACCGACTGAGCTATACGACCGGCAAATGGTAAACGCAACCCAAGCCACACACAAACACATCTCTCACGCCAACAGTCAAATGCCACACGCACGCTCGCTCGCTCCACCATGCGCCTCCACACCACTCGCGCTGCTCAACAGCCTTTGTTTCGTCTTTACATCTACTTCCAACTCGGTCGCCACGTACCGCCAATCAAACACCGTGCCTTGATTTGGCCTGCTCACCATCTACAGCGACCTATCGGCTCTTTTGTACGCGTAGTAACGTCAGCAGACGACGGCGCCGTATCCATGAATATGACGCGTACAAAGCTGTCGCGTCAGCGGGCCATCGTAGATAGTCCGACTGAGTACTATTCACGTCAGCCGCGAGAAAGATAACGACGAGTTGGTGTGCCTTAATCGCCTTCAAGCGTCAACATCAACCCCTCTACAAGCTACTTGCGTCAAAAGGCGCGAAAGCAGCGTCACAGCTGTACAACAGAAGCAAGAACAGTGGCATAGCGACCGATCGGCTCTTTTGTACGCGTAATAACGTCAGCAGACGACGGCGCCGTATCCATGAATATGACGCGTACAAAGCTGTCGCGTCAGCCGGCCATCGTAGATAGTCCGACTGAGTACTATTCACGTCAGCCGCGAGAAAGATAACGACGAGTTGGTGTGCCTTAATCGCCTTCAAGCGTCAACATCAACCCCTCTACAAGCTACTTGCGTCAAAAGGCGCGAAAGCAGCGTCACAGCTGTACAACAGAAGCAAGAACAGTGGCATAGCGACCGATCGGCTCTTTTGTACGCGTAATAACGTCAGCAGACGACGGCGCCGTATCCATGAATATGACGCGTACAAAGCTGTCGCGTCAGCCGGCCATCGTAGATAGTCCGACTGAGTACTATTCACGTCAGCCGCGAGAAAGATAACGACGAGTTGGTGTGCCTTAATCGCCTTCAAGCGTCAACATCAACCCCTCTACAAGCTACTTGCGTCAAAAGGCGCGAAAGCAGCGTCACAGCTGTACAACAGAAGCAAGAACAGTGGCATAGCGACCGATCGGCTCTTTTGTACGCGTAATAACGTCAGCAGACGACGGCGCCGTATCCATGAATATGACGCGTACAAAGCTGTCGCGTCAGCCGGCCATCGTAGATAGTCCGACTGAGTACTATTCACGTCAGCCGCGAGAAAGATAACGACGAGTTGGTGTGCCTTAATCGCCTTCAAGCGTCAACATCAACCCCTCTACAAGCTACTTGCGTCAAAAGGCGCGAAAGCAGCGTCACAGCTGTACAACAGAAGCAAGAACAGTGGCATAGCGACCGATCGGCTCTTTTGTACGCGTAATAACGTCAGCAGACGACGGCGCCGTATCCATGAATATGACGCGTACAAAGCTGTCGCGTCAGCCGGCCATCGTAGATAGTCCGACTGAGTACTATTCACGTCAGCCGCGAGAAAGATAACGACGAGTTGGTGTGCCTTAATCGCCTTCAAGCGTCAACATCAACCCCTCTACAAGCTACTTGCGTCAAAAGGCGCGAAAGCAGCGTCACAGCTGTACAACAGAAGCAAGAACAGTGGCATAGCGACCGATCGGCTCTTTTGTACGCGTAATAACGTCAGCAGACGACGGCGCCGTATCCATGAATATGACGCGTACAAAGCTGTCGCGTCAGCCGGCCATCGTAGATAGTCCGACTGAGTACTATTCACGTCAGCCGCGAGAAAGATAACGACGAGTTGGTGTGCCTTAATCGCCTTCAAGCGTCAACATCAACCCCTCTACAAGCTACTTGCGTCAAAAGGCGCGAAAGCAGCGTCACAGCTGTACAACAGAAGCAAGAACAGTGGCATAGCGACCGATCGGCTCTTTTGTACGCGTAATAACGTCAGCAGACGACGGCGCCGTATCCATGAATATGACGCGTACAAAGCTGTCGCGTCAGCCGGCCATCGTAGATAGTCCGACTGAGTACTATTCACGTCAGCCGCGAGAAAGATAACGACGAGTTGGTGTGCCTTAATCGCCTTCAAGCGTCAACATCAACCCCTCTACAAGCTACTTGCGTCAAAAGGCGCGAAAGCAGCGTCACAGCTGTACAACAGAAGCAAGAACAGTGGCATAGCGACCGATCGGCTCTTTTGTACGCGTAATAACGTCAGCAGACGACGGCGCCGTATCCATGAATATGACGCGTACAAAGCTGTCGCGTCAGCCGGCCATCGTAGATAGTCCGACTGAGTACTATTCACGTCAGCCGCGAGAAAGATAACGACGAGTTGGTGTGCCTTAATCGCCTTCAAGCGTCAACATCAACCCCTCTACAAGCTACTTGCGTCAAAAGGCGCGAAAGCAGCGTCACAGCTGTACAACAGAAGCAAGAACAGTGGCATAGCGACCGATCGGCTCTTTTGTACGCGTAATAACGTCAGCAGACGACGGCGCCGTATCCATGAATATGACGCGTACAAAGCTGTCGCGTCAGCCGGCCATCGTAGATAGTCCGACTGAGTACTATTCACGTCAGCCGCGAGAAAGATAACGACGAGTTGGTGTGCCTTAATCGCCTTCAAGCGTCAACATCAACCCCTCTACAAGCTACTTGCGTCAAAAGGCGCGAAAGCAGCGTCACAGCTGTACAACAGAAGCAAGAACAGTGGCATAGCGACCGATCGGCTCTTTTGTACGCGTAATAACGTCAGCAGACGACGGCGCCGTATCCATGAATATGACGCGTACAAAGCTGTCGCGTCAGCCGGCCATCGTAGATAGTCCGACTGAGTACTATTCACGTCAGCCGCGAGAAAGATAACGACGAGTTGGTGTGCCTTAATCGCCTTCAAGCGTCAACATCAACCCCTCTACAAGCTACTTGCGTCAAAAGGCGCGAAAGCAGCGTCACAGCTGTACAACAGAAGCAAGAACAGTGGCATAGCGACCGATCGGCTCTTTTGTACGCGTAATAACGTCAGCAGACGACGGCGCCGTATCCATGAATATGACGCGTACAAAGCTGTCGCGTCAGCCGGCCATCGTAGATAGTCCGACTGAGTACTATTCACGTCAGCCGCGAGAAAGATAACGACGAGTTGGTGTGCCTTAATCGCCTTCAAGCGTCAACATCAACCCCTCTACAAGCTACTTGCGTCAAAAGGCGCGAAAGCAGCGTCACAGCTGTACAACAGAAGCAAGAACAGTGGCATAGCGACCGATCGGCTCTTTTGTACGCGTAATAACGTCAGCAGACGACGGCGCCGTATCCATGAATATGACGCGTACAAAGCTGTCGCGTCAGCCGGCCATCGTAGATAGTCCGACTGAGTACTATTCACGTCAGCCGCGAGAAAGATAACGACGAGTTGGTGTGCCTTAATCGCCTTCAAGCGTCAACATCAACCCCTCTACAAGCTACTTGCGTCAAAAGGCGCGAAAGCAGCGTCACAGCTGTACAACAGAAGCAAGAACAGTGGCATAGCGACCGATCGGCTCTTTTGTACGCGTAATAACGTCAGCAGACGACGGCGCCGTATCCATGAATATGACGCGTACAAAGCTGTCGCGTCAGCCGGCCATCGTAGATAGTCCGACTGAGTACTATTCACGTCAGCCGCGAGAAAGATAACGACGAGTTGGTGTGCCTTAATCGCCTTCAAGCGTCAACATCAACCCCTCTACAAGCTACTTGCGTCAAAAGGCGCGAAAGCAGCGTCACAGCTGTACAACAGAAGCAAGAACAGTGGCATAGCGACCGATCGGCTCTTTTGTACGCGTAATAACGTCAGCAGACGACGGCGCCGTATCCATGAATATGACGCGTACAAAGCTGTCGCGTCAGCCGGCCATCGTAGATAGTCCGACTGAGTACTATTCACGTCAGCCGCGAGAAAGATAACGACGAGTTGGTGTGCCTTAATCGCCTTCAAGCGTCAACATCAACCCCTCTACAAGCTACTTGCGTCAAAAGGCGCGAAAGCAGCGTCACAGCTGTACAACAGAAGCAAGAACAGTGGCATAGCGACCGATCGGCTCTTTTGTACGCGTAATAACGTCAGCAGACGACGGCGCCGTATCCATGAATATGACGCGTACAAAGCTGTCGCGTCAGCCGGCCATCGTAGATAGTCCGACTGAGTACTATTCACGTCAGCCGCGAGAAAGATAACGACGAGTTGGTGTGCCTTAATCGCCTTCAAGCGTCAACATCAACCCCTCTACAAGCTACTTGCGTCAAAAGGCGCGAAAGCAGCGTCACAGCTGTACAACAGAAGCAAGAACAGTGGCATAGCGACCGATCGGCTCTTTTGTACGCGTAATAACGTCAGCAGACGACGGCGCCGTATCCATGAATATGACGCGTACAAAGCTGTCGCGTCAGCCGGCCATCGTAGATAGTCCGACTGAGTACTATTCACGTCAGCCGCGAGAAAGATAACGACGAGTTGGTGTGCCTTAATCGCCTTCAAGCGTCAACATCAACCCCTCTACAAGCTACTTGCGTCAAAAGGCGCGAAAGCAGCGTCACAGCTGTACAACAGAAGCAAGAACAGTGGCATAGCGACCGATCGGCTCTTTTGTACGCGTAATAACGTCAGCAGACGACGGCGCCGTATCCATGAATATGACGCGTACAAAGCTGTCGCGTCAGCCGGCCATCGTAGATAGTCCGACTGAGTACTATTCACGTCAGCCGCGAGAAAGATAACGACGAGTTGGTGTGCCTTAATCGCCTTCAAGCGTCAACATCAACCCCTCTACAAGCTACTTGCGTCAAAAGGCGCGAAAGCAGCGTCACAGCTGTACAACAGAAGCAAGAACAGTGGCATAGCGACCGATCGGCTCTTTTGTACGCGTAATAACGTCAGCAGACGACGGCGCCGTATCCATGAATATGACGCGTACAAAGCTGTCGCGTCAGCCGGCCATCGTAGATAGTCCGACTGAGTACTATTCACGTCAGCCGCGAGAAAGATAACGACGAGTTGGTGTGCCTTAATCGCCTTCAAGCGTCAACATCAACCCCTCTACAAGCTACTTGCGTCAAAAGGCGCGAAAGCAGCGTCACAGCTGTACAACAGAAGCAAGAACAGTGGCATAGCGACCGATCGGCTCTTTTGTACGCGTAATAACGTCAGCAGACGACGGCGCCGTATCCATGAATATGACGCGTACAAAGCTGTCGCGTCAGCCGGCCATCGTAGATAGTCCGACTGAGTACTATTCACGTCAGCCGCGAGAAAGATAACGACGAGTTGGTGTGCCTTAATCGCCTTCAAGCGTCAACATCAACCCCTCTACAAGCTACTTGCGTCAAAAGGCGCGAAAGCAGCGTCACAGCTGTACAACAGAAGCAAGAACAGTGGCATAGCGACCGATCGGCTCTTTTGTACGCGTAATAACGTCAGCAGACGACGGCGCCGTATCCATGAATATGACGCGTACAAAGCTGTCGCGTCAGCCGGCCATCGTAGATAGTCCGACTGAGTACTATTCACGTCAGCCGCGAGAAAGATAACGACGAGTTGGTGTGCCTTAATCGCCTTCAAGCGTCAACATCAACCCCTCTACAAGCTACTTGCGTCAAAAGGCGCGAAAGCAGCGTCACAGCTGTACAACAGAAGCAAGAACAGTGGCATAGCGACCGATCGGCTCTTTTGTACGCGTAATAACGTCAGCAGACGACGGCGCCGTATCCATGAATATGACGCGTACAAAGCTGTCGCGTCAGCCGGCCATCGTAGATAGTCCGACTGAGTACTATTCACGTCAGCCGCGAGAAAGATAACGACGAGTTGGTGTGCCTTAATCGCCTTCAAGCGTCAACATCAACCCCTCTACAAGCTACTTGCGTCAAAAGGCGCGAAAGCAGCGTCACAGCTGTACAACAGAAGCAAGAACAGTGGCATAGCGACCGATCGGCTCTTTTGTACGCGTAATAACGTCAGCAGACGACGGCGCCGTATCCATGAATATGACGCGTACAAAGCTGTCGCGTCAGCCGGCCATCGTAGATAGTCCGACTGAGTACTATTCACGTCAGCCGCGAGAAAGATAACGACGAGTTGGTGTGCCTTAATCGCCTTCAAGCGTCAACATCAACCCCTCTACAAGCTACTTGCGTCAAAAGGCGCGAAAGCAGCGTCACAGCTGTACAACAGAAGCAAGAACAGTGGCATAGCGACCGATCGGCTCTTTTGTACGCGTAATAACGTCAGCAGACGACGGCGCCGTATCCATGAATATGACGCGTACAAAGCTGTCGCGTCAGCCGGCCATCGTAGATAGTCCGACTGAGTACTATTCACGTCAGCCGCGAGAAAGATAACGACGAGTTGGTGTGCCTTAATCGCCTTCAAGCGTCAACATCAACCCCTCTACAAGCTACTTGCGTCAAAAGGCGCGAAAGCAGCGTCACAGCTGTACAACAGAAGCAAGAACAGTGGCATAGCGACCGATCGGCTCTTTTGTACGCGTAATAACGTCAGCAGACGACGGCGCCGTATCCATGAATATGACGCGTACAAAGCTGTCGCGTCAGCCGGCCATCGTAGATAGTCCGACTGAGTACTATTCACGTCAGCCGCGAGAAAGATAACGACGAGTTGGTGTGCCTTAATCGCCTTCAAGCGTCAACATCAACCCCTCTACAAGCTACTTGCGTCAAAAGGCGCGAAAGCAGCGTCACAGCTGTACAACAGAAGCAAGAACAGTGGCATAGCGACCGATCGGCTCTTTTGTACGCGTAATAACGTCAGCAGACGACGGCGCCGTATCCATGAATATGACGCGTACAAAGCTGTCGCGTCAGCCGGCCATCGTAGATAGTCCGACTGAGTACTATTCACGTCAGCCGCGAGAAAGATAACGACGAGTTGGTGTGCCTTAATCGCCTTCAAGCGTCAACATCAACCCCTCTACAAGCTACTTGCGTCAAAAGGCGCGAAAGCAGCGTCACAGCTGTACAACAGAAGCAAGAACAGTGGCATAGCGACCGATCGGCTCTTTTGTACGCGTAATAACGTCAGCAGACGACGGCGCCGTATCCATGAATATGACGCGTACAAAGCTGTCGCGTCAGCCGGCCATCGTAGATAGTCCGACTGAGTACTATTCACGTCAGCCGCGAGAAAGATAACGACGAGTTGGTGTGCCTTAATCGCCTTCAAGCGTCAACATCAACCCCTCTACAAGCTACTTGCGTCAAAAGGCGCGAAAGCAGCGTCACAGCTGTACAACAGAAGCAAGAACAGTGGCATAGCGACCGATCGGCTCTTTTGTACGCGTAATAACGTCAGCAGACGACGGCGCCGTATCCATGAATATGACGCGTACAAAGCTGTCGCGTCAGCCGGCCATCGTAGATAGTCCGACTGAGTACTATTCACGTCAGCCGCGAGAAAGATAACGACGAGTTGGTGTGCCTTAATCGCCTTCAAGCGTCAACATCAACCCCTCTACAAGCTACTTGCGTCAAAAGGCGCGAAAGCAGCGTCACAGCTGTACAACAGAAGCAAGAACAGTGGCATAGCGACCGATCGGCTCTTTTGTACGCGTAATAACGTCAGCAGACGACGGCGCCGTATCCATGAATATGACGCGTACAAAGCTGTCGCGTCAGCCGGCCATCGTAGATAGTCCGACTGAGTACTATTCACGTCAGCCGCGAGAAAGATAACGACGAGTTGGTGTGCCTTAATCGCCTTCAAGCGTCAACATCAACCCCTCTACAAGCTACTTGCGTCAAAAGGCGCGAAAGCAGCGTCACAGCTGTACAACAGAAGCAAGAACAGTGGCATAGCGACCGATCGGCTCTTTTGTACGCGTAATAACGTCAGCAGACGACGGCGCCGTATCCATGAATATGACGCGTACAAAGCTGTCGCGTCAGCCGGCCATCGTAGATAGTCCGACTGAGTACTATTCACGTCAGCCGCGAGAAAGATAACGACGAGTTGGTGTGCCTTAATCGCCTTCAAGCGTCAACATCAACCCCTCTACAAGCTACTTGCGTCAAAAGGCGCGAAAGCAGCGTCACAGCTGTACAACAGAAGCAAGAACAGTGGCATAGCGACCGATCGGCTCTTTTGTACGCGTAATAACGTCAGCAGACGACGGCGCCGTATCCATGAATATGACGCGTACAAAGCTGTCGCGTCAGCCGGCCATCGTAGATAGTCCGACTGAGTACTATTCACGTCAGCCGCGAGAAAGATAACGACGAGTTGGTGTGCCTTAATCGCCTTCAAGCGTCAACATCAACCCCTCTACAAGCTACTTGCGTCAAAAGGCGCGAAAGCAGCGTCACAGCTGTACAACAGAAGCAAGAACAGTGGCATAGCGACCGATCGGCTCTTTTGTACGCGTAATAACGTCAGCAGACGACGGCGCCGTATCCATGAATATGACGCGTACAAAGCTGTCGCGTCAGCCGGCCATCGTAGATAGTCCGACTGAGTACTATTCACGTCAGCCGCGAGAAAGATAACGACGAGTTGGTGTGCCTTAATCGCCTTCAAGCGTCAACATCAACCCCTCTACAAGCTACTTGCGTCAAAAGGCGCGAAAGCAGCGTCACAGCTGTACAACAGAAGCAAGAACAGTGGCATAGCGACCGATCGGCTCTTTTGTACGCGTAATAACGTCAGCAGACGACGGCGCCGTATCCATGAATATGACGCGTACAAAGCTGTCGCGTCAGCCGGCCATCGTAGATAGTCCGACTGAGTACTATTCACGTCAGCCGCGAGAAAGATAACGACGAGTTGGTGTGCCTTAATCGCCTTCAAGCGTCAACATCAACCCCTCTACAAGCTACTTGCGTCAAAAGGCGCGAAAGCAGCGTCACAGCTGTACAACAGAAGCAAGAACAGTGGCATAGCGACCGATCGGCTCTTTTGTACGCGTAATAACGTCAGCAGACGACGGCGCCGTATCCATGAATATGACGCGTACAAAGCTGTCGCGTCAGCCGGCCATCGTAGATAGTCCGACTGAGTACTATTCACGTCAGCCGCGAGAAAGATAACGACGAGTTGGTGTGCCTTAATCGCCTTCAAGCGTCAACATCAACCCCTCTACAAGCTACTTGCGTCAAAAGGCGCGAAAGCAGCGTCACAGCTGTACAACAGAAGCAAGAACAGTGGCATAGCGACCGATCGGCTCTTTTGTACGCGTAATAACGTCAGCAGACGACGGCGCCGTATCCATGAATATGACGCGTACAAAGCTGTCGCGTCAGCCGGCCATCGTAGATAGTCCGACTGAGTACTATTCACGTCAGCCGCGAGAAAGATAACGACGAGTTGGTGTGCCTTAATCGCCTTCAAGCGTCAACATCAACCCCTCTACAAGCTACTTGCGTCAAAAGGCGCGAAAGCAGCGTCACAGCTGTACAACAGAAGCAAGAACAGTGGCATAGCGACCGATCGGCTCTTTTGTACGCGTAATAACGTCAGCAGACGACGGCGCCGTATCCATGAATATGACGCGTACAAAGCTGTCGCGTCAGCCGGCCATCGTAGATAGTCCGACTGAGTACTATTCACGTCAGCCGCGAGAAAGATAACGACGAGTTGGTGTGCCTTAATCGCCTTCAAGCGTCAACATCAACCCCTCTACAAGCTACTTGCGTCAAAAGGCGCGAAAGCAGCGTCACAGCTGTACAACAGAAGCAAGAACAGTGGCATAGCGACCGATCGGCTCTTTTGTACGCGTAATAACGTCAGCAGACGACGGCGCCGTATCCATGAATATGACGCGTACAAAGCTGTCGCGTCAGCCGGCCATCGTAGATAGTCCGACTGAGTACTATTCACGTCAGCCGCGAGAAAGATAACGACGAGTTGGTGTGCCTTAATCGCCTTCAAGCGTCAACATCAACCCCTCTACAAGCTACTTGCGTCAAAAGGCGCGAAAGCAGCGTCACAGCTGTACAACAGAAGCAAGAACAGTGGCATAGCGACCGATCGGCTCTTTTGTACGCGTAATAACGTCAGCAGACGACGGCGCCGTATCCATGAATATGACGCGTACAAAGCTGTCGCGTCAGCCGGCCATCGTAGATAGTCCGACTGAGTACTATTCACGTCAGCCGCGAGAAAGATAACGACGAGTTGGTGTGCCTTAATCGCCTTCAAGCGTCAACATCAACCCCTCTACAAGCTACTTGCGTCAAAAGGCGCGAAAGCAGCGTCACAGCTGTACAACAGAAGCAAGAACAGTGGCATAGCGACCGATCGGCTCTTTTGTACGCGTAATAACGTCAGCAGACGACGGCGCCGTATCCATGAATATGACGCGTACAAAGCTGTCGCGTCAGCCGGCCATCGTAGATAGTCCGACTGAGTACTATTCACGTCAGCCGCGAGAAAGATAACGACGAGTTGGTGTGCCTTAATCGCCTTCAAGCGTCAACATCAACCCCTCTACAAGCTACTTGCGTCAAAAGGCGCGAAAGCAGCGTCACAGCTGTACAACAGAAGCAAGAACAGTGGCATAGCGACCGATCGGCTCTTTTGTACGCGTAATAACGTCAGCAGACGACGGCGCCGTATCCATGAATATGACGCGTACAAAGCTGTCGCGTCAGCCGGCCATCGTAGATAGTCCGACTGAGTACTATTCACGTCAGCCGCGAGAAAGATAACGACGAGTTGGTGTGCCTTAATCGCCTTCAAGCGTCAACATCAACCCCTCTACAAGCTACTTGCGTCAAAAGGCGCGAAAGCAGCGTCACAGCTGTACAACAGAAGCAAGAACAGTGGCATAGCGACCGATCGGCTCTTTTGTACGCGTAATAACGTCAGCAGACGACGGCGCCGTATCCATGAATATGACGCGTACAAAGCTGTCGCGTCAGCCGGCCATCGTAGATAGTCCGACTGAGTACTATTCACGTCAGCCGCGAGAAAGATAACGACGAGTTGGTGTGCCTTAATCGCCTTCAAGCGTCAACATCAACCCCTCTACAAGCTACTTGCGTCAAAAGGCGCGAAAGCAGCGTCACAGCTGTACAACAGAAGCAAGAACAGTGGCATAGCGACCGATCGGCTCTTTTGTACGCGTAATAACGTCAGCAGACGACGGCGCCGTATCCATGAATATGACGCGTACAAAGCTGTCGCGTCAGCCGGCCATCGTAGATAGTCCGACTGAGTACTATTCACGTCAGCCGCGAGAAAGATAACGACGAGTTGGTGTGCCTTAATCGCCTTCAAGCGTCAACATCAACCCCTCTACAAGCTACTTGCGTCAAAAGGCGCGAAAGCAGCGTCACAGCTGTACAACAGAAGCAAGAACAGTGGCATAGCGACCGATCGGCTCTTTTGTACGCGTAATAACGTCAGCAGACGACGGCGCCGTATCCATGAATATGACGCGTACAAAGCTGTCGCGTCAGCCGGCCATCGTAGATAGTCCGACTGAGTACTATTCACGTCAGCCGCGAGAAAGATAACGACGAGTTGGTGTGCCTTAATCGCCTTCAAGCGTCAACATCAACCCCTCTACAAGCTACTTGCGTCAAAAGGCGCGAAAGCAGCGTCACAGCTGTACAACAGAAGCAAGAACAGTGGCATAGCGACCGATCGGCTCTTTTGTACGCGTAATAACGTCAGCAGACGACGGCGCCGTATCCATGAATATGACGCGTACAAAGCTGTCGCGTCAGCCGGCCATCGTAGATAGTCCGACTGAGTACTATTCACGTCAGCCGCGAGAAAGATAACGACGAGTTGGTGTGCCTTAATCGCCTTCAAGCGTCAACATCAACCCCTCTACAAGCTACTTGCGTCAAAAGGCGCGAAAGCAGCGTCACAGCTGTACAACAGAAGCAAGAACAGTGGCATAGCGACCGATCGGCTCTTTTGTACGCGTAATAACGTCAGCAGACGACGGCGCCGTATCCATGAATATGACGCGTACAAAGCTGTCGCGTCAGCCGGCCATCGTAGATAGTCCGACTGAGTACTATTCACGTCAGCCGCGAGAAAGATAACGACGAGTTGGTGTGCCTTAATCGCCTTCAAGCGTCAACATCAACCCCTCTACAAGCTACTTGCGTCAAAAGGCGCGAAAGCAGCGTCACAGCTGTACAACAGAAGCAAGAACAGTGGCATAGCGACCGATCGGCTCTTTTGTACGCGTAATAAACGTCAGCAGACGACGGCGCCGTATCCATGAATATGACGCGTACAAAGCTGTCGCGTCAGCCGGCCATCGTAGATAGTCCGACTGAGTACTATTCACGTCAGCCGCGAGAAAGATAACGACGAGTTGGTGTGCCTTAATCGCCTTCAAGCGTCAACATCAACCCCTCTACAAGCTACTTGCGTCAAAAGGCGCGAAAGCAGCGTCACAGCTGTACAACAGAAGCAAGAACAGTGGCATAGCGACCGATCGGCTCTTTTGTACGCGTAATAACGTCAGCAGACGACGGCGCCGTATCCATGAATATGACGCGTACAAAGCTGTCGCGTCAGCCGGCCATCGTAGATAGTCCGACTGAGTACTATTCACGTCAGCCGCGAGAAAGATAACGACGAGTTGGTGTGCCTTAATCGCCTTCAAGCGTCAACATCAACCCCTCTACAAGCTACTTGCGTCAAAAGGCGCGAAAGCAGCGTCACAGCTGTACAACAGAAGCAAGAACAGTGGCATAGCGACCGATCGGCTCTTTTGTACGCGTAATAACGTCAGCAGACGACGGCGCCGTATCCATGAATATGACGCGTACAAAGCTGTCGCGTCAGCCGGCCATCGTAGATAGTCCGACTGAGTACTATTCACGTCAGCCGCGAGAAAGATAACGACGAGTTGGTGTGCCTTAATCGCCTTCAAGCGTCAACATCAACCCCTCTACCAAGCTACTTGCGTCAAAAGGCGCGAAAGCAGCGTCACAGCTGTACAACAGAAGCAAGAACAGTGGCATAGCGACCGATCGGCTCTTTTGTACGCGTAATAACGTCAGCAGACGACGGCGCCGTATCCATGAATATGACGCGTACAAAGCTGTCGCGTCAGCCGGCCATCGTAGATAGTCCGACTGAGTACTATTCACGTCAGCCGCGAGAAAGATAACGACGAGTTGGTGTGCCTTAATCGCCTTCAAGCGTCAACATCAACCCCTCTACAAGCTACTTGCGTCAAAAGGCGCGAAAGCAGCGTCACAGCTGTACAACAGAAGCAAGAACAGTGGCATAGCGACCGATCGGCTCTTTGTACGCGTAATAACGTCAGCAGACGACGGCGCCGTATCCATGAATATGACGCGTACAAAGCTGTCGCGTCAGCCGGCCATCGTAGATAGTCCGACTGAGTACTATTCACGTCAGCCGCGAGAAAGATAACGACGAGTTGGTGTGCCTTAATCGCCTTCAAGCGTCAACATCAACCCCTCTACAAGCTACTTGCGTCAAAAGGCGCGAAAGCAGCGTCACAGCTGTACAACAGAAGCAAGAACAGTGGCATAGCGACCGATCGGCTCTTTTGTACGCGTAATAACGTCAGCAGACGACACAAGCTACTTGCGTCAAAAGGCGCGAAGCAGCGTCACAGCTGTACAACAGAAGCAAGAACAGTGGCATAGCGACCGATCGGCTCTTTTGTACGCGTAATAACGTCAGCAGACGACGGCGCCGTATCCATGAATATGACGCGTACAAAGCTGTCGCGTCAGCCGGCCATCGTAGATAGTCCGACTGAGTACTATTCACGTCAGCCGCGAGAAAGATAACGACGAGTTGGTGTGCCTTAATCGCCTTCAAGCGTCAACATCAACCCCTCTACAAGCTACTTGCGTCAAAAGGCGCGAAAGCAGCGTCACAGCTGTACAACAGAAGCAAGAACAGTGGCATAGCGACCGATCGGCTCTTTTGTACGCGTAATAACGTCAGCAGACGACGGCGCCGTATCCATGAATATGACGCGTACAAAGCTGTCGCGTCAGCCGGCCATCGTAGATAGTCCGACTGAGTACTATTCACGTCAGCCGCGAGAAAGATAACGACGAGTTGGTGTGCCTTAATCGCCTTCAAGCGTCAACATCAACCCCTCTACAAGCTACTGCGTCAAAAGGCGCGAAAGCAGCGTCACAGCTGTACAACAGAAGCAAGAACAGTGGCATAGCGACCGATCGGCTCTTTTGTACGCGTAATAACGTCAGCAGACGACGGCGCCGTATCCATGAATATGACGCGTACAAAGCTGTCGCGTCAGCCGGCCATCGTAGATAGTCCCGACTGAGTACTATTCACGTCAGCCGCGAGAAAGATAACGACGAGTTGGTGTGCCTTAATCGCCTTCAAGCGTCAACATCAACCCCTCTACAAGCTACTTGCGTCAAAAGGCGCGAAAGCAGCGTCACAGCTGTACAACAGAAGCAAGAACAGTGGCATAGCGACCGATCGGCTCTTTTGTACGCGTAATAACGTCAGCAGACGACGGCGCCGTATCCATGAATATGACGCGTACAAAGCTGTCGCGTCAGCCGGCCATCGTAGATAGGTCCGACTGAGTACTATTCACGTCAGCCGCGAGAAAGATAACGACGAGTTGGTGTGCCTTAATCGCCTTCAAGCGTCAACATCAACCCCTCTACAAGCTACTTGCGTCAAAAGGCGCGAAAAGCAGCGTCACAGCTGTACAACAGAAGCAAGAACAGTGGCATAGCGACCGATCGGCTCTTTTGTACGCGTAATAACGTCAGCAGACGACGGCGCCGTATCCATGAATATGACGCGTACAAAGCTGTCGCGTCAGCCGGCCATCGTAGATAGTCCGACTGAGTACTATTCACGTCAGCCGCGAGAAAGATAACGACGAGTTGGTGTGCCTTAATCGCCTTCAAGCGTCAACATCAACCCCTCTACAAGCTACTTGCGTCAAAAGGCGCGAAAGCAGCGTCACAGCTGTACAACAGAAGCAAGAACAGTGGCATAGCGACCGATCGGCTCTTTTGTACGCGTAATAACGTCAGCAGACGACGGCGCCGTATCCATGAATATGACGCGTACAAAGCTGTCGCGTCAGCCGGCCATCGTAGATAGTCCGACTGAGTACTATTCACGTCAGCCGCGAGAAAGATAACGACGAGTTGGTGTGCCTTAATCGCCTTCAAGCGTCAACATCAACCCCTCTACAAGCTACTTGCGTCAAAAGGCGCGAAAGCAGCGTCACAGCTGTACAACAGAAGCAAGAACAGTGGCATAGCGACCGATCGGCTCTTTTGTACGCGTAATAACGTCAGCAGACGACGGCGCCGTATCCATGAATATGACGCGTACAAAGCTGTCGCGTCAGCCGGCCATCGTAGATAGTCCGACTGAGTACTATTCACGTCAGCCGCGAGAAAGATACGACGAGTTGGTGTGCCTTAATCGCCTTCAAGCGTCAACATCAACCCCTCTACAAGCTACTTGCGTCAAAAGGCGCGAAAGCAGCGTGAATATGACGCGTACAAAGCTGTCGCGTCAGCCGGCCATCGTAGATAGTCCGACTGAGTACTATTCACGTCAGCCGCGAGAAAGATAACGACGAGTTGGTGTGCCTTAATCGCCTTCAAGCGTCAACATCAACCCCTCTACAAGCTACTTGCGTCAAAAGGCGCGAAAGCAGCGTCACAGCTGTACAACAGAAGCAAGAACAGTGGCATAGCGACCGATCGGCTCTTTTGTACGCGTAATAACGTCAGCAGACGACGGCGCCGTATCCATGAATATGACGCGTACAAAGCTGTCGCGTCAGCCGGCCATCGTAGATAGTCCGACTGAGTACTATTCACGTCAGCCGCGAGAAAGATAACGACGAGTTGGTGTGCCTTAATCGCCTTCAAGCGTCAACATCAACCCCTCTACAAGCTACTTGCGTCAAAAGGCGCGAAAGCAGCGTCACAGCTGTACAACAGAAGCAAGAACAGTGGCATAGCGACCGATCGGCTCTTTTGTACGCGTAATAACGTCAGCAGACGACGGCGCCGTATCCATGAATATGACGCGTACAAAGCTGTCGCGTCAGCCGGCCATCGTAGATAGTCCGACTGAGTACTATTCACGTCAGCCGCGAGAAAGATAACGACGAGTTGGTGTGCCTTAATCGCCTTCAAGCGTCAACATCAACCCCTCTACAAGCTACTTGCGTCAAAAGGCGCGAAAGCAGCGTCACAGCTGTACAACAGAAGCAAGAACAGTGGCATAGCGACCGATCGGCTCTTTTGTACGCGTAATAACGTCAGCAGACGACGGCGCCGTATCCATGAATATGACGCGTACAAAGCTGTCGCGTCAGCCGGCCATCGTAGATAGTCCGACTGAGTACTATTCACGTCAGCCGCGAGAAAGATAACGACGAGTTGGTGTGCCTTAATCGCCTTCAAGCGTCAACATCAACCCCTCTACAAGCTACTTGCGTCAAAAGGCGCGAAAGCAGCGTCACAGCTGTACAACAGAAGCAAGAACAGTGGCATAGCGACCGATCGGCTCTTTTGTACGCGTAATAACGTCAGCAGACGACGGCGCCGTATCCATGAATATGACGCGTACAAAGCTGTCGCGTCAGCCGGCCATCGTAGATAGTCCGACTGAGTACTATTCACGTCAGCCGCGAGAAAGATAACGACGAGTTGGTGTGCCTTAATCGCCTTCAAGCGTCAACATCAACCCCTCTACAAGCTACTTGCGTCAAAAGGCGCGAAAGCAGCGTCACAGCTGTACAACAGAAGCAAGAACAGTGGCATAGCGACCGATCGGCTCTTTTGTACGCGTAATAACGTCAGCAGACGACGGCGCCGTATCCATGAATATGACGCGTACAAAGCTGTCGCGTCAGCCGGCCATCGTAGATAGTCCGACTGAGTACTATTCACGTCAGCCGCGAGAAAGATAACGACGAGTTGGTGTGCCTTAATCGCCTTCAAGCGTCAACATCAACCCCTCTACAAGCTACTTGCGTCAAAAGGCGCGAAAGCAGCGTCACAGCTGTACAACAGAAGCAAGAACAGTGGCATAGCGACCGATCGGCTCTTTTGTACGCGTAATAACGTCAGCAGACGACGGCGCCGTATCCATGAATATGACGCGTACAAAGCTGTCGCGTCAGCCGGCCATCGTAGATAGTCCGACTGAGTACTATTCACGTCAGCCGCGAGAAAGATAACGACGAGTTGGTGTGCCTTAATCGCCTTCAAGCGTCAACATCAACCCCTCTACAAGCTACTTGCGTCAAAAGGCGCGAAAGCAGCGTCACAGCTGTACAACAGAAGCAAGAACAGTGGCATAGCGACCGATCGGCTCTTTTGTACGCGTAATAACGTCAGCAGACGACGGCGCCGTATCCATGAATATGACGCGTACAAAGCTGTCGCGTCAGCCGGCCATCGTAGATAGTCCGACTGAGTACTATTCACGTCAGCCGCGAGAAAGATAACGACGAGTTGGTGTGCCTTAATCGCCTTCAAGCGTCAACATCAACCCCTCTACAAGCTACTTGCGTCAAAAGGCGCGAAAGCAGCGTCACAGCTGTACAACAGAAGCAAGAACAGTGGCATAGCGACCGATCGGCTCTTTTGTACGCGTAATAACGTCAGCAGACGACGGCGCCGTATCCATGAATATGACGCGTACAAAGCTGTCGCGTCAGCCGGCCATCGTAGATAGTCCGACTGAGTACTATTCACGTCAGCCGCGAGAAAGATAACGACGAGTTGGTGTGCCTTAATCGCCTTCAAGCGTCAACATCAACCCCTCTACAAGCTACTTGCGTCAAAAGGCGCGAAAGCAGCGTCACAGCTGTACAACAGAAGCAAGAACAGTGGCATAGCGACCGATCGGCTCTTTTGTACGCGTAATAACGTCAGCAGACGACGGCGCCGTATCCATGAATATGACGCGTACAAAGCTGTCGCGTCAGCCGGCCATCGTAGATAGTCCGACTGAGTACTATTCACGTCAGCCGCGAGAAAGATAACGACGAGTTGGTGTGCCTTAATCGCCTTCAAGCGTCAACATCAACCCCTCTACAAGCTACTTGCGTCAAAAGGCGCGAAAGCAGCGTCACAGCTGTACAACAGAAGCAAGAACAGTGGCATAGCGACCGATCGGCTCTTTTGTACGCGTAATAACGTCAGCAGACGACGGCGCCGTATCCATGAATATGACGCGTACAAAGCTGTCGCGTCAGCCGGCCATCGTAGATAGTCCGACTGAGTACTATTCACGTCAGCCGCGAGAAAGATAACGACGAGTTGGTGTGCCTTAATCGCCTTCAAGCGTCAATATCAACCCCTCTACAAGCTACTTGCGTCAAAAGGCGCGAAAGCAGCGTCACAGCTGTACAACAGAAGCAAGAACAGTGGCATAGCGACCGATCGGCTCTTTTGTACGCGTAATAACGTCAGCAGACGACGGCGCCGTATCCATGAATATGACGCGTACAAAGCTGTCGCGTCAGCCGGCCATCGTAGATAGTCCGACTGAGTACTATTCACGTCAGCCGCGAGAAAGATAACGACGAGTTGGTGTGCCTTAATCGCCTTCAAGCGTCAATATCAACCCCTCTACAAGCTACTTGCGTCAAAAGGCGCGAAAGCAGCGTCACAGCTGTACAACAGAAGCAAGAACAGTGGCATAGCGACCGATCGGCTCTTTTGTACGCGTAATAACGTCAGCAGACGACGGCGCCGTATCCATGAATATGACGCGTACAAAGCTGTCGCGTCAGCCGGCCATCGTAGATAGTCCGACTGAGTACTATTCACGTCAGCCGCGAGAAAGATAACGACGAGTTGGTGTGCCTTAATCGCCTTCAAGCGTCAACATCAACCCCTCTACAAGCTACTTGCGTCAAAAGGCGCGAAAGCAGCGTCACAGCTGTACAACAGAAGCAAGAACAGTGGCATAGCGACCGATCGGCTCTTTTGTACGCGTAATAACGTCAGCAGACGACGGCGCCGTATCCATGAATATGACGCGTACAAAGCTGTCGCGTCAGCCGGCCATCGTAGATAGTCCGACTGAGTACTATTCACGTCAGCCGCGAGAAAGATAACGACGAGTTGGTGTGCCTTAATCGCCTTCAAGCGTCAACATCAACCCCTCTACAAGCTACTTGCGTCAAAAGGCGCGAAAGCAGCGTCACAGCTGTACAACAGAAGCAAGAACAGTGGCATAGCGACCGATCGGCTCTTTTGTACGCGTAATAACGTCAGCAGACGACGGCGCCGTATCCATGAATATGACGCGTACAAAGCTGTCGCGTCAGCCGGCCATCGTAGATAGTCCGACTGAGTACTATTCACGTCAGCCGCGAGAAAGATAACGACGAGTTGGTGTGCCTTAATCGCCTTCAAGCGTCAACATCAACCCCTCTACAAGCTACTTGCGTCAAAAGGCGCGAAAGCAGCGTCACAGCTGTACAACAGAAGCAAGAACAGTGGCATAGCGACCGATCGGCTCTTTTGTACGCGTAATAACGTCAGCAGACGACGGCGCCGTATCCATGAATATGACGCGTACAAAGCTGTCGCGTCAGCCGGCCATCGTAGATAGTCCGACTGAGTACTATTCACGTCAGCCGCGAGAAAGATAACGACGAGTTGGTGTGCCTTAATCGCCTTCAAGCGTCAATATCAACCCCTCTACAAGCTACTTGCGTCAAAAGGCGCGAAAGCAGCGTCACAGCTGTACAACAGAAGCAAGAACAGTGGCATAGCGACCGATCGGCTCTTTTGTACGCGTAATAACGTCAGCAGACGACGGCGCCGTATCCATGAATATGACGCGTACAAAGCTGTCGCGTCAGCCGGCCATCGTAGATAGTCCGACTGAGTACTATTCACGTCAGCCGCGAGAAAGATAACGACGAGTTGGTGTGCCTTAATCGCCTTCAAGCGTCAACATCAACCCCTCTACAAGCTACTTGCGTCAAAAGGCGCGAAAGCAGCGTCACAGCTGTACAACAGAAGCAAGAACAGTGGCATAGCGACCGATCGGCTCTTTTGTACGCGTAATAACGTCAGCAGACGACGGCGCCGTATCCATGAATATGACGCGTACAAAGCTGTCGCGTCAGCCGGCCATCGTAGATAGTCCGACTGAGTACTATTCACGTCAGCCGCGAGAAAGATAACGACGAGTTGGTGTGCCTTAATCGCCTTCAAGCGTCAACATCAACCCCTCTACAAGCTACTTGCGTCAAAAGGCGCGAAAGCAGCGTCACAGCTGTACAACAGAAGCAAGAACAGTGGCATAGCGACCGATCGGCTCTTTTGTACGCGTAATAACGTCAGCAGACGACGGCGCCGTATCCATGAATATGACGCGTACAAAGCTGTCGCGTCAGCCGGCCATCGTAGATAGTCCGACTGAGTACTATTCACGTCAGCCGCGAGAAAGATAACGACGAGTTGGTGTGCCTTAATCGCCTTCAAGCGTCAACATCAACCCCTCTACAAGCTACTTGCGTCAAAAGGCGCAAAAGCAGCGTCACAGCTGTACAACAGAAGCAAGAACAGTGGCATAGCGACCGATCGGCTCTTTTGTACGCGTAATAACGTCAGCAGACGACGGCGCCGTATCCATGAATATGACGCGTACAAAGCTGTCGCGTCAGCCGGCCATCGTAGATAGTCCGACTGAGTACTATTCACGTCAGCCGCGAGAAAGATAACGACGAGTTGGTGTGCCTTAATCGCCTTCAAGCGTCAACATCAACCCCTCTACAAGCTACTTGCGTCAAAAGGCGCGAAAGCAGCGTCACAGCTGTACAACAGAAGCAAGAACAGTGGCATAGCGACCGATCGGCTCTTTTGTACGCGTAATAACGTCAGCAGACGACGGCGCCGTATCCATGAATATGACGCGTACAAAGCTGTCGCGTCAGCCGGCCATCGTAGATAGTCCGACTGAGTACTATTCACGTCAGCCGCGAGAAAGATAACGACGAGTTGGTGTGCCTTAATCGCCTTCAAGCGTCAACATCAACCCCTCTACAAGCTACTTGCGTCAAAAGGCGCGAAAGCAGCGTCACAGCTGTACAACAGAAGCAAGAACAGTGGCATAGCGACCGATCGGCTCTTTTGTACGCGTAATAACGTCAGCAGACGACGGCGCCGTATCCATGAATATGACGCGTACAAAGCTGTCGCGTCAGCCGGCCATCGTAGATAGTCCGACTGAGTACTATTCACGTCAGCCGCGAGAAAGATAACGACGAGTTGGTGTGCCTTAATCGCCTTCAAGCGTCAACATCAACCCCTCTACAAGCTACTTGCGTCAAAAGGCGCAAAAGCAGCGTCACAGCTGTACAACAGAAGCAAGAACAGTGGCATAGCGACCGATCGGCTCTTTTGTACGCGTAATAACGTCAGCAGACGACGGCGCCGTATCCATGAATATGACGCGTACAAAGCTGTCGCGTCAGCCGGCCATCGTAGATAGTCCGACTGAGTACTATTCACGTCAGCCGCGAGAAAGATAACGACGAGTTGGTGTGCCTTAATCGCCTTCAAGCGTCAACATCAACCCCTCTACAAGCTACTTGCGTCAAAAGGCGCGAAAGCAGCGTCACAGCTGTACAACAGAAGCAAGAACAGTGGCATAGCGACCGATCGGCTCTTTTGTACGCGTAATAACGTCAGCAGACGACGGCGCCGTATCCATGAATATGACGCGTACAAAGCTGTCGCGTCAGCCGGCCATCGTAGATAGTCCGACTGAGTACTATTCACGTCAGCCGCGAGAAAGATAACGACGAGTTGGTGTGCCTTAATCGCCTTCAAGCGTCAACATCAACCCCTCTACAAGCTACTTGCGTCAAAAGGCGCGAAAGCAGCGTCACAGCTGTACAACAGAAGCAAGAACAGTGAATCGGCGAGTATCGACTCCCTCGCGCACCTCCCATTACGATGTAATTAAAATGGAGACATCAACGTACTCCGGTGATGGTCCGGATCGTCTCCTCCTTACTCGCTGGTTTAGGGAGATTGATATTGCGATAGCGTCAAGATTAATTGACGCTCCGACAGCCAAGGTTAATTTTCTGCTGTCTCGGCTTGTTGGTAAAGCCAAAGAAAGAATGGGCCCTTGGGAAGCTCGTCGTAGACGAGTCGGCGTTCCCCACGCTGGAGGATATCCAGCGCGACTTACGCTGGCGTTCGAGCCCCAAGATGAGTCACGATTGCGTGCAGACTTCTTTTCACTTCGACAGAGCAAGCTGTCGATGCGTGATTATGAGCAGAAAACACGACATCTTGCTTCGTGTATTATCACGCAGCCGATCGACATACTTCGACATATGGATTGGGGATTAAGTTGGCCAAGAAGTCATATTGGGTATGGACTTCATGGTTCCGGCAGACGTCCGCCTCGTAAATGTCACCGGCCAGTATACACCGTCATATTTCTGCAACAGGGATTCCGATACTGCCCACTTGCTAGTATACACCACGATCACTGGAGGTCGATCTGAGTCAAAATGCTTGAGTATTGGGGTAGTAGCGATCTTGGGTTTCAACATAGTGAACGCGATTGTAGCTTTTTCCCACCGAGTTCTGCCGTCAGGATCGCGATCACCTCCCTTATTGAGGGTGCGATCGCGATCGCCCCCAGTATAATGAGTACGGTCTGGATCTTTGTGAGACCCGTCCCGAGAACAATGATCATCTTCGTTCACCCGATTATGAATTGTCATTTCATGATCATCCATGCGGCTAATTTCAAAAAATTCGGCCTCCCGTAGCTCGTACAACAGCGATGCGTAAATTGCAAAATTCTTAATAAATCGGCTGTAGTAATTCAGACTACCTAAGAACGACTGCATGGAAACACAATGTCTTGGGAAAGGGGATATTCACCAGCGATCCCAGATCCTTAGGATGTGCTTCCAACACCTGGTGACCCAAGTAATCCACCTTACGCCGTCCCCAGAAACTCTTGGTCAGGCTGATCGACAAATTCTACTGATCGCACACCGTCAATAATCGCTTCACCTTGTCATACAGGGAGGTCCACGATGTAGCTGGGATCAATATATCGTCAATATAAGATCGTCTGCCTAGCACTGACGGCGTCTTGTCGGTTTTAGGTTCTCCTTCAGTGAACACATCTGTCAACTTAGGTGGATCCGGTGCGATCGCACCAGAACTGGTGCCGATCCTAAGATTTCCATTCAAAGCATTGTCAATCAAACGCTGGTAAATCTGTGGAGCGTTCTTCAGTCCGAAAGGCATCCTCAACCATTCAAATAGACCTGATGGTGTAATGAATGCAGAGATCATCCTTGCCCGTTCTGTCATTTCCACCACCCAAAATCCACTAGCCATATCCAATGAACAATACCACATTGCTTTGTCCATGTCTTGCAGCAACTCGCTGATTAGTGGCATAGGGTAGACCATCAACCGTGTTAACTGGTTCACCCGCCGATAGTCAATACACAACCTGATATCTTCACCGTTCTTCTTGATAATAAAGACTATTGATGATGCCCATGGCGATGTCGAAGGTCGAATAATCTTGGCCGAGAACAACCCCTTGATTAGATCAGCCAATTTCTCTCGGAATTTGGGTGCGACCGGTCGTACTCGCTGCGCGATCGAACTCGCTCCACCAGCATCGATATCACATACCGCCCTGCGTGCTGCAGGGGGTAACGCATTCCCTTTTCCAATCAACAAGTGAAGATTTCTCCAAATCAATTGTCGTAACTTCTCTTGATCCTCAGATAAAGGTGCCCCTGGATCGCCTACCTGGACGTCATCGATCGTTATGTCCGACGCGGGTGTTGCCACCTCCGGCAAAACAGCCATATGCTGATCTACATCCTCCGCAAACAACTCACCTCCTTCGTGATAATACATAGATGTGGCAGACGATTCCTCTTTCGTCCATTCCTCATCGATTGCAATAGTATCAGCTTCTTTGACTAGCTGTTTGGACTGATCTTGTAATTCACGATCTCCGACCTTGATCTCGTCTAGCTGATAGCCGGATCGTCTATGAACCGATTCACCTTCTTCCCGATCGTTCTCCTTGATCGCGTTCAACTCGCTTACCACCTTTCTTGTTCGGTTCAGTATTGGATTGAGCTCTTCTGTAACGGGGGTGAGCCCCGTTACCGTCGCGCACTGTAAGGAGCGTGAGGAAGCGCTCTTATTTATAACGTAAATATAACTCTATTTTTGGTTTTTGGTTATAATTCGCAGTAAGTGCGAATATGTTCCCTAGCTCATGGAAACCACTCAAATATAGGCCTATTTATTATTGGCTAATTATTGGGTCTGGCACCCCAATAATAAACCAATAATAAATAGACGTGCAGTATCCGCTAATCGGATACTGCCTACCTACTTATGTAATTATGTATTAAAACCTATATCAGCTAATGTAATAGGTTGCCCCATTACATCACCCCCTCTTTAAGTTGCGCTTACTGCAAAGTTAACGCCTTTCGCAAAAAGTTTCTTCTCACCGAGTAGTCCAACGAAAACTCCAACGGCTTGTCTTCTTGGGCTTCGAATCTGTTCAGTCATTCACAACTGAGCAGCATGAACCCTGGCCACTCACGCGCCGAGGTCCCTAACAACGGTTGGGACCATGAGGCGACAATCCGAAGAGAGCAGGCATCGCGAGTCATGGACGAAGGCTTGAAGCCGTGGGGCTTGCACAGCCTTAAAGGTGCTGAAGAACCTGAGTCACCCGAGTCGATGAAGAACCTCTTCACACGGTACCGTCATATTATCCAAATGCTCCCGAGCCTCGTAATAGATCTCGGAGTCGCTCGGGAGGTCATCGTCGATCAGCAGCTCGCGAGCGTCACGGCTCGCGAGATCGTGGGTGGAACCTACAGCGTCGGTCGCGTTTGCCGTCTTCTTACTGGACTCATACTCCTCGACTACGTCAGGAATATCGTGAGCCAACATACTTCGAGGCTCCCATGTGTCGTCCGCTGGTGAATATCCCAACCAACGGACCTTATAATGTCTCTCAATACGGCACTTCGAGGGCGCCGAGTCACTACTCGGCGCATGACACGTGGGATCTTCGTGACCGACGATTCGATCCACAATCTAACGTCGCGCACCCGATGCATCTACCAAGGAAGGAGGAGCATCATGACGGAAGGTCTCTTGCGTTGGGCGCCGATTCACACAATCAGACGCCTGTGCCGTCGAATGCTGAGGAGGCAAAGAACGGCCTGCTGGATGCTCGGGAGATGGCAGAGAGTGCTCGCGATCGTGCGGCTGCTGCGACGGAGACTGCCGAGCGGACTCGACGGGAGCAGCAGGGATTGGTTGAGCGTCTTCGCCAACTCGAGACTACCGCGTTCGGAGGGCCCCAGCAGAACGAGTCTGCACGCGCTCGGGCAGGACTTGGTCCCAGTCGTCGTCAGCGTCGTCGACAAGGGGTGTCGGACTTTGAGCCGGCACAGAAGAGCGGGGAAGGTTCGAAGGGAGATCCGCCGGTAGGTAAGCCTTAAGGCGCCCGACATGGAGACGCCTACACGCTAGATATACCTACATCTATGCGTTTTGCACCCGGCTTTCTATGTACCTTAACAACCCGGAAGGGACCAATATATCTTGGCGCTAACTTATTAGTGCCCGGGTCAATTTGCTCACCGGATATGTGATGGCCAGAGCTAGCCGACCTTCGCAAGCCTCAACACGGCGGGCCTGCGCAGCCACGCCGGCCTGCAGGTCACACAAGGCTCGGCGTATACCAGCGAGGTCGGCCAGCGTGGCAGACGAATCATCAATCGGGTCGGCCAGCGTGAAAGAAGCACCAGGTGGGTCGGCTAAGGTGGGAGCAGAAGCAACTGGTGGGTCCTCGTTGCAGGCAGCCTCAGCCGGGCTCACCGTCGACGGTGCCGGCACGAATAAGTCGTGGAGAGGGTTGATCAGAGGCGTGGGGACGACCGAGGCCAGTTTTTCGAGCGGTGGGTCTGACCCGGGTGAAGACATTGCTGGAATGACACAAATTAGACGAGGACCACCCAACACAGAGCAAGCAGAAGGACTTACGCGATTTACGCGGTGAAGACATGCGCGTGCTCAAACCGCTGTACGGCTGAGCAAGTGCAGGGGACGGCTGTGGTGAAGCGCTTTTCAAAAGTGTTGGACCTAGGGGCCAGTGGAATGAAGGAACAAGGGACTGCGCACCAGGGAAAGGGTACCGGAGAGAAAGGGGACCACGGAGGTGAAGCGACCTTTGGATGAAAAGAATTTGCAGGACCAACGGGAAGATCATTGCCAGGGTACCGGTTAAACGGTACTGAAAGGAGTCGACCACGGTCCCTCATTGGAAGGCCCGGTCCCTAGGGGTAGACCTCGGTCCTTCATTAGTAGGCCCGGTCCCTCATCGGTAGACCGCAGCTCCTCATTAAAGACCTCGGTCCCTCAAGGTTAAGCTACTCCTGGCCAGTCAGAAATAAGGAACCAGAGCATAAGGCAAGGATAGAGTAAAGAAGTTAAAGGATAGGACTATATTAAATACTACTCAATTTGCGATCTACGTGGGACGACGTCGTCGCGCTTAAAAGAACTTGTTAAGTCTGCCCGCCTGTTCCGGGGAAGGGATACACTTTGGCCCCCCGTTGAAGACAGTCGCGTAGCAAGACCCAAGTGCGAATAGAACTCCAGGAAGTGTTTGGCCTGTGGGTTCGTCTCGAGTAGCACCCCAAAGATCCGCTATCGGAAGCGGCCTCCCCCACCTAGTGGTTAGGGAGCAAAGTAAAGGCCAGGTGGTTAACACCCCTGATACAACCAAGGAAAAGTCCAGGGGCGACAAGCTCCCTGAAGAATTTGGTTATAAGTCCACTCTCGACCAGGTCGATCGAGTGGCCACCTACTGGCTCACCGAGTGGAGCATATCCACTCGGAGCCTCCAGGTCTTCCTCTTTCAAGGCCGACATCTACATCCTCACCCAAGTCTTCCGAGGAGTGCGACCCGCCACACAAGGTGAGAGAAAGTCCATACGCGGCGTCGGAGTACCCCCTCCGTAAGTCGGCAGTCCGGCACAATGAGTGATTTGGGGTCTCCTCACATAGTTTTAGGAGCCCACTCCACCACACAAGCATCTGTAGGTGATCTTGCTCCCCGTGCTGCGGATCTGCAGTTTCGCCTTCCGCCTTCTGCCTGTCCGGTCACGGTTCTGGAGGCGTCCAACCCGCGCATTTGTCTATGCGCTCGTACTGGGTGCGGCGCAATCGAGACCGAACAGCATCTGTTCTTTGACTGCACGCTCGCAGTCCAGCTTTGGGAGCATATTCACCAAATAATGTCGCCGTTTCTCCGGCTCCGCGCAACATGGTTGAGCATTTTGCTGGTTGGTCTGACGATCACATTTGTAGGCTCTCAAACGTTACATGATGGGCTGGTTCACACTGCTCCAAAGTAGAAAGAGCTCATCTGTCGCTTTTATTTTTGTTTCGCTAGTGATAAAAGTAATCGTCGTTTCATTTTAGGCAATTATGACATTCTTATTGTATAAATCCAGGAAAATAGCGCGAACACTGATTTGGTTTTGCGCAGTCTTTTTTTTAGCGCAAAAGCAAGTCTGTATGTTTTTTTGTAACTTACGTCAAAATCACAATCCGACGTGCGGTCCGCTCCATCCGTGTCGCCTCCACGTTGGCGCTGAATCGAGACGACATTTCATCTTTGCCGAGTGCAGACAAGACGACAGCTCCGCTGTACGAGTGCTCCATCTATCCACCAGTGTCAACCTCCAACTGTATATGACAGCATGACGGAAGAGCCACCGCGGACACCCATGAGCTATTCGGAAGACGGCGAAGGACTGCAAAATAACGACGACATTGCGACAAATGACGATCTACCGTCCTCAACAGCCAGCGGACCCGCTCCACGTTCTACTCGATCGGCCGACGCCGGGCACCGCAGCTTTGTGCGATCTAGCGGTCCGCCCATGTCTGAGGGTGCCGACTTGTCCTCATTTGAGATGCTGGAGTCGCAGGGCGTTGAACGAGACGGACTGGGCATCAAAGGGTGTTTATGTATGCGCGACGAGGGCGTGACGTATCACCGCATGAAGCGCTTCTACTGTCGTTGCGTTGGTGTTAACTTCTTGCGGTTCGCATTACGCGATGCAGCGTCCTCAATGATCGCGGCGTTGTTTAGTGCCGAAGTGCAGAAGGTGGAGGCGTGGGACGGTAAGGGCCTCTGGCATACATATCGTCACTCGTTCAAGCTGTCGTTCACGTCGGGTGATGTGTTCAATGTGGATGCTGACTCGGAGGAGGACAAGCGACAGTGGATCGAGTACATCCAGAAGGCACTAAAAGGAACGACGGCTGCAGTGGAAAAATGGATTGCGCATGCCTCCTTGTGTCCTGACATTATGACACTCACCCCTGGAGGTCTCACTTTTGCTGAGAAGAAATGCAATCCTCCTAAGTTTAAAAATGACATGAAGTGCTGCCACCCTGGCTGCCATGTACGATTGGACAGTACTAGCAAGAGACAACACCACTGCCGAAATTGTGGTGGATCCGTATGCTCGGACCATAGCTCCCGATTTGCGATGCTTCGACATTTCGACACGAATTACGCTGTACGACTCTGCATGGGGTGTTACCGCGTACAGAGCTTCGTGTTATGGCTTAACATGTTGCTACAACGTCTAAATATCGCGCAAATCGAGGAAAATGGCATGAACAAACCTTCTCTGTCTAAAGCCGACGAAGATGAGGTGGAAGCATTAATTGCGATATTTGAAGACGGCGCTTTTGGTGTTTCCGATGTGATCCAGATGCTTCATTTGCATCGCCACGGGTGCGACGAAGCGTATGCATATGCGGTAAACAAGTTGCTGGAACTTACAGCGTCGAATCTGGCAGATTTTGAATTTTTTCTCCCGCAAATATTTCACCTGTGGCTAACAGTGGGCTGGACAACTAACAACATTAAAGCAGCGCTGTTGTTTCGAGTATTGTGTTATGCAACTCAATTGCACATCCGATTTGCGATGGCCATCTACTGGTTAACTCGCGCGGCAATCGACGATAGCTGTGGTTGGGGTTTTGGTCAGTCCGAGCTGTATGTGCCTGATTTTCTGTATCGAAAGATGAGCATGTGCAAGTTATTAATGATCAATGTGGAGATGCAGATATCACACAGTGACTGGTCTTTTGAGGCAGACAAGGATCTACCAGCTTCGACTGAGCAAACTGCCATCATCAAGTGCCTTTTCAATCGTCTGTTCATCCTTGTTCACTCAGATGCCAAGACCACAATTCCTTTGGGTGCACTTTGCGATGCCATAGGTAGCTGTTCAATTCCTCAGGACTTTCTACTCCCCAGCAGTACACTTCCAGAAGACCCTTGTTGGGGCGATGGGGAGGAGCGTCGGGTGTTTACCACCCAAATCCATTTTGTCGAGGAGCTATGTGCGATGGCAGAAAGGCTGAGATTTCGTCCTCCAAATGAGCGAAAGAAGGCTTTAAGACAAGAGCTCCAAAAGCTTGAGCCGCTGGAGGGTGCGTTCTGTCCACTAGGTTCGTGTGACAATCCGTTGCAGCGGTTGCTTACGATTGCAAAAGATGAAGGCACAGTTTTTACGACAAAGGCTCGTGCACCGACACTAATTTTCTTCGAAGTTGCAAGACTGCAAACAACTTGTGGAAAGAGTGCATGGTTGGACGGTGGTCGATCTGTCACCTTTAGCGCTCAAAACGAACAGGCCTGTGATACTGAGGAGAATATCGACATTGGTGGCAGTAAAGATCTGGCTCCTGCTTTTGAAGTTGACGTTGCTAAAAATGCTATTGAAATGGCTACAAGCAGCGATATTGCCCGAGTGATTGCGATGGATACCTTTGCTGGTAATGATGAGCAAGAAAATGACGACGCTACTAATCTGGGTGACGATGAGTCGTCGGGTAGCGACGATGAAGATAGTGAAAAGGATGAGCAAAGGGACCGTGTTTCGTCGGATCCGTTACTGGTCGCCCTAGCTCGCGCTGTTGGCGGCAAGAAGAAGCGCAATCGTCGCGACCGGTCAGGCTCGTCGATAAACTCTACGACGAAATCTTTGGATTCTATTATCGCTTCCTGCGCTGATACAATCAAGATTCGACGAAAGCGCTCAATCAGTGAAGGTTCCGCGTTCGGCAGGTTTGAAAATTTGCAGAACAACAAGCTGGGTTCTATGCTGAATGAGGTAGAAAATTTCACAAATGATCAATTGATCTCCATAGCTCAGAATATGGAGATCAGTATGTTGAAGTGCAACCCATCTGGTCATGGTACTTTTACTGGTAAACAAGTCGTAGAATGGATGACTAAGAACGAAATTGTGTCGGACACAGCACATGCGCTCTGGCTAGGAAGTGAGCTACTCCGTTGTAGCGCGTTGGAGAAAACGACACTTTCATCGAACTCAAGCAGTGGTTTTGCCGCTAGTGACGAGACGTTTTATCAGGTGAAAAGCGAGTCGAGCACACTTTTTCAATCTACTGAGCGCCGCCACACACTGCAGTTTGACGCTCCTCCGATTTCGAAGTGGTCGACTGAAGAACCAGCGCTAGAATATACTGACCAAGAGCGGCTGATGACTCGCACGTCCTCACGAATAATATTAAAATCTCAAGAAACGAAGATGGATGTCCCGGAGTTAGCTGATGCATTCGATGCAAACTTCGTCGGCACAACGGCTGAAAGCGCTTCAAACTCCACCTTCACAGCTTCAAGGACAGTTAAAGAATGTCCCACGGGCTCCACTGACGATAGGCATTCTATTGCTTCAAACGTCGATGGTGGCTCGCTTGTTTTAAAATTCGATCCTGAAGTAGCCATGAGAGCAATGAAATCAGTGGAGCAAGCGATGCAGCAATACGTGTTACCGCAAGATGCTGGAAATATTGCTCAACTAAGTGAAGACCTCCACGTGCTACGGGAGCAGCTAAACATTGTGTATGATTATGTCATCGACAAACGGAAACGCTTTCACGTTGCGGTTGAGTCGGCATTTGGGGAAAGCTTTGAACAGAAAAAGGAGCGCCTACGCGAGAAATCTCACGTCGCGGCATTGGAGTCGAAAGATTGGGATTGCGTCGCGTTTATTGTCAAATCTAATGATGACTTGCGGCAAGAGGTTTTATGCTTGCAGATTATTCGTCAGCTGCAAGATATCTTCCAGGGTGCGGATTTGCCTCTTCGCTTGTTGCCGTACGAGATTATTGCGACTTCAGCGTCAACTGGCATGATTGAGTATGTCAAGAATGCAGTGTCCCTCGACGCTTTGAAAAAGAGGGGCAACTACACAACCCTGGCAGACCACTTCTTGAGAACGTATGGCCAGGCGGCTTCTGCGGGGTACAAGACAGCAATGACGAACTTTGTGCGGAGCATGGCTGCTTATTCTTTGGCGTGCTACTTTTTGCAAATTAAAGACCGTCACAATGGCAATATCATGATCGATAGCGATGGTCACGTAATCCACATCGACTTCGGTTTTATGCTTGGTATCGCCCCTGGAGGCCGGTTCAGTTTGGAGACGGCCCCGTTTAAGCTGACGGGCGAAATGGTTGACGCAATGGGCGGCACTCAATCGGACTACTTTAAGGCCTACGTCATCTTTCTTATCCAAGGATTTTTGGCTCTTCAGGTAAACATATGTATGCTTGTATTTGTATTGGTGCTTAATGCTAACGATCGTTATGTGTTCTTTTGTGCAGCAACAGGCCGATAGTATTTTGATGATGATCGCGATCATGGCGCAGGAGTCGTCATGTCCGTGTTTTTTATCTCAAAATCCGCGGGACATCTTAAGCGCCACCAAGCAACTTTTCCGCCTAGAATACAACCAAAGCCAAGTCATTAGACATGTGATCAATCTCGTTAGGCGCAGCCACAACAGCTATCGTACTCGCCAGTACGACGTTTTTCAGCGAATGACAAATGGCATCTTACCTTAACAGGCAGCCTTGCATACATGTGACTTAAACGAGATTGGAAACTAGAAGATGCGAAGAAACACGAATAAATGGACAAGTGATCACAGCTGTGACGGCTGTTTATGCATTATTCCTGCTTCACTTACGAGGACGGCCGTTCGGGCGGTCAGTGGCATTGCTGGTCTTACGTTTGACCTTCACCTTTTTAAGAGATGAAAACGGGTTCTTCGACGATTTTTTCAGCTTCACTACCGGCATGCTATCGAGCGAAAAGCGATTCCGGGAAAGCGGCGGCAACAGCACGCTGTTCGACTCTTGTGCTGTGGATGCAGTCAGATCAAAGACACCCGGTGAATTTAATTGCAATATCTTTTGTTGTGACAGGGGTACACGCACGCACATTTTTGAGTAAAGTGCGATGAAGGCATGTCCTCTTCCATGCTTTGGGAGGTTTGTATAGCAGAGTCACTCTGCTTCGACTTCTTCCCCTTCTTAAAAACCATGGGCACAACTTCTTCATCAGTATCTACGAGACGAGAGTTACGTGTGAGAAATCATCATCTATTGCAGTCACAATCATAGCAACGGATACTAACCGTTCTTGGTCAAGTCAGCCAAAAGGCTCTGCGAATAATCTTTCTCCTCCTCTTCCGACGGAGAGGATGAACTATCCTCCACTGGGGTAGCATCTTTTCGAGAATGCTTCGCTACTTTTACGACGGCAGGAGGCTGCTCGGAGTCTGAAGAAGATTCGTTGGCCGTGCTCTCTGAAGACTTTGACGTTTGCACTGACCTTTTCTCGGGTGTAAAGGTCCTGGTTAGCTTAGCATCTGAAGCTTTTTTCTCCTCAGCAATTTGTTTCGTTTTGTTCGCCATAATCTTCTCGAAACCAGACTTTTGTTCGCTGATCATCTTTGGCTTTTCGTTTAACATCACCATGGTAGCTTTTTTAGTAGCAGGAATCTCGACCACATCTATCTTCTCATCAGCGGAAGCTAGTTCGTCTTCCTGGGTTGCTGACGAGCTAGAAGACTGAGAGCTCAAGCTAGCGCTTGTGTCAGATATAGATGTAGACTTTGTCGCCCGCTTTACTTTTTCAGCAGCCTTCTTCGCTTTTGGCATTACTTCTGTCTTTGCGCGCTTCACCACTGGCTCCTCAACATCATCGAACTTGATGTCGATATTCTTTTTTAACTTCGACTTGGCAGGTGTGGACTCGCTAGCAGTCGACAAGTCGTCATCGGTCTTCAGTTCTGACTTCGGAGTGGTGATTGCTTTCTTTTTTGACGATTTCGGAATCTTGTCTTGCACAGCTGTCTTCTTTGCTGACATTTCAACTATACCTGCAGCTTTCTCGTCTTCAACCGGCTTCGAGATTTTGTCATCTGACTTTTTTACCTTTTTCTTCTTCTTTGTCAGAGGTTCTAGGGAATCCGGCGCGGTGTTGACTTTAGCTCCTGAGACGTCTTCTTCATTGGACTTGCGCTTCCGCTCGCTTATCAGCGGCACCTTTGGCGTGCCGCTTCCTGTATATTGAAGAGAATTGACTAGTAAAGCAGCCCCTGATTGGGATGCATCATCCTTTGCCGCGCGCATCTTCTTCAAGAGAGCGTTCTCGCTTTTCTTCGGGGCAACTTTTTTCAAAACTTTCTTCGAAGTGTTTTCTTCCGTCCCAGCAACAGGAGTCGTCGAGGCGCTCTTGCTCTCTTTCTTTGCTGTTTTCTTTGCGTCGTGTTTCTCCATCTTGGCAGCCTTCTTGGACTTTTCCTTCAGATCAATCTTCTTCTCGTCAGTGTCTCCCGCGCCAACCTTCTTCGCGTCGTTGCTGTCATTCTTGCTGTCTTGAATCTTCTCTGTAGCATCCTTTGTAGCGTCGCGAGTAGTCTCCTGCTCCGTGTCCTGTGGCTTTTTCTCGATAGACGTCTTCTTCGACACCTGTTGCTCCTTCTCCTTCTTATCGTCTTGCACCTCCTTCTCTGCAGTCCTGTTGCTCTCAACACTATCTTTTGCTTGCACAATGGAAGTTGCAGCTGAAATCTTCTTTGGCACCTGTTGCTTTTGAGGAGCTTCAATTGTAACCTCCTTCGGCGCCTGCTGCTTTTTCTTGCTCTCAGCAGCAGATTTTGCCGGTGCTTTCGAAGCTAAAAGTGGAAGCTTCTGGGGTACCTGCTGCTTCTGGGGTACCTGCTGCTTCTGGGCAGCTTCAACAGTAGCCTTCGTAGACTCCTTGTTGAGTACGATGTAGACTTGCTCCATGTTCTGAAACACGTTACCAACCTGCACGTTCTTTGCTAGGTCCACAAAGCTATGAGGTACCTGCTGACGCGCATTGGCGTATGAGCGACGATCCACAACCAGCTCAGGTGACACGCATTTCTGGATGCGCAGGTTGCGGCTGAGTGCCGGTACGAAAGGAAACACTCGCGAGTGTTCGTCCACGATGAAATCCTCCAGTTCCGCAATGGTGCGAAGACGTGACGTCTGTATTAGCATCACGCAGTCATCCTCTGGCAACATGGCCAACAGGACCATCTCGGTCTCCATCGATGTCAATGTTGCCATCGCGTTTTAAGAATATCATGAATGGCTACGACACATTCGTACCTAAACGAATATACACCTAATGCGGGCTCATACAGGATCTGTCTGTTTTATGAACAGCTCACATTTAACGAGATCTCAGTATGATTCGACTCAATTGCATGCACTGCAATTGAGCCGATAACTAAGAGCCTGGATGTCTTATCACTGATGTGACAGTGGTTTCTGACTGCATTTCATCGTTTACAATAGATAAGTGGTTTATTGCAATCGAACAGGTACTGCAATGCATTATCGAGAGTGGCCACGCTTTGGAAGAACACATTCTTCGGATATAGCGGGTCGTTAACGTACCTGGATATTCCTCACCCATCTTTTCTAAAAAAAGAACACATTCTGTAGTGCTTACTTCAAGTACTTAGTCATTGGGAATGTTTACGGGACGGTAAAGCTCCTATTTGAGGGTGGTTATCTCGATAAACTAAAGGTTACTGTGAGGTCAGTTTTATTTGACAAAGTCTGTGGTGCAACGAAAGCATGTTTAAACTACTTGTACATGAATATCTTAGTTTTTGCTTATTTTAAATTTCTTGTTTTCTTTCTTAAAGTTTATCGGTGGATGGCTTTTAGGATGCAACCGCCTAAAAGTAAGGGAAGCAAACAAGCTAATTCATTTCTCCTCTTCAAAGTAGTACCGGCATTATTCATCTACTTTACGAGGGCGTACTAAACATATACTTGGCTCTTGTCCATCTGTATAAAGAAATCACAAACGGATTACGCCAGTCAGAGCTCCATCGCACCCACCCAACGAATTAGGAGCCATGACAACTACCAAGAAGAGCGGACGCCGCCGCCTGAAGCAAATGCAGGGCCTGTTGCTTCTCTCGCGTCTCGACAATAATCCTGCGCGTCGCCAGTCCAAGCTCAAGTCGCAGCGTGTGGCGGTCCTGCTTCAGTCACAGCTGCTGCAGCTCGCGTACTCGTCGCTGGCGGACCAGGACATGCTGCAGCCGCTAGGACGAATCGATCTGCGAGATGCCAAGCTGGAGCAGGTGCCGGACGGCTTCATCATCTATGAGGCTGACAAAGGGCTCCACAAGGTCAGTCAAGCGAGGCAGAACTGTGAGTAGAGTGATATCTGTTGTGACATCTCACAAATATTTTGTATCGCTATGTGGACAACAGAAGCTCAAGCTGCAAGACAAGGACAAGGCCATTACAGATGCCTGGTTCTTTGCGATCTACACGGTTGTCACAGAGTACGAGCGTCTCCCTATCAGTACTAGCGAAGACGTGGGACACAAGTTTTCGGCTGCCTTAACATCGAGTATGCGTGACGAGCACACGGAGACGGTGGTGCGTGTTTGTCCAGTGTCTGATTTAGTCACATGGAGCCAATTGCTGTGACTTGACAGGCGACTGGTTTTGTGTTTTGTCTGCAGGAGTTTGAGTTGTCGTGCCAGTTAATGCTGCCTACGCGTCCGATCGACAAGCCTAGCATCAAGTGGAAGGTTTGGAAGACATTTGCGGAGCTCCAAGCATTTGACGAGTGAGTTGTTGTGATTGCGAATTGGGTTGGTATCGTATTGGCTGGGACACAAGGTTGAGTCTATTGACTTGCGGCTGTATTTATGCTGTACAGTGAGCTACGCGTTTCCTTTGGCGCACATATGACGCAGATTGCGTTGCAAAGAGACCGCAAGCGATATTTGCTCTTTAGTGCTATGCGCAAGAAGTCAATGCAGGAGATACAGAAGCAACAGCTTGCTCTCTATGTTGAACAGGTTCTTATCAATGGTGTTGGAGGAGTTTACTTTTCCGCCCTGCTCACACACGCTTGTGCGATCGGTATGCAGGTATTTCAGATGCCGGCAATTTCGTTTGAGCCTGTACTGGCTGGCAAAATAAAGCATTTCCTAGGTTTCGACTCCTTCTTCGAGATAGTGGTAAGTAGTAGCTTTCAAAATACGAACAAACTCTTGCTGGTTGAGTGCTTGAAGTAACATTCAATTGTGAATGCTGACGTATTTAGGCGTCTCCGCTGAGTGAAAGTGATGGAAGCGCCAAAGAACTTTCAGAGGTGCCCGCGAGTGCCAATCACCAATCAGAGTCGTATTCGTCGAGCTTCGACAATGCTGTCGAGGCCAATCCAGTATCGGAATCACCTTTATCCGATGAGTTGCAGAGTTTGAGCCAACTTGCTGCTGACTCGGTAAGCAGCGAGTCCGATGCGCCCTCCAGCCAGTATTCAAGCACGGAGAACGTTGGTATGCCCCCTGCATTGCTGACAAGAAAGAGCTCAGTAGTGGTGGGAGATGAGGGTGAGGTTTTTGTGGACGTCATTACAGAAACAGATCCGAAGGCGGCGAAAAAGCTCCATAAGAAGATCATTCAGACGGTCCTTGAGCTTGTTGCTAATGATGAAGAACGTGTCCAGGATTTTCAGGACCAAACTAAAGATTTTGGTCGCGGTAAGATGTCTGCTATGGAATACTGTGCCTTCCTCCTTGGAGCAGTTGGAACCCAAGAGTGCTGCAAGCTTATCCAGGAGATGGCTCGACTTCTTCCTGATGAAGAAAAGAGAGACGAACTCATGCAGGCGCGAGCAGCTATCTGGAGACGAACTCACAGGCGACACCGCAGGCGTTCTAAACAGATTTCAGAGAGCGTTGTGATGGAAAAGCAAAAAGGGAAGCAGCAATTGGTGGAGAGTGTGCCCAGCAAAACGCGCGCTAAGTCTGAAAGCCTTAACACGTTAAATTGGGACTCGGAGCGCATACGATCTCTTCCGCTTCCAAGAAGAAACTCCGT
Source organism: Peronospora destructor (assembly GCA_011800735.1). Lineage (NCBI taxonomy): Eukaryota > Oomycota > Peronosporomycetes > Peronosporales > Peronosporaceae > Peronospora > Peronospora destructor. The sequence goes on along the minus strand of WBRY01000001.1, from coordinate 1,390,060 downwards.
GGCTGAAGAGAGCATGCCGGCGAATGACAGTATGTTACACGTCCAGTCGAGTAAGAGTGTGCTATCAAATCCTACGCCTCGCGTTGTACTAGCTGATCCGCGACGCCATCTCAATCGGAGAGCTTCGTTCAATACTTTTTTTGGGGAAACACTGCAAACGAATCCGATAAAGGAAGAGAACCCAGCTGAAAACGAGTCTGATGGCGACAGTGACGATAGTTTCTTCGACCGACCACATACTGTGAGTAGGGATAACCTGTCGACAGAAAGAGAGTTATCACTGGACGAGAACGCCTGGACTAGCAAGCGTTTGGACCTTGAACGTCGCAACTCTTCGTTTTTGGATGAAGAGGATGATGACGAAAGCACCGACGATGATGAAGAAACTCATTACTCAAGCCGTTCTCACCATAGCCGCTACTACCAACAAAGCGGGACTGGCAGCGGTAGTCTTGAGAAACGGGCTGGAAAAGATAGACCATTGTCTCGCAGGGGTCTGATACGAACGCGATCTCGCCAGAGCTCTTTGCTCATCGAAGAAAGTGGCGAAGAATGCAACGAAAGCGAAGAAGAAAACAGCCAAACACGATTTCAAAGAAGCCAACGCCGCGCGAGTCGCAAATTTGACGAGGAAGCCAAATCTGGACCAGTACTTGAGGAGGAGAACCCCGTGCTGGCACGTCTCAAGAAACAAGGAGCTGTAAACTTTATGATGCAGCTTCACTAAGCGTGCGCATGCATATCATTAATAATGCTGGATGGATTTAAAAATCACTTTCTGATTAGTTTTTCTTGCAATTCAAGTTGTGCCGTGTGGAAACTATGCAGAAGGCCGTATATATAATATGCAAAATACTCCGTGGTGCTGTTTGTTGCAGCGTCTTTTTTTTGTAAAGGCAGCCAGCCAAACCGAACTTTCTCACTTGCGTCGAAGCTGCCCATGAAAACCAAGGCGCATACAATATAGAACCATATCACCTTTCCAAGTAAGCTTTATTCGACTTCAAGGCACATTCAGCTATCTTACTAGTGCTGGCGGTGATCAGATCGAATCACGCCGTGACCCTGTACTTCGGCATCAGCGCAAACTACAGTTTTGAAAATATTTTATGAGCAGTGGTGAAAAGATTATTGCAGTATCTGGAAGCGGTCTCTTAGGCTCCCAAACCTTAAGAAACCTTCTATCAGCTTATGGGCAAGAACTATCACATTAACGCACCGCCAAATTTTTGATAGCAACATGCACTTACTTATCAAGAGATGTAGATGTAAACTTAGTTGTAAATGTGCCACATCAAATCATGTCATTTCGCTGCACACCCATGACGCGTGCACGTGAATAAGATAATCGATAGACACAATGTCGGATGGGAAAACATTTGCTCCAAAAAGTCCTATGCCTTAAGATGTAAACGGATGTAAAGTTAGTCGCCTAGATGTATCTATATCGATACTTTTGGCAACAGCAAATCAAACACTGTTTCTATCTAGTGTGTGATAAACTCAATGCCCTTTTCAAACACAACGGCCATGATGGCAAAGCCCGCGGCACCTTTAGCAGTGTTCTGCACCAGCACTAAAGTCACACCAAATGTCAGTCCACAAACTATATCAAAACCACTTCCATCGACAGCACCGTACATTTTACACCGGAATGTCGCGCTGCCCACGCGCCCAGCGCACCGCCAGACACGCCACCAGCCAAGATGGGGTTCAAGATGTCGTGGGCCGCTCGTTCGCGCTCGATCACGCACTCCACACCGGCAAAGATGCTGCCAACCAATGCAAACTCCTGTGCACAGCACCAAGACAAAAAGCCAATTCGTCAGTCAGTTCGACAGCTTCATGCAAATACTTGTCTTGCCTTGGAAAAGTAGACGCTGCGCACGTAACCAGCTTTGATAGACTTACTGAAGCCATTGTAGAGCTGCAGACAATAGCAAACACAAGTGTTACTTTGCTTAATTCCTAATGATGGAATACAAACCCTCATTCAGTCGGTCTCCGTCACCTGCTCCCGCATGTTGCGGCCGACTAATTCTCCGTGGGCGCCTTCGAACGTGCCGAGGAATGTGCCAAGACCGACGCCCATGGCTGCACCAGCCACACATGCCACGACGCTGCGCTTCCAGCAGCTCTCACGAGATTCCTCCGCAAACTTTATGGCACGATAGATCGCGATGTGCCCCAAACGCGGTGTGCGCGAGTCGTCCATGGTCACGGTCGTCACAATTGTTCATTCTAAATACCACAAATTTGATTTGCAGTTAATTATAAGAGTATCACACACCTTTTTGCTAGCCATCACCCACCCCAGATTTGTAAAAAAATGATTGGTCAGGAGACCAAACTGGAACATCTCATTAAAATTACGGAAAAAAGTGAAAACGCTGCAAATTTAATGAAGTTTGGACTTTCTAATTGAGTGCTTCTAAAACTACTACGGTGCTTGACGACGGGCATTGTGGCCTGTCTGTTACAATAATGATAGTAGGAATATTGTTGTTCTCATACAACAAATGAATAGTCAAAGACTACATGACGCGTAGATACCGCAAATCGACTACTGTCTAGCACAGAGGAGCCCCTACACATCAAAAGAGACCATTCACGTCCACACCTCTAAGCATTCAAGCAAGCTGGTCTTCCGCCATTCGAAACGAACCATCTTACGCATAGATACATAAAGCTCTGACATCATCGTTATTTCTTATTGCCAATCATTTGTGCGTTTGACTACAACAACATTACCTTCCTGCTGTGCATTAGCACTGATTGCGACTCTTGCTTGTTCCAGGGAAGCATAGGCAAGCTGAGGTGGTGGTGCAAGGCTGTTCGTTGTCGTGTTAATGGAGATAAAAGTTCATATTATCATTGACGTCTTATTCTGGGTGCTGAACATTCAGACCATTCAGATGTTACTAATTTGGGGTGCGTGATAGTTAGCCACAAGGTGCGTTATGCCTCCTTTACTTTCGTATAAGCTCGATACTATTCATCTGTAATTCTAGATATTACTACATTATTTGATATATACTAAATCTCGAGACGAGACGATGCGCATGAGGCTGCGGGCGCCGGACGAGCCAGAGGCTGAGAGCAGCTACGAAAGCGGCGGTAATAACAGTTTGCCCTCTACTCCTGATCGCAGCCTCTTTCTGCCACCGCTGGACGTTGGATCACCCGAATATATCGAGGAGCGACTGGAGAATCTCAAGCGCCGTCCCACCTGGGGGGATTTCCTGGACCAGTACGTGCAGGACCATGTGGACAGTGACAGTGAAAGTGAAGCAGGAGATTGTAGCAAAGTGTCGACGACCTGCACGCCTGGATTCATCCGCTCGACGCTTTGGTCGCTGCTAGTCGTGGTGACCGCACCGTTGCTGATCTTCTGCGTGCCGTGTTTGAGACACAAAGGTTATGGGTGAGTAGAGGTTAGAATTACATAATTTGCACTACTTTCTGATTCATAGGGTAATTGGTTGTTGTGGATACTGTTGGCTGATAGATTCTGGCCGTTGGGGTGTCGTTCGATCAAGGAGCTCTTTGGTCGTGCAGTGGTTAATGTGATTTTCGTTGTGTTTGGATTTATGCTGCTATACTGGACAATTTGTCGGGAACTGCCGGATATTTTCTGTCTGGATAACGAGCTCGTAAAGCTCAACGTACAGATACATGAAATGATACACACAGTAGATACGTGTCATGCGGCGCTACTGCAGTGGGAAATGGCGGTTGCGCAGAAGTTGTGTATGCCTGTGGGCATCGATATCGTGTTGCTGCTGGCGAATACATTTTTGCTGCTGCACTGTCATCGTCGATGGGCTAGATACGTCATGGCACTCTTGGCCTTAATGTTTGTGGTGGATATGCCTACAAAACTGTATGACGCCACGTTTCCAGCTCCGGAGATCCACATGTTGGACCCAAATTTTGCCCTAGTTAATGAAGAAGTGCTGGTAGCGTTGGATGGAAAGAACCTGAAGCATGGCGGAAGCGTTGCCTGGGTAGCTTATTGGGGCTGCGCAATTACAACGAACGTGGATGCGTGTGAGAAACAATTTGTATCTACGTTCGAAGCTGGTAACGTTGCTGTGACGTTTAAGTCACTCGACCATTTCATTCCTTGCTATCGCGATCCACCAAACCCGCTCAAGGCGCAGGACTACCAGTGTTATGAACATGTTCGCATTCGGGTGAAAGAAAAACACAGTATTCCTGGATGGTCACGGTTGGTGACCCAGACATTGTCCATGTCTGTGCAAGCTTTGCCACCGATAAGCGATGAATGGCTGAACAGAGTGGAGATACCCTCTTTCAAGCGTGAAAAGGAATCACAACCCTCCAGAAGCAACCAAGATACCATTAAGACAACGAGCAGTAAGTGGTCATTGGCGACATTTACTGAGTCAATCGAAGCAGCCGAAGCCGATATTTGTGCTTCGTCGTCCGAATGTCTTGTGACGAAAAGTGAAGGACCGTCTGCGCTGGGGAAAGAGCCCGGGGAGTTATCGGGCGAGGGAGATGCTGGGGAGAGTGAAGGCACGTCTTCGAGTTCGCAAGAAAGTGAACTGGAATGTGGTGTGTCTGCAGCAGCAACAATTGCAGAAGGGGAGCTGGTGGAAGGTGAAGTGACACCGGATACGGAAGTGAAGATGATCCACGCTATCACCAAGTCGAACGTGGACCAAAGTGAAGAAGCCACCCCGTTAACAACAGAGAGCTTGCAGCAATCAAGCTATACCGAGGAAGTCGAGTTCGACAAGTCTCGGAATCAGGTCGAAGTGGTCTCGGCTAAAAATGCTGAAGAATCAGAAAATGCGTTCAAGAAGGAATCAGATGTTCTTGGGAATGATAGAGTGCGAGTTGTCGATGATACATGTATACTGAGCGCCACAACCGAGGTTCATGATGACGAAGAAAAAGTGCAGGTGACCTTTCGAGACAACCAGAGAGAAGGAGAATATCATGCAGAAGTGAAAAGAGATGCTGAAACAAGCACGCATGAGGCTCCCTTAGACGAGGCAAGCTCGTTTGTAATTGTCGCCCTGGAAGCGCAGAAGAAGTTGGATTCTAAGCAAGAAATGAGCAATCCTGCTACCGTCCGAGCAAAGACCACTTCGTCGAGACCGCTTGATATCGCTAATAATCGTACGCAGCCTCAGGGAAGCAGAAAGAAGCGGAAGGGCTCCAAGCGGAAGGGGCAACGTGAAAAGGAGTCTGGGCCGGCTATCGTGGATAACGATGATAACGCTGCCACCGCAGAGTAATGTAGTAGTGAAGCTATTATAGTTCAAACATTATTTTCTATTCGTCTTGAATGGTGCCTCCACGTCTGAGCAGTCCAAACAGATTAACAATACCAATAGACTTGGTAGCAATTACACCACGGATGCCGTCTCCGATGAGCTTTGCGCTCCGGAGATCGCGTCACGCAACACTTCGGCTAAACGATAGAATTTGGCGCTCTCAAGTTGTGCGCTTTCGCGATTTGCCTCGCACAGCTTCTCCTGAAGTATAATCTTCTGCTTCATGTGCTTCTCTCGAAGTGCTAATTCACGCTCGCGGAGCTCAACCTCCTTCTTAAATCGTATCTTCTCAAACTCCAGCTTTTCACGATCCAAAGCAATCTGTTCCGTTAAATGCTTTTCGTAGTCGAACGTGCCCCGTGCATTCGAAGACGCTGAAGCGGCAGTTGAAGCTGCAGTTGAAGCTGCAGTTGAAGCTGCAGTTGAAGCTGCAGTTGAAGCTGCAGTTGAAGCTGCAGTTGAAGCTGCGTCATTGCATCGTAACAACTTGTAAGTCCTCCGCGATCGAAAGGTACGAGCATTAGTCATGGTGTATATCATCAAACTTACCATTGTAAGTCTAAAGCAAATACCCAAGACCAATTCACACAACCATGTCAATGAACTGATACGAACTATCTTCAGTAAAGTAGCCAACTCACCAAAGATGCCGTCATTTGTGTCGTGCTGTGATTGACTTCGTTGAGCTCAGTCGATGTCGGCGCTACCTGAGCTGCTACAACTTGTGCCGCGGTTTGTGCCGCAGCATGTTGTGCCTCACTAATTGCTGATGCTTGTGCCAGTGCATGCGCCTGAGAATACGTCATGTCCAACTCTGCATTCAGCGCTGATCCTCCAAGCACCACGTCGTCCACCATCGGGAGCTGGTCATAACTTTGCAGCTCTCCCTGCAGCCGCAGAAAGCGTGCCCTAACCGTATCTTGCTTTGGAAGCATCTCATACTCTACCCACCGTCGCGGGTGGGCACCCTGCAAGTGGCTGCGAATGTTGTCTACCCGAAATGCTCGGAAGAATTTCGTGGTAGTCAACGAGCGTCGACGTCTCTTTTTCGAATCGTTGCCCGTCTCCTGGTCTTGTCGCACCAGCTGCTCGTACTTTCCCTCGCGTCCAAAAGCTTTGCAGAAACCGCACATGGCCAGCAGCACGTCTCCGGACACCGCGTCTCTCTCGATGGCAAGCAGACCAAACTCCATCTCGTACTTGGGCTGCCAGTTGTGCCGCCGAGACTGCTTCATCACTACCCGACGCTTCTGTGTCTCCTTATCGCCATCCTCCTCCGCGCCTTCAAACTTGCGACACGTGCCGACAAGCTGCTCATTGTCCTCGAACTTTTCTAGAGGCGCGGCGTCGACTAAGAGCTGGTCAGAGCGATGAGTGTCCATGCTTACTTAAATTTAGGGTTTTAGGAAAGTGACTCCACTTTTAAGCATTATTAACAACGATGATCACTTTGCTAAAAATTTGGACTAAAAGTATGTTTCGATTGTGGTGCAAGGTCAGCACCTGCGTGGTTGTATCAGATGACTAAGCACTTCCTCATTCACTTTGTGGAGCAACTTTAGTGCGTAATTGCAAGTTCTGTCGAGCCGAGCTGATCACTCCCTTATGCTAACGGTAGAAATTATCTCCAAGATCGAACTGCAGCCATGAGTTCACTGCCCCAAAGTCCACCTGCTTCTGGAACACAAACGTGAAGGCACAATATCCTCGAGGTTGCGAACGTGTATTTGTAAGCAACAAATATGAACATGACTACTTCTCTACGAGCATCTATATTGCGACCGGCTGCAATAGCGAAAAGCTGCCTGTACCCACGCGTGGCGGCTGGCCAAGCACCAGGCGAGCAGACGGACTCTCAAGCTTGTCCACTAAGCCACCCAAAGCGGCCTGGGACAAGAACTTCATGGACGTTTCAAACGTAATCTGCTGCAAGGACGAACCCTTGTAGTTCATACCCATACGATTGAGCGGCATGTATCCGCCCTGTGTCGTCATGTAATCGGCCAGCAAGCTCAAGTGACGAGGGTCAACGCTGATACCATACACGCCGAACACGTCTGTAATTTGCTTTGAAATACTAGCGCGTGCGGCTTCAACACCGTATGTCTGTAGCACCTGGTAGATGTCGTTGGTAGCAAGGTTGTTGACATCCAAGATGTCGTCAAAGCCCCAAATCTCCTGGAAGTTCAGACCCTCCGTCTGTACACACGTTTTCTCCTCCTGCAATTCGCCAATGCGCTGATTAATCAAGTAACACCGTGAAATGCCAGGGCAGTACTGCACCAGCACCTGCTTGGCGACCTTCTCTACGAGCGGCACCATCAGGAGCGTCTTGGAGTGCGTCGGAAAACGCAGGTGCAGCTCCACAAAGTTCTCCTTGTCATTACGTCCACAGAAAAGAAAGTATGGATTCTTGCGCACACTGTTGGGTACATCAAGAGAGTCCATGCCGTCAGCGGTAATGGTCTTCTTCGGTTGGTTCTCGGAAACGGTCTCCATGAACTCGTGATCCGGATTGCCTGAGTGATTGCTCTTCTTGTTGCCCGTCTCATCATCAGAATCAATATCCGAGTCCTCGTTGGTCATCTGCGACTTTCGAATCTTCTCATCTTCTTCGTCCATCTCGCCATAGCCCTGGACTTCTCCACGGCTACCAAACCGAAGAGTTCCCTGCTCATCGTCATCGTCGTCATCGTCATCATCGCTCCTCTTTTTCTGGTTCTCGTCTGAGTTCGAAGATGCTCTAAAGTTATTCTTCTCCGCCGCAGCAGATACAGCCAAACCGCTCTTCTTCATCTCACGGGTGATAAGCGTGAGCAACTTGCCAACGAAGCCTCGTCCGACAGAGTGAAATACCTGGTCAGCACTCAATCCAAAGACGCGTTTGATCTCCTTCAGCTGGAAGAAGGTTAGACGGATGTGGTAATCGCGCACCCAGAAAATACCATTCTCGCTGCTGTGAAACTGATCCTCAACGCGAACACCGTTGGTAGTGTTGATAAGCTCCGAAAGAGTTACCTGGTTCAGACGCTGTTCCACTTCCTGCGCCCGTGAGGACTCCACATCGTCGCGAAGTGGGATAGTCATCATAGGAGTCGACATCTTCTGACTAGCCGTCATGATAATTTCACGCAGACGCGGGATACCCAGCGTCACGTTAGCAGCACCATGACCAGCAAGATGGAACGTGTTCAGCGTCATCTGTGTCGAAGGCTCACCAATACCCTGCGCAGCCAAGATACCGACATTCTCACCAGGAGCGCACAGACTGCGAAGGTAATTTACCCATACAAGAAGCTGGAACGCATCGGGGCTCACGGCGTGCTTCGACTGCATGACCTCGCGATTGAGCTCACCGTCTGCAGCACTTTTACTCTTCTTCAACTTCTTGCTCTTCTTCTTTTTCATCAGTTTCAAACATTTTGAAGGGTTGCGCTTGTTGTACTGGCGCAACTTGTCCTGAATACGTTCCGAAATTAAACCGACGTGCTCGTTCAACGGCAAGCTCTGCATGACCGGGTCTTCAAACAAAACCTTGATAATGACTACCCGACCGGACATGGCACGCGTTGCGTTAACTGATTTGCTGGCCTTGAACTTGGTAGTGCGAGGCACGCCGAACGCTTTCAGGCCCGTATCTAGGTATTTGATGTCGTACGTGCACTCGCGAGGATCCTCAGTCTCACCAGCCACTGCCACTATCTCAGCTGCATGCAAGCCAATTTCAATGTGTCCACGCTTCCACTTCGTCTCTCCCTGTTTCAAGCGTCTGGCCATGACCTTTACTCCAGGCTTCAGCACCGACGACGTGCTGGTGAAGTCATTATCTTTGGCTTCACGAGCCTCATGGTGAAGCTTTAGCGGCTTCATGATGTCCAGCTTCGTCTTTTCAAAGAACTTGGCGTTGATACCGTACTTGTACGAGATACTACGATGATTCATTGCCTGAAAATCGAACTGCGCATCCTTACCGGACAGCATGGCACTTTGCACCGGATCAATTCCATCCTCGCCGTATAGGAACTGGATCACATTACCGTCGCCGTTACGCACAGTGTGGTCGTAGCCGATCTGTAAATCTTCAAGATGCTTGACCAGGCAACGCTGAAGATAACCGCTCCGGCTTGTCTTCACAGCCGTATCGACGAGACCTTCACGGCCAGCCATACAATGGTGATAGTACTCTTGAGGACGCAGGCCAGTAAGGAAGCGGTCCGTAACGTAACCACCAGCACGAGGAGCAGGGTCAAAGGGCTCAAACGACGGGAGCGATCGACCACTGCAGAGGATAGGGACACGACGACCTTCAAGGGCTTGTTGACCGAGTCCGCAAGAAATTTGCGAGTGGTTCACCATGGAACCCTTTGCACCAGTTAGCACCATCAGAGAAAAGTTGTTCTTCGGAAACGCCTTCGACTGACCTGATGGCAGACACGTCTTAATAATGTCACTGTTGGATCCATGCACGCAGCCCATCATGTGGGCATCCAGTGCCTTAGCGTTGACATCAGCGTCTGGTCCAGATAGCAGCGTACGCATACGATCGCGAATCTGCGCACGTTCCTCCTCGTTCATACGGCGCTTCTTGCCATCCTTCTCAGATGCATGCTTCTTCTCAAGCATGTCAGCAAGACCGGCAAACTCGGCGTAGGCCTCTTCACCCATGACCTCCGATTCCTTAACACGTTTGCTACGACGCTTTTCGGCCGCAGTGCTAAGCGTCAAATCCTCCATTGCACAAGTATGTCCGGCAAATTGCAAGTAGCACGTGAACAAGCGGCCAAGCGCAGATAAGAAATCGGCTGCGATGCGAGCGCTGTACACTTCATAGCAGGCGTGCACCATGCCGTACATGCTTGCACCAAATTGACTCTTGTCAAGAACACCCTGAAGCAGCTCTCCATCGCGGAAGATCACGATATGCTCGTTGTTGGATAATCCGTACAAATCACCCTTAATCTTAGACTTGCTGTCGAGATTTAGAGGCGGCAAGCCCTTCGTCAGCAGCTTTAGAACCGAAGTGATCACCTGCTTGCCCGTCCAGAGCACCTCCGGCTTGAGAATCGCAGGCGGCACGGTTTCAATGTGTGCCATCTCCGCTCCAGCATCTTCCATGCTAGCCCAAGCATTGTACAAAAGCTGCATGTACATATCCTTCGTCAAAAATGTATCACGTTGCGTAAGCTTCACACCCGAGTCAACGTGATCCTGTATAAGACCACGCAGTGGTGAGCCGTCTGTCGGCACAATATACTGATTGTCGTTACATGCAATGTTGTATGCTTCTGAACGTGCCAGCTCATTTTGCGGAAAGTGCATGTTCATCTCATCGCCATCGAAATCGGCGTTGAATGTGTTACAGTTTGCGTAATGCATACGTATCGTTTGCATTTTTGGGTTCGTAAGAACTCGCGTGGTGTGTGCCATAATACTCGGTTTGTGCAAGGTCGGCTGACGATTCATTAACACAACGTCACCAGTCTTCAGGTGACGCCACACACGCTTCACCCGATTCTTGCTCGTACCTTGGGCGCTGGCTGAGCGCGTAAGCAGCGTCTTACTGATAGCTTCACGTTGGTGCGGAGAACGCTTGCTCAGATCAATCAACCGACCATTCTCACTCTCTACAAAATTTGCACCAGGGTGCGCATCCGGTCCATTAATGACGAGCTGGCGCATTTCCTCTGCGTTCCATAGTGTCACCGGCTGAGGGTATGTAAGCGTCTTCGCGAAACGAAGGGGCACGCCAATCTGGCTAGTACTGATGTACGGGTCAGGAGAAATGACCGAACGAGCGGCGTAATTCACACGCTTACCCATCATGTGTTTGCGGAAAAGACCCTCTTTCTTTTCAATAACCTGTTTGATACCCTGAGCAACATCGGTACCGGACTTGGCCTTACTGCTATCCACGAGAAAATTTACAGCGTTTTGCAGCTCCGTCCACAGAGCAAGTTTGCGCGAGAGATTCACCTGCTCCTCCTTTTTACCATCATCTTCATCAGAAGTAGTAGCGGACTGACGCTTGAAGTAGTCGCCCTGAACAATACTTTCACTAAGGGCCATAATCTTCGACAGATGAGCATTCTGGGCGTGTTCAAACTGCTTGTCACCCATGAACACAGGTGGGCGAAAACGTGAAGGTGCAACGGGAATCACGTTCAAGAAAAACTTGCGCCAACCGTCAGGCTTACGCGCAGATGTACGGCCACTGGCAATATTGCGATCGCCATAGAGCAGCTCCATAAGACCATCTTCATTCTGCCACATCAACTGCAGCTGCGACTGGACCTCCAGAGGTGGCAGGTATTTGCTAAGCGAGGACGAATCCTCAGTTGTAGCATAAGCATCTTCGTCATCCTCTATTTCCGACTCAGAGTCGTTGCCATTCATACCTTCATCATCCTTGTCCGACACATTGCCACGAATTGTGTCCAGAGCCGACGTCACCGTCAGGTTCTTCGATCTGTTCACCTTACGTGAGCGAGCGCTGAGTCCCTTGAGAAAAATCTTGGTGTTGGCATCTTGTCTGACAGCAGGCGAAATAGCTCCACAATTCTCGCACTTCTTTTTCATCCCCTTTAGGAACTCGGCTGCCAGTTTCTCGCGAGTTACTTCAGTAAAACGAGGTAGCGGACGTAGCAGCTGCGTTTTACCATTAATCTTTCTTTTGCTATTGGACAGAGCAAGACGCTCGTACTCGTCCAAAATGGCCTGTTGGCGCTGGAATGTGCGCTGAGGCGGCTCATCCTCCACGCCGTTGCGCTGCTCAAGCAGCTCGGCCAATTGGTCCGTCTCGTTCTCAAAGCCGTTGTCCAGCAGTAGTATCTTGACGCGCACCACACGCGATCGTGCGCTGGCTACACGGAACTTGTGGCACGTAAAGCACTTGCGCTTGAGCAAGTTGAGCATCTGGCCAAAGAGCACGGGGTTGTACACGGGCACAGGCAGCTCGAGGTGTCCAAGATGGCCAGGACATTCTTTCTGCGTTTGATGACACGTGGGGCAGATCATGTTGAAGTCTATGGGGCCCAGTACCGGGTCATACAGACCGCCTACCATGGGGTTATTGAGTGCATCGAAACTCAGGCGACTCGTGAGCTGTTTGACGCTCAGGTCGCGGATCTCAGCGTCACTGTAGAAACCAAAGGTCACCTCCGCCACTTCATGACGGAGGATTGTCTGATCTGTGGCTGAGTCCATAGCAACGTCCCGACTTTAGCTTCTTGTCGTGGAATGCGCACTTCGGTTGGCTAGGAGCCAATTTTACTGGTAGCACAAACGATGTTACAATAAGATTGTGACCAGTCATGTGCGACCAGTGACTTTGGACCAATGAGAAACGACCGGCAAACTTAATGAAGATGGCTACAATCACGGGCTAATGATGGCTACAATCACGGGCTAATGATGGCTACAATCACGGGCTAATGATGGCTACAGCTCGTTTATTTACTAGATGCTGTTCCTGTTGCTACTGTATGTAAGCCTATGCCTCCTCATACATGCCGCAATCAGCGATCACGACAGGCGAAGTGGGTTTGTCGCCCTTATCCGTCTCCAGATCTTCGATACGCTTCACAATCTCGAAACCCTCCACGACCTTGCCAAACACCACATGCTTGCCGTCAAGGTGCGGTGTGGGCACAGTCGTGATGAAGAACTGCGACCCGTTCGTGTCCGGACCGGCGTTGGCCATAGACAACAGGCCTCCCTCCGTGTGCTTGAGTTTAAAGTTTTCGTCCGGGAATTTCTCACCGTAGATGCTCTCGCCGCCCGTGCCATCGCCACGCGTGAAATCACCGCCCTGAATCATGAAGCTCTTAATCGCGCGGTGAATTGAGCTGCCCTTGTAGAGCAGCGGCTCGCCCGTCGTGCAGTTACCCTTCTCGCCCGTGCACAGTGCACGGAAGTTCTCAGCCGTCTTCGGGCACACGTCCTTGTACAGCTGCATTACAACCTTGCCGGCGTCCTCCTCACCAATCTTAATGTCAAAGAACACCTTTGGGTTGTTCGGATCCAACTCAGGCTCACCTTCCACAGCCGACTTGTCGTCGTACATGGACACCTTGCCAAACATGCCGCCGAACACACTCTTCTCCTCCTCACGCGCCTCCTTCATCTTCTTCTTGAGTACCTCCAATTCACGACGAACGTCGCGGTTGGCCGGGTCCTGCTTGCCAGCAGCCAGCAAATCTTCCTTTGCGCGCTCCAGGTCGTTTAGATACATGCGGCCAACGCCACGGCGGTACAGTGCCTTGACATTCGACGGCTCATTTTTCAGCGCCTTGGTGACTACAGACACTGCCTCCCTATAGTTCTCCACCTTAAGATACGCCATGGCAGCGTTCAAAAAGCACGTGGTCTGCAGCTGCTTCATCGTCTCTTTGTCTTCGTCATTCACGTCGTACATGTCTTCCATATACGACGCCGCATGAGCGTACGTGGCCGCGGCAACGTCAAAATCTTTGGCTTTAAATTGCTCTGTTCCCTTCGCCTTGAGCTTGGTTGCCTCGGCAATCTTTTCCTCGGCGTCCATCTCCCACATCTCCTTAGCCTTAGGGCTGAAGCCCAGCAGCTCCACGTCAAACTGGAGCGTCGCATTGGCCGGGATTTTGGGCGGACTCCCGCTCTCGCCGTATGCGTACTCGGGCTTGCACGTCAGCATAGCTTTCTACACTCAGAGAAAATGCCAGTCAGTACAGCAACACACTCTTTCTTATCCAGCCTCTGTGCGCTCCTTACCTCGCCAACTTTCATCGAAGCAAAGGCCAAGTCCCACGCCTTAATTACGTTGCCTTTACCCAGCACAAACTTGAACTCCGAGTCACGGTCGCGCGAACTGTCGAACTTGGTGCCGTCTAGCAACGTGCCGGTGTAGTGGGCTGTCATCCAAAAACCAAGTCAGAAATCTCATTGTAATGCTAAAAGACCAGGTAGTACGAACCGCGAATCTCGTCTCCGGCGGGCGGACATTCACCCGAGCCTTCGACGTACGTCTTCTTGAGTACGCCACCGTCTCCTGACAGGTCCACGGACTCCGTCATCGTCACGTCGGTCATGTTGCTTTCTTTTTGTCTAATTTCTTACTGAAGTGAAGATCTGCGATCCAATTCAGCCAATCGATTTGTACAGGTTTCGTCATGCATTGTCGAATATTCTGGAATATTAAAACTGCAAGGAATAGTTTGAATGCGTCTCGAGTAATACATAGCTTGATTCGCACTCGTTCGTTATTTCTGCTTACCCCTGAGTAGTAAGTGTTTATGCGTCCAAGCCGTTCACAGGCTGCTCCAGACCGACCTCAAGCTATGCTTAAGCTAATTGGGTGACACTTGCATACTCAAAGCCAGCGAAACGGAGGCAAAACCGATTGCGTCACCGCGCTCTGTCGGCTTATTCTGACTGTCAAATCGAGCGTAGGCGTATCGTGCTGCGCGTTCGACCCAATGACACAGCCGTACATCTAAACACAGAAAACTTAGCCGAGAAACACGAGATTCGGCTTAATTTCGTGTACGTGTGCAACTAGTCGGTGTTTAAAAACGTTGGCATGCCCTTGTTAGATTGAGCGTTTGAGGGCACAAGGTCATATCAATGCCTCCTGTCAAAGAGGGAGCAGTGCAACGTCTTTCAGCCGGCTGGAGCAGAGGCTTTGGACGATCTTAGCCCCGCGTAAATCGTGCCATATATTAGTGCGTAGATCGGAAAGAGCCGCGGCAAGCTAGAACTATGTAAGCCAAAAAGAGATGAAGTGGGTGCTGAACTGTCCAAGCTCTACGCAGTGAGATAGGCTCCCACTTCAACTGAAAGAGTTTCAATATCAAAAGCTTGGAGCATGTGCTTTTTGAATTACCTTTGCATAATACCTAGAACCGGTACAAGAAATCGCTGCAATCTTAGAGCGTGTCAATGCCTGTGGTACGACTGCATCCCGACACGACCGTTCAGTACTCCAGAGAGCAGATACGAGCTACAACTATACACAGCCGAGCAAAGTGCGACTGGAAATGCAATCCAACTCGAAGACAGAAGTGCATTTGAAAGGATTAGCCTGAATGAAACGAAAATGCTTGAAGCAATTATTGTTAAGGCATCAGGCTTGCGTCCTCCGTTTGTATTTACCTAATGAGATGCGCTATATGTTTAGCAGCCATATCAGCCTCCAGCAATTGATCACAAGCGAGAGCTGTCAAGACCCCATCACGTTCTCGACTTTTTTCTTGGTTATCGCGTTCCTTAACGCCTCCAAGTTCTCCAAAGCTAAAACTGAGGTGATAATGAGCTTGGAGGTCTCTTCAGTGATGGTAAATTGCAAGCCGACAAGATTCACCATCATTTCACAGCTCTGGCTTACTGTGCTTTATTCTTGAGAGCACCTTCGAGCGCCTTTAGATTTGCCGGTCCACCCCAAAGCAGCTTGAACACGTCATGCTCGTACGAAACTACCGCATCCAAATGCACGTCATCCGCGCTGTTAATAACTCGTTTTGCACCGTGAGAAACCGCTGCAACAGCGCATAACCACGAGTTAGCTTGAAAGCGATATGCGAAGAATCTAGAATGCACAATCTGCACCTGGCGTAATTGTATCAAAGGAAGTGACGAAGCTACAGATAGCTGCACCAGTGCCATCACTCGTAGCGTCAAAAGTAAAGTCCGCAAGCTTCAGCCCCATCGCCCGTTGCGCCGACATCTTCTCAGCCGTACACAGTAGTCTCAATGCATCTTGCCGCCCCACAATTTTATACAGCCACACGCCTCCACCCCACGCAGGTGACACGCCCATGCGAGTTTGCACGAACTGGATCACCGCCTTCATTTCGAAGATGCGGAAGTCGCACGCAGTGGCCAGCTCAGCTCCGCCGCCATACGCACCGCCTTCAATACACGCAACACTGACCAATGGCAGACGTCGTAATCTCTTCAGTGTATCGGTCATCAGTTGGCTCATTGCAGCCCCCGCTTCGGGCGACGTCATGTCCTGCTGCGCAACTTTCAAGTCCGCTCCAGCACAGAACCAGCCGCCGGTTCCCCTGAGCACCACTGCGTTCAGCTTGTTATGCACTTCGGCATCCTCCAGGACCGTCACAGCGTCTGCCAGTTCCGCCATCATTTTTCCACTTAACGCATTACGCGCCGCCGGACTGTGGATCTCCAAAACCGCCGTCTTCTGCAGAGACTGCAGTTCCGCGGGAAGGGATGAATACACGCCGAGCGTGCATCTTCTGGACAGGAACGGCAGATACAGTACAACACGATCGTCGCTCCTTCTGAGACTACGCAGCACCTCGCGACTCTTAGAGACGAGCGCGTCGCGATCACCCGCCAGCTCGTTCACGAACGCGAAGAGCTTCAAGTCGTTCATTGTGTATCAAGAGTGATCTGAAGAAGAGCGACATAGAAAAACCAAGTCATCGCAATTACGTTCTGGATTGGTTAAAATCCTTCATCCATGTTGGAATAAAACCCCTATATTGTACAATGGAAAAGACGCACTTCCCAGCGACATCGAGGTGGATGGATTGACCGACAGCCGCCGCAACTGGAGTCCTGATGTGCTACTAGAGCTAGCGAGAAACTGGCGTCAAGAGTTTGGGGCACATTCCGATTGGAGCCGCGTCCAGCGCATGCATGCCGTGCACGACACCTTGAATCAGAATCAGACCGTCGACTGCTCCCCAGCGCAGTCGCAAGGCTGTAGACGACAAGCTATACTCGATGAAACAGATGTACCACTTTATATCCTAAGGAAGGACCAGTTTAAGCAGGGAGGATCTGCACAAAGTCATGGTTTGAACTCACCAACGAGGAGCGACGTGTGGTCCGCACGCTGCATCGCGTGCACATCCCAGACATCTACAATGTGTTTAATAGTGTGCTTAGTCCTACTGTCGTTGCGGCCAGAAAAAATGCTGTAGATAGCAATGAAGCCAACATCACTTGCGGTAAATGGGTCTCCAGGAACGTCTAGTTTGGGGGACGGTCGCACACAGGTGGTTGTTTCTTCCGCTGTAAGCGACGACTCACAGGAGCAGGAACTTCTAGATGTGAAGCGCAACTGGAGCTACGATGTAACTTTGCAGCTAGCTAGAGTCTGGAATAGCGTGCACAAGGAAACATTGCGCTAAAAGGCGCTATTCTGAGTTTGAATGTGTATAATGCGATGATGGCGACGGTCGAGGATCAAACCGATCTAGAAAAGCTGTGGATGACAAAATGCACTTGATGAAGGAGATGTACCGCTTCATGAAGAGCTACGAGATGAGGCGGATGGCGTGCAGGGATTCGAAAACCCCATGGTTTGATCTCACCAAACCCGAGCGACGAGCTGTTCGTGCAGCATACAACATCCGTGTATCCAATCTTGCCCCAGATGTGTACAAGAAGCTAGACATGCTAATGCAGGGGATGAACCAGGCTTGTCCGTCGGATACTTTATCTGAAGCTGTACAAAAAGCAGTGCCATTGTTGGATTTTGAAGGGAGCCAGCACACATCGCCAATAGTGTTCAACACTAACGATGTGCCGTCGGCTTCGGGGCAATTCATACAGCATGAGGAGTTGTACTCAGAATGAAAGCGTCCAGGCAGGTCAGACTACTCGTGAGGGTGGTGCGAAGCGCCTCGTTGATACCGCTCCTGCCGCTGTTACGAACGCGACAGCAGCAGATGGCAAGCGTACTTTGCATCAGCAGCACCCACAGAACAGCAGGTTCGTTTCAATGACTACAGTGCAGAATATTCAGTCGTCAGCCAGTAAGTCTCCAGTCAAGGTACTTCGACGCGGCAGCGAATAACGCAAGAGCAGATAACACCTAGCCAGGTATCCAGTGGTCTCCTAGTGGCAACTAGCGCAGGAATGGTCGACTCTCATTCGACGAGAGAGCTTCTGGAGCAAATGCTTCAATCAATGGCCCAAGAGCGTGAGGATCGACGTCAGCAGCACATTGAACAGGTAAGTGCATTGCGTGAAATTGTGGCACTGCTGCGCATGTGATAGGTTGCCTGTTAAGTGGTACGTCCTGCAATCAGTCAGGTTTTATACATGTATTTGTCAATGTTGAGCTAGACACTGTTGTCCAATTTGATAGTCTGGCGAATTCAATTCAAAAATCTAATACAATGTAAGTCCACACATTGTGGTCGCATCTTTCAACTGACGACTTGTGGGGATGTCGAAAGATGAAGACGCCGTTCGCAGCCGCCTCATTGGCGAGTCAGACGTGCTAGCAGCCGTAACGAGCGAGTATCTGGATGAGAATGCGAGCAAGAAGGACACGTCAGCGGCTACAGTGTGTCTGGGACGTGTGTTCATGACTACGTTCCGCTTTCAGTTCGTGCCAGATGAGCACGAGTACGACCGTGCACGGCGTCATCTGCTGGACCGGAGCGAGGAAGAGATCAAGATTTTCTTCCTTATCCATCTAGGCTGCATTGCATCGGTCAAGAAAAAGAATTCGATTGTCGAGATTTTCACGAAAGACTTACGCCAATTGTCATTCCGATTCGATGTCATAGAGATCACAAAGTTATGGATGACGAACAGAGCTACGCGGTGTTGGCGTATTGATGCAAAAATAGACTGGCTCTTATTGTAATTTTTGTGGATATGTGATGCAGATATTCTCCGTGTTGACGACGTACGTGTTTCCGGATAAAACCGAGTTTTTATTCGCGTTCTATCATAGGTAGGAGAGATAGCAATACTGCTGTGAGATATGCATGTGAATGCTGAGTAGATCATGTCTTTTTTGTGTATAGACTGTCAGAGAACATGTTGGAAGAAGAACCACTATTGCCGTGCCTTCTGGACTGGGATGTCTATGATGATCAGGCCGAGTGGAAGAGGCAAGGCGTGTTTGAAAATACAAAGTGGAGAGTCACAAGCTGTAACGCCAATTTCTGCATGATCAATACATACCCAGAGCGACTTGTTGTCCCGGTTGACGTGACAGATGAGGTACGATTGTATATTTACAAATGTGTAGCTCTGGGTCGAGTTCTAATGTCTTCATTACATAGGTGCTTTTAGATGCCATGAATTTCCGCTCTCTCGGCCGTATCCCGTGTCTGACGTGGCTAAATGGAGTGAACGGAGCTACCTTGTGTCGATCTAGCCAACCAAAGGTTGGAATGTCAAAAGCTACATCATCCGCTGACGAAAGCTTAGTTGCGGGAATCGCATCGTCAAATCCGTTGCGGGAGCAACTGCAAATAATCGACTGCAGGCCCATGTCGAGCGCACTGGTATTTCGTTGGTTAAGTACTTCAGTACTGAACGCGCAAGGCTTCCATTACTGATTTTGCTCTTTCTGACACCTTTAGGCAAATCGCGCGAAAGGGTATGGCGTCGAGAGCTCTGTTAACTACAAAAATTGCACAGTGAGCTTTATGGAAATCCCTAATATCCATTCTATGAGAGAAAGGTGAGCAGTTACTGGAATTGGCTCGTCAGCAAGTCTCTTTATCACGTAAGCTAATGCCCATCGTATCACTAGCATGAGAAAGCTGCGCAACCTCTGTGCGTCACCTTCGTGTGACAATTTGCGGTGGCTTGGTAGTGTCGAAGACACGAAGTGGCTAGTCTATATTCGCCAGCTTCTGAAGGCAGCTCTTCATGTGGCGGCGCTACTTCGATCGGGGGAATCAGTACTGTTGCACTGTAGCCATGGCTGGGATCGAACGAGCCAGATCGCGTCGCTTGCTCAAACTTTTGTGGACCCATACTTTCGAACATGGAAAGGGTTTCAGGTGCTGATAGAAAAGGAATGGCTTTCCTTCGGGCACCCTTTTCATCTACGGCATTCGCACGGTGAGAAAGCGGATACGCAGGAGTCGCCGATCTTTATCCAATTTCTGACTGTATTTCGCAACTTGTTCGAATCTACCCGACCTATTTTGAGTGAGTCAATTGAAGGTGCATTATGCTAGTGCGGTCATGGCTGGAATAATAAAGTCTTTCTGGATATTGCTCAATCCACAGGTTCAACGAAGGACTCCTGCTTCTATTAGCCGATGCACTGTATTCGTGCCGTTTTGGAACATTCTTTTTCGATTGCAAAAAACATCGCATAGATGCCGACTTGAAAAACAGGACTCCATCGGTGTGGACCTGGGCAAATGGCTTCCACCCACAGCTCACAGAGCAGACATACGTTCCAAACCTGGTTCTAGATCCGCCGTTGGCTGGTTTGTTGAAGCGTGTTGCGCTCTGGGATGCAGTGTTTATGCGCTGGCCAGGCCAGCCGTTGGTGCAAGAGCCTCCGATTTCTGCAAATTTTTTCGCCAACAACACCCAGCGCACACCACCTGGCAACTGCCGCAGAGTACGATCAATGCCCTAAATGTTGCGCTCACCCTCAAATATCGCGAAGCTCGATTGATTCAGAAGCTGGAAGAGCGCATTGCGACTTTAGAGGAAAGTGGAAATGGCCGCAGAGGTTCGAGGCTTAGATGATACTTCATCGGCGTGCTGCACGTCCAATGCTGCACATACTTCACCAAAACGAGCTTCGGTCTTGTATTCTAGGTTTCTACCCCGAATATTAATTTCTCTGACGCATGAGTGATCGAGCAGATGTCACGGAACTTTTGCTGCTAACACGAGCTACCGTTTTCGTTGCGATCGGTCTACTTTTTGCATTGGGCGTTCGTCAAATCTTGGAATGATGTTTCGTCGTAACTTAGTGGTGGTCTTGTTCTGTTCAGCGGCACCTTTTAGTAATGCTGTATTTGTAACCTTTACATTGTGGTGTCTGTATGTAAACTCACCTTCACATACTGTCGGTAGCACAGAGACGATGTACCAAGCCAGTTCTATCCATCCAACACATGAACAGATGCTAATCCGTCGCCGTTGCGCGCGTTTGTCTATTTTAGGAAATAATTTGAGTACTACAATAAAATAATTTGAGTACTACAATAATATTATGGGTATGTCAATATAATTATAACTATATCTCAGATATCAGCGATGTTTAGAATTAGTTATTTGAGTTATCTTAATATTCTTTTTTGACAAGCGAAAATGACAAATTGACCTTTGTATTCTTTTTATCATACCGGAATTTCATCATGTATTGTATTTTTTGCGTTTGTAGCTTCTAGAGGAGACAGCACGCTACCGCTGGAGAAATATGACGACCGAAAGCTAATATCGTGGAAAGAACGTCCGCGGTCAATGAAGTCACGCCTCGAAATGTATTTGAAGAAGGTGTTGCATCACCCGAAACTTGCTCCTTGTGCGTCACAAGCACTATGCGAATTCCTCGATATGGTAGGCCGATGGATTTTGTTGTTTACCACCACTGATTTGCTTTTTGGCACTTACATTGGTGTTGTGCTCGATCCGCAGGACTATGCTGAGGACGCTGCATCCGTGCGCTCATATCATTCAGATTCGCTAATATAACTAGGTAAATGCAATGAAGTTGGTAGTCAGAAGTACGGCAGTCTATTTGACTGTCAGAAAAATTGAGCTGAAACAGGCAAGGCATGACGATCGTCACCCAAAGCAAAATCTTGTCTATCTACAGCAATATTAAATCATCCCGCTGATGCCTACGATCAACTGGGTACCGAGGACGGGTACGCGATGTCACAAGAGTTCACCATTTTAGCGAAGCGAAGTGAGTTTAGCGTTTCGTCGCGGTGGTTGCCTAGCGGTGACAGGTTGCAGATCATAAGTGTCTTGCTGTCTCCGCCAAGCGAGGAACTCAAAAAGTATGTCAATTTCGAATCACGAAATGGGACATGTGTCGACTGCACAAGCATGAAATGTACAATTAGCGTTTCGGCACTTACTGACACAAAGCGATCGATCATACCTTCTTTACAAGGGCGCATATCACGTTGCCTAATGCCGAAAGACTCTTATTAATGAATGTGGCCTCCTTCAGAAGCTCCTTGTTGCTATCGCTACCCGACTTTGACAGGCGCTCGGATCCCTGCAATTTATCATGGTAAGCACAGAACATGTTTGCAGCCAAGAAAGACAGTCAAAAGCACAGGCGCACCGCCAGGTCGACAAGATTGATAATGCCTGTCCGCTGGCTCCCCGTTAGCGAATTTTTTCCGCTTAGCCTGGGGATCGCAAACCAGAAATATCGAGAGTTGTTAGCACGTTGTTACACCATACTAAAAACATTCTAGGAATACATACCTAAACGTGATTACGCAATGGCTGCGTGAAGATCTGTCGTTCAATTTGGTAGATTTGGTTAATCTCTTGGACATTGCCCCTCGTAGGAGACTCCAGGCCTCTTGGCCGCTCTGAACCTTGCGGATACACGAATTCACCACAGCAATCTTGCCCTCGCTATTTAAGCGTAGATCGATTTTATCTGTAGACTGCAGTTTACATAACGTAGATTGACGCGTCAATAGTCCGCAAACATACTTCGCACGCATATATAGCCGCTTACTTCAGCAGGCGCAAGCAGGTCGCGCAGAGTTTCGTTGTAAATCTCAACCAGTTCCAGACTTGTAACAAAATTCCATCCACTTGACCTCAGATCATCTATGCCAGCGAAGATATGAAAAATTGCTCGACCAACAATGCCCATGTCCGGTGATGACTCCATCAACATAGAATTATAGTCCTTCTCCTTCCCCTGCATAGTATACGTTTTTCCGGACCTACACGACCCAGCTTTTTGGTCAGCTAAGAGATCAAACGCTATCTCCACGCACAACTACAGACGTACCCAGTTTGACCGTAGGCAAAGACGCACACGTTGTACCCATCCAAAGCAGACTGAATCAGCGCAGACACCTCCAAGAAAACGTCTTCTTGCGAACACTTGCTATCGAACACAAAATCGAAGTCAAAGTTGTACTTTTTGATAATGCTCCTCGATCCATTTTGGCCGTAGCCCACGTGAGACTTCGGATTTGCGCTAAGCTCGATCTGTCGTCGCTCAGTGTGGTAGTCGGGAAATGCAAATATCTTAACGTATTGTATCAGTCATAACGTATTCCATCGAGATCCACAGCATGAGCCAGCAAACTAAAATACTGTACCTCTTGACCTCTTGAGCTTGCGAGTTCGTGCCGCAGAACTGGTCGAACGCGACAGAATACACGGACATTTCCTTTCAGTTCCATCACCTGCGTTGCAACAATAGTCAAACTAATGAAGCAAGCCTTTTGCCTTGCAAATTGTGCGTTATGTACCTTATTATGGAGGCTTCGTCGAACTGCTTCAGCATCAAACACTCTCTGCTCCAAAAAAGTAGCACGCTCCAGGTCTCGTGCTGTGGTAGCTTGGATTTCTTTTTCTCTTTGCTCAAGCCGTTCTTCGAGCTCCTTCACGCGCATCAAACAACGTCGAAGCTTCTCCCTCAAGCCAGACAAATCCTTTTCCAGCGCGTTTATCCTTGCCTCTCTCTCACTTAGTTCATGCTGTTGCGATCGCAGCTCGTTTAGCTCGGATTGTAGTTGTGTAATATGCATCAGGGAGTTGTCAACAACTTGCTTTTGAGCCTTCATCATTATTTGGTGTTTCTTCTCCTTCTCCGATAGCTGGAAGAGAGAAGCCTTTACCGTTTCGTTATCCTTTTGCAGTCGCTCGCACTCTGCCACGAGTTTTGCCGACCTCTGGTCGTCTTCTTGTATCGAAGTCAGCATTTCCTTCTTTTCCTGGATCCACTGAGCATGCAACGCTGTAGTCTGCTTCTCAGCTCGATCTAGTCCGTCGGAAAGCGCTGACCTCGCAGCTTCACACTTCTCGTAAAGATGTTGCAGATCTTTCAGCTCCACTGTCACTCGAGATTCCCTCTCCAGAGCTTCTTGCTTATCACGAAGTGCAGCCTCAAGCTTATCACGAAAATTGTCGGTAGACCGCATTGTTTCGCTTCCACTAGTCGACCCAAGACCTTGCGACATCTTGAGCTTATTAATCACTTCTGCTGATTTATCCCGTTCTTTTTGTAAACTATTGATAAGTGAATCACGCTGACTCAGCTGCATCACGAGCCCCGTGACTTCACGACAAAGAGCCTGTATCTGTTTTTCTTGCTGGTAATCTGTCGGTTCACTCAGTTGCTGCTTTCGTAACCAGCCAACCACGACGTTTAGTACCTCGTCCAAAACAAAAGCTACAAATGTAGAAGACAACATCCTACACACCTGATTTTCACTCAGTGTGTTGATAATTTGTGTCTGTGTCTGAACCGTCGACCTCAAATACTCGAAATCCGACTGTTTGTCTGCATGTTCACGCTCCAGTGACGCTGCATGTTTCAGTAATGCTACTGCATGCTCGTACGTGTCCGTATATCGCTGCAATCATCAACTCCTGTATCAGCTACTTGATCACCTCATGTGTTACTTCAGTTAGTCAGTTATCTCTCCTACCTTCTTGTATAAATACACTTTATCTTTGTCTGACTTCGAATTAAGCACTCGTTCTTCCTCGTCAGGATCTCGACTCATGAGAAACGTCACTGAAGACGTCACAGGTGAGTACGTCTCCTCTTCCATAGCTTCAACTGAATCCTCCGTCCTGTAACTCGTCTCCATTGAGCTTCTTGACGTCGAACGACCTGCTACAGCGGCATTCGACTTCTTGAGACTGTGACACGGCGGCGAGAAGCTCAGTGCATAGGACTTGACAGTCTCAGCGCTCATGTTACTGCTTCGATCACTGCTTTCTGTCCTATTATCCAGTACATAATCATCGAACACTTTGACTTGCTTGGGCTGTGGGATATAGCTGCTGGACGCGGAGTCGGAAGAGCGTAGAGACTGGGACTGCCAGTCGCTTTTCTTAGACATGTCGGGCGTCATGAGACTCGCAAAGTGGCGTAGTACGCGGCCACTGGCGGCCTCGTAGTGGTCCGAGTCCATTGCGCGCTGCTTTCCCGTTGATCTAAGATTGGACAAAACTTGACATTTCTACAGGAATAATTTGACTTCAGTTTGGTGATATTTGACGTTATGCAGTAAGATAGATGGCTACAACAACAAGAGCAGGTTCATTTGTTTGTTGTCTGTGATCGCTTCACCCACTCTGTTGGGGTAACGAGCTGTTCGAAAGACTCTTTTATTGCTCCACTTCAGTCGAATCGGCGTTGATGTTCATGTCGAGACCTTCGCCTGTAATACGCTTGTACAGGTCCAGCACATCTTCCGACGTTGTCTCAAAGTGGCTCGTCGGGTCATACGAGGCACTGATAAAGCAATTGTCCTCCTTGCCATCCGTCACGGGCTCGAACATGTCCGTGATGGCGTCAAAACGCTCCAGATACGGGCCCAGTAGCTTCACACCAGGCTCCAGCTCCTGCAACGGCACCGACGTCTCCGCGAGCGTACTCACAATGGCAATGTAGATCCCTTGCGGCGCAACGCAGTGGGCAGATGACACAACAGCGACATAGATGTCATTGTGGCGGTCAGCCTGAGCAGCGGGAATAATGATCTGCAACGACTCGGCGTCGTTCGAGTTGGGCACGGGGTGGTTCAGAACGAAGATCGAGCGGACAGCCACGCCGGTCTTGCGCACTTTCTGAGAAGGAAAGTAGGACGGGTCGCCAATCACCAGCTTGGCCTTGGCCACTTCATTGTCACACTTGATGCCCCACGCCTTGCCGTCCTTGTCCATGAGGATCTCATCCACTGACCGGTTCAGCATGAACGTGCCACCGTTGATAGCACAGAGACGCGAGAAACTCTCGGGTAGCCCACCTAGACCGTAAAGCGGATAGATATACGGAGACTTGCCATAGCGTTCCAACGAGTAAGCGTAAAGTTTAATGGCGCGCACCGTCTCAATAGCCGGACGCTTGTGATACGACTCGTCACGCATGAGAGCCATGGCGTGGCCCATGAAGCTCTGCGTGTTAGCATCCACTCCGTACTTTTCAAAGAGATCACTCATAGGCTGTTTAAACAGGTCCATGCCCTCGTACGTCTTGGGATTGTCCTCCTCATAGTTGTAAATGTACATGATGAGCTTGCGGAACTTGCGCTTCTCAAACATCCCCATGAGCGATGAGCGCAAGGCCTCCTCTCCAGTAGCAGGGACTTTGTAGCTGCGTCCGCCCTTTACCACATAGCTTCCATCCACGTTCTTGAACTCCAAGTAGCGCGTCACCTTGGTATGCAGCAGCATCTTGACCAATTTACCACATGCCATGATGAACTTGGGCACCAGATCCACGTTGTAGTCACGGTCTGCACCCAAATCAGTGCGTGGCTCTTCATCAGGCTTGAACTTCTTGTAGAGGTTCGTCAGATTGGGCGACGCGCACTCACCGCCGTAGTACGGGTTGCGATCTACGACTAGCACCTTCTTGCCGTTCACAGCTAGCAGTCCACTCAGGATACACTCCTTTAGACCTGTTCCCAGCACAATCACATCGTACTCGCCATCAGCTAGCGCTGTGGTACCCTGTGGCAACCACGCAAAGTCCAGTTTGTTCTCGTCTGCCATCGTCGTATAGGCACTTCTCCTCAGGGGGGGCACGTTCCAATATGAGGGATCCTTGGAACAACCAAATTTGACCAGGACTTGTTCTGAAATGTATAATAACTTACGTTTGTATAAATTACACACATATAACGCTTTTACACAGTTTTGACACATTGACGATGTAAGAAATACTTCTGAATAGTTTCTAACAGAAACTTCTCTTCGATTAGCTCCGTCTTAAAAAAGCTGACAATTAATTCGCAATGTACTGCGGTGACGATGTGGAGGCCGTTGTGGGCGACGTAGGCACGGCCCTGAGCAAATTTGGACTGGCCGGGGAGGACACACCGAAGCTGGTACTGCCCAGCGTCGTAGGCCTTCGACCGCCGTCTGCTAAGAACTCGAAAGAAGACGTGTCTGCAGCCTCCGCCGTGCTCGGGGATCTGTGGCATCGAAAGGATCTGGAGGTTGCGCGACCTATTGAGGCCTGTGCTGTGGCCAACTGGGACGCGCTGGAAAAGGTCTGGAGCTACGCTTTTGAGCGGCTACACGTGGATGCCAAGAGCCATCCAGTTATCACCTCAGCGGCCTCGTGCTTCGCTAATGACGCGCTCCACAATGCGGCGTCACGGGACGGCGAGAAGTACTTGGAGATGATGTTTGAGAGTTTCCAAGTGCCAGCATTTTACATGGCAAAGGACGCAGTGCTGGACTCTTTTGCCTTTGGACGGTCGGTGGCATTAATAGCAGAGATCGGGGCAGGAGCTTCTCGTGTTGTACCAGTGTACGACGGGTACGCGTTGGAACGACCAGCGCAGTATTCGTCCGTGGGATGCAATCAGTTGTCCGAGTACTTGGAGCACCTGGTAATGATGTCGAAGCCCGAGATAGTGACGGTGAGACCAAGAGGAACTTTCTCAAGAAAACTGAATCAGCAGACGGGGATGTTAGAGACGATCCCATTGTCGGAGGAATTCACGATGCCACCAGCGATGCCAGCGAGCTACCTCAAGTTTTTGAAAGCAGATTTTTTTAGAGATATGCGGGAGGCGACATGCATCATGTCAGAGATGCCGCTTGAAGAACATCATGATTCTCCTGTGCATGGACAGAAAGCTTTGTCACTGGAACCATTGTCGTTGGAGATTAGAGAGCAGCAGTATGAGCTGCCGGATGGACAGACCGTTGTGCTAGGGAAAGAGCGGTATGCGGTGCCTGAGATTTTGCTGCACCCAAAATTTTTTGGAGGCGCTGTGGTCAAGAATGAGCAGCACGCTGCGGCAGCGGCGAAGGTAATGGCAAAGGGTCTACACCGCATGCTCTACGATGCAGTGCACCTCTGCGACGCTGACTTGCGGAGGGATATGCTGACTAATATTATCTTATGCGGTGGAGGAAGTCTCATGCCTGGGGTCACGGAGCGACTGCACGCGGAGCTCACGCGAATGATGCCTAGCACATTCAAGGTGCGTTTCACGACTATTTCAAAAATCGAGCGACAATTTAGCGTTTTCATCGGCGGGTCCATATTAGCATCATTGGGCTCCTTTCAGCAGCTATGGGTATCTAAGCGCGAGTTTGACGAAGTTGGGGCCCACGCGCTGTGTGCGGGCCGCTTCAACTAGATCGTCAGCACAGCTATAGCTAAGCGTGCACGCAATGGACATGGTTTGTTTCGACCTCGCCAATCTGTGTCAACATCGTATCGGTTTCTTGGCGTCAATAGTTCCTGGATGTCACGCTCATTAATCGGTTATTCTCATGTTTGTAGAGTAAAATTGACGGAGAAAATTTCAGTGAAAGGTACTTTTCAGCTGATAGACCATCTAGCAATCCGCACGTAATCCGCTATTTCGAGGGCACTTTGAACCTAAAGTGGCAGCTCTAGTTCTATAAGAAAGCCGTCGAGCTCGACACCAAAGCGCACTCCTCAACTTGTCATCGTCCAGCCTTCTGTCCACTTAGCCCAATTGGCAGACTATCGCTCGCTCAGGGTGACTTGAAATCGACAACGAAGCGGGATAAGCCTAGCACTCGTAGGCATGCTCCACAGAAGGAGTTTGTCTGTTGGTTTACCAATCGTCAGCGAGGATGACAGTCCGAGTCTATTGAGCGCAGCTCGGTGCACCGAAAGGTCCGTACGCGAGTCGCTGCGGAGGCCACAACGACGCATCAGTCTTCTTTGAACTGTTGCACGTCTGACTCCAGCTAAAACTGTGGCACCTTACTGACCAATCGTTGCATTGATGCGATTCATGCATCTCAATGTAGCGTCGTCGATTCGGCTTGAATGCTAGCTAGTTTAGTCTTACATACCTTCGATCAATGAACAAAACGCTGGATCAGAATCTTCGTTTCCTGCGGAGTATTGGTGCCAAGCACAACGAGCAGTTTCAGTAAGAAGTATGATATTTAGGAAAAGAGAGAGGTGAATTCAACGCTGACGTCCTCGCTCTTAAGACTCGTCGCCGCTGTTGACCTGCTCTTCTTCGCCATTGTCCTCTTCCTGCCCACCATCTATGCTAGGCAAAGCGATAATCGCAATGCCGTTCTTGACCTTCAATTTTTCCCATCGTCCTAGGCGGTGCTCCTGGCCCACACCTGCAAGCAAAAATCGAGCCCTCAGATCGAAGCACAGTGCATTCACGAAGCCCTCCATCGGAATCGAGGACACGGGGATCAGCGTCCGTCCCTGCAAGTCAGCCTGCCACAATCGAATCTGACCGTCGCTAGATCCAGACGCAACGAGATCTGTGCGCGGCATGACAGCGACACTGCTAATCCATTTGCCATTGTGAGCATTCGAAATGACGCAGACAGGTTTTTTACGACCGTTAAACCAAAGCGATAGAGAGCCGTCATCACCACCTGTCACGTAGTACTCGTCCGTGATCATCTTGACGCAGTCCATGGAGCCCGAGTTACCGTAAAATACCAGCTGCGTCTCTTCCGGGATCTTCCACACACGCACACTGCGATCTCGACCGCAGCTTACCACACGCTCCTTATACAGACTGTCCAGTGCGTTTACCTCACTCTGGTGTCCAAACAGCGTCTCGATGTATCCCATCTCCGTCAGGTTCCAGTGCTTAATAGAGCGGTCAAACGACCCCGAGAACAGCGAGTGTGACCGTAGACGGAACGCCAGCGACGAAACAGCGTCGCGGTGTCCCGAGAAACTCTCCAAGAGCTCGTTCTTTTCCACATCCCATACACGCACGAGTTTGTCGCAACCACCACTGGCCAAGAATTTTCCGTCCGAACTAGCAGCCAGTGCCAAGACGCACCGGTCTTTATCCGTTGTTGCCTTCTCGGCTCCAACATCGTTCTTCGGTAAAGTGAGCTTAGTCTTCTTCTGCTGTGCCAAGTCCCACCGTAGCAGTGATCCGTCTTTGGCCGCCGAGAAGGCCGTCTTGCCGTCCTTCAATAGACACAGACTTGTCACAGGCAGACGGTGGCCCTTGAGAAACGTGCTAGAGTTCGTATCAAACTCAAACACCACGTAGTCCGCTGCCACCTTTTTAAACAACTTGCCCATGGCTTCCAGTGTGTCCTGCTGCAGTCTGGCGCTCACGAGCTCCGCGACATCGTCATTGTCATTGTCAGCAGCCTCATCGTCCATATCACCAATCTTGTGCGTCGTAATCTTGCCCAGATAGACCTTGGCCAGTCGCAGACGTTTTTCCTGTGGTGTCTCTTTCTGTTCATCCTCTTCCTCGCTCTCCTCGCCACTCGTAGCGCTCATCTGCTCGCTGGCCTCGCTGTCCGACGCGATCACGTCGTTCGAATCGTCTTTCTTGATACCTGACCAGTCGAATGCATCGTCATTGAGAGCACGCTTTTTACGCTGAGGCTGTGCAGCTTTACCGCGCTTTATAGCAACGCGGCGTTTCATCAAGAGAGAGAGAGAGAGACGCGCTCCTGGTCACTGCACTGCAAGTAATTGGTTGGCTCACTCGTTAGTCACTCAGATACCCTCGTTATAATGATATAGTAACCTGGTTACAGATAAACAACTTATCGCTATCATTATTGTTACACAATAATTGCAATTCCCTATGAATGATGGCGAGGTTCTCGTCGCTGGAGAGGTCAATCGTATGATTCAAAGCGAAGTGAGTGCGTTATACTCACGTCTAGAGCCTCTTCGTGTACAGGTTCGCTTTCCTTCCTTTGCACCCGTGAATCTCCCTATGGTCCTAGTGCTGGGCAATCACTCGTCGGGGAAGAGCACATTTATCAACCACATGCTGAACAAGAGCGTACAAAAGACTGGACGTGCACCCACTGATTGTACCTTTACGGTACTTGCCGGTGGAGTAAGAGAGGAGCGGTTGGATGGTGCAGCACTGATGCGTCATGCGCAGTACGGATTCGGAGACGTGGAGCAGCTCTTTGGTCGAGATTTCGTGTCCCAAGTGGAGCTGAAAGTGGTGGCTGGCAGCCAATTACTGGATGAAGGGGGACTTATGATTGTGGACTCACCTGGGATGATCGATCCGCCTGGAACATCACTGGACCGCACGGACGAGGACCGCGGCTATGACTTTAAGCGGGTCGTGCAGTGGTTCGCGGACAGAGCAGACGTGATCCTCGTCATGTTCGACCCGGACAAACCTGGTACGACATTTGAGACACTGGATGTGCTGACCAAGTCACTACAGGGAATGAGTAGCAAGGTGCTGCTTATTCTGAACAAGGTGGACGACTTCCAGACGGTCCACGACTTTGCCAGGGCTTATGGAGCTCTGTGCTGGAACTTGAGTAAGGTTATCGGACGCAAAGACTTGCCGTTCATTTACACAATGTACGTACCGCAGGGTAAGCGTAAAGCAGCGTCTGACGCTCAGAAGAATGGGGAGATGGTGTTTAACGTGCCCAAGATGCTGGAGCATGAGTTTGATGGAATACGCGGCGAAGTGATTCGCGAGGTGGAACGAGCACCAGACCGTGCCACGGACAATGTTTTGAATTTGCTGAGGGCGACGGCGTTGAGGCTGAAGATGCATTTGACGCTGGTTGAAGCCTGCAAGAAGGAATATCTTGACCTGCGTACGTTCTGGAAACGCGCACATATTGCGGGTATCGTGGCAGGAGTAGGTTTCACGGCGTTTTATTTGATCCGCACGGTGGGCTCGTCAGCCCCATTAGAAGCATTGACGGTGGACAATTTGACACCGACCGTGTCGCCAACAGCTTCATCGACGTCGTCAGCTGCAACATCTGTAAAGACCTCCTCCGAGACGTGGGAACATAACTGGTCCAAGCAAGTGGCGCGCTCGCATTCACTGTTTAAGTTTAGCATGTTTTTCAAGATTGTGCTGTCATCCTGCATGTCAAACCTTGCGCTCTGGAAGGCGTCAGCACTGAACCTGGAGTTTAAGCGTGAAAGCGTTCTGCAATGGCTTCCGCTTACGTTCCAGCGTGTTTACGGCCCCTTCCTGTGCAAGTCTGATCGCGCACGCGACGAACTTATGACGCAGTGGAATGCCGTGCGACCAGGCATTGAGCTGGCTCTGTCGTCTACGGAGCTTGAGGTCTTTCCCACGATCGAGACGATGCACAAAACGTTTTTGGACGATGTTGTAAATCTGCATGTCCCGCGGCTGGATCGCTGTGTGCGCGACCGCATGGGAGATGATCATGCCTATCTTCGTTTCAAGCATCACAACATGTCGGCGTCCAGCAAAGCTCACGCAAGCACAGCATCGTCAACGGAGTCAAAGTGAAAGTACCGGTACACAAAGCTCACAAATATGAAATAGGTGGAGATGCTTGTTTTCAATATCGATTAACTTCTAGCATGGATCGCAAAAGCTTTGCTAAAGAAATGTGCAGCTTAGCGACGCTGACACTTGCTGTGCCAAGCATCAGCGAGTGCTGCATTGCAACCTACCAAAGCAGCCACCTTGGTTGAGCTGCAAGCTTTGGCAAGCTGGTGCAATGCTAGCAGCCTTGGAATTGCTTATCACAATCATGAGTAGCGTCCCAACCGGCAATGACCAAGTCACCACCTTCGATCTACATCGTCTTCGCACTTGCGCAGATGGGAAAAAGCTGTAGCTGAATTTACACCGCTGCGATCATCTCCGGGCTTCACAACCTTTTGCTTACTAAAGGCTCGTCCTGACCGCACGTCACTCTAGTTACGATTTTGCCGACATAAATTGCATTGCAGCTCTCAACAATCGTCTTCGCTTTCACCTCTGCTTTCTCTTTTGCCTGCTCTATATAGATAGTCCGTGTGCTTTGTTACTCCTCCTCAGCGTACTTTGGCCAAAAACAGCTTGGTCTTAGCATCCTCCAACTGCTACATCACAAGTGTACGTAAAGATCATCTCACGGATGTGCTGGCGGATCTACCTTGTACGTCCAATCCTTGTCGGTGCATTTGATGATATTGCTATGAAACATTCGCGTCTTTTGCTGGAAATACTTGTGAGAATTTCTCATTCAGCTCCTCTAGTAAAAGCCTCAACTAGCTCTCAGGAACCACGCTTTTCTTCACTTTTTCTGCATGACCGTCGTTAGGTGAATGCTAGATACGCCTAAAAATCATCGGCGGAGACACAGCAATAAGATTCCATGGTACGCACCCATCTCGTCGTAGTCCTGTCCTACGGCAAAAAGGGACTCTCCTCTTGCTGTCCGCCGCATTTTACACCGTCACCGCAGCTGCGCCATGTGGCCCTCGTCATGGCACGTCTCCACATTGTGTTGCGGCCTATGAGTGATGCTTCAATTTCCTCTTCACAGGAAATCTGGCTAGCGGCTTTCGATCCCGTGCCGATAGCTGGTAAAAGGGTTATACGCCTATCGCCTGTCATGCGGCAAAAGACCGTGTATAGATAACTGCCAACGTGCCGCACCGCATGAGAATGCGCAGAGTTGGTGATCTAAAGTCGCGTCGTTAGTGACGGCAGTTCGAGACGGTGGATCGTCCCATCTGTGCCGCTTGTAAAAAACGCGTCTCTCGTCGCAACAGCATCTGTCACGCCCCACAAGGAGTTCGTCTGCGATTGCACGCACACGAGGCATTCAGCATAATGAGCGCCACCAATACATTTTCACTATGCCAGGCGTGCACGTACCACATTAAGCGCCACATTTGACGCGGCATCGCCCAGAAAATTCGTTGCAGCGTCTCCCAAGAATGAAGGCTTGGCATGCATCTTGCTTAGAAAAGCGATTTCTCGAAAAACAGGTAGAGACCAGATTTTGACGTCACCACTTGCAGATCCAGAAAGCACACAGTCGCCGCCAGGGTGCAACACAAGTGTCCTGATCGGAGTCTCGTGCGCGTTCGAAATTGTGTGCAAGACGCGCCGCTGCCTCATATCGAAAATGCTCAACGCACCACCCGTACCACCCGTAATGAGCAATTGGTGGATCGACGAAAACGCTACTGAGGTGGCGCCAGCTGGGTGACATGTCGGCGCCGCAACGAGAGCTTTCGAAGTCGGCAGAAGCGTATCCCAGACGCATACATTTCTCTGTCTGCATACAAACATGCCACTATTAGCTCTGAAAATGCCTCGTAAGTAGTCAAACGAAAATTACTCGGACGATAGCCCAGCCGTGACGATAGTGCTACTCGAGTTGAGGAATGCGAGTCCCTTAGCGCCCTTGTCATGACACTGTGCACACCCAATGCAATTTCGTTAGCAATATATGGTAATTATTGAAAGAAACAGGACGTATCTCGAGACTTACAGCTATCTCGCGGTAATATGGAGCTCGATCGAGCTCGGAAAATTTCCACAGGAATAAGTGCCCCCCGGCATCCACAGCACCAAGCTGTCAGTGCACAATCGCAGAGTCAACAACAAAGCTCTTCCGACAGTAGCTTTTAGCTTAGCTGTTCAATACATACCTGCTGGCCAAGACTGTTGAACTCAAGTGCCTCGATACTTCTCCAGCCATGCGACAGCGACGGGCTTGTTGGATATGGCTGCATATGAGTCAAGCATGACAAAGACAGATCAAAAACATATGCAGTGGACCGAGAGATAATTTCGAGCATGTACACTGCCTACCGCGACTACGTCCTTGGTTTGGAAGGCGTAAAGTGCACTGAGCCGGTCATAGGACCATAGGTGCACACGCCCCTTGTAATTTCCAGAGACGAAGAGCGGCAAAAAGGGATGAGCGGCTACGACTGTTGGTTCAAAGCTTGCCAGCTTCAGCTCGGACGGGGATGCAAGTAGATGAACGGTATTTCGTAAGAGTGAAGGAGAGCCATTCTCACGAGTAGTCAAAGACGGAGACAGCATTCGATGGCGGCTGTTTCCGATGTTGCCCCTGTGCACAGCGCCTGGAGAATGCTTGCCTTTCACAGGCGAAGATAGGGTCGAATCGGGTGGAAAGAATGCGGAGTTTTGTGGCCCAGCATACATCCCCTTGAACTGGAAACGGTAGCCGTCGGCATATTCCATGCAACTAGCGCGGAGAATGTCTTTGCTAGTGCATATACTCATTTCAGCGTCGTCACCGGCAGCATGATTGAAGCACATCGCTTTGATGGTGGTGTCGCTACGATACACACACTGAACATGCACAGCAGCAGTAGTGGGTGTTGAAGCCATACGTCGCTTGAGTTGGTCTGTAAGGTTTGTAGCGCGCGGCAACGTAAGTGAAGTTCCCGCGGCGTTCGATAAAAGTAACCTCTGGGAACGCGTTAATGCAGGTTTGCGTGAAGCAGGTTCTGGCAGACGACCCCATTGAACTTCCTCGTCAATCTTCTTGCTGCAGCGTTCCATTTGTTCATCTAGGCGTAGGAGAAACTCATTCTTATCAGCGAAAAGTTCCACATGGAGAAGCCATGGGCAGCGCTCGCATTCGCATTTCAGCAACTGACGCCTACTTCGATCGACATTTGGCGACGATGGAGGAGATCCAGGGGTATCCGAAAAAGATGCACGAAAACTGCCAGAGGCACCACTTCGCGCTGGTGAAGAAGATCCTCGTGGTGACCCTGTGGATGTTACACCTGGAGTTGTGGGGGAATGCAAAATCGACAACGGGCTGGAAAAGAATCCAGCTAAGTCACAAAGCAGATGCTTTAAAGCAAAACTAGCAAGATGGTTGCTATAATCCACCCAAGCTTCAACGAGTTGGTTGGACAAATCGGAGGTGGAAGCTATACCTTCTCCAGCAATATGCAAAAGGTGAGCAGGCATGGCACCAGCCGCCATGATTAGAACCAGTTCCCAATACGAACAGTATGAGAAAACTGGGGTTGGTAAATCACGCGAAGGCATCGGATGATGTAACCTGCTCGTCTTCACTACTGCCGTAAACTCATTCAACTCCAGTTTCAATAGTTGCACTGCCTGGTACATCACTGGAATGTCTTGTTGAATCGACAATACGCCTCCTATTTGCGATGGAGCTGTCGAAGAACGGTGAATTGGGGCGCAGCTTACACAGATATTACCTTCAGCGATATCATTGAGCGCTGCTTCCGACTTTGACGACAATCCATCTCTGTGTGGAAAGATGAGACTGAGCACACGATATAGACAGCATGGGTTCTTCAGATAGCGACAGCATATGGAAATGGCACTATGAACTGCTGCCACTGCTACGCGTACAAACTCAGGGTTTGGTAACGTCGCTCTCTGCATCAAAGGTGTCTGATAAACATACTGCAACCAAAGCAGAAGCCGCGTCGCCGTGGCTAACAAATCAGAGCAAGTTTGGTCCACTTTCCGGGTGTGCAAATAACCAGTGGCAGCAGACATGAGGTCCTCCGACGCTACAGTTGCAACTCCTTCTGTAATGATTTCAACAAGTCTTGCAAGCGGGCTGGTACAAACAAATTTTGGTGATGAGCCCTCTGAGTGGCTCCATCTGGACAACAAAGAGTCCGATGCAGCAAGACAACTAGAGTGAACCAATGAATCGATTACCGCAGCTTGGACTCTCTGCTGCAAATAGTTCTTGCTCGTTTCAGGTACTCCAGGTAGATCGTAATTGCCTCCGTGGTGTACGACATATTGGATCTCTTCGTTTAGTTTCTCTTCAAGATCAAACCGTGTACCGGACGCTGGCGTAGCAGGTATTGTCATTGCCTCATGCATTGACTGCAAAAAGGTAGCGTACAAAAAGTCAACTTGACTCCCAACAGCCGCAAGTAGAACGCGCTGACGGCAACCTAGGAATGCTGCTGTATCTGAGCTCGCAGTACACTCCCGACGAAATTCCTGGACAAAGGGAGCAATGTCGCGCTGGTGAAGCAGCGCAGCGATTCCAAGCCCTGCGTCTTGCATACGTCGCAGCGTTGTTGTGTTCAACCTTAATATTTTTTCTTTCAATGCCAGCTTCATCGGAAAAAGTATCTTTCGAAGAAAGCGGATTATATCGCACGCACCAAGAAGGCTTTTCCCAAATGCCGACCAGTATGTACTGGACGGATCCATACCCGAGCTTTCCGAATCACAAAATATGCTTCTCATGTCGACAGCTGGTGGTGTAACCAGAATATCAATTGCATTGCTGATCTCCCCCAGCAAGTACTTCACTAGGAAACACATGTACACATCACCACGTCTGAAAGCCTTTTCGTACACGCTGGTGCGGAGAAAGTCGACACACATGTTTTTCGGTTCTGACGATTTATCGCCCACTGACATGACCGCAGCTGTTCCAGAATCACCAGCAAGTTCGCGATAACTAGTGGTCAGACCCGTCAATGAAGCCTGCGAAAGATCAGCGATGCCGGGACTATCTATCACGTCAGCTTGTACGAGGTCCCATTTCTCCGAGACTCGAGCAATGAGAAATGATAGCACAAGCGTCGCATCCGCTTGCTCAGCCACTGACACGGCTTCAACGACCTTGCCGCCGAGGAGAAAAAATGCCGCTGAGAGCTCGTATCGCTGCTTTGTCTTCAGTACATAAGCGTTCTTTATTGATGCGTTCTTCCAACGCATGTCTGAAAAGTTGTTGCCCAAAAGATCAGAAATGCGCGACTCGTGAGCCATTTTGAACAGACTTGCCAGTAGCCTTGTCTTTCCCAACAGCACGTAGAAAATAGCGACCGCAAAGGGATCACGGTTCGCTGCATACTCGACTTGTGCGACCTTCTCCGTGAAGTGGATCAGCTTTGCTGAACTTCTTAACCAGAATGGTAGCCGTAGGCGTTTCATCTCTTTCCAGCTCATTGTCGCGGCAGGAAAACATTCCTGAAGTAACTCTGGCTGGCAGTCACTAAGTGCTCCCCAGGCTACCTGTTCCGAGCACAGTCCCTCCGTGCCGAGACAGCTCGACGTAGGTGCCGTAGCTACGCTGAATCTTTGTTGCTCTGGCACATCGGAGTCGGCCGCAGTTGGCTGAATGCTAGCTGGTCGTTCTGTTGGCCAGAGTAAAGAAGCATGGAAACGAAGAGCAGCCTCATCTTTCTGGCGGCTGCTATCACGTTCCCAACTTACAGTTTTCTTGATACCAGCGACAATCCTCAAGAAAATGTCCGATTCTTGGGTCGTCATGAATGTTAAGGAATCTTTGTGATCGTTGAAATACTTCGAAAATATGTCGGTTTCAAGCTTCGGCTTCAAACTGGTTGTCGGTTTGTTCTCTATTGCATCGTGTGCAGACGAAGATGGAGGTGCAAACAGCATATCTGCACGATCACTGCTAGCTCCACTAGCTCCATACCGACGGGATGCTCCAAAGTCCATTGCAAATAGATCGCTGGCTCTAGCTGGGGACGACAAGGCTGCGTAATGACTGACACCTCCAATCGTCTTACTTTCTTTCCCTCTCCGATAGATAGCCGATCGTTCATTGCGTTTGTCTTCGGTAAATGTAGGGTCTCCAAGTAGCTGAGATAATGACAATAATGGAAGAGTTCGTAGCAAGGTGTTGTCCGCCATTTGCAAATAGCAAGTTTCTTCGTGCTCCTGGATTTTCGTCTTCACATGCTCGAGGACTTTTTCTAAAGTCTCGATCGACCCACGCGCTAGCAAGTACATCAGTATTACAGGATGATGCGCAGGGAAGACCTTTGACGGCGAATGAGAACCGAGCGCTTGCTTACGTGGACAAATTTCTGGCGGCAGTTGGAGCGGTGACGATCCAACTGTATCAATGTCTCGTAGATTTAGGTGTGCCAAACTAAAGCCGATACGGAGAAGACCGTAGGGATAACTTGGGAGCAAAGCAATTTTCTCGGGTCTCACACTACAACGACTGAAAGACCAGGCAATGCTCCATTTGTTAGTTGGCCGCGAATAGTCAAACTTTAGCATGGCGATTGTTGTAGTTGATAATAGAAGGAGTTCACAGTCCTGGTTTGAGGTTACAGGCGGAGTCCACTTCAAAGAAATCACCTGGCCAAACTGTTTGTGTGGAACCTTAACAACCCCTTCCAACAAACTCGCTGTCGTAGGCAAGAAGCATATTTGGTCGTCATTTTGGCTATCACCCCCTCCAAATAATAGAGCTACGCGTCCGCAAGAGCTGAAGCTGAGATGCTTATACACAAGTCGTTGTTCTGTAGTGTAAAAGTCCTTATGTGACTTTTGTGCCCGACCGGCCATACTTATTAACTCGCCAACATCAACTCGATGAGCAGGCTTTACTTCGAGCAAGTCATCAAGGTCCGCAAATGTCCATAGCGTTAGCATCGAATCTGCGTCAAAACTGGCAAAAGTGATCTCAAAAGTATTCATAAGCGGGACAGTGGCAATATCCAACAACCTTGTTCCAGGAAGGTCGACCGTTGTCTTACGAAACAACTGGACAGAAGAAGCAAGCAATTCCGAGACTGTAAGCTCAAATGAGAAAACCCAGACAGTTAGCTTCTTCCCACCTTTGTGCATGCCAACAACCATGCTGTAATCCTTCGTGGGATTGCTCATCGCTGATTGCGCAAATAACGTGCTGCTATTGGACCATGTAATCTTGACAGATTCGGGAATAACTACAGAGATCAACTCATCAAGCACTTTAAAGTCTTCGTTTCCATCCATATAACATACTGACAGTGCCAGTGCATCATGCCCTTCAATGAGAAGCGTAGATTCTCTTCGAGCTCCCGACGCTTCCACAGATGAGTTTTCAATGTTTTTTTCTACGTGGAGTGTATCTACCCCAGACGCCACAATTGCAGCGTACAACTTCCCGCCAATAACAAAATAAAGCACGGATCGCTTCTCGTATGATGCTGTGTGTCTGATAGGGCCAACAGCGCTTTCAGTTTTCGACTGAAACGCAATTTCAAGCTTGCGCAACGACCCACTTGCTTGGAAGACGTTTAAGCGTCCGCCCATATTTATAATAGCAGACTTTCCAGCAGACCCACTTGAGTCAGCATGCGAACCTGATTGGCACCTTAGTATCATATTTGCTACCAAAAATGACGCATCCTGGACGTCTCCTTCCTCCGTGGCACTCATCATGCTGCTGCATACGACTGAGACTTCACAGCTTCGAACGGTATAAAGCCCAGACACCCGGCAAGGTCCTACCGAGCCGTTTTCGACTTGAAGCTTCAACCTTGCACAGTGCATGTAACTATCAGCCGTTTTCTGCTGAAACAACAGTTCTATGTAGAAAACCGTCGAGCCGCTTCCTTGGTCTGCCATACATACGCATCATCATCTATAACAGACAAACTTAACTATATAGCTATAGAAGCCTTTTCGACGCTCACCTTGATAATCAGACGAGCAGACACTATAGATGTGTGCATCAATGAGTTTCTCCTGAAGGCCAGTGTAACTAAGAAGAAGAGAAAGTCTGGGAGAAACGCCCTGCTCTCATCGAAAACAATATGCACAGTTGCGAGTTAGTATCCATTTTCAGCTCAATAACAACTTACACGCACCGTAAACGGAATTGACGCTCCGCGAAAGATACAAAAGTCACCATTGCTGAGCACACCATAGATCAAATGCACAGCAAAAGTTTGCTCAAGTGTTACATTCCCGCAGATGAACGCTTCTCCAACATGTGTGTCTGCTACGGCACCGCTTCGGTTCCCAAGAAGCTTCATGTTCATTTGCGACATGCTGTTCATTCGCTGAGTAACGAACTTGTTCTGACGCATTTCGCTCAGCGATCCGTAGCCATAATGGAATAAACAGAATGCATCCATCACAGTACTTTCGCTCAGCAAAGCTTCATTTATTGACGACACTGGTTTTGGTGCCTCTCGAGCCCAATAATGATTAACCAGACCAAACACTCGGATGGGGCTCTCTAACCTCTCATTATCCTCATTAAAAGGAGAGCTATAAAAGTCCGAGACAGCGAATTGCTTCCACAACACAAACGAACGCAGCTGACTAAGACTCTCTCTCCAGATCGAAATATTACCAGCTCGATCAAGGGTAAAGAGCATCTCACAAGCACCTGTAGTCGTAGCCACTGTCGATCCCACGTCATAAACATGTACGTCCTTTGACCACGTTATGCACACAAGCGCACGAGTATGTGCCAGAAACAGCGACATCGCTGCACCTTCATGTGGCAATAGCTCTCCCAGATTCCACACTTTGATAATCCGATCATTTTTACCGGCCGTTGCCGCAAAACGGCCACTTGGAGCCACATCAAAGTGATACACTGGTACAAGCGGCACCTCTTCACCTCCTGACAACACTATTGTGCGTTGCAGATAAACCTGCACAGAGTCATTCACCAGCTTCCAAATGGACAATTTCTCTCCAGCTCCAAGGAGCAACATGTCGTCTCCGCTTTCTACCCACTCCAAGTGATTCAGCAGACGGTCGTCGCATTGCCAGCGGACAGACTCGGTCCATCGAGGCAAGTGAAGATGCAAATGAGTCTTCACATAGTCAGGCCTTGGTACCAAGTTACTACCTTCAGCCACAGACGGCAGTCTTGTGCCAGTGTTCGACGCTCTAGAAGTCTCGGCTACAGCCGTCGCCCGGCTGGACATGGCACTCGCGGGCATCAGCAGCACACCGCGGCCTTCGTCGGTGCACAGAGCAAGAGCACCACGTGCCTCTTTATTGCTGGTGTTAAAGCGCACGCATCGGATCGGGTCTTGGGCGTTCCAGACCTGCCACAGCTCGAATTTGGAAGCAGCAGCGGTTGAGACGGGACGAGCTTCGACCAAGACGACGAGTAGAGAGTCAACAGCATACATCAGATATCGACTGGACTCGAACACAGCCTGAAGCACGCGTAGGTCTGCTTGTGGCCATGGAGAAGGCGCACAGACAGCGACAATCGATTCTTCTAATTTGTAGACCATTTTAATTCATTGCAAGAAATTAATTTTTGTATCTGTGCTAGATATGAATTGCTAGCACTCGGATTACATTTCATCAATTATCGAAAAGTGCAAAAAAGTTGAAATATAATGGCAGGGTGGTTGAAAATAAAAAATAACATTATACATCGATAATGTAGGTAACTATTGTTTTTTTTTGCTTTTTAGCAAATGCTTACCATCTATGTTTTGCTATTGAATTTGTGTTTTGGGAGTAGAAGTTGAAACTGAAATACGCTATTGTAAAAATCGCTATTGTAAAAATGGCAAAAAGCATCGGAAAGCGCGTGCCAGCGTCGCAGGACGCCTTGGACGCCTTCGTGACAGCACAATTGCTAGACAATGGCATGGATCTTATTGCAGGCAAAATCAACGTGCTGCGCGAGAAGTTGCTGCGATCCGAGAGCAGCGAGGGTGACGAGCAGACGAGGAAGAAATGGGCACGCCAGCTCCAGCATTGGTTAGCTCTGGCTTGCCGTCTGTTGACCAAGCAGCGGCGGCAACTGAATCACTGCATTGAGCGTGTAGAGAAGGACTACAGTCGTGGAGTAATTGGACTGGGTGCGGCCAAGCAGAAGGAGGTGGAAGCACAGGAAGAAGGCAATCTCTACAGTCGAACTTACACTCGTCCGAGAACAGGGAGCTCCTTAACGGCTGCAGCAACAGAAAATGATGGATACGTGGACGTCATGGTGCCGAGCAAGGAAAATGTTCTCGCTATTGGTTGTCATGTTGCTGCTAAAGTAGCTCGCAGTCATGAGCTGTGGATCATGGCGCGCGTTGTGAAGTTTAACGCTGACTCGAGCACATACGAAGTGGAAGACGTCGACTCTGGTGACGATGACGACGAAGACGATGCACCAAGGAGACACTACATTGTGCCGTGGCAGCAGGTGGTGGAGCTGCCGGGTGACTCGCTCCCGAAAGGAGAGTGGATCCACTATGCGGTAAACGAGCGCGTCATGGCCATGTACCCCAACACGACCAGCTTCTTCCGTAGTACCATCCGCGTGCCAAACCCGAGGGTCAGTTGAGGTTAACAAGCACGAAGATTGTGAGTCACTGCTGCTGATTGGAAAACTAACACTGTGGAATTGTTGCTGACAGGGCGCTCCATATGTAATCCTTAAGTTTGATGAGGACGAGGATGAGCAGGGCTTCATACCCGACCGGAAAGTGCCTTTTCGCTTCGTAGCTCCGCTGAAACCATGGCATCAAAAGTGAGTAACATGTTGTTACTCGAGGGCGATGGTCATGTATATGTAACCTGCTTGATCATCTCACCATGCACCAATCCTCAACTTTTCTGCCATCAAGACGACAGCTAACGTGACACAGTATACACAGTGGGATAATAGAAGCTATGGCGCCACGCTTATTCCGACCTGATACATAGCTTTTGGTTCTACCTTCGCTTCATCGAATGACAGACGACTTGACTACATAACCTCATTCGCAAAATGGGTGATGTTGAAAACATCAGGGGATAAGTGTAGCCAGACGAAAATGTCTGCAACACTAGCAAATAGCCATCTCTGGCGTAATTTGGACACGAGGCGACGTCTGTTCATGACGTGATCAGTGTTCATCGCTTGTGCTCCGTGTAGTTGCAATGCTTAGTAGTCCTGCGAGGCCGAGGACTTGCCCTTCTTGCCAGCTGAAGCAGATTTCTTGGGCAAAAGTACTGAGTGGATATTGGGCATCACACCACCTGAAGCGATCGTCACATCGCCTAGCAACTTGTTCAGCTCCTCGTCATTGCGGATAGCCATCTGGATATGACGTGGGATAATACGCGTCTTCTTGTGGTCGCGAGCGGCATTGCCGGCCAGCTCCAAGATTTCAGCACAAAGGTATTCAAGCACAGCGGCCATGTAGACCGGAGCACCTCCGCCCGTCCGCTGAGCATAGCGGCCTTTCTTCAAGTAACGAGCAACACGGCCGACCGGAAACTGCAGACCAGCTTTCGACGAACGCGTACTGCCTTTCGTCTTCTTGCCACGACCTCCTGTAGCAGCTTTTCCCTTTCCAGACATGATTGTTAGCTTAGTGTTCGAGGATCACTTGACGTTGTGCGTGAGAATGTTAATGTGGAAGCTGCTAACGCCAAATTGGCAACATTTTCTTGGGTTCAGATCTGAGACCGAAGGGAAGACGCGTTTTAAATTTAATTACTAAACTACAAAACTAGGCTGGATGACATTGTCAGCAGTCCTATCCGTTTTAGATAAAAGCGAGGTCACAGGCGAATATCATAGTGTTATCGCATTGGATAATAAACATTTGAGTTCATTTGATTGACGGATCATAGGTTTTATTCTTTCGTATTGGCGGAATCTAAAGCAGTGAGTTTTGCCTTATTGTTCCGAATAGCGAGTCAAGAGCGATCATAGCGCGCCAAGAAGCCGAGCCAACAACGTCTACGGTGTTCAGATCATTTTCGAATTTGCTTTAAAGTCGATCACCAACTACTACCACCACCATCTCAAGAACCATGTCTGGAAAAGGAAAAGCTGCTACAGGAGGCCGTGGCAAGAAGACTGGAAAAAGCAGCACGCGCTCCGCCAAGGCTGGTTTGCAGTTCCCCGTGGGCCGTGTCGCCCGTTATCTTCGCAAGGGTCGTTACGCTCAGCGTACGGGCAGCGGTGCCCCAGTCTACATGGCCGCTGTGCTTGAATACCTTTGTGCTGAAATCTTGGAGCTGGCCGGCAATGCCGCTCGCGACCACAAGAAGACGCGTATTATCCCACGTCATATCCAGATGGCTGTCCGCAATGACGAGGAGCTGAACAAGTTGCTAGGCGATGTGACGATCGCTTCAGGTGGTGTGATGCCCAA
The DNA here is from genome assembly GCA_011800735.1 of Peronospora destructor. NCBI lineage: Eukaryota > Oomycota > Peronosporomycetes > Peronosporales > Peronosporaceae > Peronospora > Peronospora destructor. The sequence continues at coordinate 1,345,255 of WBRY01000001.1, read as the reverse complement.
TATCCACTCAGTACTTTTGCCCAAGAAATCTGCTTCAGCTGGCAAGAAGGGCAAGTCCTCGGCCTCGCAGGACTACTAAATACATTCTGTTTCGTAATCGTCTCGGTGTGACTCTTTGTGAGTGCGATCTCAGTCGCCTTCACTAATGCTGAATAGCTTTGCAAGAAGCTGTTTGGTTTAATCCCCTGATGTTTTTCAACATCACCTTTTTCAAGAGAAGTACTCAGTAGTTAGCTAGCGATAGGAAGTGGAAAGGGAAGACATATTCATCGAAGTAGATAAGTTGTAGTGCATCATTTGTCTAGCGTCATCAAGTATTGACGTCGGTTGGTCAAACAAAAGGCTGTCCGTAGGTCAGACAGAAGGTGTTGTTCAGTACACTTCATCTCTTCGTTTTTTGAAGATCATTCCGATTATAGAGTAAGCATATTATCAAACCTCTTCAAATTACATTCTACAGCTCCATGAGAAGCTCATTAATTTGACTGCGTCTGACAGTCTCTTCCTGTTGCTGCCCACTCAGCGCGTACCATGTTTCGAAGTGCGCTGCTGAACTGGAACATGAAGGTGAACTGCTTGTCGCGCTCACCATTCAAGGTGCGTATTTTCCCCTCCAATTCGGCGATAAGAGCACCTAGACGTGCAACGTTCTGCATCTGTACTGGATCTCCACTGGATACAGCCTTGTCAATCCCTTCACGCAACTTTTGCGCTTGTCGGTCAGACTCGCGAATCTCGACGGCTAGCGCTGCACACTTTCTGTGCGACACCTTCAACACCTCCGGGACGTCGCTCCAAATGTTGCTGTGTTCGTTTTGTTGCGCGAAGGAACGCACCGCGTTGGAGAAGATCAACACACGAGCCAACGATTTGAACCGTTTCTTTGTTGCTGCGTCCCGCTGAGCACAAAGGTTGGTAAGCTGCAGCTTTAGCTGCTCTGGGATTGTAATGTTGTTTGACATGTGCACAAATGAGTGTCCTTCTTCTGTTCGCTTTGTGATCTCCATATTCAGTTGCATGATCAACGCATTCACATTGTCGTAATCACTCACCCAGATCGCACGTAACTCGTCGTCTTCGCCAGACATACTAGGATTCAAGCCTCCTTCTGTTCGTGCCGCAATTTGTTCTGGAACCATTACGTCCGAGAAATCCGTCTGCTGCTGCTGGACATTAGGGGCCCATATGACAAGATGGCACATCCCATCGTGGTCCTGTGAAATCGTCTCGAACCTCGACACTGGAACTGCCGTGTGCTCCTGGTAAACGTAATCGTTTCTCATAGGTGACAACGCCGCGGATACACCAGGATTCGATAGATACGGATAGTTTTGGGGAGATAAAACAGTCGGTTCGAAGCGCGGGGCGTGAGGAGAAACGCTAACTGGAGACGGCACTTGTGTGAAGCGGGCGTTTGGAGACATCAGAGTAGAAACGCTCGGTGAAGCCATCGAGACAACTACCATCGGTGCAGAAATACTCGATGAAGCCATGGAGGCATAAGCTGGTTGAGCATGTAGCACATATTGAGCATGGCTAGCGAGTTGATTACCTTCGGGCATATGGGAGCGAGCCTCATCCTGCTGACGCATCATCTGCTCTTGCCGCATCTGTTCCTTCATCAATTGCTGCTTCCGTTCCTGAAGCTTTTCCTGCTGCCGTAGCATGTCTTGATTGCGTTTTTCTTGCCGCTGTCGTTGTTGCTCCGCTTGTTGACTTCGTTCTGCTTGCGGTCGTTGCTTTTCTTGCTCTTTTTTCAGCCGCTCTTCCTCCCCCTGCTGCTTTTGAGCCCTAAGGCGTTCTAAGTGATTCAGGCGCTTTTGCTCCATTCTTGACTGTTCCACTTGTTCCCGAACTTGCAACCGTTGCTGTTCCCGCTGCTGCAGCACATGATCAGGTCCTTGCTTTTCTTGCTCATCTTGCTTTCGTTTGCAGTCTTCCGCTTGAGAAAGGCGTCGATTAAAACCCGTTTTTGATGATCGAGCTTGGAATGCGTTAGATTGTACAGCTCTCACTCGCTTATCGTGCATTTCCTTTACGCGATCATACAGGGTCATTCCGTCGATTGGTGCTGGTGTTTGTGTTGCTGATGGTGATGGTGATGGTGATGCAGTAGCTTGTCCACCAGAATGTGAGGATCTATCGACGTAATTCGATTTTTGGAGCCTGTCGCGCGTATCATTTGAGTCTAACAGTTGCCGCTTCCGCGACAGCCCTTCCGTGTTTAGTCTCGAGCCCGACGATGGCGTTTTAGTTTGCGCAAAAGCTGATGAATCTCCAGCAGCACCATTGACCGCAGCAAAAGAAGATGAACCTTCTGCGGGACGCAGTGGCTGCTTTAGCAAGGTCGTGGTTGTTGCTGTGGATTCTACAACTTCACTAACAGCTGGTGCTTTCAGTGGGCCAGTAGTCTGCGTTGGACCTTTAGCCGTCCCCTTCTCCGCTTGCGCCTTGTCGTCAAGACAAAGTCGATACTTCACCTCAATCATTGTCGTAAACTCCTCGGACCACGCAGCTTCCACAAAATATTTTCCACTAGCACCGTCAATAGGGAAACATCGATGCGGTTTGGTGCTCCCCAGCATCAGCACATGTGGCTTCTCGTGGCAGATCTTACAGAAATAAGCGTCACACGCTTCGCACCACATGACGGGGTTGTTCTTCAGACTACAGCGCGTACATTTGCCTGCAACAAAAACATCCATTCAGGCGTAAACCACTGCTCGATCTTTCAGACGCACAACAAACTAAGACGCACGTAGAGTCTTGTGCGTATAAGTGCAGTTAACACACGTGTCGTTACCAGGTTCGAGTCTTGCGTGGCAATTGGCGCAGCGATTGGAGCTGATACCGTACACTAAACCCACCCGATTCGTTAGTAATTAATCCACGCAAGCTAATAAATACTACGCACAGTAAAGCTTTCGCTCGCTATTGCGTCCGCATCTTGCCACCGCGTCAGTTAATATGCCGCTCCAGGTGTCAACAGCGCCCTCATTCGTCTCGCTTGCAGCCATTTGCGCAAAAACCTCGTTCTTGAAATTTTCTGTCAAGACTTGACATTTTGCTGAGAAAAATGACAATTACACTCGGACCTAGCCCTTATGTCAACCATGGCTACTGCTACAGATCGTTCACATTTGAACCTGCCATGAGTGATGGTCACTTGTATCTGGGCTGTGGTGGCGTCAGCTACACAGGCGGCAGCCACCGCGCGTGGCACGATGCGACACACCAGAGCGTACTGCTTCTTCTGTCCACCTCTCTGAAGATTCTGCCTCTGGACGCGTCGCTTGACCCCGCGACGTCCTCGTCGGAGAACTTAATGACGCTCTATGACTTCAGCAAGCCAGAAGCAAGCGGTATTCATCAGGAAGCCGTGCGGCAACGCAATATGACGCCGATTATGTTGCTGCAACTGTCAGTGGACGGCCAGTTCCTTGCGATCCAGCGCAGCGACATCGAAGTGCAGGTGCTACATCGAGCTACGCGGGTGTCCAACTGGATGCTGTGTTTGTCCAAGGCCGGTAACAAGATCTTGCACGGGGGTGTGATCTGGAGCAGACACGTTGCCAAGAGGTCGAACTCTCAGGATTTATTTCTGGTCACGAAACTGGGGCTTGAACACCATCGTATGAGCTCCAAGCGTCGCAGTTGTGTCCTACATAGGATTGTGGGGCTCTACGTCCATGACTACTGGTATGAAGCTTCACATGGAGTGCTGTTTTTGAGCTCTGGCTCAAGAGCAAATGAGATTGTACCGTTCTTGTTGCATGGGGCAAACGTGGAGACACTGCCCAAGCTGATGTTCTCCACGTCGGTGGGTAAACAAGATCTGCACTTAGTTACGTTGTATGGCGATGTGTATGCAATCTATGGCAATCCTTGCACCACAAAACTGCTGTTGTACTTGGTAGGACGGACCAAGATCGCTTGCGTGCGCTCGTTGAACCTCATGCTATCGCCTGGGACAGCGCTCGAGTATTCGGTCGTGGACAACCTGCTCGTCTGCCACAGCCTGGATTTCAATGTCAGCTTGTTTTTTGATATAAAGTGTGACGGAAGTACCAGCGACCCGTTCTCCGCGCCGTTACCAATCTCATCACGGCCACCGGGTCACCCTCTTCCCGAAAGCAAGACGGCTTTAGCAGAAAGGACCGTCGATATTTGGCAGGAATTTGATGCTGCTGTTCTAAAGATTGTCAGTGATGAGAATCACCAGAAAGCTTCTGACGCCTCGATGCTATACGCTTCGATACCGCCTTATAGTATTCGCCGCGCGCTGAGCCTCGACAGCCAAGACTTGCAAATCAGTTGCATTGACGATGCGTCCCTTCCTTCTCCATCATTTCAACCGTCTCCAGCATCTCAGCTAGCAAGTCAAAGATCAGCGCGTCGGCTTCAGCGCACAACATCAGAAGCAAGTGTGAAGAAGACAGAGGCCACGGAACTCGAAGCGGTTGTCCCAAGCTTTTCGCGATGGCGATTTCATGCCCCCAATTTTGTGCAACGATCATGGTCACTTAACGGTCTCGAACAAGTGGAAATTCGGAAGCTGCAGTTGAATTTGGCCGAGATATTTAAAGCATGCGAGCGCCATCGTGAGATCCTACCTTTTCTGTTGCGTCGAGGGGACTATGACTCTGCAAAGGTGTTGGTTTTAAAGCTAATGCGAAAGCATATTGTGGAGCAGCAATCTCTATCTTCCATTGTACAATTGCTGACTACTGTTCAAACTATGTATGGTAACGAGCGACGTGCCGAGGTAGTGCTGCTGATGGTAGACACTGCAAAAAAAAGGTCTAACTTGCTCGTTGTTCCTGTAGAATGCTACAAGTGGTAAAGCTTTGAGCGATTCCTACTTCGTGCACTCGAATAATGATGCTAACGCGGGTCAATCTACAGACGAGTACTCTTCGAGGCCTAGACCAACTGCTCGAAATGTCGACGGCTTTATGCTTATCAAACAGACAGACTTTTACCATCACGTGTGGAAAAACATACTTGAAGACACGAATGTACGGACGGCCTTATGGGATTTATGGAACTGCTGCATTCAGTTTGATTCTAACATTCTTTGACCTCTTTAGATAAGTGCACGCTACAATTTGAGCGTCTACATTGTCGAATATATCAAGAATTTGCAAGAGAGGAAGGTGCAAGTGGAAAACATTACGTGAGTATCTGCACCTTATTATGTTATTGCTCCGTTCGTATGACTAAGAGATTTCTATAAGATATATTGCGCTTGCGGAATGCTTTATAGCTACAGGACAACCAAACAAGCTTTACCAGTTCTTGCACTACCATGTGATAGCTGATTCAATAGAGCTTGCAGAGTTGATGGTTCGGAAGGGGGAAATCTATCCAGTCCTGATGCAACTGGGACTGGACATGTACTATCGCTTGAAGGAGATTTGCCCGCTCTTACACACCCTCTTGGATCTTGGATCGGTAATTAGGGCGTTTACATGTAGACTTTGACGAATGCTGGTGTAAAAACCTGCGACCCATTACCTAACTCGCCTGACTTCATTTTATTGCGTTAGACGGAGCAAGCTATCAAGATTGCTTGGAGAAATATGGGCTCAACTTCGTGCGACGCATCCGTTCTTCCTGGTGTTACCTTCTTTGATTCTCTCGTCAGATTTGGTGCGCGCTAGCTATTATGTGTCATGCATGTTCACTGTCTAATACTGCGCGGGTCTGTTGCATGTAGTAACCGCATCGAAGCAGCCACGCTCACCATTTCAAGTGACACAGATGCTGGTAAATTTATTGCTCTTTTTGAGAGTATGGGATCCTGCAGCACTCAAGTGTTCCAGTACAACCTCCCTTTCATCTCTCGCCAGTGGTGCTACTGTTCCGTTCCCAGATGAGATGATTGTACTGAATTCCCGGCTGAAACTCAGGGAAGCTTTTGGATTTAAATGATTAGCAGAACTAAATATGCGATGATGGCTGGACTATTCGAATGCGTGGCGGTTCATTTGAGGTCAGAGGCCGACGGCAGACCTTGTTGAAACAAGGTACTTGGATTATGTTAGCTTCACGTTCTGGCCGTTTCGGACCAAGTATTGAGACTCACCAAAGGAAATGACTCTTTAGTTTCCATCAGTGGGTTATATACTGAGTGCTGGCACATCACTATATATTGCCATCGAAGTTTGAAGAAGTCGTGATACGACGGATGTGCCCGCGATTCGCGTTTCGTTCCGTCAGTGATGCTACAGCAGAAGACTGTCATTTCGTGGCGTCCTTAACTTTTGAGGTGGCCAATATGTATCGTTTCGTTGCTTTGAACACCGCGCTTGGAGACCGCTGCCGTATTTGTTCGCGGCTTGGGCATACATGACTAATGTCATTCGCTGATGCCAGACATGAGTAGCTAGTAGTCGCGCGAGGGAGCACACGTTTTTGTTGTTGTCAGCGAATGCGTTGCGCTTAAAAACGTAATTTCGAGGCTGAGGGCGTTTCTGGATATGATGCTCGACACATCCATCAAAGCGATATCCTGGATAGACATGCGACGAACATCCATACATGAAAGACTGCATGATAGGTGAGACGTCGACCTAGTAGCCCCGTCAGTGCGTAGCCCACATCATGTGGCAGCGCCACTAAAGGCAGCGCAACTGGCCGACGACCCGTACATCCAATGACAGCTTCCGTCCAGCATGACCATGTAGATACTGATGATCAGTAGCGTGAACACGTTGACGACTAGGAAGACGAAGCCCACACGATCAATAATGCTACATCGCTAAGGCGGATTCTCGATGATCGTTTCAATTTGAATGAATAACTCCAGCGAGTCACTTCAACTTGAGACTTCAACGTCGACTCTATTATTATTGTTTTTGCTTACCACGATACTGTAAACGCGTTAAAAGACGACGACGAAGAGGAAAATGACGAGGACCAGCACTAGGAAAATCTTTAGAATCAGAGACCGGTTACCCTGGACCATGTTAAAGAGCTTTAGCAGCTCGTCATGCGCTGCCTCCACGTTGGTTTGCCTGAGAGGAAGAGCATCAAGTCAGCAAGTGCATGCTACAATGATTCAGTTTTGCAGCCACGTACGCTACGTCCATGTCGTCATCAATGCGCGAGATAATCTCTCCTTGCTCAGCGACCATGGTCGCCATCCGAGTATACATGCCTGTGATCTACAGCCATAGCGCGCGCAATGAGTTAATCTGCATTAAGATCTGTTTACACAAAAAGCAGCGTACCTCTACAATAGTGCTTTCCACCTGCGCCGCATTATTATACCTCGTCTGGGCGTCTTCACGAGGACGATATTGTTGCTGTTGCATTCCAGCGGCGCTTCCCAATGGTGCTGTGCGCTGCTGCATAAATAGACTCGATCCGAGGTTAGCACGGCGACGGAGACCTGGTTCAAGAGCTGGCGAATTCAATGATGGAGCCGCACCTGCAACCACAACAGCCAAACGCACAACAAACAATGTAAGATAAGTGCAATACAACTGTACTCCTATGCATCGTCGCGCAATACCAGTCGTCGGTGCAGGCGGCGCTTGAAATCCATTTCCAGCAGCAGACTGTCGAGGCGGTTGATTTCGTAGCGGCTGCAAAGGGGCACTATTACTCGTAGGCATCACTTGGTGTCCGTTCACTCCTGTAGCACTTGTCCGTGAAAACAACGGAGCATTGATATGTACCATGGGATTGCCTCCTCCATGCGAGAACTTGCTGCGTCTCGAGCTGCGTTCTCGAATAGCTGCTGTATGTTGCTGGAGTGCGTGCTGGAGTAGCACAACCCACCAGTTAATCACAATACGTCCCCCTACTACAGCAATAACCACCACTACATACATGAAAAACTTTGACGCTCTTGGCACAACGCGACTTGAGCGACTGGCACACGACGGAAAAGTGCGCCCGGTGATGCTGCTGGTGGCGACCTCGTTGTGCGTTGACCGTCTGCTGAAACATCTGGATATTTCGCTCGATAACACCCAGCTCTTTTTTCAGCACGTCCGTCAGCGTCGCGATCTGTGCGCTTGGGTCATCGCCGACAATGGATTTCTTGCCCACCAGCTCCTTCAGCTCACGCAGACACAGCTCCTGCTTCCGCAACTGATCCGAAATCTGCTGAGCTAAACGCGCATCACGAGACAGTGGTCGATGTGTCTGTGGCCGTGTGTATTGACCTGTCTCAAATAGCACAGTGATGCCCACGAAGTCCCGCGTGATGTCCGTAGCTACCATTATTGTGTCGTAATGAGATAACGTACCCTAACACGGGATACGATTCTAGCGTACCCGATGTAACCGTACGTAATGAAAACATAAAATACTCGCTATACTTTAATTAAACAACTGGCATACTCGAGCTTTGGTGTGATGGAGGAGGCGACGTTGCGCGCCAAGATTCAGGCGATGAAGAACCTTTTGAAAGCAAAAGAGCAGAGCGGAGATGGAAAAGCAACGTCTGCATCTACAAGCTATGGCTCTACGCAGTCTCATCACGGTCATTATCAGTCGAAAAAGTATACGCAATCGACACCCGTAAATCGCTCGTGGAATCGCTTTTCATCACCAGCAACAACCGTTAATCGGAGTCACATGAGCGTTAAAAGTGCTAATAAAGTGTGGAAAAGAGAGAATGCGTCGACAGATACGACGGTGTCGGCAGTATCGCCTCTGAAGGACAAGGAGAGGGAGAAGGCGTTGAAGATGAAGGCAAAGAAGAAGACGTGGACGAAACCTGTGAGTGAAGGGTTCCGATCAAGAATGTTGTCATTTTTACTCAGTAAAAGCTTGTACAGGTGAAGGTGGTGGCGAACAAGAGCAAGAGCATGCAGCTGCTCCGGTTGGAAGACGGTGACTACTCGATAGTTAAGGGTGGCTTTAGTCTTGTCCGTGCTGGAGTCAAAAAGCCAACGGTTACAAGGCATTCTGATGTAGCTGCAGCTTCTATTCTCGTATCTCGCTTGAATAGCAGTAAGCTGAGCTGCTGTTGGTTGGTATGGTGTTAGGTGTAATACTGGCGCTTATCCTACGGTCGTGACGTGTGCTTTGATTAGATTCTGAGAATATTGGTAGTGTAAAGGATGTGGTTGCAAACGGAGACAAAGTGATAAAACGATGGTCAGCAGAGGAACGCAAGATGACTCCTATGTATAGAGCAGGCTCAATGAGTCTAGCGACCAAGACCGGGGCTGCTTGTGCCGCGTGAGTTACCGATGTTATTGGTCTGGGTGGTAGCTTATTTCTTGATGTTGATCTATGAACTGTTTGTTGCGTCAGACTCTTTCGAGCAAAAGCGACGATGCGGCGTGCACGAATGAAGCACGTTCATGTGGCAAATAAATTGGTCAAAGCTCGCACGGTAAATTGCTCATTTTACGACCGCTTCGGCAAGTATTTGATCGCTTTGCAACGGGACATCTGCACTACAATCGGGTTGCCTGCTTGTGAATGCTGCTAATTATGTGCTTTGGTCGATGGGTGGTAGGGTTCTGCAAGAACAAGGATGCGTGCAGGTTCATTCACGACAGTCGACGAGTGGCGATGTGCCGAAAGTTCTTGAAAAATGAGTGTACCGATCCCAAGTGTTTGCTGTCCCACCAACATGACGAGGTGGAGAACCTGGCTCGATTTTGCTTTGCTTGCTTTCACCATCGCTCGCATTGTAGCCTGGATGGGTAGCGGTGCTGGCTGCGATGCTCTTATGTAACATGTTGTGGTGTTTTCCTGTGTTTGAGTGTGCAGAACAAAGTTCCCGACTGCAGAATGTTCCTTCGCGGAGCTTGTACACGAGAAGACTGCAAGTATCGCCACGTGAAAGTGAGTGCGACGGCAGAGGTCTGCGAACCGTTCACCAAGGGATACTGTCCCAAGGGAGGGGCGTGTTTGCTTCGACACGAGCTGCGTAAGTTGCCTACGACTACTGCGATAGGACAGGAGAGTAGCAACAAGTTGGCGACTATTTCAGGTATGTTATCGCCTCCATGCTCGACTTTATCAGGGGTTATGATTGCATCAGACCCATTCCCTGATCCAGGAAGTCCAAAGGAGGACAAGGCAGAGCTGTCGATTCAGCCAAACATCCGTTTCGCCTCGAAACACAGTGCTGATTTCCCGTCGCTTTTCGATGGTCTTCGTCGGACACCAAAGTGAGGTGTGCATAGTGTAATTCTTGTTGTTGCATGAGGATAGTTAGATGGATGATCTATTTCGATGGACACTTTGCACAAATGAACGGAACTTTTTCAAACGATATTCAAATTTGACCATTTCCATTCTTATCGCGTTTAAATGGTGGACCGCATGCACTCCTTAGCGTTCGTAGTACAGACCAAAGGCACCATTGGTGTGCGTCAATATTTGCAAGGTACGCGGTGTCATTGTAGCGTCAACAGTGTATCACTTTTACTGTTCATGACAGTGTCGTTGTTGTCTGCAGAACACCATCAACAGGTTCCCAGCGTTTTGCAAGAGCTCAGCGCTACTGTTCTCCTTCTGGACGATAAAGAAGAAGAAGCTGGTAAATGTTGTCGTGAACATAGCAATGATACAGCGGTTAAAGACTTTGGTATCTGCATGGAGCAACTGCCTTTGCGAGCGCAACGCGAAATTTGGAGTGCATTGGCAAGTGGTGCATCTCCGAACGAAGTTGCCGCCGTGAATTTGGCACGAGCATTTCTACGAGTGGTTGCACAGCCTCGTCGTCGTGAGAGTGACACAGTTTGTGTGTCCCTGGCGAGGATTGTACTGAGTAGAGGAGCAGGCGAAGGGGAGAACGAAAGCGCTCAGGGCAGCACAACTGCATTCCGACGTCGAATGCGGCGCTTGACTTTGAATCGAGTTCAGTTTCCGTCATCCCTAGACGAGGACGATGACGTTCGGCTTGTTGGACTACAAGAGATATCGCCATCCAATGCTGCCATGCAAACTTCTTCACGGCTGAACAAACGTCACAACGATGAAGTTATGGACGACCCATGGCCAAGTAAGACTGAGCAAAACGTACGAAATAACACCCCAATGCCGACACTATCTGCTACAAAGCTGCAAGAACGACCACTGCTAAAAAAAGAGGTTTCATGTCGCGAGCATATTTCCAGCAGAGCTCAATTCATTCCGCCCCTGACACTCGTTTTGTGGTTAGATGGAAGATCGTGCATCGGTACTCTCTAAGCTGCTTGTTCAATTGTCACGCTCCGATGCAGACGCCGCAGTTGATGACGTTGCTACGCGCGCGTTTGATATGCTTGCTGAAGTCGTCAACGACGTCCATACTACATATGCAGCCAACGAGCAAAGCTTTCAGTATATGTGTAAGCTGTTGCGGATGGATTCCACCAGCGACGAAGCGCTCGCCCAAATCACCAGGTATGTCTCGACTCACAACTTGGCACCTTCTGTTATGTGATAGTGATGCTGCATGCGTTTGTCTGCTCTCTTAAAGAGCTCTGGTCGATTCCAATTGGAGTTCGCGATACGCAGCGATCTTCCTCGAAACAAGTGTGTTGCCAAAGATTCGTGCTGCTGATTCCGTGATCTCGCGTGTCCTACTGCAGACAGCTCTACGCTTCGGCTCTGCCTATGCTGGCACACTTCTTGACTCGCTGTTGCTTCCACTACTGGTTGGTGACAACGATGCTATGGTCGGCTTAGCTCAAGCTGAAGCAATAACGCGAATTTTGCGTAGTTCCGACACGGTACCAACTGACCAACTGAATAACTTTATTCAAAAAGTCGTGACCGCGAAGGAAGGAAGCAACTCGACTCCACATTTGTTTTCCAATGAAGCGGCACTGCTAGTATTCCAGAACATCCTCAACACGAAACCAGTCTTGTCACCATTAACCGTTGAAAAGCTTATTGGAGCATGCGAGGCTGTTTTGGAGCGACCAGAAGGTGAACAACAACGTGGCTCCCTCAAATTCGCCACCGTCATTTTTACACTAATTTCAAAGTACCCACAACACTGTGCCGCCCATGTGGAAATTCTCGAAGCAATCGCCACTCAACTGACATCCATCATGGCTAAAACAATGCTGCGCTTGCTGCAGAAGCTGAAGAACAGCAAGTAATTGGTGTTACGAATGGTCAAGGAAATTGACATGGTTTATTATCAATGCGCCAGCTACTATCAGGAGAAAAACACGTACAGACTTTGTGCAGCAACGACTCAAGAGTTGTTACACTCGTAGTAGCGACCGAGGCGATGCTGCACCAGCATTTTTCGTGCCACAGGCGTGTGCGTATTCAGGATGGGGCCACAGTCCCCGCCATGTTGAGCAGCTTCCAGCAAAACTTGTGCTCCTCCAGGGTGTACACCAAGTAAATCCGTCACGTCATAAATACTGTCGCCTACCTCGATCCAGCATGAACGCATGCTACGATGTCGCTTCATCTCGCAGGACGAGTACTCACGATCAATATTGAAGGAGCTGTCGGTTGATATTGGCGCACAATGCTGCCACGCTGCTTGCCGTACTGTAGGTCCGGCAGCTTCTGATGAATCTCCGAATGCTGCTTTCAGTTGGTACTCTTTCTCCGCGCAGAAAAAGCAGCGTTCATTGGTGCACACATCGTTGCACCCAATGCACGCATCACATGCACCCGCGGGTTGACGTGATTGAATTGACGCCTGAGAGGGTTGACGAGCTGTTTGCGCTGCTGTGGGCCCGTGGTCACTGCGCAGCAACGGACCGACCGTGTCATCGTCATCATCGATTCCAAAAATGTTTGCCCCGACGTTGTTGCTGATTGACTGTGTGGGACTGGTATCGTTGATGTAGTGGTGCGGTTGGCTATCACATGGGGCGAGGGGGCCATAAGTCTCGTTCTTTTTTGGTTGCTTCAAACTCTTTCTGGACTGCTTTAGTTCTGGTACTATTTTGCGGGGCTCCAGCTTCGGTGGTTTTGTATGCATGCCTTTGCCACGAGTAGAGCTTGATGGCTCGCTTGGGTCAAGATACTCGAGTCTCATTGATCCGTTCGACTTGATAGCTCCAAGGCAGTTTGTGGTCTCTGGGTTATGCAGCTCTTCTATTGCAGCATTTGTGCACTTGCTGGTTCCATAGCTGAATACGTGTTTGGGCATTTCAATAGTTCTTTCATAGCCAAACTGCAGTGAGTAGGTTTCCGTTCTGCTCTCAGTATTTGCTAGATAGTCATCAAGAAACAAGCCAAGCGCGCTCAGCCACTTCTTCCGAGAATCGTGAAAGTCTTCAGCACGCGAATTCGGTAGCTGGTTGTCACTTGATGATAATTGAAGTGGACTATCAGGTGGCTTGGTCGCAAAGCGACTTAACACAAGTTTCACGAGTGCTATCGACGTCTCAGCCATGCGTACAAGACGGATGTCTAAAATCGAGTCCATTAAAAATCGATACTTCTCCAATAGTTTACCTGCCAGTGCATCCATTTGCTTCTCGGCTGGTAGGTCGTCAGAATCATGACTTGGGTGCTTTTGTCGGTTGCCTGCTGCGACATACTTTTGCCGATCGCGTGCCTTACGCTGCAATTTCGCCGCACTTTGCATGTGAATTAGTAAGTGGTGCAGCGTGAGCAGTGCCTCGTAGAACACCACATTGATTTTATTCTGTACTCGAACTTCCTTTGAACACAAAGTTGAGGACGAAGCTGACGAGACACTTGATGAAGCGCTACTCCCAACGTCCAGATCGGCCATCCATAATGTTGCTCCAAAGGCGGACGAGTTTTTCATGAATGATGAGCTGATCGATGCAGCAAAAGAGGCTGGGATGAGGTCGACAACGGCATGCTGTAGTGCCGCGTGGCGAAGAAAGTGCTGAACCATCTTGGCACGTCCATCTCCAGCTGAGTTGGGGTGAGATGACGTTTCCGGTGTTCGGACGCCCAAGAAGCATTGTAGCAGTCGGAGGCACCAGTAGCATGTGAGGATATCTTGCTGTAAAATGAGCTCGTGCACAGCGTCAAATACGTGGGGTATCTGCCAAACAAAGGTTGTCAGTACTGGAATGATGCATACAAGCAACAAAGAAAGAGACTGTACCATTTCGTCTGTAAAACAAGCATCTGGATGATGATATAAGCGCAGAAGCGCTTGCAAAGTGGTAATAAGATCCGAGCTAGTGGTATCCCCGTATCGTCGTAGTGAAGCTACTAGAGTCACGAGATGCTCGAAAACAAGCTTAATAGCCTTGTTCACCACTTCAATTTGCCGTGGCTCACTGTGCGTGAGCTCGTCAATTCGAAGGTTAGCATTGAGCTCCTCCATAGCGATGACAATACTCACGTTATCGTTCATTGACACTCCTGAATCCATGGAATTGCGAGTATCGTAGAGAGGTTCTGTTGTATACTTGTCCTTACTGATACGGCGCTGGAACCAACTGCCGCGTCCATTTGAGTCAGATTCTGCGAGGTCATTATTTCCTAGAGTAGCTCGGAGTGTTATACTTCCTCCACAGCGCCTTCGAGGTGACCATATACTGCTACCCCGACTTCTCCTGCCATTACTTTCTGCGGGCCAAGCTTTTGTTTTCGTGATTCGCCTAAGTAGGAATGTTTCCATTAACGCATCGTCGGCAACGTTAATGTCATCGCTTGCGGTGGTATCAGCAGCATGAGGGTGATAGAATCGGCAATAATTGAGACCTGAGGGGGTGAGAACAACGTTATGGTGTCCTGCTTCGTAACACATCAGCAGAAGTATAGTAATAAGTTCGTCGCGGCCATCCACGTCAAGGATCAATGTATCCTCGTGCTTGAACTCCAACACAAGCGTTCTTGGGTCCCAATCCGGGCGAACTACTGCTAATAGTGCGCTGTACGGACGCGCGATGACTGTGCGTATTAAGCAATGCATTTCAACAACTGCATCACTTTGTAGAATCAACTGAATCTCCTTGTTTGCAGCATCACTGCTTTCACTTCCTCGTAAAGCACCGCTACCTTCATTGTTCCTCACTTTTTTCACATCGAATCGGACAACCGAAGGACGATCGAGCACCTGCGCATTTTGCAAACGAAGATGTAGTGCCGTGATCTCACTCGACGTCTTATACAGCTCCACTCCCGCCTCGTTTGCTGCCGTCATGATTTCGTTCATACACTCGTGTCGTTCACTACAACAGAAAACCCGATCATGGAACGCTGTAGACAATACCATGCCCTCATTATTTTCCGTCGAAAACGCTACCTTTGCTAGATACACGAATGGTAGAATTTGCACGGGTTGACCACCTTCATCCAAAAAGATGATACTGGCAACCGTAACTTGCAGGAACAACAACTGGGTCGATGCATCGGCGAATTGTTCAATGCATCGGAAGTGAAGTCTACGTGCACCAATGAGTCGGTACACTAGTGACTTTCCCTGAGCCTGTCGACGAAGTCGAGCCAGCAATGACAGCAGGTGGCTTTGAGCAGAGCACACGAATTTCAGCTTGGGCGACCGAAAACGAGACTTCTCAAGTCGAAGTACGAATTGGTTCTTGGTCTGTGATAGCTCCACGGCTTCAATATCGGCAATCTCCCATTGATCGGTGCACCGGAATGTTTCCGGGTTGTAAGTGCTAAGAGTGGAGGAAGTGACGAGAAGGATTCGGGGATACGTGGCCCACCAAGCCACTTTCGTAACCAGATACTGCGCAATGACCGCATTACTTTTACCACCAGCGCTGCCAGAAGCCAAGGAGAAGTTTTTGACTAGAGATGTTGCCATTGTCCTTAGCCTTTGAGTCGATTGAGACAAAAACTGAAGTGAACAAGCAATATCGACTCTGCTCTACGAGCAATGCACATTGGAAACGCACTTTGAGACAGAGGTCACAGTTTCATCCGTTCAAGACAGTTAAGCAATCTCTTGGTTACTGAAGTGTTTTGACATGTACGTGTACTGTTGTGTACACGCAGAATCCGTTACGTGTGTTTTCAGAAAAGATCTTGAGCCCGTTAAAGCGTCAGGAACTTGCGATTTTGTAGTATATAGGCGATTGGTTTAGCCTAATGCTCAATTGTGCACGTCTTGCAAACCGCCCATAGACTTCATCTTCCCGAGAATTAAATTGGTTACTAGCAAAGCTCGTCGTTCTCGCTACAACAGGTTTATGATTTGCAACAAGCTATTCCACTCAGCTTGACCCAACGTTTCCTGATACCTGTGGCTGTAGCTGCGCGGTTTCATTGCACTGGAATGAAGCGGCAACACCCGTTTCAAAACACGCAGCGTCATATCGCTCATCTTCCAAGACAGGCGTTTCCATACAGAAATCTGTTATCGAGAGTTCATTGCAGACTTGCCAGCACCTCGTAGGCTTGTTGCGCCAGTCTGCACATTTGCTTGCCCCTTTTGAGCTTTTCACGCCAAAGGCCGTTCTCATTGGTTTCGGTTCACAAATTGTGTTGTTCTGCAGTTCGTGTGCACTCTTGCTCTACAGCTGCCTGCTTGACCTCGTGTGCGTGTGACTGCAAACCGCGACGCTAGACTGATCATCAACGTTCTCTTCTCATACGGAAACTGTTGGTAAATGCCACCACGACATACTAAAGAAGACAAGCTGTGCAAGCAACCCTTGCGAAATGATCGTAGCTGAGAAACGGTAAATTGCTTTATGTACATCATCTCCCCATACACACCTCCGCTTCTAGCTTGATAGCCAGCCATCTAAGCTTGATTTACTGAGCGTACTTCCAATTGCAAGTCCACATCAAGCCAGCCTTCATCCACCTTAGCGTCTTCAGCGTCATGCGTAGTGTCCAGAGCTTCGTCTAGCTGCAGGAGGATTTTACGCACCTACACATTCACGAAGAAGGCTGTCATGAGTTGTGCGTTCCCGCTTCATATTATTGTAAACTTACTTGCCCCAACTGAATGAACAAATCCATTTCTTCAGTTGTCAAGTCTTTGTTCTTGTCGTTTTTGCGGTATTCACGCTGTGACAGTACTTCGTTGGTTTTGGCATACAAGAGCTCTCGGAACTCAACGTAATTAATGCCAGTATTGGCAAGCATAACTCGCTGACACTGGTCTACAAAATCGCGTCCAACAAGACCTATTTCTTTAAGGTCTTCCAGTTCGTGTTCCACCGCGGCGTACTCACGTTTAAGGAACCCCCACACTTCACAAATGTTGTATCCATTGAACCAGTTATGGTTGATGGAGATCGTATCCTCCATGTTTCTCACTTGGTGATACCACCCACTGGGGACAAAAATCGCGTCACCCGTTTCTTGGACAACGTACACTGCTTTTGCTTCATGAAAGTGAGGATAATTCTCTTTGTCGGTCACCGTAGCTGTTACATCGGGAATAACAAAGCGACCAAAGCGATCTTTCAACTTTCGTTCCTGCTCCACATCCGCAGCGTTAGACATTAGAGCCGGTATGTGTCAATTTGATAAGCCACGATGCATACATCATTGGGGTGGAAGAGAATCCACTGCTTGCGACCGCAGACATTCACCGACCAGCTATGAGGAACTTTCAGATGCAATGTAATTTGTAGTCAACAATGTCACGACCTCGTACCTGTAAGAGCGGAATACATCTTGATGAAGCGGCGTCCAGCTTCCAGCAGGGCCTGTATGCAAAACATAGCTGTAAGTCTCAGGTATCAGCCATCAGCTATCGTAAGCACAAACTCCAACCTTACCAAGATACACAAATCGATAGTCACTTTCGCTCTTCTCTTTGTGATCCCACCACCTGAGAAAATGCCAAGACATCAATGCAATTGACACAGCGTTTGCCTTGAGCTTCACAAGGGTTCGAACAAGATGTCAGCGCCACCAATAACTGTACCAATTGAGCCAGTCATCTTTAAAAAACGGCGGCGTCCTGGAATTACATCAACGACCACTCGTCAATAAACTTGCACACTATTCCAATAATACTTCCATCGTACTCGTAGATATCATGGCCAAAGGCGTGCACAAAGTGCCAGTCCTTGAGATACTTTTTGCCCACTGTTTTACTCTCAATCAGGTCCAAATACTCGTCTATTGACAAGAGTGCGTCAGCCTTCCGCCAGTCAACTCTCTCTTTTTATCCTCACCAAGTCTCATACTCCATCGGTCTTCGGCTCCGTATTCTGCCACATCCCCACTTACCACCTTACCAACCCGTCATTTATATCACCTCTTTATAAGAATATTCCACCAATCAATTCTTAAATAGTTTCGAAGAAAAAGTATATTCCCTACGGGTGCTAAAGCAGTTCCGTAGTGCTCTTTCAAATACTTGAAATTAATGTTTTGTCCGTCTCGCCACTGAGCGGTCTTTGCAAACCATTTATCCGTCACATTGTGCAATAGCACAGGACGGTTGGGTGCCATGTAACGAACGCAAAAGTCGTCATAACTCAGCGTTGTTGCATCCTCAACGTCCATTGTTTGTCGACAAATCAGACGAATCAGACGAATCAGACGAATCAGAACGACCACAAACTCATGAGAATATATTTCTTCCAGAAACGCTAATAATTTGAATTTTTCTGTCCAAAAAGGTTGAGCTCTACAAATAGATCGATTATTCGCATCTTTATTTTGCTCACATTTTGTCACAACAAGGTCGTACCTAATCGGAAAACTACTCGTTCGAATTTTATGCCATAAATTTTCGGACAGACATAAAGCTATCCACTCCATTTGATATCAATCTGATTCCTGAAGCTTCCACATGGAAAACCAGTCTTTACTTGCTGGCACCTCGCGCTATGGCAGCGTTCCTGAGGTCATAGTCTCCAATAATAGAGCCTCTCGTTGTAGCATAAAGGTCTGACAACTTGTACATTGTAAAACTGCCAGTCCGTTGTTGCTCGAAAAGCGAAAGCCGCGTCCCAGAGCAACAACTTTGATATCTTTAATGCCCGTGACATTGAGCGCATCAGTCGGTCAGTGACTTGTATTTGACATAAGACGGTCGTATGGGACCTTAAGAAAATTGGCGGTAATACACTGACGCGTGTATTGATGCGGGACAGTCATTTGGACAATGGGAACCTCGGCGCTGCCATCGACATCTTCATGTGCCTAGTTTCGCTAGTTTATTCTGGGACATACGTCGCCAATACGTACATCCCTTTCAACAGTGTACGATTCCTATTGTGTTGTGAGGGGAGAGAGTGGTGGTACAGTAAAGCAGTGGCTGCTTGCTAATACTATTGCTGGGGATGCAGATGCCCCATTCGATCTGGGTCGTCGAGTTGATCTGCGCGTCGCTATTTACCATTGACTTTGCTTTTCGAGGCATTTATCTCGCCGCTAGTCGACGCCAAGAGTATCTACTGTCGCTGACAACATTTCTTTACCTCGTGAACATTTTGCCGGTACTTCCAGCCTCCTTCTTCATCCGCTACCAGTTACGTCATTTTCTGTTTATGCTAAGTACTTTTTGTAAAAATGCCGTTTACTCACGCACTGTTCTTGCTGTGTGTAGTACTTTTTGGTACGGTGAGTCATTGTGGCGCTTTATCTACCCCTTGCGCTTTGCCATGTGCTATCTTACCGGTAAAGCAGTGCTGAGCCGCTGCCACGCTTACCTGAACCCGGTGCGTCAGTTTGCATTCTTGTGCTACTTGCAAATTACATGTATCCTGTTGGGTGCTGCTGGGATCATTCAAGTCGCTGAGACGATGGATGGCACGCTCTCGGTCAAGAATCTTGGTGAATGGACCTTCTTCAACGCGTTTTTTAACTCTGTCATGACATTTGTGACGATTGACAAACCACCGGCGGAGAACAATCTGTCGAAGATCTTTGTGGGCTTGCTCGTCTGCGTCTTCATTTTGGTCATCCCGTACCAGGTTTCGAGCGTTATGGACTTGAGCAATTCCGTCTCACCGTATGAGGAAGCTAGCTACAAACCTTCTTCTAACAGCCGGCATGTTGTGCTGTGTGGAGACCTCACTGCTTCTCGCATCAGCCACTTCTTTCATGAAATTTTCCACAACGATCACGATTTTGTTGGTATCAATGTTGTTGTGCTGAGTGAGGACCCTCCGGCCACGTCACTTAAAGCACTGCTGCTGGACCCATTCTTTGCGAAGCGCGTTTGGTTTGTCCAGGGATCATTGCTTGACATTGACGATGCGAAGCGCGCGGCTTGCCACACTGCAGACGCCATTTTTATTTTGACAACTCCCGTAAGCGATCAAGAAACTTCGACCAGCGATCACCGCACTTTGATGCGTGTGCTTGCGGCTAGACGCCAAGCTCCGAAGACGCGCGTTTTTGCGCAGCTTAACCGATCCGTTCACTGCCAGCTCGTTCGCAGCATGGGAGTTCAAAATGTGCTTTGCCTCTCGGAGATTACGATGTCTCTGCTTGGCCAAAACTGCGTTTGTCCCGGCTTCTCAACTTTCATGTACAGTCTCACGTCAACTTCCAGTTTTGATGACGATAATAACGAAGATCTTGGAAGTGATGCTAAGCGTAGAAACCGTTCTACAGCTGTTGATAATGGCAAGGGTTCTTGGATGGACAGATATTTACTAGGAGCGAGCCACGAGGTTTATGTGGTCGAATTACCGCCGACATCGGTGATTGAGGGTAAAACTTTTTCTGAATTGGCTTCGCTTGCTTATTCACACTGCAATGGAATTATTGTTTTTGCTGTTGCCGATGGTCCCCGAGGCAAAGTGGTTCTCAACCCTGGCGATTCGTACACCTGCGTGGGTGGCGAGACGGCTTACGTGATTGCTCAGACCCAGGGTGCCGCCAGTGCATTGACAGAACTAAAAATTATGTCGATGCCGTTGGCATGGCGAGAAATGCACGTTTCGTACCATTCCTCACTTGTGCGCAGTGAAAAGAATGGCTTTAGTGATGGTCAGGATGCAGAAGCTCCTCTTCAACGACACCACGCACGATTTGTAGATTGGCAGTTTGGGGATTATGAAAACCCGGAGCCTGAGCACGAGACGGAGACAGAAAGAAAGGAAAAGGGCGAGACTTTCTCTCTGACAAAAAACGCCTCAAAGTCTGTTAATGATGCTGTTATCAATGACGTGGAAGAACTCGGCGTCGGAGCCGCTCCCATCGTGATTTGTATAACCAAAGAATTGACTTTTGCGAATGATCTGGAGCATCTCATCGGTCCTCTTCGCACTCACTCTTTGAAACAGTACTACCCGGTTGTGATCCTATCGGCAAAGCTCCCTGATGATGATATCTACGATGGCTTTAGCCACTTCTCTGATGTCCACTTCGTTGTTGGCGACCCATACCGTCACAAGACCTTATACAGAGCAGGCGTTCTTAATGCTCATCGCGTATTGATTTTGAGTGCTTCAGCTTCAGCGTCAGACAACGGCTCTGAATTGCTGCAAGATGCGGTATGTCGGAGCTGAGAGATTTATTGCCTGCTGACGCTGATCACTGCTTTGTTGTATTTATACAGGAATCTATTGCGCTGCACAAGTTTATCACAAGTTTTATCGGTGTGAAAAAAGCACCGCGCGTTATTACGGAAGTGGGGAACCGAGCCAGCGTGCATTTCGTAGCGCAAAATTTGTTGGAGAACGGTTGGTTTCCCGATTCTCACGGCGAGAATGAACTTACGATGTTTTCTTCAACGAAATCGTTCTCGCGCAACTTTTTTCTTTCACCAGCATTTGCGTCTGGATTGACATGCAGCACGTATCTGTGTGACAGTTTGCTGATCAATCAGTTTTTCAATGGGCAGATCAAGAAGATCTTAGGCGAGTTCATGTTCACATCTCGTGCTAGCAGCACATGGGCTGCGTTGCGTGGTGACAAGTCCAAGCCAGAGACCCAGCGAAGCTCTCTTTTTGCTGTTGAAGTACCGCTGGACTTTGTGGGTCGCTCCTTCGAGTATGTTTTTCATTACCTACTGTCATCCGACGACATTCTGGTGATCGGACTCTATCGCTGCCATCCGTACATGAATGCTGCAAGCGCTGGTGAGCCCAGGGCGCGAGTTGAAGTACCTGAAAAGGATCGCAGCGTGCCTTTTGGCTATGTGTATGTAAACCCGCAGCCTTTTGAAGTCATCACGGGTGACGACCTACTCTATGTTCTATCGGATAAGCAGCCCTGCTGGGCAGACTCTTAAGATGCGTAATGCTAAAGAGCTGAATGGCCATAGCAAGGTGGTGGGTCCGTAGTGTTCACAAATTTCATTGTATCAATCAAACTGTGTCATTGAAATTGCGTTTGGTTCGCATTTCAGCGCCACTAAAATCTAATTGCCACAACCAAAAAGCCAGCAGCAGCGCCATAGACTACCTGCTGCATATAAAGCGAGGTTGCAGACGATGTAGTCGTGGTGGACTCTCTTGAGAAATCCAGGGAAGTGCTTGTAGTACTGCGACCGACGCTTTCTGTTTCGATCTCACTATCCGATGTCGTACTTGTCCACTCATCAGCTACGTTAATGGGCTCACTCACAGCAGAGCCTGCAGCAGTATACGTGCCCGAGAATGTCTGCTTCGGAAAACTCACTTCATCCTGTAATTCCCAAGCTGCACTAGAAGGCTCGTTTGTAGCGTCTGACGCGGCAGATCCCCATCGCCATTCCAAAGCGTCCTCCGTCGCCGTCAGGTAGCCATAGCCGTATTTAGGGATCAGCGTCTTCCACTCGAATCCAGTAATGGCAAGTGAGGCTTCCTTACGAATGTACTCGTTGTTGCCTGAACTGCCACTAATGATGATCGGAGGAATGTTGTAGTTGTTGAACGTAGACGCCTCAAACATCAAGTAAGTGTGTTCGTGGCCTGCTAGATACAAGTCGACCTGGTACTTGCTCATCAAAGGCACAATTTCCTTCGCAAAGCGATTTCCCGTCTCATGTAGACCCTTTGGTGTCTTAAATGGTGGGCGGTGACCACAAATCACGACGTATGGCGTCTCGGAGCGCTTCACGCGACTCAGGTCGTACTCTAACCACTTTGCTTGTGCCGCTCCAGCAAGCGTCCGTGCTGCTTCATCCACTTTCCAAGTCACGCTATCGTTTTGCAACGCCACGTAAGCCTCGTTACCGTACACTTCTGTGTTGATAAACACGAAATGGATGAGCCACAATGAAAAGCTATAGAACTCGTTCGATGATGAGCCACTAGCAGCACCGGCACCCCATGTGATTCCTTGAAACCGTCGGTAGTAGTTCTGAAGGGCCAAACAAGGTAACAACCCACACTGGTATTCATGCTGCAAGAAGACACAACGAAACAAAATATCAAGGAGTCAGTGGTTCCACTTGCAAACACTAGTAGTCAAAAGTTGCGTACATTGCCGACGGTTGTCATCATTGGCACATGTGAAGTGATTGACTCGAGCTCCTCCATGTAGTTCTGTCCGTTTGACCCTGTGAGCTCATAAGACAGGTCACCGAGATTCAGCACTCCATTGTAAGCTCCATCAACTAACAACGCATTCTTCAATGTCGGCAGTGACACTGCAGCAGCTTGACCCTGCACGGGAGCTGCCATGTCACCAAACACCGCCCACGTGATCTCTCCATCCGGGACTTTGAAGTTCAATATCTTGCTTGCAGCAGAGCTGTTGGTCTCCTGTCTGACGTCAGACTCTAGCGCATAGTAGATCGTCGAGCCTTCTTCTAGATTGGCCAACAGAGCTGACCAACAAATCACCGTCTCACCTGCCGTCTCAGTCACGAGACCTGCATTTCTGCCATCCACTTTAAAGAGGAGGTCGGTTGCAGAAGTGCCGAACATAAGCCGAGACGATGTCACAGTAGAGGAAGTGATCCAGTCCAGCATGAAATTCATCTTGCCATTATCTTCCTTTTCCACAAGACTCAAGTGGAATTGGGACGATGCAGACACGGCCTTAAAAGCGACCGCGGCAACAACTGCAATAGCGCAAACTTGCATGGCTGATCGGCGTCGAGTTTTACAGTGACCGTCACATGGAGCCAGCCAGTTTTAGGCTCTATAGTGAGATCTGAAGACTTCAGAGTTTGACCAGCACTCACGGCCTGATCCGTCGTCAAGACGTTTGTAAAGGGACCACCAAAATACGTTTGGCGTCGGTCGTGCGGTTGAAAAATGCGTTGCAGTAGTGCAAAGGGTATCCATCTTTGTGAATGAGTTGAGGAGAGGAAGTTCTGTCGATCTGTTACCTACGCTTTCGTCTATCTGTTACTCTTTAAATACAAAGCTAAGGAAACACGAGGGCGTTGTGCTGGTCCGCAACCGCGAAACTGCACGCGCGTACTGAGAACGAGACGTTAACGCGGCCATCAAATTTGTTCAACTGCTCAAGAGCCAAGTCATAAGGTGCACGCGACTGGCACGTTCAGAAAACATCGATGGAAACAAAACGTGAGGCGACAAAGTGTCTATATAGACCAGACCTGAATACTGCAGGATAGACCTATCTCTCCAATAGTCAGACATAGACTCACTACTCAAGCCAGTGTAAAAAAGTGATGTTTTCGGTAATCAGCGCTTCAGCGCTTACGACTTGCATTTCGCTCTCAAATGATCTTGTTTCTTGTGTTTCAATCTTACACAAATCTGCGAACGGCATCTATCCTAACGAAGCTGCACGCAGCAGTCGAGCGCGTCTCTCTCTTTCATGTCCATCGCTGCTGCTGCTTGCCGCTATCTTCTTTTCTGTTTTTTTCTCCTCTCTTGCTTTTTGTGTCTAATTGAATGACATCAGTTGCTGGTGAGGTGAAGGGGTCCGTGTCAGTGAGCTACGTCGATGTCGTTAGCTTCAGCTTCGAACAAGTGGATGCGCTTAGGCCAAGGACGGTTTGCACTTCTGCTTGTGGGAGTGTTTCCAGTCCTGCTTCTGGCACTCAGCGTCACAGTATCGCACTGTCTTGCAGCGCGAGCACACGAGCTCAGACGGCTCCTTGCACACACGGCAGCGCAACCCTGCTTGGTGCTTCTCAATCAGCTCCTGCTGGAAACTACAACAATACAGTACAACATCAGATTCCAATTGCAGCAACAAGAAGACTTTTTATAGAAAAAGCGTACCCGAGCTTCTTCATATCTCGCCAGGTCTCCATGGGCTCGGCGCTAGATTGCGTGTGGTACATGTCCTTAAAGCCCTTAAGCGTCAGCCCCTTCTTCTCGTCACACTGAAAGTAGGTCTGAATCTCTTTGATCTCCGCATCCTGGAAGGGCTTGCCATTATTACAAATCTTACTAAACGACCGAAGTTTGTCCAGCGTCAGACTCGTGTCCGTGGGCTTTTCCAAGTACGAAATGAAAAGACGTGTGAGCACAGTCTCAAAGTCGCGGGTGAGGCTGCCATCTTTGCCGATGAGCAGCGAGCGCACTTCTTTTTCCGACAAGCCACAGTCATCGTGATAGTGCTGGTTCTTCTTAGTAGGAGCCATCTCGTAAGGTCGGGTAGGAAGAGGTTCCGGAGGAGTCGGTGACCAATTTCGAAATGGTTAAAAATGACGCGTAACGGACGACTGCAAGAATTGATACCCTGTTCAAAACTATTTATCGGATTTGATCAATTCGATTAATCTTGCTACTGTAGTCAAGTCAGCTTGACCACAATAGTTCATATCAATCGGCTAATGGGGAACCACAAAATGCCGCGTGGCAAAATGCTTGCCGATCGTCACAACGAAACGTGATGTTTCAACGTTGGCTCAAGCACAAGTTCTTGCACTGCCAGTCAAAAGCCATCTATTGTTGTTGTTATAGGGTGCAACCAATTGTGATGAACTGCACAGTCGACGGATAATCACATCCACAACGGCTCTCTTTCACGTCTGCAGCAAGACTGGGGCCTACGATATCTTCCGTCCATGTAGCAGTTTGTAGCGTATCTATTGAGGTTACTTATGACCTTACACGATGGCTACACAGCCACGGCTTGCAACATTTGCTGAGCAGGGCTGGTTTGCACAGCATGGATGAAGTCTCCCTCGATGGCTTTGCAAAGCTCAAGGGGGCCATCGAGCCAGCATTAAAGCTGCCATGTCCAGCTGCAGCAGTTGAAACGGCATTGGCCATTTTTTTTCCTGATAGCCAGTGAGACGTTTCATCCGTTTCTTCTCATTGGTCAAAAGTTGCCTTATCCGTCTTCCAATCACGAAGAAGAAGAGGGAGAGGGACCTCACAAGCTCATAGCTTCAGCAGTGGCGACGCTCTTAAGTGCAGAGCGTCGTCCTTATCATCAGCTTGTATCCATAGCCACAAAGGCTCATGGACGAGGACAAGCGCCAGCATCCGCTGTCTGTGCACTCCAATGCCGTCTACAACAACTTGATCCTATCAGCTCGCTCGCGGCAAATCGTACAGCCCAATAGCAGCTTGGGGAGCCGCTTCCTGGCCGTAGAGCGCTCCAGACAGATGAACCTTAGCCAAGTATCGACTTTCAGCACCAACACTACAGGAACGGACGAGATCAGTCGCGTATCTCGCTACTCGTCACTGTCCTCTTCCTCTTCCGCCTACTCGGCGATATCTTCGGTCGCCTCGTCCTATGGCGGGGGCGACCGCTGGGTTTCGCAACGCGCTTCTAACTCGTGCAATTTGTGTCGTGAAAAGTTTTCGCTTCTCCGACGTTCGCATCGCTGTCGACGCTGTGGCTACTTGTTTTGCGCCAAGTGCTCTCGATTCAAAGCGGCGTTGACAGGCCATACACACAAGTCGAGACTCTGCGAGACGTGTTTCCCCAAGGTTTTTTCCGGCAGCAAACCGCCCATGAACGCCTTTGTGCATTCCAAAGCGTGGGTACCTCGCGGCGTGTTTGCGCACATGCTTGGCTATTTGAACCATGTTGATCTGTGTCTGGCATCGATGACGTGCCGCTTCTGGTACAAGAGAGCTTTGCTGGACATTACGTGGCGTCCGCTGTACATCAATGAGTTTGGAGATGATGAAAGCAGTCCTCAGCGCGAATCGCTGATGGCGTTTCAGCGTGATGTACATGGCATCGGATTTGAAAACTTGCCGTGGTATAACAAGTTTGCTATCCGTTGGACGGCACGGAAAGCTGTGGAGAAGAAGAAGAGCTTTTTGGTCATGTCCAGTTTGCTCGCGTCGCTCAAGCTCAGCAAGTATGCAGCTCTGTTTGAAGCAGAGGAGATTGACATTGAATCGCTGTGTCTGATGAACGCCGGTCATCTGCGCGACCTTGGTATCCCGTTTGGTCCTCGTATGAAGCTGCTGAACGCAGCCGCGTGTTTAGCGGACTTCAATGAGGACGACGATGATGAGCGGCCATCCATAGAGTCCGCACCTATTACGCCGGTAGCTCGATTTAAGCAGAAGCGCGCGGAGATGAAGCATTTCCGTGCTGGACTTGTCCGCCGTGTGCAGCAGTCGGCGGTTCGCATTGCCATCGTGACGAATGAAGGAGAACTTTGTAATGTTGGCTCCGGCATCATCGTTCACGAGGACGGACTCATTGCTACTGCTCGGCATTGTCTTCAGGGAGAGCAGTTTGACTGCTTCTACAGCGATGAGTACATGATTTTGGTGGCACCCACAGAATCTACGTCGCTACCACCGTTATGGAAATATCATGCGCGTGTGATTCCTGAGTGTTGTAATGAGGAGCTCGATTACGCACTGCTGCGCTTAGATTGCGAGGTCATCTCGGACCCGCCCAGCGGGCTTTACATTGGTGATGTGACGGATCGCATGATTGCACGAAACTGGACAGTTACGAAACTCGAAGGCACTTCTCGAGAAACGATAGGCAAACTACCAGCTGTTCGCATTGGCAATTCAAATAACGTGGAACCAGGCGACGAAATGTGGATGTTTGGTTACCCGAGTAGTGGTCACAATACCATCACCGTGCATCATGCAATCTGCTCTGGAACAGACTCTCAAGTGTACAAGGGCGAAGAAGTTGACAAGGCGATGCTCCGCACAGCAGCACAGCTAGACAACGGTTTTAGCGGTGGTGGTGCTGTGGACAAGAAGGGTCTACTAGTGGGTTTGATTTCCTTCAGTGTGTTGCGCCAGGACCGTGTGCGTGCCATCAACATGGTCAAGGGAGCCATTGAATTTGCCAAGCGTAAACATAACTATTCATGAGAGATGTGCCCTTTCAGCAGTGAGCTGGATCCCCGTGTTGCAGACGCGTAGCCATTTCACCTTCATTAGGATGAGAGTCAAATGCGAAGACTGCCTGTGTAATTGCCGTCAGTTGTGTCGTCGTAATCAAGGTGATTCGTTTTGAATGAAAAGCTAAAGCTATTAAACAGCTGTCACTAAAGCGAGGAAAGTAGGGAGAACTGAGACCACACCTCCTTTTGCCAAAAAGCGTCACGATCGACGTCCGTAGGCTCTCCTTCCTACGTGTGTGTAGCAAGTTTAAGGTGTCGCAAGCTTCAGATCGTAAGTAGAACGTCGACCTAACTATAATATGGAGGAGAAGAGCGTGGACGCCGTGGGCGTGACGCTCTATCCAGCGGATTACGAGGTTGTGGAGATGGTGACGGACCAGGGCAAGGAGATCCTTCAACAGTAAATAACTCAATCAGTTCTTCCCTAGATGCTGCCCGATTCTGTAAAGCTTACAGACAATTGATTATCGTTTTGTGACTAGGGAGTTCACGGAGGCGCAACTGTTCCTGCATTCGATTCAGGAGCTGGAGCGCTTGCGGACGAAGAAAAAGCAGAAAACGGATGACAAGGAGAACGCTACAGGGATAAAAGAAGAAGGAGATGACGAGCTTACCAAGATTGTTGAAGCTGTTGAGGAGATAGACGAGTTTGTGGAAGATGCCGATGAAAAGGAGGAAGTGATCGATCCGAGAATTCATTACCGTCCAATGGTGGCAGAGCTTCAAGCGGCAGTTGCCGAGCTTCATCAGCTCATCAATTCCATCGACTTGATCCGTCGTCGCGAATTTCTCGAAGAGATGCGTTGCATTCGTGAGAACACGGCACCAAAGAGAGAGGAATTGGAATATCTTGTGGAGTCAAAAAGGGCTCAAGTAAAGGAAAGTGGCACGATTCTGCTGAATGGAGTCGAAGCACTGGCTAAGACGGTGGAGAAAGAGAGCGTCTTTTTCCAGGGTATTACACAGATGCTGCGCAAATGGAAAATATGTGCACCTATTCATGGAAACATCCCGAAACCATTTCGTGCGGGTGAACCATTGGCGGTAGACTGCAGCTATGACAGTGGTGAGAGCGTGTGTATGTTTTGACAGGACAACATAGTTGGTTGCCGGGACTGACTGAGTGTTGTCGTGCTTCAACAGCGGGGTCGTCTTTCGTGCCACAGAACCGATCGATCGCTGATCTTGCTTATGCTGAGGTACGTCTACAGCAGCAACAAGCCCAATGTCTTTTTTGTTGCTAACTGTTGGAATTGTTGTTGTTCATTGCTGTTAGCTGAGCCGCACGGAGAAGGGGCTTGTGCGTGCTAAGACTCCTGAGAACTTTTTGGCTCGTACGATCCAGGTGGGTAACTGGTGTACCGACCAAATGAGGTGTTTGTCTCTTACTTACGGTTTGACTTGTTGTACGTATCAGGTGAAGCTTGAAGCAAATGATATCGGAAAGGAGGGGAACTACACGTTACCACCGCCCACTCTGATTCACATGTGCGTCAGCCATGCTCATGGCGAGGTTAATGAATGCATTATTGACGCAAGTGATTGTATTATGGCGACTGCAGGACAAAAGCAGAAATGGATGGGCTTAATAATACGCCGGAAGATCTTAAAGTGTTGGAAGAGCGCAACATATCGGTTCTTAAGGCCGTGCAGTTCTCCGTGTTTTGCGAAGAGCTCTTTTACACGCTGATGAAAGAGGCGCTTCAAAGCACATCCAAGTGGACCGATACAGCATTCAATATCAGCAGCTACGTTGTCAAGAAGCCCGGAAGGGAAGACAATGCCGCGATAGACACTCCCATTTCAGTTCTGCAAGTGCTGGATGACGAGATTCATCTGCGCGTAAATGAGCGGCATCATCTGACAATCAAACTTGTAGACGTAAAGAGTTTGGCCAAGAAGAATGATACGACAAAGGGGAGAGAAGAAGCTCCAGTAGCGGTTAGCGGAAAACAGGAGCAGGAAACAGAGCCTGTCCCAGATATAAAGATGGAAGAGGCCATAGCAGATGATACGCTATTACCGACCAGCAATCCAGCCAACCCACGACGTGCTCCATCTACCTCACATTCGACCCCTGGTGACAGTGACGAAGCCTTTTTGACACAGACTTGTCGGTACACACTCCTTCTCTTGCAGCAAGAGATTCGAACTCGTCATGGCCGAAAGGAAATATCGCGGGCATTGTTGTACACAGGCTCAGACGGATTGACGCCTGCTGGAGGTGGTGTGAACGCTGGCATTTCCGGCGCTGCTGCTTGTGCTGCCGGAATGGGTCCGGCAAGTGAGATCGACAAACATGATAACACACCAGGAACCCTGGCAACAACCTTGGCTGTTTTGTCTCATAGTCTGCTGAAAAATGAAGTGGCGCGGTACCTGGACGAAGTATCCTCGGTTTTTGCTTTTCAGAAGCTGCAAACATCAGCTTCGGGTCGTGTTCTGGATGATGGGTTACTGCAGCCAATTTGCGATTCAGTGCGTGGTGTTTACGTGAGTCCACGGTGGAAAACTTGTGCGTTTGACTCGACATTTTCAGCATTTGACTTGAGCATTGGCAAGAACTTCTCCACAGAGGTGCTCATTTCTGGAGCACGCATTCTTGTTCAGACTGGAATCGCTTCACAACGTGAAGTCTCAGGTGTCGATGGGCTGCGTGAGTTTGTTGAGACGACCGTATGCTCTCAGGTGGCACTAGCACTACACCGCGATGCGGTGTCGTTTGGAATGAAACAGAGCTCAATGAATCTGGACCGCACAAGTGTTCGCCTTGTGGTCACAGGCGAGTGGAACGGCAGCTGCATTGGCGAGGGCCGTGTATCAGATTCAAGATCGGTGGGGTCGATTTTTCTAGAGCCATACATTGCTGATGACGGCAGCCTAGCCATCAATTGCTTGCTGCAAGCTGTTGATGCGGACAAGTTGGCGCCCATACAAGCTACACTTTGCCGCTCTGCATCTGGGGAGGTACACAGGGTAGACTGGAAGCGGATACCTGGCTCAAGCGATGCGGTCAAAATGCTTTGGCTTATGCAGAAGACTGGAGTGCTTTCTGATCCATTCAAGGTGTCTACAAATTCCAAGGTAGCGCAGCTAGATAATGGCAGTTAATGTAAGTGCAGTCAGTTTCACACCCCAGTGCGAGAGGAGAAATGGCAGTAGTAACAATGTTACGAGAAGAAGCTTGGATGCTTTAGACTGACGCGATAGCAGTATTGTTTTGGTGTGAGTGCAGATGCATTCGTATCAGCATCTGCACTCAGTAGCGGCAGAAGATGATGCGCGGCGATCGCTTGGGGATGAATTTGCTGCTAAGCAGCGCCGTCAAGATTTATTGCGCGAGCCAAGTTTGACATTTCTACGTGCCAATATGCCATGGTCCGATGGGGTGCCATGCTGACGGTGTTGCAACGACAATTCCATGACAAAAAGTGCCGAGCTAAATGAAGTAGATTCAACCTCCATCGCCACAACTTTTATCATGCAGTGCATAGCTACCGTTTCTGGTAGTCGTGAACAAAGCACCATGTCTACATCTGCAGCTTCATGTACAAATTAGCTGCGTGTCGGGCGTGGGACTGGGTCAGTTCCCGACAGACGCTTGAAGATGGCGTCCATCTGGTCCGCCACAAGTTCGTAGCCGCCGTTGCCTTGCAACGCGCAGTGCACCTGCTCATTCAGGCCGCCGGAAGTAGCTGCCTCATCGGCCATCTCGCCAAATCTCTCAGTAGACTCAGCTCCAGCCGTTGCCAGCGCATGGAAGAAGGACGCAATATAGTCACGAGAAGCTTGGTCACCTGTCAAACAGTACGTGAGTTGGTCAGCAGTAATTTTGCAGCCATGTTACCCACATACCAGCCACATACCGACGCCGTTATTGACACACCATTGCTGCGTCGTGTCGCACGTGGCGTAGAAGAACGAGATGAGTGCTGTAACACCTGTGAGCTTTGTAATCTCATCCTCCTGCATCACCATGACAGGAGTACCAATCTGAGCAAACAGGTCACGTGCAAAGGCATTGTCCGGATAAACCAAGACAGGACCAGTGCGCTTGGCTGCGACAGGCAGCGGCACCGAACGCACGACACTTTCCGTGGGCAGCTTGACAAGCTGCAACAGCTCATCGTATGGGATTGTAGCCATCATCGATACCACTTTCTTGCCAATGAATGAGAGCTTGGGTAACACTTCACGAGCCACGGTCGGGAGCAAACCGATGAAAATCACGTCGCTCTTGTCCACGATCTCCTGGTTGGACGCGCTGATGCTCACACGGTCTGGGAATTTGGTCACGAGCGCCTCTGCTTTGGCCTTGGTGCGCGCTGAGACGTATGCATGCTTGGGCTGCCAGCCATTGGCGCTGCAGAAGCCCGTGAAGACGGCCGACCCGATCTTGCCTGTGCCTAGCAGGCCCAGCGTTGTATCAAGGGAAGGAGCCATGAATTCACTTTATAGAATCATTTCCATCGTTAGAAATGCATTCTATCACTATCGAAAGAGAATCGCTATCTGAGGATGGCTGACAACGGCGTTCTGAGCCCCTATAACGATATCAAACATCACTGCGGACGACCGGTATGGCCATGCATTGTACTAGAGACACTCTTGTACTTCTTTTGAGCCAGTCAATGCTTAATCAACGGTCGTCACCATGGTGCATTTTAAGAGGTATTAGGCAACGAAGTAGACTAACATTTGATGTATTTCACCACTCGCGAAATAGACTTCCTGCCCACTAGTCCGAGCGAGGAGTTTATATTTCTATCGAGAGGATATCCTTTTTTGTATAACATCACGGGGGTTCGACTCGACAGACAGCTTAGATGCTGCTAGCTGTGTACGAGTTCGGTTTGCACGCCCTGACACATCACATCTCGCCCCTTCTCCTACATACGCTCAGGCAGCTTCATTCCGATCCAGTCCCAGAGGTACCGAGCTGTCGATGGACCTGTTTAGAATCTCCAGCACGTCCTCGAAGCTTGGTCGTTGCTCGGGGGTACTTTTCCAACACAGCGTCATAAGCTTCTTGAACAGGGCCGGGCAGTTCTCAGGAACTGTAGGCCGTAGGTTGTTATTAAGCACACCGAGCGCTGCCTGAATCTGCGTGAGACCTTCGTACGGGCACTGCCGTGTGACGGTCTCCCAGACTACGACGCCGTATGAGAACACATCTGCCTTCTCCGTGTACTTCTCAGCAGCTAACACCTCTGGTGCCATCCACTGCGTTGTCCCACAATTTCCCGTCATCGTCTGGAAGTGCGCACGAATACGCGCTAAACCAAAATCGGAGATCTTGAGACCGTATGATGAATCGATCAGCAAATTAGGACTCTTTAAATCACGATGCAAGATCGGTGGCTGGAACGAGTGCAAGTAGTTCATACCAAGTGCGGTGTCACGCGCAAAACTACCATTCAGACCGAACAAGATAAAAGTAGTTAGTTGACTTCTGGGACATGAAATGAAGTACATATCAACGACCGAAAACGCAAGCTGCACAACTGCACAGCTATCATACCCATATTGCTTGCCCATGTCAATGACAACATCTTGGCGGAGAACGTTCCAGAGCGAGCCGCGGGGCAAGTATTCGATCACGAGGCAGCGTGTTGGTGGCTCCAGACATGCACCCATCAGCAAGCAAATGTTAGGGTGTCTATGCAATAGTCAGCATACGCCAGCAGTTAGACATCACATTCAGTTCAAGCGCGCGCGTTGACTGTCAAACACAGGAAGCAGCAATACCTTAGTATACTCATGATCTGCACTTCGGCCTCAAACTCTCCAAGTATGTCAGCTGTCAAATGCTGGCAAACCAGAATTTTCACGGCTACTGCAGTCCCTCGCCATTTAGCCCGATGCACGGTTCCGAATGCGCCTTGACCAATCATCTCTTCAATTTGCAGCTCCTCGAAGTCTACATGCAAACTGTCATTGTTGGTCTTCGACAATTTCGGTCTTTTTCTTCGTGTATTGCCAGATACACCTGCAACACCTTCATCTACTGCACCAGCTGCTCCGCTAAATCCTGCACCAGGTTGTGCTTGTGCATCGCCAGTTCTAGCGTTCTTTTCTGCTACAAGCTCTGCAGTACATTTAGCATCAACCTCATCGACCAAAGGGGTCGCCGAAGTTCTCACATACATTGGCGAGTGCAGAAACAACGGGATCCGTGCCTTGCGCGCAACCTGGAGCTGCATTTGAGCTGGCGGAGCCACATCCCGTACAAAATGCCGCTCAATGTTCGTTTTCAGTGTCTTTGCGTCAGAAGACGCATCTGCTATATCAGACGATTCCAGCAAGTCTCCGCCGCGGTATTGCCCTCCAATCTGGATCGGCTTGAGCACTCGCTCTGACGCTGCAATATGAAGCAAATGGTCTTCCGGTCGATGGCTTTCCAGGTCGTAAAATCCGTCACTCTCGGCTTCAAACGATACACTTTCCAACGAGTTATTCGCTCTATCCGCATATCGAGGTGGCGACAGGAAGCCCATCTCTTCATCATAGTCGTCAAACGTGATCCGATGTTGATTTCGTTCAGAGTCCTGCGGTTGTTTCTGCTGACTAAACTCATCGTAAACAGCTCCTTCATAAATGGTAGTCGGCAATTTGTCCACTGCGAGTTCTCCGTCTACTGCAATGCTCTTAACTTCATTACTCGATGAAGCTGTGGTAGCTGCCGTTGCACTGTGTGTCCGTCTCCGCATAGGTTGCAAGTTCTGGGGCAAAAAATTAGCTCCAGATGCGGCCGTGGCATCGACACTAGCGGTTATCACCGTCGAGGACGTCGTTTGTCTTTTCTGTTTAAATCCTACGTACCCATGATGAGGTTGCAGCAATTGCTCCTGTGTCTCCTCAACCTGCTGAATCTGTTGTCGTCCTTGCCCTCGTTTCGTTTGCTGAGTCTGTAATCTATTGGTAGGAGACGTCCGATTTTTCAGGAAAGGAATAGCATCGTCTCCTCCATCTACGGGACTGCTCCTGTGGTCCGAAATCTCCTCGTCACTCCATGGCTGCTCACGAATAAATTTGAGATACATGGCAATAGCCAGTACTAGAAAGCACAACGAACCAGACAGCACGGGGTCCATTCCAAACATTTCGTATTGATAGAAAAAGATCGCTCCAAAGCTCAGTAAATGAAGCTAACGTTACGTAAGACCCCGCTGGTTGAGCTCAGCTTAAGGCTGAGGGGACGTTGCAGTCTCCAGCGCCGCGACAAAGCCCCTGGACTGCCTCACACTCGGCAAGTTACCGCTCTCTCGAAGTGACGCGACGTCACTGGTGAGTGCTTCTTCCTTTGTAACATTCGTGTACGATACACCACATAAGACTGGGAGCATGAAAGAGATGGCTACACTTTTGTTCGTCTACAGGCCGTCGTCACTCTTGGCACCAGGCAACTCAAGCGATAGAATGTGGTGTAATGCAGCCTCGAACGTTGCGAGGTAGTAGCCAGATTCATTACGTCGCTTTTCGGGATCGCACAGACGGTTTAACAGCACTTGGGTCAGGATCGGGGCTTTTAGCTCACTGTGGACGATCACATATATAAAAATGGGCAAAAAGTCGTCTCCACTCAGCACGTCTTCCTCCTGCATCTTGGTAGACGCTTCACTTTCGTTAGCATCCGTTACGACCTTCTCATCGTCTTTGCATGAATTTGTATGAGCCTCGGCTTCATCCCTAACGATCAAGCCCCGGGCAGATCTGGTGGAACTGCTGCTTGTGGGCAACAGCATCCGGTTCACTGACGAAGGCATCGACTGAGACTGCGAGAATACGCCAGCCACTGGTGTCGATTTTTGACATCGATGATGCGGAGGCTCGCTCAGGTGCATTGTGTGCTCAGCTTTGTAAAGCAAGTGGATCTGGTGTGCTGTGGCGACCAATTTACGCATCTTGTCCAGCGGCAGAAAAGCTCTGTCTACCTCCTTAATGACATCCACTACAGATTGCCAACTGCTCAACGAGATTTTATCCACCGGGATGCCAAAGTAGCTCTGCGGTTTGCCTTTTAACTGGTATACCCGCTGGCGAAATTGTTGCTCTTCATGCTGCACATGCCGGCGCAGGTACTGTATCAAGTCATACATCAGTGGCACGCATATGCGATCCTCCAGCTCATGCCGAATAGAATCCGACAGCAGTTGCTGCATTTTGTCCTGTTTACTTACAGCATCCGTTGTCATTAGATTCATAAAAGACCTGGGTCGCTCATGCGCTGGATTGCTAGTGCTACTCGCAAGAATTTGTTTCATCAAACGCTGAATAATAAGTTCCATCTCCTCAAACCGATGCTCAAGCATATACTCCTGTACACCATCCAAGATGTCGCCGATTTCGTCCAGAAGACTCTTCCTAGAGCTAATTACACTGTGCTTCATTTTTGTAAGAAACTTTTGGCAAGCCTTTCCTTCAGGAGACGTCAGATCGTTTACGGTGTGGTATACAAACACGCGGAGCTCGCGAGAGATAGGCTGAGTCCGATTGTGCTCAAGGATGCCCACATGTGGTACTTCCAAAAACTGCTGCAGTTGCTTGAGAGCTACACCGTGCAAAAAGGTGAGTGGCGATGGAGCCACCAGT
This sequence comes from Peronospora destructor, assembly GCA_011800735.1. NCBI lineage: Eukaryota > Oomycota > Peronosporomycetes > Peronosporales > Peronosporaceae > Peronospora > Peronospora destructor. Next base: position 1,308,654 of record WBRY01000001.1, on the reverse strand, counting down.
GCTGCTGTAATACGCAAAAAATTCTCCAGTACAGGTGCACGATCATATGCAAGCTGATTTGGCGAGTTGCGGCCGTGGCCACGACGTGTTGGGAATACACATTCATCTACCTGCCGAGATAAACGGCTCAACTGTACAAACGCACAAAAGGTCAGCAAAAACTTTATATTACAGGACGTGGTTTTACTTGTGGCGAGCACGTACTTTGCGGTAAAGTTTATGGAGTTCGCGGAACCGCTTCTGCGTAAACCAGACTACACCACTTTCCACATCTACAACACGAACAATATACTCCTAGTCAAACAGGAGCTATCGTAAGTCACCATACACGCGGGTCAAGAGTTTACAAAAACTGATACGCACCATGTGGCCACTGCTTCGGGCAGGCTTACTTTCTTCGCGGAAGATTCGAATGCACAGTGCCTGACGAATTTCTGATACAAGTCACGAAATGTTAGTCCTTGCTGTTCCGATCTAGCTGCTACGTTCTTCCACTTGCCTTTCGCTTTGAGGATGAGCAGGTGCCACTCGTGGTCTGAGATTTTGCCATTCATATTCATGGTCATGTCCATCAACTAGCAGACGTTCAATAATAACGCGTAAGTTTGGCACATCACCACCAAATTAACTCGTCTCATAGATGAAGCAATGACGCACCATCTTGGTGGGCTGGATCCTGGACAAAATCATAGAGCGCAGGAAGTCGAGTTCCTGACTCGATATGACACCGCTGCGATAAATCTCGCTCGCCTTGGACAGAAGCTCAAAGACAAGATGCGGTTCGCGATGGCGAATGCGCTCTTCCGCCTCTGACAAATTGAGTTTGCTCTTCTTAATAACGTCAATGTGCGCAATGGCAAAAATACTAGAACGTTCTTTGCGCAGCTCCATCGGGAGAAACTTTTGGTTCATCGAATCCACGACGATCTTCTGGTTGGCACGCATAGCTGCATCATCAAGTACAGGGGTGACAACCTCGTCTGTCGATGTGCTGTTATCATTGAACTCCTTCCCATACAGCGTGCCATCATCCTCAGCCAACGTGCTGTTCGACCTGTCTGACCGATTCTCCACCATAGCGTCCGACGTCTCGACCGCTTCCCTCTTATCCTCATCTTCCTCTCCTTCCTCCTCTTCACACTCTTCATCTTCCTCGTCAGCATTTCCTTCTTCGGACGGCGCATCCTTGGCTTCATCATCATCTGGCAACTAACAACGTGTCAAATCTAGACACCATTTCGTCGTCAAATCTGACCAACCTACCCTTAAAAAGTCGTCTGGCAATGGGTTTTTCACAGGCCAATTACTGCACTTGCCTCTTAGTTTCTCTGCTCTTGTCGTCGCATCTTCCGTTTGCTCCATGTTCAAAACTGCTGCAATTGTGTCCTCCATAATGAACCCATTGGCCTCCAGTACAACCTGCAGCGTCTCTGACTCCCACTTGGGAAAAATAGAGTGCAAGATCGCTACACCACGTGCTACCGCTGCTGGATTTGGCGTGGATATGGGTTGGATAGGCGTAGTAGAGGACGGCGGTCCATTCACGTTCTTCTTCTTGAAAAAAATAGCCTCCAGAAGACTCTTCTTGCCATCATCGCCACCTTTTTTGAGCTTCATGAGACTGCCACGGTCACGTCGTCGTCGAGACGGAGGCGGCGTGCCGCTGTCCATCGAGCGAGGAGCTACGTCCTGAGGCTGCAGTTGAGACATCGGAACCGACGTGGGGGGATCGACGGTATGCGATTAGGCAGTTTCGGATCTCTAAATGGGTCACGATAAAATGGGTCCTCATTCTGGTTAGGACCAATTTCATCGGACACATTTGCTCCCCCCATGTTCTTGCCATGGATCTCTAAATGCGACCTGATGCCGGTATCTGCCGATTCGTACGTGCTCAAGGTAAGTGTTCTCTCTGCATTCATGTCTTGTATAAAAGCTGAGTATACGTCTTGATCCTCTTGTCATTTTTCCACGTAGAAATTCTCAGAAAAATGTCAGCGTGGCATGTGTTCGATGGTCGTAAGTTCTCTTACCGAGACGAACGTAGACACATTGACGGTGTTACCGAGTGGTCACCATATCCGCTGGGCTATGGAATTACTAGGCCACTCATTTGCGCTGCCTATGGAGGACTCGGACGTCATCTCGGGCTCGTTGGGCATCTACCAGCGCTGGCTTGGGGTGGACGACGAGACTAGAAGCGGGAGGGACCAGAGACCAGCCTGTATGCAGAAAGTAGAGCAGACATTTATGCAGGACATGCTGGGCCAGATGACGCTGCTTTTTGAGGAACGCCCAAAAGAGGACGGGAATGTGGACAAAAATATGGCCACACATGTGAATTTATGCACAAAGTACAGTTTCTTTGGCTCTGTCGCTACTTGGAAGGTGCTAACTTAACTTTGTGTGCTAAATATTGACAGGGTTTTAGAGACTTTTGATGCTCTCGTAAAGCACCGAGGAGCGCAGCTGTCTAATTCAACGTGGGATCGGCTCATCCGACTCATTCTTGGCGCAGCAGATGGTCTGCTGCATAATTTACGCAACCAATTGGGCAATCACTTGTGTGGACAGCTTGTGCGGCTTTTGTTTGAAATCTATCTGCGGTCACTGCCGCAGTGTGGACCGAAAGGAGAGCTGTGGAGTTTGCTGCAAAAGTTCTGTCGGCGATGGATTCATCGAACGCTAGTTATCGAACAGTGGAACGCTGTTACGCTCGGACTCACGCGGAATCTTATGCGTCGAATCCACGACCGGGACGTTACCAAAGCGGTCGAGATCATTTGGGTAGACAACCGACAGCCCTCCAAGTTCGAGTTGGAAAGCCCCATGCTTGCTTATGCGTGGTACCGTCTCCTCCGCGTGATCGGCCATCCTTCTGCGATTTTTGATCCGGATGTTTACCTCGCTGCTGTGAAGGGAGTGAGTCGTTTAGCCGACGAATTTGCGCGTATCGAAATGGTGCCGCGTGTGCAGTGGGAGCACCTGTTTGGCGTACTCAACCAAGCACCGGGCCGCGACAGCCCAGTGTTCCAAGGGGTTCAGAACGAGGATGCCGATTCGACCAATGACATATCCACAACTGCTCTTCTGACAACCGCGGAAAAGCCGCGAGCTCCGCCCGATGTCAACTCGATCCTACGGCTGTTGGGGCCTTGGTTATTTGACGCCTGCTTGACTCGCAAATCGCGCTTTGCAGCTGGTCGCAGTGAAGCACTGCGCTGCCTTGGTAGGCTTTTGTGCCATTTCTCCAATGGCCGCTCCAAACGTATCAACTGGGCTTTCAGCGTTCGCAGTTTGATGGCTTTACAGAATGCACTGCTCGATGATGACGAACGGATTGCAGCTTCTGCAGTATACAACTGGTCGAACGTGTTCAGTTTGTATGGAAACCACACGTTACGTGGTGCCGGTGTTATTGCAGGACCATTTCACAAGGCTATCGAGCGTGTATTCCGGCACGAAACCGAAGCAAGTCGATGATTGCTTCTATTGTACTAATCGTGCTGTTTGTGCTTGTGTAGTGCCGCGGAACGTAAGGACGCTCCATCTTTGTCATCTACAAAAGCTGATGGTCGGCGTGGCGGACATTCATTCTTTGTTCAGGATGATCAACATATTGGAGGAATCCCTATTGTGCTGCTCCGACGAGCAAGCATTGAGGCTTGCAGCTCTCTTCTCACTATCCATGCCCACGTTCCAGTACGTTTCATTATTGCAGCCGCGTTGAGTTACTGTTATGCCAAGGTAGATTAACATTTTTGCTAAACGCGGATTTATTGTAGCGTGCGATGATCAAGGAAGCTGAGCAAGAGATCGTACCTCCTTCGATGGCCGATATTCCAGGATTGTATTCAAGCTTGCCTAAGTACACCAGTTCGAACGTTGTCGCTCTTCTCATGACTGCGATCAAAACCGAGACAGACCCCACAAACCAACAGATGATGATGTGGATTATGACGGTGGCCATTCAGCAGGAGGCTGCTTATTGGACGAACGGTTTGGCATCCAGTCGTAACTCCCAAGTACCTTTCACAATCTTGCTGATTTGCACTATCATCAACAAGTCGCAAAAGTATAAGCCACCAGTGCTGTTCACGGCGTTTGACTGCCTGCGTCATTTATCATTGGTTTGTGAGGAAGTTTACTTCCACCATGCGAATTCGGTTGTCCACCTAGTGAATGCGTGCTGCGACTTCATTAGCAACAATGCACCGATTTTGCGCTCGAGGATGGCACCGTTCTATCTGGATAGTCTCATGGCAGCAGCATATCACTGCATAATCGAATGGATTGTAGCCGTACCTTTGTTGCTAAGCAAGCAACAAGTTATTGCAAAGATTATCCCAACTATTGTAGACGGTAACGAGCGGTTCCAGTCGTTGTCCCCTAATGCCACGAACATGTCCGTGCGCGAGGCTGCTGAGAAACTGGTGAACATGCTGATGAAGCATCATGTTTCGCATACTAGTAATTCTGGTTCCATCGGCCACTCATCGGGTTTGACTGAAAAGGTAAGCCATTGTACTAACGCATGCTATGAGAGATGTACTAAGTTCTGATCCTCACGCTTTGTTCTCGCTTCAGTCCGTGCTTGCACAGTTCTGCGAATTGAATGATACGACCGATATCTATCGCCATTGCCGCTTTTTCTCTGTAAACAAAAACTCTATCCTGACAGTGATCGAGAAGCCTGCGAACGAGACACAATCAGGGGAAGCAATTCTAATCATGCGAGACTTGACTGGTCGTTATGTGTGGCGTTCGAAACCCAGGCACCATGATGGCCCACGCCCTAAGAGTGTAGCTGAATTCGAGAATTTCACTGAAGGCCCCGGCGCACAAGCTCGACAGCGCCGTGACTTGGATTCTGATTCTGATGCGATCACTCACGAGGACAGCGACGACGCCGATTATGAAAGTGATGAGGAGTCATGCGTGGAAGATCCACTGCTTGTTGCGATTCGCAACACGCACGCAAAGACTCCCATGACAAGCTGGCGTTCATCCCCTGATGGTGGGGCCGACATAAGCTCCAACCCAATGAAAGTGATGTCAGGCGAAGGCAATACTGGAATGTGCACGATCGAACGGAAAACTCAGGCTGGTCGTGATGATGCCCGAGGCACTCAAGATGCTATATTTATGAGTTTGCTAGTGTCACAGAGCGAAGAGGATCGACTTGCTTCCCCACCAAAAGGCTCTGCGCGTGGCGTCAGATGCTGCAAACCCACACCGCCTGAGAAAGACCCTGTACTCCAGACGTGGGAAGTATCGCGGAGGATGATGAGTGAGCTGGGCTTTCTGTCAGTACGCAACTGGGGTTCTGTATTTGCCATGGATGCAACAGTGGCTACTGATTTTCTCCGTGACTTAGAGACGCTGGATAAACTTCCGGAGCGTGAAACATTTGATATTGCTATTGCGTATGCATTTACTAGTACTTCCCGAGGCGGCTATGACCAGATACATCTGGCCACCTCGACGGATGTGCACGCTGGCTACGTAGATCTGTCAAAGGACTACCAGCTCTTCCTGTCGTCCCTTGGTGAACGAGTTGGTGATCACGATTGGAATGGATACTCTGGCTTTGACGTTAACCTCGTGAATGGCCGGATGCTTTACTATTCGCACTACAGTCACGAGGCATGCATCTACGTACCTACCCTTTTGGTGGAAGGAGAGGACGGTAACAGCGACAGTGACAGCGAAGCCGAAGACACTGGAGGGGCAACTGCAAGGATGCTGTTCCAACACGCTAACGTCATCATTGTCTGGAACGAGTGCCAGCAGACGTATCGCCCGGGTAGTGTGTTGTGGGACGCAGTTTTTAAGATACCGATGCCTACTTCAGGAGTAATACTGATCATCGACCCATTGGGCAACGATCTCTACTGTGTGCACGTTAGCCATGAGTCGTCACCGCTGTTCAACCAACGCGATGTTATTGCAAACCAAGAGGGCAGCTACGTGGACGAGGCTGACGTATATACAAGCCGCGTGCTTGGTCCGTTGCTGGATGGTATGGTGGTTAACGGTGCTTGGTTGGCCCCCCTAGTGCGCCAGACTGCCATTAACGCAGCCGTCCTTTCACGCGCTTTTCATCGCTATCAACACGATATTGGTGCAGTTTCGTCTGCGCCTGTAGGTGCTGAAGCCAACCGCAGCAATATGATTTCATCGTTTGTTGAGAAGCACATGCGTCCAAAGCTTCCAGGCGAATTTTATGGCGACTTGTTTGCGGATCTTACCAGCGAAATCTAACGGAAAAGAAGGTGTCAGCATGTCCAGTTTCTTTGTTCGTAACGCTGATTCTGCTATCTCGTCTTTGGCGTTTCTATTTGCTGATTGACACCGTATCTGTGACCAATTGCTGTTTGGCATAACCCACTGCAACGAACGCTTCCATCTCAGGATCATTATGATGTGCTTGCCAGCAGAAAGCAGCCTGCTCGTCGCGCAAAGAAAACGAGTACGAGGACCATTACGATACGCTCCTTTCGTTCGGTCTCCATGATCTTGCTTCGAAAATACAGACCTGCGAAGATTGACGAATTTGTAAAGCTGCTGGCGAGCTGCCCAACGTCGTGCTAAAGGTCGTAAATACTATCGTGATGATAATGCGCAAGCCAACCCCTTCTCGCTTTCAAGGCAGTGCCTCGTGATCTGCACAAGCTTCGAACTTGCTTTCTACTCGATGTTCCATGGTCATCAAGTAGAAAGCAAGTTCGGGACAGTAAAGAAGGTTGTTAAGATGGTTCGCACAAACTAGTGGACGAAGCGTCACCAGTAGTTCGCAGAGATCATGTATGGCATCCTTCTGTAGGATTTATATGCATCAGCTTCACCAATTAATGCATCCTTTTACGTCTTTAATACCTCAGTATCGAAGAAGCCACGCTAATCGGCTTTGCCTTGTACCTCAGACATTGTCAGCTTTACGATCGCATTTTCTTGGCAACGTTGCTATTTCCTGCGTTGGGATCGTAATCGAATTGTGAAAAACTGAGGTCTTCCATATCGTATTGGGCTTTCGAGTGAGCTTGGCCTGTCGGAGGTTGCTCGGACTTTACGATTGCTGGCTGGTAATTCGATGCCATCATACGTGGTGGGGGCGGAGCGTTCGACGAGACTCGTCGCTGCGGCTGTGGACGGAACACGCTTGTAGAAGAATTCAATGTGGCTGTTGAAATAGACGGGCGATGTGTAGCACTCGAATTGTCCCTTGCAGGAGTCTGCACTGTGGTTGGCTTTGAAGTGATCGGAGCTGGTTGCTTCACAAATGCATTCTCCTTTGTATTCAGTTGATTACGCATGACTTGCGGTGGTTTCCACTGCTGCTGTTGGACTTGGTGATGTTGTTGATGCTGCTGCACAGCTTGTACAGGCGTTATTTGCTGTCTCTGCTGATTCTGTTGTGGATTTGGTGCGTGCCCATTTTGTGCTGTAGATTGTTCATCTACCACTGGCTGACGCGGGGCTCCACCCTGCATCTGTTGTCCTGGTAATATCACGTTCGGCGCTGCTGCCAAGGGCGCCATCGTTTTATTCGAGTTCACGTCCTTGATATGTTCCCTGTCGTAGCATGAGTTACCCAGATACTCTCCAAAGAGTCGTAATGCTCTCTTCCTTGCATCTGAGATACTGGCCTTCTTAGCCTGCTCCAATGCTGCCCCCAAATCTCTTTGCCCGTCCGAGGAGCCAAATCCCACGTCTTCATGACTCGTGCCATCCTTCAACTCGATGCGCACTAAGGAGCTATATGCGATGCTCCAGCGATCGCCTTTCTTTTCCTTCTACAGCATCAAATGAAAACTCTAAAAATGACCGTCATTTCCAATATTGAACATAAATCAACCCGTACGTACAAATTCTTCTTTGCACTCGACAATATGACACGACCAGCCATTGAACCCGAACGCGCGATTGGCCAATTCAATGACCTTGCAGCTTTCAATGTACGTAAGTTTCCGTCCTCCAGGCCCGGGTCGATAGGCCAGACTGTCCTTGCCCAGCTTCTGGTGTAAAAACGCGTTCACGCTTTGCTTCTCCTGGTCTGCAAACGCAACACGGCCGAAACACGCCGACGTTTCACCATTTAGCGATTTCAATAGCTCCATCGCAACCCTTCGCGCTACTGGCATCACCATCGTCTGCTCCACGTCGCTGTTTGGCTCGGGTTTTACGTCCATCATCTCGCTCAGACGTCGCTTCATTTGTCAGCTTTTTACCTTGCACTGATGGAGTTCTGTGTACCACATGAAATGAATGGATAATGACGGTACACTTGCGACACGTGGCATCTCAGACGACTTTCTACCAATGTGACCGCATGATCACATTTGTACGTCATCGTATTGGTTTAAACTCATTTTGCTTGCGATTGGGCAACGCCGCGTGGCCTCATTTTCCCATTTGCCTCGTAGCTGACAGACCTGGACGCTCTCTTATCACCTTTTATTTCCATGTCGGACGTGAATACGCTTGTGTTTCAGCCTCTGAAAGAGTTTTTCAAGAACAGTCTCCACCTTGTCAAGAAGTGCAACAAGCCCGACCGAAAAGGTGCGTTTCTGCAGCCCTTGTAAACCGTAAATTAGTTAGTTGCTGACCATTTTGTGCACTGTTTGATTTTCGACTACAGAGTTCGCTCGTATCGCTGGTGCCACATCCGTGGGCTTTCTCATGATGGGATTCATTGGATTCTTTGTGAAGCTCGTGCACATTCCCATTAATAACATTCTCGTAGGTGGCAGTGCCTGATTAAACCCGCGGCTCAGTTGCCGTTGATCAAGTCGGTTCTTAAGTTCTCACAAGATATCGAGACGAGAAGAAGAGGAAAAAGGTGTTTAATATGCTGCATTGTGTCGCCTTTCTGCTCGACTGAAGCGGTCGATAAATTCAATAGACAGTAGCTTTTTGATATCTATGTACGGGATCCTTACCATACCAACTCATCTGTCAGAGCGAAGTGACACGATAGAAGTGCAGGAGAGACGATATTGAATCACGAGGGAAGATCCCAAGACTTTGTCATGTGAACAACAGATTCATTGCCCTGATCCTTCGCAGCGTTAAACACCGCTTTGAAGTGCTAATGTACGTTTCTGTTAGAATGATAGTACAAGTTTGTTGCCTTGAGATGATCTAAATTTTATGTGTGGTTGCTACTTGTTTTTTCAGAGTCTTTTTGGGTGCTAGAGATCGGGTGTTTCGAAGCCGGAAAGCCATTACAAGTGCGTGGCCAGATGTGGTTGAGTTTCTGACGCATAGTGGTTTGAAAGCAGATGCTTTGGTGAAGACGGATACAACTCGGCGGCGATTGCAGTACTTGTGCTAGCTGCACTGCAGAAACCTGAGCGACTGGCAGCACTTACGACAATTTCTCAGCTCGTTGTTATGCCGGGAATCAGAAGATGGCGGTGCTATATGAACGTGTACAACCTGTATGACCTCACCCGCTTCAACGTGATGGAGAACGTGAAATTGATGCGATGCATACTGCTTGTATCCTCAGTGTGAAAAGGGTGTTGTGGGTTGCAATCGTATTTTGTGACAAAATTGAGCACTGAAGCGCGGAATGATGAGCGCTTATAACTTGACATGCAGGCCTGAGGGCTTAACAAGACACTCCAGAATTGAATGAGGGACCGTGTAAAATATCACCTATATTTATACCGATGACACTACATTGGAGTTTGATAATAGTCTAGCCGTAATCATCGCGACTGGATGCCAGGCTATGACGACCAAGAGAGGTCGAATTTGTCAACATCCCTTGAACACTTCCGTGCTTTTTTTCATCACTGATTTTTGAATTCCAGTGGTGATTTGGTTCAAAATCAAATGTGGTGCAAAAATTCTCGTACACGATTTCTTCGTATCAGGCTGTTCATATTCCAACGATTTGGCTCCCAAAACCATCCTGGACGTGCTCGAGATGAAGCAGCCTTGCCACTTTTCAACGTCATCTAACGTCGGAGGCTTAAGCTCCACTGGGATCCCATTTTCCGCACAAACCTCCAGCACGAGGGACCTCACCGTACCCTTTAGAATCCCCTCCTCAGCTGTGACCACTGCCCCATCCTGAATCGCATAAAAATTCGTCTGCGAACCTTCTAGCAGATGTCGCGTCGTTGGGTCCATCAGAATCACCTCCTCCACATCAGGTGCCATTCTGTCGTAAATTGCTTTCCGCTCTTTCACCCACGCAGAGTCTTTGGCTGTGGCATTGCATCGGGGAAGACCTGCTACCTCCAGCTTCACCATCTCCGAGCGTAGTGGTGGGAGGAGCCCCACATGACAGAAGACGTCTTTATCAGCCAAAATTTGTCCACTCGTTGTGTCTCCCTTAGTAGGGCATACCAACACATTGATCTTGTACTCTTGATCTTTATGTACTTCATAGAGGCTCTTGAACGCCTGCATGGCTGCGTTCATCGTCTCCGCGGTCCTCGGTCTCAACTCCTTCTCCACGGCACTTGGGACCAGCAGCTGCTTCTCCGTCTGCATTGCGATCGTCGACTCCACTGCAGCAGAGAGAAAAGCATAATTAGTTACCGTATCCAATCAACTTCCGTTACCGAGTTATGTTATATAACTACAGGTAAGACAAATTTACAGAAAACAGACCAAGTCGACAGATATGCGCTTCATAGTCAAAGATTTTTGTCTGCTGCACTGTGCGAGCAACGGTATACGCGCCTCGAGAATGTGCCAATAAGAACGCAGTGGCGTCTAAGTTGCAAGGGATGGCCAGGCCGTTCTTGGCTGCGGCCACTACCAGCTTCTTCTCGGCTTGACCAGCTGCCATTGTTAAGAAAGGATACTCAGCGGACTTAAGTACGAAACATTATGACTTTTTCTTCGACACCTTGAGTGTCATTGTAACCGACGTTATGCCTCTTCGTGCACTCGCGCGGTTGTGTCTGTTAGAGGATATCGTTTCTGACAGGTCGTCGAGATATTGAGGTTCAAGTGCAAGACCCATGACAGGTAATGTGCGACCTCACCTGATCGGTTATTTTGCGGCTACTTGACATATGCAACGAGGAGATACGGTCGCCGCGTGGAAACATCATGAGATGATGAGCGCACTAAAGGCGGACGCTATATGCAATTTGACATGGTCAAGTTGTAGCGCCGTTGAAGATGCATTTTCTAGTGTTGACAAACGGGAGTAGTTAGTGCTGGCAGTCTAGAGCGCATCCCTTTTTTTTCCTATTTACTAAAAGAAATGATGTTACGCTCCAAATTGGATACGTATATAACATCGAGAAGCTGGATGGTCTTCACAGTACCAAGTGCCTTGATCTGGATCATAACACTTCCTAAGAGGTCCACATCAGAAGCTGCGATGAGACATTCGTTTGGCAGTCGACCGCGTCTTCGAGCAGGCTCAAGTCATTGATCAAAGTGTCGTCCTGAGCCGTTGTCAAGAACCCGATTGCTTATTGAGCTTGACCGTCCATTGCAAACAGTTAGCACAAAATCTTCATCTTGCTGTTTCTTGCGTCACTTCGGACAAGGTGCTTTAAAGTGTTCATGGTTGCCACATATGTATCATCTTCGGTTTTCAGACCGCGTCTTGAGCCTTTCAACCTTCCTTGGATCCTTCTTCGGCTCGACGGGGAGCGCAGTAGAGGCGGGATGCCCTACTGATGCGTGTTTTGAAGATACCTCTATGTTCAAAGCGATCAAACAAATAGATATAAGGTTCCGATAGGTCGAACATCAATCCTGCTAGTCTATAGATTTGAGTACGAGACTATGATTAGGTGATAACTCTTCTCGTCGATTTGGGTGTATCACAAAATTTTGTGAAACTCGCGACTCTGAAAAAGAGTCCGACGCGCTTTGCCAGGATGACAAGCGAGAAGAGAATAACACTCGATTCCCAGACGGCGTGCTCGTAAAATCGGAAGGAGTTCAAGCTGAGCTCATCTTCAGCTTTAGTGGCTTCCCTTGTAAAGAAGAAGTTCAGGGTGCGAGGTATGGCGAGTCTCGATATGACCTCATCCTAGGCATGCCTTAGTGACCAAACACCAACATGTATAGACTGACATACACGCACAGTCGCTAATTCTCAAGACGCAAGACACCGGAAAGGATGCGCTTCTGCAAGAGGTCTATGTGACTGTTGCTGTGACAAGCGCAGTCGAGGTAAGTTGACGGTATGTCATATGTTATCGAGTACTACCCAGGACCCGTTGAACCTGATGTAGCTACAGTGTCTCGACAGACATTCAGGTGACACAAGGTCCTACCAGCTCGAAGAGACTGGTGTAGTGAATAGGGTGATGACAAGTAGTCATGCGTTCAATGGTCCTGCGCAGAGCCTAGAGCCTGTGGCAGGTGATGGCGAGCTGACAAAAAGTCAAGCATTGCAAGAACCGGCACAGACCCTAGAGCCTAATGCGGCTAGAAGGGGCGCGTTAGCTGCGATAGCACCGACACCCACTTCGAGGTCAAAGGTCGTGTTGACTTAAAAAACGAGTACCAGACGAGGGAGGACGATCAAAGGCACATTGAAAAGAGTGACGTCTGGACCAATACCGTTCCAGGAGGCCGGACCTACGAACGAGATGTTCGAGTCGAAGACAAGATGCCGGAGCCATCCTTAGTTGAAGCGCTCCAGCATGTCCTGGGATTTGCCAAGAGATAGTAAATTGCTCGGAGATGACGTGGGATCTGTTCCTATCCGATTAAAGGAAGGAAAGATCTACGGGATAGTCGCAGCTGTTCCAGAAGAGAACTTGGTGGACTGTTGCTCATCGTCCACGATGGACGAGAGCGTCTTGGAACCGACAAAAAGAAACGACTCGCTGCTCAAGGCTAAGAAGCCGTAAAGGACAGTTTGTTTTACGACGTTCTATGAAATACCTGATGCGTTTCCAGCAGAAGCGCCGAGCCGCCTACCAGCCGACAAAGACATCCGGCACGAACTTGGTCTGGAACGTGACAACAAGTATTGTGTGGCCGTTGCCGAAGAATTAAGGCGGTTGCATCGATGAGTTCTTCGACAAGCGAGCTAAGGCGGGACATGAACGTGAGAGCAAGTCGCCTCACTGCAGCTCCACCTTCTGTGTGCGTAAAGCCACAAGTGAATGACGAGTGTTTCACGCTTATAACAAGCTGAACACGGCCACAATTTTGTCCTGTTGAATTCAATGGAAAAGCCAACTGTATTTTCCGCGTTAGATCTGAGGATGGCTATTATCAGGTTCTCATGCGATAGAACAATGTAGCCAAAACGGCAGTAAGCACCCAAGCAAGCTGTCGCCGAGGCATTGATGTACGATTGATCCTCAACCAAGGTCAATCGCCTCTCCAAACGTCGACGACACTTTTCAAGAAGGGCCTATCGCAATGGGCCGTGCCGCAGTCCAATTATAAACTTGACACCTTGATGTGTTCCGGTATCGGATCCCTCCAATATGGACAGTCTGGATATCAGACATTGAGCTTATATTCAATGATGCAGACGATATCCTATCACCAACCTCATGTTAAGACGCAACTGTACCTTTCAAAGCAGCGCTCGTTGGCGCAGACAAAGAGACAATTGCCTCTTCGACGGAAGCTAAAGACGCCTCCGCAACGTTAGGTGTCTTTATGGTAGAGGCAATGGAAGAATCATAGATGGGCTGAATAGCGCCATCAATTTTTCTCCATTATCTCGCTGTATTCATCATCACTTTGTGGTGATGGCAGCGGCGTGCTCTCATCGTAGTCAACAATGAGAGATGGATTTTTCATTCACCTTTTGCGAGAAGGACGGATCATCGTGTCCTGTTGACGATGACAACAGCAGTAGCTGTCGGCGTTGCAGCAGTAACACTTGGCGACGGCAGCAAATTATCGCGGCGCGTACGCTTTAGGTTGGCTGTGTGGGTGTCTTCGCAGACGACTTACCAGATCTGCTTCGTTTAGATTGCATGAGGAGTGCCGTGTGATGTCACCTCAATTTGTGCACACACATGTCGCTCGGGATTAGATATGAGTGGACTAAGCGGTGCGTCATAGACGGCTCGCTGTTACTGTTAGGCGATGTTGTACAAAATATGCAAAAAAAATCGTCCCATAAGAGGGGTGGTGTAACGGGGCTCCCATATGCCCAAGGTTACATGTACCCGTTAGTACGTGGCAGGTCATAAAGTACGCTTTTACTTGACTGCCACGTAGAACCTAGACGCCCGGCTAATAACATTTCGACTTCTCTCTTACGGGTCGTATCTTTAGCCTCACGACATGCTTTTACGCAAAAATGACAAAACTTCCTTGATCGATTGGCCAGGGTTCAAGCGGCTTTCAAATTATAAAGAATGATGCTGTGTTTGTTCTTACAGCTGGCGCGCTGTAAGGTGACGGCCTCTTCTTTATCGCCGGGCCTCCTGAGTTCATCATTACTCATGGAAGGTCTGTGCTGCCACTCATCGACGAAAAGGGCGGTGGTGGTAAGAATGGTGTCATTCAAGGCAAAGCAAAGAGGTTGGCAAACATTGACGCTCTGGCTGCAAAACTCCAGGAGTTGCGCCAGCAGCAATAAATCTTTTTTGACTGCAGAATAGCGCTCAAGTTTAACAGCAAAACGCAAACAGCTGAAAGCTCACGGACTTATGCTACGTGACCGCGACAGCTTCTGCTTTTGCAGAAAGGATGTGTACGGAGCTTTCTAGTTCTTGTAAGAAAGTTGCTGGGCATGTCTGCCGTTCGGCCATTCTCTCAACAACTTTTTTACCTATTTTGTAGCTGCAATCAGAAGGCAGAGGGCTTACAATGGTGTAAGACTTACACCATGGTGTACCCGCGGCGGCGATTGTAGACCTTGAATGCCGGAAACACCAGGCCCGCCACTATGGCTATACTAATTACGGTTAAGAAAAAAGAACCTGCGAACCCGTGGCTGCTCTCCACATCGCGGCCCTGAGTATGGTCTTCGTCCCAAACCGGTCTATGATAATTGCAGATAGCATCCCAGGTACCGGTCCGGGCAATATGGCTGGTAATGATCTGTTTGAACTCTTCAAACGGACAATCCGCAACCGAGCACTTCGTTAGCTTAATCTGCTCGCGCTCAGTAAACGGTGACCATATGAACGTTCGCACAAAGTAAGTCTCCTTCATTTTTGGCTGCTTTTGGGCCTCTTCAGCAGTGAGATGACGCGCGCGCAGCTCAAAGAACATGGAGGTTCCCGGGTGCAAAGCTGTCACATTAAGAGCTTGGGGAAGTCCCTCAAAGTGAAACTCCCAGCCAAGCATCATACCCAGACCGTGCAGCAGCTCTCGGTGACCATGGAAGGAAAAGTAGCGGTACTCTGTGTAAGCTGGTGCCGTCGGCACAGCTCCACCCTGAAGCGTGTTGATAAGCAAATCGCCAAAACCACCCACCCAGTACGTAATTTCGCGATCAGTCGAGTAGTATCTTTCCATGAGGTTCGTAAATGCCAACTGCTCCAGCTTCTCGCGCGCCACGACAGTCATTCCTTCGGTAAGTGGAAGACCCTCGTCCCGATCGAAGACAAACATATCCGCCAAGTCTTTAACGCCCAGTACGATATCTTCGCCACCCGGCAAATTTGGGATGTCTTCAACGGCAACACCGCAGACGTGGCCCAATTGTTCGAGAACGTCGCGATACTGATCGAAAAGCTTAGGTGCTCGGGTGTTAGCGTATACAGCAAGATCGGCGTCCAACGTATTCTTGCAGGGTCCCTTTGGAGCTGCAAATGCATGCTCGTTTTCCACCAACTGCATAGTGATTGGTACAGGCTGGTGAAGGTAGCCTTGCGGACCAGTTCCGTCCGGGTAGAGGCCGTACCCTACTGCTGCCGCACTCTGTGAGCAGCGCGTTGCAGCGTCGGCCCGAAAGTATGTCTCAAAGTGCAAGTGGTTCACACCATTGAGTGAGCGCGACAGGAAGGCCTCCTCGTGGAGCGGCTCGTCAACCATGTACGTGAGGCGGATATGCTCGCCTACAGCCTGCATCTGCTTCATGCCAATTTCTGTAAGCTGCGTGAGTGGCACTTTGTACGCGTCCAAGTTGGGCTTGTTACGGGGGCACATGTTCTTCACGACATCGTTCGGTGCCCGATTACCGTGGCGAGAAATAGTCACTAGACGACGTAGCTCACTACGATACTCGACGAGAAGAGATTATCAGTCTGCACACTGAAGCTGCAATAGAGGCAGTGCTGTTGACGTACCTTGGGAATGCCACAGCTGAGACGGCTCCGGTGGCCAGCACCACAAGCAATAGTATGGACGAGCGGCGTAAGGTGCGTACCATTCCGACTGTGAGTAAGGAAATGACGTAAGGCTGCCTGATTCTGATCCGGTAATTTACATGGTGTCAGAATTTATAAAATTTCGAACACCGGAAGATCGCTGAGCGTTAAAATGCTTATGTTGCAGTAGGCCGTTGTTGCCGAGACCGCTCAGTGTTTTGTTTTATCCAATCACCACTACATATCTGCACGACTTCGTACTTAGTGCTTGGCATTGGATCGCGCGAGCGTGTGTCCCTTGATCATTGGTAATAACTTGTTCATTCTCGTCTTCCATTGGCTAATTACTGAACCAAAGGCGCCCCCTTTGCAAAAGTCAGTTTGAGGCTGATCAAGACAGGCACTGACGACTTGCGTGCACAGTGAACAAAGAGGCGGGAAAAAGACACACGCGTATCCGATATAAAAACATGTCGCTGCTGAAGGAGATCCAAGCAAACGCGGTGGTGGCCTGGAGCTCTATAAAGCGACGTGCGGAGCTCTTGGCGCTCGGCTCCAAGGGCGACGGTGGCGTCGGCTTTGAGAACAATGGCGGCGAGTTCAAGCTCGTGTCGATGGACCTGAGCGACCCTAGCAGGGCCATGATCACGCTAGGCTCTATCAAGACGCCATCACGCTTCACGTCGTTAGCGTGGCGCGATGTGCCACGTCATCACGGGACGTGTCCGTACGGCATCATCGCTGGCGGGATGGCCGACGGTTCCGTGTCACTGTGGAACCCAGCGCTCTTACTGGACCGGGAGCCAGGTACCGAAACCCTCGCATCTTGCGAGATCGGTCGCATCACGCGCCATAAGGGCGCTGTCAACGCACTGCAGTTCAATCCGCACGAGGATAGCGCGCACCTGTTGGCTTCAGGCGGCAGCGATGGTGAAGTGTACATTATGTCGCTGGAGAAGCTGGCGAGTCCTGGTGTCTTTACGCCCGGAGGTCCTACGACAGCGCAGCCACAGGTGAATGAGATTACCAGTGTAGCATGGAACACGCAAGTGAATTACATTCTGGCCACAGGATCGCAAAACGGCACTGTCGTTGTTTGGGACCTCAAGCAGAAAAAACCGTGGTGTGAACTGCGTGACCCCGTGCGTGGAGCTACTACGGCTCTTGTCTGGAACCCCAATGAAGGTCTGCAACTTGCAACTGCTTCAGGCGATGACCAGCAACCTGCGGTGAAGCTTTGGGACCTGCGTAACTCGACCAGTACACCACTAGCCGAGTTCCATGATCACACTGCCGGCGTGTTATCCATGTCATGGTGTCCTAATGACCCTGGCCTCCTATTGTCATGTGGCAAGGACAACAAGACGCTGCTTTGGGACCTTTTTTCACGCATGACGGTTGCAGAAATTCCTTCAGATGCTCCCAACGCTCCAGCAATGGGATCGAACCAGTACTTTGGTGGTGGTCTTGCTGGCCAGCGTCGTTGGGATGTTCAATGGTCACCTCAGCTTCCTGCGGTTGCTTCAACGTGCTCACTAGACGGTAAGGTACAGATTTGGGGCCTTTCCGGTGGTGGCAACCCGAATTGTCGTCCGCCGAAGTGGAGTTGTCGACCGGCTGGCGCGTCTTTTGGATTCGGAGGGAAGCTGGTGACGTTCGCCAACCCACGGGAACCTGCAGGCTCTCATGGCGATCACCGTCGCCTTATTCACATGCAACGCGTTATTAGTGACACAGTATTGGTGGCTGAGGCAGAAGCGTTGGACAGCTTTTTGGAAACAAAGGATTTCAAGGGTCATTGTGAGCAGAAGATTGCGATTGCCACAACTGCTGGCGAGCGTAGCGTGTGGTGTTTTATGAAAATTCTTTTTGAGAAGGATGCCCGCCAGCACCTACTGCTTCATCTTGGGTTGAACGCGGAAGAGATCAATAAACTAAACGCCAAGTTTAACCCGGAAGCTGCGGCAGCACAAGCTGCTGCGACCACCAATTCACTTGCAGTCGATTCGACGGTGCACACCCCTGTAGCACAAGTGGACCCTGTAACAGGAGCATTGCTGAGCGACAGGATTGATGTGTGATTTTTTATTGTACAAAGTGCAGATTCGTGTAGCTTACTTTTTGCTTTGTTATGTACTCTGTAGTCTGCCGGCTTGGGAGCTGCAGACGTATTTTTATCAGGCTTCCAGCCTAATGGAGGCGACGAAGCTACCGCTGCTACGCCGGCATCTCCATTGTCGGATGTCTCTGTTTTGGCTGCTTCGCTTCCCTTTACTTTGGATGAAGACACGAGTAAGCGTCTGGACGCTGCTCCCGCTCCCGTATACACAGAAGAATCCGAGATCACGTTGATGCAGGCGCTGCTGGTAGGCAACTTTGAAGTGGCCGTCAACTGCTGCTTGGCGTACAACCAGCTTGCGGACGCGCTGCTGCTAGCTTCCTGCGGTGGCCCTGAGCTCTGGGAGAAGACCCAGCGCGCATTTTTTTCCCACCAGACACGCCCTGTAATGCGAGTGGTGGCGGCTATCATTAAGAACGAGCTGAGTGAACTTGTGGAAGTATCAGACCTCGTGGAGTGGCGCGAAACTCTAGCTATCTTGAGCACGTATGCCAAAAGCGAGGAGTTCCCATCCCTTTGCGACAAGTTGGCCACACGACTGGAGACAGCTGGCGATCTGCACTCTGCAACTTTGTGTTTCATGTGTGCTGTGAATGTCGAAAAGACCGTAAATGCGTGGTGCAAGGAAAGCGAAGCTGAGGCTCGTACACTTGGACATACTTCTGCACTTCACCGTCTTGTTGAGAAGGTGTCTGTGTTTGCCATGGCTGTTGACCAACCTGACCGATCTATGGGTTCCGAGGTCGCAGAGCGTTTCGCTGATTACGCTTCTCTGGTACGTGGCGACAATGCTGGAACGCATTTAAGAATTTGACACAGTGCTGAGCTTATCTTATTGTGACATTGTTGATACGTTTTGATAGATGGCAGCGGAGGGCCGACTCGATATTGCCGCAAAATACTCACGCTTCCCGGATCTCAGTTGTGCGATCTTAAAGGACCGCGTTTTTAACGCTTACCCGATGCAAGGCTACCAGTCTCCTCCGTTTCCGTTCGAGGTGGTTCAAATTCGGTCGCAGGCTGAGATTCAACAGCAACAGCAGCAGCAACAGCAGCAACAGCAGCAACAACAGCAGCAGCAGCAACGGCAACATCGCCAAGCCCCTGCCCAGCAACAGCCAAGAGGCTACGGCAACAAGCCGGCTTACGGGGCAGGAAGGAATCAGTTTGGTGTTTCTGCTGCGCCAACGTCCACCGCGGCTCCGATGCCGGCATCAGGTGGTTTCGGTGGCGCGCAAGGTACGGGCTACCCGCCTCAACAACATGCGCCGGTGCAAACGCCAGCCTTCCCTGGCCGTCCTGGTGGTTATCAGCAGGCGCCCCAGCAGCCACAGTATTCTGGTGCCTCTGGTCTACCCCCGCAGCCGCATCGATCTGGAGGATACCCAAATCAGCAGCAGCGTGCCTACTCAGGCCAGTCTGCACCACCTCCGAACACTGCAAACTTGGCACCGACGCCGTTCCCCGGTCGGTCTTCCCCTGCGTTTCCCGGCCAGTCCGCAGCTCCAGCGTTTCCAGGTCAGTCTGCAGCCCCTGCGTTTCCAGGTCAGTCTGCAGCCCCTGCGTTTCCAGGCCAGTCTGCAACCCCTGCGTTTCCAGGCCAGTCTGCAGCCCCTTCGTTTCCGGGTCGGTCTGCAGCCCCTACGTTTCCAGGTCAGTCTGCAGCCCCTGCATTCCCAGGTCAGGCACAACAGCACCCGGTTTCTCCACAACAACCTGCCTACAGACGCTCGCAAGAGCCGGGCTTTTCAGGTCAGCATCCTCCCCAACAAGGATTCCCGTCGGGTCCCCTATTGTCGTCAGGTAACCGTTCGCACCAGCAGATGTACTCAGGGCCCCCGTCAACGGGTGGTACTTCCCGTATGCCTGGCATGCCGTCCCCTGCGTATGGTGGTGCTCCTCGTCCCGGAACGGGCTTCGGTGCCCCTGTTGCCACCTCTGCTTCGCCATCCATCCCTCAAGGTACGGGAGTAAATCCGCTTGCTGCGGCAATGGGGTCATCGCGTATTGCCAAGCCCTCGGTTGATATGAGCTCGCATCAACGCGACGGGTTTGTCAGCAGTGTGGGCAACAAGGAACTGACACTAAAATATGGAAATGCTACGACAGCTTCACTTTCGCCAATCGCAAACGCTGCACCAAACGCCGGCGGTTTTCCACCAAACGTTGTGCCGGGTAGCACCGAGAACGTCAGCCCGCAGGATCTCCCTATCGTAAACGCGTTTAACGATCTCGTGATCCAGCTTCAGAGTCTTCCTCTCACCATGGTACGTTGAGCATTAATTGAACAGGTACACGAAGCTGGGCCTAGATCTGACACTGTTTTGTAGATGGAGCAGAAGCAGTTACAGGAGATTCAGAAGAGCAAGGAAATCATGTTCACAAAGCTCAACATCGGCGAGCTGTTACCGGAAGTTGTGTCTCGACTGCACGAGCTGGTGGCGTGCTTCGGACAACGTGATTTTGGTGGCGCACAGACCATTTACGTGGCTCTCACAGCCTCAGATTGGGCGCGACACAAGGATTGGCTGCGTGGACTCAAGTCTCTCATCCACATCTCCATAAAGCGTTTTAGATAAGCAGTTTGCGCAGTAAGCTGGAGGAGTGCAATACGGCAATTAGGAAGTGGGGGATCGCAGCTGTAACTTGAAATTCGCTCTTCTGCACTGTACCATAAGCGCAACTAGCTGGAAAATACGCTGACCAATCACAGTGCACAAACTAACTTCAACATGGACCAAGAATGACAAGAACGTGGTAGCAGCTAATAATGAGACAAGGCAGTGAGTGATCCTTATGGGATATCATGGTATCATGCTAACAGCATATCTTTTAGCCACGGGCTTTCGTCTAAAGCTCGAGGTAAAGTCCACGTTGTGTAGCCTGTGCGCCTTGAAGTTCCGTGCTATGAAACTCGCTATCGCAGTGCTCCCACAGCATTTTTTCTCTCGCAAAGCGATTCAAGCACCTTTTTGTGCTGCTCGCCATCATGCAGCTGCATTTCGTGTCACGATACTGCGTTCGCTTCTGCTACATGTGCTTCGGAACTCTCTCTCAATCTACGCCATGATGTCTGCTACGGCGCTCGATCCGTTACCTGACCGTACAATGCAGCGATCTTAGCTTACATATTCTTCGTTGCCGCACTCCATTGTTGCCAGCCCAATTTGCAAACGTCCGATAAATTAGATTCGTCGAAATGGAATTGAAAAGCATATGTTTTACCAGAACACGTTGTCTCATTTCATTACTGCGCACTGTCGCAGGTACCAATGGTAACCTGCCATCAATCACTCGATGAGATGACGATGGCATTAAAAATACCATTGAGCCCTGCTGTTTTTCTTTTCATTGGATCAAATCCAGGACAAGAAATTGACAACGACAGCACTTAATAATCTTGCTTCATTCAAGACACCACAACAGAAAGATCATCACTTTATGGTGCGAACGCAGTCGCTCTCGCTGTCCGTAATGGCTTCCGTGTCACCGCCCTTGTCGCCTTTATCCTCACCATCGTCGGTAATGTCAAAGTACGTAGTGGGTGTATGTGCTATGGAGAAGAAGACGCACTCGAAGCCCATGCGTGAGATTTTGCGCCGTCTCGAAAAGAAACGGCAGTTTGATGTGTCTGTATTCGACGACGACACAATTTTCAATCGTCCAGTGGAGTCGTGGCCCGTTTGTGACGCACTCATCTCATTCTACTCGACGGGTTTTCCTCTTCAGAAGGCCGAAGAGTATGTGCGTCGTGTACGGCCCGTGCTGGTCAACGAGCTGAACATGCAGCACGTGCTCTTTGACCGCCGCAAAGTGTACGCGCTTCTCACGTGCCATGGTATCCAGGTGCCTCGCCACATTATTGTAAATCGCGATTTACCTGGCGGCAAACAGGACGAACTTATTGAACATGACAACTACGTTGAGATCAATAACGTGCGGATCAATAAGCCATTTGTCGAGAAGCCTGCAGATGCAGAGGACCATAATGTCTATCTTTATTATCCGATGAGTGCAGGTGGAGGCAGTAAACGTCTGTTTCGGAAAGTGGGAGATCGTTCGAGCGAATTTTATCCGGACGTTAGCCACGTACGAAGAGATGGTTCATACATCTACGAGGAGTTCCTGAATACCCAAGGAACGGACGTCAAGGTGTATACTGTTGGCTCGAGCTATGGCCATGCCGAAGCCCGCAAGTCTCCAGTGCTTGATGGTCGCGTGGTACGTGACTCTGCTGGGAAAGAAGTTCGCTATCCTGTCATTTTGAATTCGACGGAGAAAGAGATGGCAAGGAAAGTGTGCTTAGCCTTTCATCAGACAGTGTGCGGGTTTGATCTGCTCCGTGTACGGGGCACCTCGTACGTGTGTGACGTGAATGGCTGGAGCTTTGTGAAGAATTCGAAGAAATATTACGATGATTGCGGGCTGATATTGCATAATTACTTGGTGTCGGCACTGCGTTCGAGGTACTTTCGTCAGCGCCGTGCGAACTCACTAAATGTAACGGGTACGCAAATGTGTCCACAGTACGCAACAGAGCCCAGCCTTGTGAGCAACGGAGATCACGATTGGCATCATACTCGTCAGAGCTCGGGTTCTGATGTGTCTGAATCGAGCGTAACCAGTAACGCTAGCACAGGTTTGCCGCTGGACGAAAACCGGGAGGAACTACGCTGCGTCATTGCTGTGGTACGTCATGGTGATCGCACGCCGAAACAGAAACTGAAAACGCATGTATGGGAGAAAGACCTGGTAGATTTTTACGAAAAGCGGCGTAGTGAAGGCAAGTATGATGAGGTGAAGGTAAAGTCAGTTGCGGATCTTCAGGAGCTGTTAGATCTGGTACGTAGCCTCATTAAGACGTACGCGCCCGGTGTTGGCTTGAAGAATGGCATGTGGGAAGCTGAGGGTGGCGATAGTTTTGAAAAGGTGCTCCAAATGAAGCGCGTGTTGGAGCGGTGGAAATTTGCGGGTATTAATCGTAAGGTACAGTTTAAGCCACACAAGAACTTTGCGGTAGCTGCTGCTGCATATGCAGATGACCCCGAAGGAGCAGAAAAGCGGAAGGTTCTCATGATATTAAAGTGGGGAGGCGACCTGACGGAACGAGGCAGACAGCAAGGAGAAGCGTTGGGACGGTCTTTTCGAAACAGTCTTTATCCTGTTGAAGTAGAGGAAGGTGGTTTGCTACGCTTACACTCGACATTCCGTCACGACCTAAAAATTTTCACGTCAGACGAGGGTCGCGTGCAAATGACTGCAGCAGCATTTGCTAAGGGTTTCTTAGAGTTGGAAGGAGATCTTACACCTATTCTCGTGGGTCTTGTCACCACGCTTGGCAGAGGTACAATTTGTGGTTTCACGTCAGGATAATTCGTCTTCGTGGGTTTAGTAACTTTTTCTAATTGTTCGTGACCGTGTATACATCCAGATGCCAATAAAATGCTGGACCACTCTGGACAAGCTGATGCTACGGAAGAGATGCAGGCTATAAAAGCCAAGCTGGGGACGCTGTTGCAGCGCGACTACTCTTCCGTTGAAGAGATGCAAGCTGCAATTGCGCCGTTGAAAGCCGAGTCTATCATCCAAGCACTCGAAATCATAAAGAATCCGAAAGAGACATTAGTTCGCCTGCTAGAACTGGTTAGCAAGCTTCGAGGTGAAATTGCTGAGCTCGTGCAAGATAAGCGTGAGTCTGCATTTGAGACTACAAAGGTACTCTTTGACATTTCTAATTCCTACTGTTTCCGCAGAGGCTTATGAGGCTACACCGTTATACATGGGTGAAACGTTCTCGCTCATGTTCGAGCGCTGGGATAAGATCTTTCGTGACTTTTACTCGACCAAGACAGGCACGTTCAATCTTAGTAAAATACCCGACGTGCACGACTGTATCAAATATGATCTGCTCCACAACGCGAGTGTTGGTTGGAAGTGTGGTCTTGACCTTTTCAAGCTTGCTGAGGCTCTAGCGCGGTGCTACGTCTCACAAGAATACGGCATGGACATTGAAGAAAAGCAGTCAATCGGCAACCGCGTCTCGCAGGCGCTTTGCGCAAAGATTCGTGCTGACATTGTGACTGTCATGTTGGCGTCGGTCAATGAACAGCTATCATCATCATCGTCAGGGAGTCTCTATAGGAATGTCGATGGTGCTGAAGATGGAACGAGTGTTGACAGCGCAGATCAGGACATCGAGCATCACGGCTACCGCTTGGATCCCTCCTTTGCGAAAGAACTTCGTATCAAGAGCCCAGGTACGCGGGTTCGCACGCGCCTTTACTTCACGAGTGAGAGCCATCTACACACGCTGTTGAACGTACTACGTTTCCAGTGCCCTTCTTGGCGCGCACGTATTCACGATCGCAGCGAGGATGACGAGTATGATATTTCTCTGGAACAGGAGCTGTTCAGCAACGAAATCTTGAAACGAATGGGCATTAGCGTTAACGACCACATGACCCAGCGGAAATACGTTTTCCGCGAGTCCAAGCTAATTTCCGACAGCAGTTGGCGTGCATTAGACCGCATTGTGGAGATTAATTACCTCGCGCACATTGTTATCCGCGTGTTTGAAACCCCGTCACTACCGGAAGATAGCGAAGATCGCTTTCGCGTGGAAATCTCCTTCTCCGCGGGCGTCAACGATGGACTTGTAGATTCCCCTGTTGGCGCCGAAGGAGTGCAAGACACGATCTATCTCACTAAGAACATGACCGGCGTTATGTTCGAAGACATGCTGGCAGCTTGTGTTTCTTCCGTTCAAAGTACGTCTGCTTAAGTGGACGTCATTAATTTGCCTATTAGTCCATGACAATACAATACGTAAGACAACAAGATGAAAACGATATTGTCAACTTTGTTAACAGTAAAGTGGGTTTTCAGTAGCTCAGCTCGATTTACTCCTGGCCGGTCCACTCAGTGAAACGATACGCGTGATACGCGCCTGATACCGCTCCAAGCGACGCAATTGCCATTGGCAGTGGCTTTTTGTAGCGCACAGCACGTATACCCATCGCACCCGTAGTAATCGTGGACATGAGTAACGCCATGCCATGACCCTGGGTCATCTCGCCCTTCTGCAGTAGATATCCTGCTGCACCAAATCCCGCACCCAGCGCAACACCTGCCACCAATGAAGGGATGCTCTTAGTCTTGAAGTAGCCAAAAACACCGCCGGCCGCCAATAACCCAGCCATCGTGTACGTAGGATGCTGCGCCATTGTCCTGATTCTTAAAAGTCTTGTTTCTATTTCAAGTTTGCTTGGACAAGACTGGTACATTGTACCAACTGTGCTACTACATGCCACTTCAACAATAGCAATTGCTTTTTGTATTCGTGATCGATTGCTGCATTACATGCAGCTACTAACTACACCCCATTCTATACCACACTCCAAGCTGGATGCAATTAGTCGCATAGCTGCTGTCCTTAATCGTAGCTGCTGGCAACGGGCGGAGCGCCAGGGACGTAGCGCTTTTTGCGTGGCGGGTTGCACAACTGGTGCACATGGTAGCCGGCCGAAACGGTACCAGCTGCTGCAATCAAAGCAGGAGTACGCAGTCCCGTAAGCGCTGCGCGTCGGCTCATAACACCCGAGATGATGCTTGACATGATCAGCGACGTCCCATGCTCGAATTGATGGTCCGTAATCGTTTCTCTGAGCACCAGCATACCGGCGCCTAAGAACCCGACGCTCAAGACCATACCAGCCACAAGCGACGGATTGTGGCGCTTGAGCACGTAGCCAGTACCGCCTGCAAGACCCAAGAGCGTGGCGTACGTAAATGCTTGATGCTTTCCTCCTGCCATGAGTCGATCGATACTGCAGTCTGTGCGAGCTTTGACCTTTCAAAACATATTCTGCATTGTAGTATTAGTATTAAAGGTAGGATTCACTCCATACAGAGCTAGTTCTGGCTACTTGGAGCGCATGATATGGCGTAATTCGACACCAAGGATTTCCGTGACCTTAAGCTGCATCTTGGCCATCTCCTGACAAGCACAAACTTCTTCTACTTCAGGAAGAAAACGGCAGCACGACGCAGCCACTTCAAAGTGCTCAAACGCTTCGCTACTGCGACCCTGAGCAAAGAGCACTTGGGCAATATCAAGATGCGCCGAACTGCAGTGAGGATCCACTTCAAGCGCCTGATTAAAGTGTGCAATGGCTCGCATGGGGTCGTTTGTGCCAACATATACGCGACCAGCGTTCAGGAATGGAAGTGGACATTGCGGTGATAGCTCCCAGGCTGTCATAAAGTGACGCATGGCATCAGCATAATTACCGAGATCGGCCAGCACTTCACCGTGGAATAGATGCACCTCGGCAGACTCTGGAAACTTCTTCGAGGCCTCCTTGAATATGTCCTTGGCTTGGTACGTCGATCCGCTCTTGTAGAGAGCCATGCCATATGACATGTAGGTAACCGGTAGGACGTCAGACCGCGAAATGGAGCGACGAAGACACTGCACGGCCTCGTAATACTTGCCGTCAAGTAGCTTCATCTGCCCGAGGTGCAGGTGCACGTCTGCCTCATTCGTGTCTAGCTCCATGGCTTCAGAGAAGCACGATGTCGCCTCGTCTGTCTGGCCGAGTTCTGCCAGGAACCCGCCCTTTTTCACTAGGGAGTTCACCAGGGTTGGTTGAAGCTCCAGACTTTTATCGATAACCTCCAGCGCGGTGTGCACATCGCCCGCAACATACAGCAGTGAAGCATGTAGGTTGAGTGCCAAAGCGCGATTTTCCACTGAAAGTTCCTCGGCCTTCATGTCCGTGGAAACCAAAGTCCTAATGTCGCGTTGTGCTTCACTATACTTCTTACTCCGCTTGTAGTGAATCGCCCGGTGAAGCAGCGTCAGTGCATCCAGATCTGACTGGTCCGCGTCTTCCTTCTTCGCGATATCGAACGCCACTCGGGCAGCGTGATCAAAGTCATGTTCGAAAGCCTCAAAGTAGCTATCCACCAGCCACGAAGACGGAAGCTCATGCACCTTTTCCATCTCGGCAAACCGAGCCTTCGCCACACGTCGACCTACCAGACGCGACACGCGGTCAATGGACTCAGCCTGCTCCAGTGAGTGCGAGCCATCAAGAATAAAAGACGTCACGTAGTGCTGCATTGCTGCTTCTGGGTGGCCAGTCTTCTCCTCAACGCTTCCAAGACATTCGTAAGCTCCGACACTATATCGATTTAGTTTTAGTGCAATAAGAGCCTCAGTCTTTGCACAACCCAATTCTTTCATGTCGAGGAAACACCTGGCACGACCTACCACCGCATTCTCAAGGTCCTTGTGGTAAAGTGGAAGGTAATCAAAGGCTTTGGAGTATGCTGCAAGGGCGACTTGGTTGCGTCCTGACCGCCGGCAAGTGTCACCATCCAACATAGCTTCACGCACACCTGCTAACTTGTCAGCCAGGGAGTCATCTGTCTTCATTGAGCGAGCGAGAAAGTGCTTGAGAACATACAGCGATTTCTCTGCCTCAGCAACACGGTCGGTCAGTTGGTCCCGATATTCACCGTCAAGCGTCTCGCACAGAATCTGAAACTCAACCTGACTGAGCTCCTCTGTTTCATTCTTGATAACATCCCATGAAGCTTCTGCTACGGCCTGGATGAGTGACTTGATCTGCAACGTACTCAGCTTCGTATGCTTTGTGTCCAAATCTTGTGGGATGAAACCCAGCGAGTAAACAACACTTGGGTAGATGTATTTCCAGCTTTCTGTACGTTTATCCACAAACTCTGATCGTTTCCGTTCAGAGGAGCTATCGGTCTTGACGTTCTCCTCTGTTCCTGAGTTTATGGCTTCCACATCGTTGCCATTGACATTGTTCTTCTCGCTAGCCAGCTGCACTTCTTTAGAATCCTGCTCCTTATTCATTGCTTTGTCGTCACTGCCAATCACTTCGTCAGAGGTTTCGTCCTCCACCTTATGTTCGCCTACCTTGCTACGCGCTTCATTTTCAAACACAATGTCTTCTTTGCCAGTGATTTCAGCCTCATTGGCTCCACCTTCTTTGTTTCTGATTTCTTGCTCATTCGTATCTTCGCTGATCGTGTCTTCATCGGTAGCTACTTCGTCTTCCTTGTCCATCGCGTTGGCCTCTTCATCGCTACACTCTTCCTCCTCCACATTAATTGCTTCCTCTTGAGGGTCAAAATCGTCTTCATCGCTAGATTCTTCCACCTCTTCCTCGTCCACGCTCGAAAAAGCCCAAGGTGTACGCTGGCTAACCAGGCGGCGCATTTTCTGCTCCAATTTTGTTGCGAGTTCAAGCACATGATCCCTGCTAAGGTCTGGCACTTCTACCACGGCCGGAGGTGTGTACAAGACTTCCCAGATTTCGTTGATTGCCTTTACCTGTTCAGTGCATTCAAGATCATGACTCTCTTCTACCCACTTGTGCACGCTCATAGCCATTGCGCCTTCGTTGAGCTCTTTTTGCTGGTAAATAAGATCTGAGCATACCTCAATCACATCCTGAAAGAGTGATCCACATTTTGTCTTCACCTCCTGCAAAGAGCGCTTTTTGCGCAACGATGCAGGAAATCCAAAAGGCGCCAGCACAAAGGATACGACACGGAAGATTGTTCGTGATGCATCCAAGAACTCGAATTTGCTAATAGGAGATGGCATGTCAAAGAAACGGTGGCCATCCTTGATCCACACGATCTCTTCCACGTTCTCTCCCTTTTCTTCCTCTACGGTATCTCCTCGTTCCTTCCTCGCCTTCCCACTAAGCTCTTCTTTGTAGGCCTTTTCAAGTTCCGCTACCTTCGCTTTAACTGCGTCCTCAGCTATGTCAACGTTATCTGATTGCGGCGAGAGGTCAAACTCGCCCTTGTCATCTTTGTATAGCAATCGGCCTTTGTCGAAGATATCAGCAGTGTAAGAAGAGAGAAATGTTGCCACCAGCTCGTCACTAAGCGCATCGATACAAAACGCAATTCCAGCGCGTTGACCAGCAAGCAACAACGCAGTGGCAACTGCAGCTGCTTCAGCCGGTACACTTGCTACTACAGCAACAGGTTTTTCCAGGTCAATGTCATTTGATTCAAACAATTCTCGCAACTTTTCTGCAGGCAGCAAAGACGCTTCTTTGCCAGTTTTCTCCACCATCGACACTTTGTCGTCTGTCTTATCGTCAGCAGCATCGCTATCAGCTGTGAAAATGGATGCGAACGGTACATTCTTGGCACCGTCAAGGTGTCCCGACACCTCCATGCCACTTGCAAGACCCAGGAACTCCTTCTGCTCTCTGCAGTCCAACATCTGCAGCTTCTTATCCTCCTCCTGCTGTATCACCTCATTATAAAATGCAGCAAAGTCCAGCACTCTCACAATGCCATCTCCACGTGTTGTCATTGCCGTCTTGTCGTTATTCAGCAGCTGCGCTAGCGAGATGCACGTGCCCATGGCCGAATCACTCACAGAAACCTTGGCATCATTCTCGTTGACTTGCTGCAGCTGCCAGTGCAGCATACATGCCACCGCCAGCTGCTGCTTGCTATCTGCAAAGCCTGAGAGTGTGCAAAATTTGGACTCGTCATCGTGAAAAGTTGCCAAAAGACCGCAAGCGCGCACCACCTGCTGCACGCACGTCTTGCTGTTTGGAGAGACTTCTGACGCATCTGAAATGCACACGGAGAGCTGATCCAGTACCATTCCTGTCTAGAACGAAGCTCTCTACTGCAGGTGGTCGAGCCTTCAAGCTTATGAGTGGTTCGTGCTGACGTCGACGAGTCAATTCGAATTGCTAATGATTATTTTTGTGTGCTACCAAAATTTGTATATTTTTGCGAACATCACAAAAAGTGACGACGCATTCGACCATGATTTACTCCTTCTACATCTACACGCGCAGTGGGTCGTGTCTGTACCACGAGAAGTGGAATGTGTCCGCGAGCAAAAGCGTGACGTACTCAGACCCAGACGAGGAAAAGCGTCTTTTATTTGGTCTTTTGTTCTCGCTCAAGGAATTTGTCGGGAAGATCGCGCCTGCGTCTTCTTCAACTCTTACGACTGCGGACCCTATTGGAGCAGCAGAACCTGCTACAGCAGCGGCAACCGAAGGAATGCAGAGATATCAGACCAACACGTACACGTGTCACCAGTATGAGACGCTCAGTGGTCTGCGGTTTGTGATGATGACGGACAACCAAGCGGGGGACATGACCCCTACACTCAAGTATATTTACGGGCAGATTTATGTGGAGACAGTGGCCAGTAACCCATTGAGTGACACCAAGAGCGGTAAACCAATCGATAGTCAACTCTTCCGGGCACAACTTACGCAATATCTTGAGAGTCAGCCTTGCTTCAGGTAGTTTTGGATGCGCAATGAAGCAGAGGGTTTTCTTACTGTTGAATGAATGAAGAGCTAAAAGATTGGGTCATGTGTTTAAAGTGGTTGTGCAAGCTTTTTTGCTAGCAATGTGTTGTACAAAAGTGAAAAACAAGCAGATCTAACTTTGCAAAATAAGGTCTCAATGCATTTCTTCTACTATCACGCACCTACTATCAATGTTAACGCAATTTTGATAAATGAGATTATGTATTACACCTCCCGAATTATACATCCTGGTTATAGAATCTTGTTACGACTGTCGGATGTTTCTACTGTAGGGATTGGTTTGCTCAACTGAATCCACCGAGCAGAAGAACCAGCAGGGCTTCTTTGGAGATAAGCGTTTCAGCCTAGAAGATCCAAAGTGGACAGGCAGCCATGAAAAGGTATTGAATGCTGAGCATAAGTACTTCGTAAGCTGGCGTACGGTGTTTCCTGTTGCCATTTCCTTGCAAGCACGGCATGTTGAGCCGTTCGTTCCTAAATAGGTTCGAGAAAGCTACTGCGGCATCATTTACTTGAATGACCAGGATCGTCACGTGAAACAAATGCAGGCACTATTCTAAAGCTGTTGCAGGAGCGCTCACGTTTTGTCAAACTGTATGTGGATGCGAAATTAGCTCGCAGAAGCGGAGTGCAGGCAATCGCATAGGGACATAAAAAGCTAAAAAAGGATTATGATTCCTAAATATAGAGATAAGGTTAGCGCGCAAATGATCCAATGGTATTAATTACGCGACTACTGAAACAAGTTGAAGTAAATGAAGATGAGTCCGGATACTTCGTTTTTCTGCATGTTAACACTGTAGGTACACTTGTAAGTCGAGCACTGTACTGTGTAATGCTGACAAAACGTTGTCATTGCTTTGATTTTGCGGTACTGTGAGGTGTTCTCTTTTCGTACGTAGATGCTTGATAGACAAGTTACCGGTGCAAGCATAAATAGTTGCCGACATATTTTACTGGATATTGCTGAAAATAAAGACGTACGCTCACATGATTTCATCAATTTTTGCATCAGATTTCATGGGCGCCAAAAGATGTCTCTCTCTTGCTGGACGCATTACTACTGTTCTCAAATCCATACATTTTAGCCACACGGTCAATGCTTTCTACTGATGTCATTCCTACATTTGCTTCGAAGCTCAAACATCTTAATCAGTTCCAGTACTGAAGAACAATCAAAGAAACTTGTAGTCATGATGACTCGTTGCTTCTCCTGCCTTACTATCGCTACCATGGCTGCCATTGTATCCGCCCACGATGACCATGTCGCGGAGGTGGTGGACGGCGTGAACCATGTCGCCCATGGCGCTGGCAGCTGGGCAAGCAACGTTAGTCACAACGTCGCGCACGAAGCTCACCTCGCCGTTGATAAGACTGGAAATTGGATTGATGGTGCCTTCGACACGGTCTCAAGCGCTGCCACAAACACATCAAATGCGACGGGCAGCTGGGCTGATAGAGCTGTCGACACCGTGTCAAGCGCTGGTGGAGCAACGGTCGGCTACGCCGGCAACGCGCTCGATAGCGCGGCAAGCAGCATCAGTTCTGCAGCTGGCGAAGTGTCCAGTGCAGCCGGGGACAACAACAAATCGAAGTCAGCAGCTTCATTCGTCACGGTCTCCGTTGCTTGTGTCGTCGCAGTTGTAGGACTGGTAGCAAACTTTATGTAGGACAAGACGCTCGGCTAGACACATAAAGTGCACACTTTGCACGCCACAATCAATTACATTTACATGAAAGATGAAAAGTTTGAGTTAAGCTGTACTACTAGATATACGACTAATCGTCTACGTTGATAAAGCTGTGTAAATATGTGATACACGTCAAAAACGTTTCGATGATATATTATATATATAGTCTTGAGATCATCCGTCTTGATCATCGCATTAATTTTATTTTTAGGACGTAAAAATTGCGAAAAGCTATATTAAATAATATTTAGCATAACAAGTTAATAAAATGAATTTTAATTCACCGGAATTTAAACGAATTTTAGCATATTTGTTATATTTCAATAATAACTGCTTTATTTTTTCTATATTTTAAATAAATATCTAATTGATTTTTTTGAATTTCAATTTTTTGAATTGATTAATTTTAAAAGAGGTATATTTTTTAAAAAACCTTCTTTTAAATCAATTTTATATCCTTTCATCCATCTTGATGATTGGTCAATTTCTCAACTGGTGTTGGTCGACTAGATTATTTCGTCGCGAATGTGGCGAAGCTCTTGGCGTGTTACAGCTCGCCGCGTAGGCGCGCAGCGTTTGCTAAGCTGCAAAGCCAACAGTGATGCTCGCCGATTCAAAGCTGCGTCTTTGTCGTCTGGTTTCGTTGTCGCTAGCGCTGGTTTGGCGGTAGCAGCGGTCATCAGCTACAATAAACGAGGTGAGTATAAAGAGTGACAAAGGCAGACGGTTGGCTTTTGTGTTGATTGTCATGCGTTTTGTATAAGAGACGACACAATTCGAGTCACGCTCGAAAAATAACAACGTACTGTCGCGGAATTTTATTGCTGATGCTGTGGAGAAAGCGTTCCCTGCCGTTGTGAACGTTGCTGTGGATTCAGGTGAGCATGAACCATGTGCGCTCTGTTCGTTATCTAGCTTTGTGTTGCTATGCTAATATGATGTTTGAATGTTGATTGCAGGATACGTTGGTAGCAATGGATCGGGTTTCATAATTTCGAAGGAAGGTTTAATTGTAACAAATGCTCACGTTGTCGCGCGATGCAACCGTTACTCCAACATTCAGGTGAGTCTGCAACTTACATTGTGGTCAAGTCAACTTTGTTTACAGAATTCTCTACTTTTATTCGTAGGTGACGTTCGCCGACGGCAGCAACCGCCCTGCTGTAATCCACAGCACAGATCCTCTTTCGGACATTGCTCTTCTCGAGATTAAATCTGACGAAGTGCAAGAGTGGCCTATGATTTCAATCGCGTCATCGTCTGAGCTACGGGCTGGCGAGTGGGTGTGCGCTCTCGGTAGCCCATTCTCCTTGCAAAATAGCGTGAGTGCTGGCATCATCAGTGCTGTAGCTCGGCACAGCAGCGAGCTGGGTTACCCGCAGAAAGGTGGCGAATACATCCAGACGGATGCGGCCATCAATGCTGGAAACTCTGGCGGTCCGCTAATCAATCTGGATGGTGAGGTGATTGGTATTAATACAATGCAAGTGTATGGAAGTGTGGGCATTTCCTTTGCCATCCCGGCAGATACGGCAGTTCAGGTAATTGAACAGCTGCGTAAGCACAAAAAGGTGGTGCGTCCATACATTGGTATGCAGATGATTAACTTCAACTCCCGAGAACTGAAAGAGATCGGCCGAATATTCCCGGGTGTGAAGGAAGGTGTTATCGTCAAGTCAGTCGCCCCGGGCTCGCCGGCTCACAAAGGAGGGTTGCTGCCCGGCGACGTGATTGTCTCGTTCGATGGGAAGAAGGTTTGTAGCACCAAGGACATTTTGACAACGGTGGGCTACACTATCGGGCGTCATATTCCTGTTCAGGTAAAGCGCCGTGGGGAAAAGAGTCTAATAAAGCTGCAGGTCACGACAGAACCGCTACCTGCTCCACTGCAGCAGTTGTAAAGCTAGAAATGATTGCATTGAAGATGCACCATAGGGCAACAATTTTTAATTGTAAAGTGTTCCATCCATGTTTCTTTGTATTTCCGTCAGATACTATTTGAATCGACAGTTCATTTTTGACTGGATTTGTGAGCACACACTTACTTCATATTCCTACTTCTCTTTTAATTCGAGTTACAGTTATTTCAAGTTTCAATTTGAAGAGAACAACGATGGTCGATCCGCAGCCCGTCAAGGTGCCACCGACGTTCAAGACGCTTTTGCCGTTCATTCGACGTGCGGAGGAGCTAGATAGAGACACATCACGACCAGAATCGAAGCTCATCGCGTACTTTTGTCGCCAGTATGCCATGGAGCTTGGCATTAAGCTGCGTGAGAACGATACATCTCACGAAGCAACAGACTATCTGCTGTCACTTATGGATCGCCTGGAGGGTGAAAAGGAAAAGCTGCCAGAATTTACACAAGAGGAAGGAAAGGTTAGTGGTTGCGGTAGCATGCGGTCAATCGAGTATGACACTTGGTAGTGGTGCTGAATTCGATTTGGGTCGCTATATTTGATGACAGGAAATCTGTGAGGATTTTGCTGCGGAAATCTTTTCGAAGGCTGATGATGAAGACCGCACAGGCATAGCGAACAAGTATGTGGTAGTGGCTGGAGCATGGGAATTGTAGGCGGTTGATGGTGTGTGGAGTTTATGACCGATATTGTCATTGTTTGGTGTAGGAGCACAGCTCGCACATTTTACGCCGCCGGCACGTTTTTTGACATTCTGCACCAATTTGGAGACATTTCGGAGGATGTGAGTAAATGGATTGGAATGGTGGAGAGTGATCGGTCGCGTCTGATGCTAGATGGGATGGCTGTTTTCAGGTTCAGGAGAAGCGACGGTATTGCAAATACAAGGCTGCGACGATTTTAAAGGCGATCAAAGGAAAAATCCCGACACCTGGCCCTCCGGAGGAAATGGACATGAGAAATGTTGGTGTGTGCGTCATGAATCTACTATTAATGGGAAGTTGACTTGTTCTTGACGCATGCAGACTGACAACGCAAGCGACGATGCGGCGCCGGCAGCGACAGCAATGAATTCTGCCCCGCAACCAGCTGCACCAGCAATGCTGAGATCCGATTCCCCGCCACCGGGACCCGCGGAGCAGTCTTTTTTTTCTTCGCGCACCGAGTCAGTGAGATCTGCTGGTGCGATGAGCGCTAGCGAACTCGACAGTATCAGCCATAAACCTTTCACGCAGCTACCGACCCTTCCTTCAATACCAAGTCATTTAGCTCCTGCTCCAATGTATTCAGCTCCCACAGCCCGGGCCCCAGCTTCGACATACCAACCCCCTGCTACTCCAGCGCCATCGGCACCCCAAGCACAGCTAGTCCCGCTTCCGTCTATCAGATCCCCTTCTGCTCCGACACCATCAAATCAACCAGCTACCAGCTATACATTGCAGAGCACTTCTGTTCATGCTCGTACTACGCCTGTATCACAAAACGAGATTAACGACGCAATTGAGTTCGCCAAGTTCGCCGTCGCTGCTCTCAAGGTATTCACAATTTCGATTAGCTTTACTTTCACACTGAGCTCACCATATTGGTTCCTACAGGTGAAAGACATGAAGCTGGCAGAAGAACGTCTGGAAATGGCTCTGCGCAGTATTAGAGGAGCGTAGATTGACGGCTTGCAAGAAACCCTTTAGCAAAAATTCATGCCTTTCGTCATTATAACTTGTCCACCTTTTCTATGCGTCTAGAAGGCGCTCAACTACTCCGCCTTTAAATAAGCACCCTTGCGCGGCGGAAGCGTTGCTAACGTAGCCTGAGCCCAATCCTTCGTCTCTGAAAATTGCGCTAAAATCTCAAAAACTGCGAAGCAACAGGTATTAGAAGGATCTCGATCTACGTGTTACCAGAATATCAACGTGATGTACCATGGTTGACGGTCAGAACACGCGTTACAGAACCCATCTCGACGACAGCATCGAGCGGGAGCTTCGCCGTCTCAATGCCCTGCTCCATCGCCTTTTGGTACGTAATACCCTTTAAACGGTTGCGATCCACTATGCCACCAATGATGTAAACCTTGTCATGACTCAGCTTTGTGATGGTGATGGGCGAGTCAGCTGTAAGATAAACAAGCGACTCCTTCTTGAAGAGGTCCTTGTAGCTCTTGGACGACCCTGTGAACTGCAAAGATTTTCGAAATGATTAATTATCAAGATGCTTTAGACATGTCAGACAAGCATCCTGAATATATATACAAATGATACCGCCTGCCATTTGCGAAAGCCACTAATTTTCTCCAGGTTATGTTGAATGTCTCCGTGTAGCGAAGTGATGTACGCGCTGGAAAATAGAACAAAATAATAATATTACAACCACTAACCGGTATCAAGCTCACCTCTTTTACGTCACACGTACTTCAGGGGCATCCTACTACGTCGGTTCACACCATATGCAAACCTTCATGGTAGTACAATAATTAGACCGTTTGACTGAAGTCCTCGTATCTATGAGTAGTACGCACATGATCTGCTGCGACAGACTCTTCTTCTCTTTCTCGGTCATCTTCTCCTCGAATTCACAGTCAATGACCACCTTGACACCTTCCTCTGCAGCCATCAGGTATGCCTCACGCTTAGCAATTGCACGTTCTTTGCGTCGCAATACGGCCTTCTTGCTCATGTCCAACTCTTTTGGAAGCGGGACGAGTCCATTCGCCTTATTGGCTCGCTGCTGCTCCTGGCGCTTGTGTTTTTTCTCCAGCTTGCGCTCTTCCCATTCTATACGGCGCTTCTCTTTCCGCATCGCACGCTTCGATAGCTTTTTGGCGCCATCATCGAAAGTGGCGAGATCAATCGTTAGAGGATCAAAAGGTTGAGTATCTTCACAGGCATCAGAAATTTCTGTCATTTTCGTCACGAGAAAATCAATTTAGTCCAGCAATGCTTTTAGCTTGGTTTTACTATGACCCCATAGTGCCCGACACAACCATCGCAATTTCATAAATATGAAATTAGGAGGACAAAATAGCTAGCCTTCTTTGTCAAAATCTGATTAGTCACAATGTTTTGTAACGCCTTTTCTTTAAGTAGAAGAAGACGTCAAAATGACCACCTCCGCAGCTTGCCAATGCATCCCTGGAACAGCAAGAGCCGCAATTAATACTCATGCACAGCAAAGGTTATGTTGTTGTAATTGTATGCATAAAAGGATCAGCAATAAGAAAGACGGTGATGTCAAAGCTCTAATTGGTGTCTATGCTCAAGATGTTTTTTTTGGAATGGCAATTGACCTTCTTGCTTGAATGCTTAGACGTGTAGACGTATATGGTCTCTTTTGATGTGTAGGACTCTTCGGTGCTAGACAGTAGCTGATTCGTGCCAGTAGATAGTATCTATGCGTTATAGAGTCTTTGAATATTCATTTACCGTATAAACAACAATATTCGATACTACCATTATCGTAAGAGACAGGCTCAATGCGCGAGCCTGTCGTCGTCAAGCATCAGCATCAGTAGCATCGGCACCACTAGTAACAGCATCAGTAGCAACAGCACCAGTAAGCAACAGCGGTACATTAGAAAGTCCAAAATTCATAAAAACGTGACTAAGATTTTTTGTAATTTCAATAAAATGTTCCAAAATTTAAAGGGATGATTATTGCCCTTTTATTATAGCTGCCTTATGTTGCTCACTTTGTATACGTATAATGTAGCAATTGATCCATATATAAATTCAGGCCAAAACTTTACGAAAAATATCTGACAAAGTCCAGATACTGCTCACAAAGAGAGCGTCGATGTCAACTGTAGCAGACGCAGTAATCAAGGGTGCTGTCGGGGGCACTGGCTTCGTTGCAAGTGCCTGCATGCTCGCCAAGTTCATTGTGGCCACGCCCATGGTGCGTATCTTTAAATAGAAATGGAGTTTTTTCTTTCTCAACTGACAGATCTTTCTTTATTGTAGAAAACCGCACCACGTGGCGACGCCGAGCACGATATGGACGTGGTGCTGTGCTTCAACACGAAAAGTTTCTCACAGGAAGCGGTGGATTTTTTTGTGCAAATGGTGAAGAAGCAAAGCCACTTGATTGTCATTCCCAAGCCATTGAACGTGCTGGAAGAACACGAAGACGAAAAGGATAAAAACAAATGCATCAGGATGGAAAAGAGATATTATTTGCTGGGAGGCACACACGCTACACTAGTGGATATTCAGGAGAAAAAGGAGCGTGCATTGTATGGCGAAGTGAGCGAGGAGCCTGTGCTGGAGCGCTTTTGTTCTGGAGACCGAATCGATCTTCTTCTCTTCGAATTAGGGCGTTTAAAAGCACACCCATCGTACTACCATCCAACTGAAGATGAAAAGAGTGAGAAGGCAAAAGACAATGTGGCGGAAATGCCTGAGCCATTTCAGAATGAGGAGCATGGTCTGCTGCTGCAGCAGGCCATGCATTCCAAACTGTTGGTAGACCACTTCCCGTTGCATGACGACAAGGAACGCAGTGAGCTTGTTGAGAAATGGGTGAAAAATTGGACGAAGCCGCAACCGATCAACACT
This sequence comes from Peronospora destructor, assembly GCA_011800735.1. NCBI lineage: Eukaryota > Oomycota > Peronosporomycetes > Peronosporales > Peronosporaceae > Peronospora > Peronospora destructor. The sequence goes on along the minus strand of WBRY01000001.1, from coordinate 1,269,792 downwards.
GTGCGTTCGTACTTTGGAGACGAAGTGGGATTTTACTTCAGCTTTCTTGGAATGTACACACAGTGGCTGATACCATTGGCAGCAGTCGGTCTGTTGACGTTTGTACTTGATTTTTCTCCGGGTTGGGCTGCGTATGGCCGCGGATTGTACTCGCTCTTGGTGACAAGTTGGGCAACAGCCTTTCTCAAGTTTTGGAAGCGCCACGAGAGTTCGTTACGCAATGAGTGGGGCATCTCTTCTTCGGATTCGATGACTCTGGAGCCCGTCCGCACTGAATTTGTTGGTGAAAAACGATTTGATCCGGTTGAAGGGTGCTACTACATCTACTTTTCATTCAAGGACCGTGCAAAACGCTACTTCGTGACGATGTTGGCGACAATGGCCGCGATAGCTGTGGTAACCTTTCTCATGGTGCTTTATTGCTGGATGGAGGAATGGTTTGCTGTTGCATTTATTCCTGCTACAGGGTGGGATGGCGTTTACGAATATGTATACCTTGTGCCTTCCATCGTCTACTCGGTCGTGGTGCTTTATGTGGATTCAAAGTATTCCGAGCTCGCATCCGACCTAACGCAGTACGAAAACCACCGCACCGAAAGTGATGTAAGATACGATTCATTTTTGCGCTATGTCTATCGGATCCATATTGATATTGTCTTTTTACTTTTAGTTTGCGAATGCGCGTGTGCTAAAGCTAGCGTTGTTTTACTTCGTGAACAACTTCGGCTTTCTGTTCTACGTAGCGTTCAAATCTCGCGATATGGTCCTATTGGAGCAAACTCTGAGCTCACTGCTGATCACGCGACAGCTTTTGGGAAATGTTCAAGAGCAACTTATGCCCTACATAAGTAAACAATCGTCACTCAAGGCTGAAGAAGGAAGGTTCGTTAACGAAACCCACAACACAGACGCCATTTTTAATAAGGTTGACGCAGAGCTTCTCTTTCCTACGTACGACGGAACCTTTGATGACTATTTGGAGATGTTTGTGCAGTTTGGGTATGTGTGCAAGTACCTTCTCGCCACAACTATTGCGGGTTTTGTAAGTGACCTGACTCTGCTCTGACGTACAATATTTTGGTTATGTAGACAAGTGACTCTGTTCGCAGCGGCATACCCCCTTGCCTCACTTTGGAGCTTGTGCAACAATATCATGGAGATTCGAAGTGACGGCTTCAAGCTCTGCGTCAGTTTCCGCCGAAGCCATCGAACTTCCACGCAAGGCATTGGTACATGGTTCTATGCCTTCAGTGCACTAGGCTACCTGTCCGTGATGACGAACTGCGCAATCTTCGGGCTGCATTCGGGATTTCTGCACGGGCTGTTCCCGAAGATGTCGTTTGCCGGATTGCTGGTGGCAGTAGCTCTGATGGAGCATGCTATGGTAGCCGTGAAGATGTGCGTGGAAATGTTCGTACCGGACACGCCAGCTGCCGTAGTCGAAGCGCATCGCATAAAGCATGCTTGGCTTCGCAAGAAGGCGTCGCTTCAAGTGGAACTGTTGTCCCGCCAAGCGCTACAATCCCGAGCGTCTTTGGACGACAAGAGTCAAGAGAATAACGTGTCTGCGTTGCAAGAAGCAGCTGCCGCGGCTGATGTGAATGAGTGGCTGAGTCATGAGAAGGAGCGTCGATTGAAGCTGGAACGCGAGTTGAAGAGCCTAAACGATTTGTACATGGGCTGGATCCGCGAAGAGCAGACGAAGCGGAAGAAGACAGAGCACAAGTTGGCGACACTCATGGAGCGAGTGAAGGATCCGCAGACGCCATGAATTCACCCAAGGAGAGCTAGGCAAGTAAGTAATTGGTAGTATAATTTGGAAGGTACAGAGCGAAGTGATCGTGCTACCACACAAATGTATCCATGTTATTGCCTTAAAATTCTATTCCATAGGTTTTGTATGCGATTCGCTAGTCTGAAACGTACTGGTCGACGTTGGAAGAAAAACGGGGCAGCCCCTCCCCAATCAGTAGAAAAAGAGATGGCGGCAAGTCAGAGCGAATTAGATCGACAGATCGAGCAGCTTAAGCGCTGTGAGTACCTTAAGGAATCTGAGGTGAAAGCGCTGTGTCAAAAGGCACGTGAGATCCTCGTAGATGAAAGTAATGTCCAGCGTATCGACGCCCCCGTGACGGTAAGAAAGGGAGAAAGAGGACGCTAATACTTTATAAAAATTAGATGTAAAGATCTGTTTTATTTTTTCGTTTTGACAATGTCTAAAACAGATTTGTGGTGATATCCACGGTCAGTTTTATGATCTCAAGGAGCTATTCAATGTGGGAGGAGAATGTCCCGAGACCAATTACCTTTTCATGGGTGACTTTGTCGACCGCGGCTTTTACAGTGTGGAAACGTTCCTATTGCTGCTTGCACTCAAGGTTCGTGGACGTAAGTAGAGAGAAAAAGAGAGACGAGAAAATAATTTTGAAGTGATGTTCTAGGTGCGGTACCCGGATCGTATTACGCTCATTCGTGGCAACCATGAGAGTCGTCAGATCACACAGGTCTATGGCTTCTATGATGAGTGTCTGCGCAAGTATGGCTCGGTGAATGTGTGGCGGTACTGCACGGAAATCTTCGATTATTTAAGTCTGTCAGCTATTATCGAGGACAAAATCTTCTGTGTGCACGGTGGTCTGTCGCCGTCGATCAACACGTTGGACCAGATTCGTATCATTGATCGCAAACAGGAAGTCCCGCATGACGGCGCGATGTGCGACCTTATGTGGTCCGATCCGGAGGACATTGATGGCTGGGGACTCAGTCCTCGTGGTGCTGGATACTTGTTCGGCGGCGACGTTGTGGAGAAGGTAAGAAGAGCTTGCTGTAGCTGGGCGGACAAGCTGACATGTTGTGATTTATTGTTGATATATTGAACGTTGGCGTGATGCTACAGTTCAACCAGACGAACGATATTCAGCTGATATGCAGAGCACATCAGCTAGTGATGGAGGGGCACAAGTCCATGTTCAACAACGCGCTGGTGACGGTCTGGTCAGCGCCCAACTACTGCTACCGATGCGGCAATGTCGCGGCTATCTTGGAGCTTGATGAGAACTTGGAGCAGCGGTTCAAGGTACGAGAGGCGAGAGGCGAGGCCTTACCCATATATTAAGATGTATCAGAACTTGATCACAACTTACTTACGACACTTACGTCACTTACTTTTCAATACGACTGCTGTGCACAGATTTTTGAAGCTGCGCCGCAAGATGCACGTGGCGTGCCTGCCAAGAAGCCAGCTCCGGACTATTTCCTGTAGGGTGATTAGCAGACTGATCGTAATCAGCGAACGTGTGCTGTTTTAGAAGGCGCTTCTGCTCGATGCGACGGTGGACAGCAAGCGTTGTAACAGCCCCAGGAGATACTACAACGGATGAAAGGGGAGATAAAGCACTGACGATGCAGATGAAAGTGGAAGTGAGTGAGGCTGCGGCCGGGAACAAGTTGAAGTATATTTTTGGTTTCGAACTTGGCAGCTCAATCATGCAAACAAGTGCTGTGTAGTTTAGTTAGTCGCCCGTTTGGAGGCGTGTTGCGACCATAAAGAAAAAAATGCCAAGCGTCAATTGAGCGAGACACTTATTGTCAGCCATTTTGTTGCATTATCAACTTCTGACATTGATAGGGATCCGACACAATGAAGGTATGGAGCGAGGAGTGGAGGTGCGCGCGATTGCGGCTACATCTTCGCAACGATGAGCTCTTTCAAGGTAAGTAATGACGAATAATGGTGCAGTTCGGGGTGTGGTTTGCATCTACTGACGTGCTGTATTACAATCGCTAGGGGAGACTGTACACATGCAAGTTTTTGCGGACGTGATGCTATCTTCTAGCGGTTCGAAAGCTCCAACTAACAAAATTGAAGGGCTGGAAACTGCTACTCAATTGCTGCAACGTTGGCAGGAACATTGCAAAGGTGCTCGTGTTCAAGTCATGGAGGTCCCCGAAACGGACTTTCACGCGACCAGCTTCACTCCATCCTCGGCCACTTTGTTCCGGCAGGAGACACAGTTTTTTCACGTCTCTGTGGATCACCTAGAGGGTGAAGCGGAGGCAGCCGTGGTGCTAAAGGCTCACTTCGACTTGAACATCGGTCACGAGTTCTGGGACCGACCAGTGCTGCTGACTGTGCATATGACACCAAAGATTGGCGTTGCTCGTGTTGCTCAAGGGGCTAACGATCCCGAGCCGCTGAGGTTTGGACCAAGAGAGCCTGTAGAAGCTTTTCTGCTTAGAGATGAGTGTATGAGCGCACTGCTTTCACTTACTCGAGAAGAAGCTCAGTCGACGCCGCTGATGACACGTCGTGTCGAGCAGCGCATTGTCATCACGAAGCCGTTGCAGCTTGAGATCAAGATCCGTGAGTTGGCTGGACGGCGTGTGGGGGTCCTGGCTCGAGTCTTGAATGCACACTCGACGTTGGGGTTGGCGGTGAAAGACTTACATCTTTATCTGGACCAATCGTTACAGCCACAGAATGCGTTAAGCAGTGAGGTAAGACGCTTCCGCATCGTGAGTGGCGACAAGGCGTCGTTTCCAGTTGTATTACAACCTCAAGAGCGCTACAACTTCATTTTCGTACTGGAGCCAGTAGAGGTTATGGTGTTTGAAGAGACACTCGGAGCGCCTGATGACGATAAGCAAGCGACCACGATGACAATGACAACCATGTTGCAGAAGAAAGTCGAGTCATCACATCGTCGTACGGCAACTACTCAGCAGCATGCTTTATTAACACTGTCCTGGCAAGCAAGCACTGTTTCAATGGATACTACCACGGAAACTCATACAATTGTTTGGTCTCCGAAGGCACCCTCATACTCGTTTTCTTCGCTTTTGAGTGGCGAGCACGAGGCGCTGACCGATTTACAAAAAATGGTGATGTTTGCAGTAGGAGGACGCTTCAAACAAGGTGGGAACTCCTATGCTGATTTTGAATGTGTGCGCCTTCTTCTGGACTCGGCGTTGCAGACGACCATTGCACCACTTGCATCCAGCATATCGATGGGAGATGCAGCTGAAGTGTGTGCGACTGTGACGAATCGCTCGGCGCATAGCAGTTTTGACTTGACGCTAGTGCTCCCAACACAAAGCGAAGATGGTATAGGCTCAAACAATGGTGTTGCACCCGCAGTTGTGGGTTTTGAGTCCTCTGATCGATTGGGGTACGTTTTGTGGAATCTATTACCACCTCAATGTGCAATAAGCTAATCTTGGTTGTCTGTCTTCCAGGTTGGTGCGTCCAGGCATGAGCGTCAGACAAAGTTTGCACGTAGTATTTCTTCGGGTGGGCAAGTGTAGACTGGGCCCATTGGTGCTTGTAGATCACTTGACACGTACTTGCTTCGTATCTGACGACTGGGAAGTATTTGTGAAAACGTAAACTTGGCAGTTTGTCGCTCTTCTAATGCGGTGCGCCTCTCTTAAAGCTGACCAACTATGAAGCCGGACGGCTACAAGTGACAAAAACAATCTTCCACCCTCGCCATTGCATGGGTCCATCAAGCTTCCAAGGCCATCTCCAATGGTGACAACATGGCTTGCCAAACGAACGAAAGCTACGTGATTCTTCTGCAACTCACTACTGCTCTTTATGCTACCACTAGCATCTTTTTGTAGCTGCCTTTCAACTTTCAGCTGTGGTTTCGAGTTCGTTGTCACTTGATGAGCTAACCTAAGTCACGCTCAACATGGGGCGCCACAATAGAGGAAAGACATGTCAAGTCGACATTGAAGAGATGCAAAATATTGAATTCCAACACAATTGAAGGGTCCGTCATTTCACATAACACCACAGCAACGAGGCAAGTGTCGCTTACAGCCACGGAGACCACGTAGGATACATTTCCCGTTGACGCTCCGGGCTGGTAGCAATATTCAACAGTTCTTGCACGCTCCTGCCTCGCACAGATTCGCCTTTCGCCTTCTTCAGCGACACTCCGCGAATTCTCTCTAGCACGAGACTCACATTTGCTTCTACGCGCTGCTGCACTTGAGAGTCCACACGGCGCTGTGTCAATGCCGGTGACGCCGGACAAGGAGATGCACAAGGCGACGATGCACGTCCAACGGCTTGCGAATCAAGAGATAGAAGTCGAGTCTTTGACGCGTGCCATGACAGCAAATCATCTCTGAAGAAAAGGCACAACTGGTTGCTCAAGATGTCCTCCTCACTCATTAAAGCCTCTGCAGCGGCCGTCATCCCGAGACTAAATGGTCCCTGCACCCCCGAGCGTGTCATGAAGCTGTAAAGATTGCGCGTAAGGCGGAAAGGCATCGTCGTCGCCTCCTCCAAAATCCCACTGCTTGCATATCCAGGACGTAGCTCGGTGCTCACCACCCGACCTGTACGCCGTGAGAAGAGCACGCGGTGGGGTGCGCGGTCTCCAACAAAGAGTGCATACGACAGGAAGCTTGATAGTGCCAGATGCTTTATAAACTCGCTGCGGAACTGAAAGTACGCGTCGCTGTGCGCCGAGATGCCGTACACATACTTAGCCAATAGGGTTTCTGGTACGTGCTCGCTGCAAATTTCGTGGAAAGCACAAGCTTTAGCCTGCGCGACACGCCTCTCCTCCTGCATGCTCGTGTCGTTCTCTGTCCCTGCCGCTGCGAATGCTTCGCTTACACGATCGCGATACAGCTCCAGTGGGATGTCTGGATCCTTCTTCTCAATTTGACAATCTAGTTCGTAGATTTCGCCAAGCGTGACGAAGTCGCGGTTGTCTTCGAGCAGCCGCACCCGCGGCGTTAGAGGAATCACTATTGGTACATGGAAAATCGCATTGCGCTTCTTGGTTTCCTTGTGGCGTAACAGCAACCGATTTAACAGCAGGTACATCTGCATCATTCTCTCGTCTGTGCGGGTAATGTGTGTCATCGCATACTGTACCAGAAAATAGTAGGCCCGGCCGTCGCTACCAGCCATGGTTACGCGTCGCTGAGTAAATCCGTTGCGCAGCAGCACATCTACGGTACTTTCGAAGTGCTGAATGCGTGCATGTAGGTCCTTTATAGGCTCACTATCCGAGACATACTGTCCCGGAACCTCCATGTTTGAACTGCTGAGCTCTATCAGGTGACGACTGCGTCGCTCCAGGTACAGCCTACCAGCATGTTTGATTGCATTCTTTGCACGCAACTGTAGTATACTTTTCCACCGCTTTAAGCGGTTCATTATCTCGTAGAGAGTTGTAGCCGATTTGTCTTGCTGAGATGCGTCGTCATTCCCAATCGGGATAAAATCACGTTCGAATGCATCCTTAAACTCCTCCACAAATGCCTCGTGGTTTTCGTTCTTCTGGTGTGGAAGCAACACAAAAAGCTTGCGACACACTCTCGCAAGTGCTGCACGCAACATTTTCGGCACAGGCTCTGTTTTTGTCAGTCTTGAAAGCTGATAACACTTCAGTAGAAGTGCGTGAACGGCTGTGAGAAGTTCTTCTTCTGGCTCTGGCCGGAATCGGGTAATCAGCTCTTCCAGCATACATTCCATTTCAAATGTAAGGGAGTCGTGCGATCTACGCAAAAAGTTCAATAAGTCCTCAGTGTATTGCACGGGGCCGACTTCAGCCTTCAGCGATTGTCCATCACTCCCGTTGCTGCGAACCCTTTCAGCCCATGCATCCAGTGACAATACGACACCAGGTGTTGCATTGAATGCTGCGGGTGTTGGACGAGGTGGACCAACGAGTCCTGGAACTTCTTGAGCTTGAGCAATTGACATGGTCGCAGGAATTCCTACAACATGTCCCGATTTCGTTCTGTAGTACATACACGCCCCAGATGGAGAGGTTGCGCTTGCAGAAGGCGACACGCTCATTGAGCTCACTGCAGGCGATGGCTGGTGTTGGTTGGCAAGCATCAGTGCATTGTCACGGTTTTCCAGAAAAAAAGCTCGCATTGTATAGTACAGCGCCTGAGGGAATTTGGCTGAGAGGCCACGCAGCAAACCTCGGATTTGGGGCGCTTCCGGACGCCCGAGGGCCATAAGTAGCTGCGGAATCCAAATGATCCAAATCCAAATAGGCAACTGTTTTCCATGTGTCTCAAAAGCCTGAATAAGTACTCCATGTCGGTCATCCATGTTCAGCAACCAGAGCACACGCGCGATCATTAGACGTGCTGAATTGCACCGGTGGTGAATAGCCTGCAAGTAGCACGCAATCGTTTGTGAGGCCAGAGCGAGTTCTTTCCGCAGGAGGAATAACCGATAGCAATAGTGGCCCCACGAAAGCCATCCTTTGCCATAACTATCGCAAATTTGCAAACAATGAGAGAATGTCTGATTCGCTTCCGAAAGAGATCCTTGCGCCTCTAAAAAAAGTGCTTTCAGCCGAAACATCTCCGCCTTCTGCCGAATGCTGAAATAATCCAGGTTAGTTGTGTTCAAAATGCTAAGTCCGCCTGAATACTCTGTAGCACTCTCATAGCAAATGCTTACTTGTTCACGCAGCTTTGAAAAGGCGTCTTGTACGTCCATGGCAGGAACTGAGTACAACTTGGCTAGCGCACCGAGACAGACATCAGGCAGCCGTTGCTTGCGTGCTGTGTGCGCAAGTTTAATAACTGACCACGGGCTGTCGTGCATGCATGCAAGCACCTGCGCGTCGCTCCGTGCAAACGTAGTCTTGACCACTTGGAACATGTGAGATCTCCACGTTAGAATATCGTCCCAAAGAAGAATGGGTTCCCACTTATTCGGCAAGCGCTCCCGCCATGTATTAATCGATGGTTTAAGGTTTGGCAGTGCCGCGTGTTGTGTACTTGCGGACTTGATGTATTCCATCATCTGTATCGACTCTTTCACCTCCACAAACTTGTGAAAGAGGTGCATGAGCGGCAAATGCGCACGAGAAAGGATACGTGGCAGTCCTTGCCATTGATGCAGCGCAAGTTCAGCAGTCTGGGCTGCAAGAGTATCGATAGCACTATCTTTGTCTGCATCAAGAATCGAAATGTACAAACGCTGTAGACGGGTCTGCGGGCATCCTAGCTCCGTTGAGGACTGCATCGATGGCGATAGCAGCAATTGCTTCGCTGAAGACCAGTCTCCACGTTTCCACGCACAGTCTAGCAGCAATTCCTGATTCTGTGTCGACTTGGCAAAGTCATTCATGAGCTGCCATTGGCACAGTTGCTTCGCACACCCCACCCAACGCTCCTCCCACAACCTTAACTCAAACAGGTTTACATCCTCAATATTAGCTCGCCCGCTTCGCGCCCTAGAAAGAGCACGAAAATATTCCTCCTGCGCTTCGTGGACGCAGCCGAGTGCTTCTAAAGTCAGTGCTGTGCGTGTCTCTGGCTGCGCTACATTTTCGAAACTTAACCCAACTCGAAGATCGTCCTCACCTAGCTGTTTGTAGATAGCACTGAGGGCTTCAATCCATCGCAGTCGTGTCTCGACACTCTGGTTCGATTTCTCCACGTGAAACTCGCAAAGCCTTAAAGCGCAGCTCCACACATCGTAGGCTGATGCAATGTGCAGAACAAGTTCGGGTGTCATCACTGGCGCACTGGACCTTGTGCTCACAATACCTTTCATCAGGGTTTGTACCACATTCGTGCGGCGAGGAGTTGACGCACCAAGTGGCACATTCAGGTCGCGCTTGTTATATTTGGACGCCAGAATCTTCAGCAGTTGGCTCGCCATCTGCACTTGATCCGACTCCTTTAGTAATTCCCATACTGCAGAGAACAAATTTACCCACAACTCCTTGGCTAGCTCCAAATCAATATGTGCCAAGTCACATAAGCTGAAAATCAGTTCTGATGATTTTACGTGCTCGTAGCTATTAAGGAACTCAGAATGGGAAGAACTTCTTGCCGAAGTTCTTGCTGAGGTTGTTGTCGTTTGATATGCTGGACTTCGCACAGCGGAAACAGATGGTAACGCAGTCGGGGAGACGGCCGCCATTAGCGTTTCAATCGCAATCACGGGCCAGTATCTGGTTCCACAAGCTTGCCAATCCTGACGCAGCACAAGTTGCACCCGTGCAACTGGCCCTGGGCCGGTAGCTGTGAAGAAAATCTTTAAGAACTTATTTCGTGTAGCTGGATCTGGAGCAAGTAAACCCGCCATAAAGTGAGTTGTAAGGCTGTTACTCTGTGATGTTGGGCTCAGATGCAACACAGGGGCTTGGATCTTCAATTCGCTTGATGAGTGCTCACAGAGCTTGAGGACCAACCGATAGTACTCCTCATTCAAAGGAATAGCAGAGATTTCATTAAGCCGATCAAATGTCGCCATCTTGCTCAGCAAAGTCATCTTATCTTTAGTGGTCAAAATCTGATGATGAGTATCCATAGATGCAACCATCTTAGCAACAATTCTTGTAATTTGAAGCAGAAGCGGGATGTTGAATGACCCTTCAAGACAGTGCACCAGCAATTTCGTGTAAAGGCGACGGTGTTCGCTCAATGGAAAACTGCACTTTGCCAACAAAGCGTAGCACAACACAAGGAGTCCAATTGGCCTCTTACTACCGCCATCAACAAATCCACTTCGCGCTGAGGTACTGCTTGCACCAGTCCCCATCTTCTTTTTCATCGTGCTGCCCACTTTTGTCTTCGCCATTTCACTCCCTGAAACCTGATCGTTGGCACTACCCTTCTTCTTGGAGGCAGACTTCTCACCCGAAACTTCGCGCTTCTTCACGACATGCCGCACAATGTTGTTCACCGCTAAGTTGGATCGTCCCGCCTGCATTTGATTCCATTCATTTACAATTGCTAAGGACGGTGTAGCCATCACTCGGTTTCGTCCAAATGAATCAACGACGACTTGTCCACTTTCAACGCCAATTGCTGTTCCATTGCTTCCTCCGTGTTTCCCATCAGAAGCACCTCCACTTCCTTCTGTAGCTGATTGAATCAAATGCTCACGCGTAAATTGTTGCGCCAGCTTTAACAGTGCTGCGGCAAAGTGATCCACAAAATCTGGTGTAATCTCAGCCAAGCCACTCAGGAGTTTTAAAGCAAACTCGCCGGGGTAGCTCGAAGGTGACACGACAACTCGAGGATGTTGTGAGAACAGCAAGCGCATACGTGCTGCCTCGTGGTTAATTAATGGGTTGATGTCACTCGGGTCCTTCTGCTGCTTGCCGGCGGCGTGGCTATGGCCCACTGTAGCATTACTGCCTGTTCCTCCCTTTTTAGGTTTCGATCCTGTCACACTATGTGTTACGTGTTTTCCCTTAGCATTTGAGGCAAGCAAGTTCGGTCCCCCAGGCAAGCCTGCCCCGCGCGCATTCAAGTCTTGCTGATACATCGCCGCATTCACAATACGCTCGTTGATAATGTCGCGAAGCCACGGATAGAACTTGCACGCAACCAAAGATTGAGGTGCGCGGGATGGCGGATACAACTAGCAAAGGAAAGACACCGTAACCGCAAAGCATAGTATATAAGTACTTGGATTCGACGAAAACAAAAAATGCTTACCAACACAGGTGTATCACGTACCTCCGTCATTCGACGTAGAAACTTCGTCAGACTCGCTTGAATCTCATGGTTCTGGTGATCAAAACAAGGCTCGAGCAGCTTCATTATACGTGGAGCGTACTGGATAACATACGGTATCAGACGTTTAGACATCGTAACGACCTCGGGGGTGACCAACGAGTTCAAGATACCCAGGACGGCATCTAGAATTGCCGGCGATGATAGGGGCGCGCCTTTCGGAACGTCAAAGAATGGGGGCATCACTGTCGGCGGCAATGGTGCCGGAACCGAAGCTTGCTGTCCTGTCCCTCCAGAATCGGAAACAGCAGCGTTCACACTAGCCTGCAACTGTTGCTGTTGTCGAATCACTGTCTCTGCGGTGACAGCGATGAGCTTGTCGAAGTAGGAAAACCGGATGGACGCGGACGGCCACAATCGAAGTGCCTTGTCGAACAATTCACCACAAGTTTTCGCTAATCGACTTGTTTCCTGCTTGTCCGCAGATGCAAGAGCAAAACGAAAAGCAAAGTTGATCACAAGATCCACCATCGCGCCACTCAACTCAAAATCGTCCTCGCTGCTCGCCACCCGATTTGCTTCCAACGACGGCGATGCCAAAACTTGTCCTTGCTGCTGGCCAATTCCAGCAATTAACGCTTGCGTTGGAACTTGAATCTGCAGAGAACCAGTTCCACGTCCGCTTATGTCTTCATTTGTCTGGACACCAAGTGCCTCTATATTCGATGCAGAAGCACCTTCAGTTGTCAGAATCTTCCGCTTCTTCACGGCACGAGCGTCCAAAGTTTCTACCGTTGCTGCGTTCATTGCGGGTGAACTTCGCTTTAGCTCTCCACTAGAACTTGTACCTTTTGGCCCAGAAGAAGCACCCCGCATCGCCAATCGATCTTGACGCGTTTGCTCCCATGAAATAACCAAATCCACAATATTCACCGCAAGCCTACGGTTGTCTGGCGTACTACTCGGAGAGATCGCCAAGCGGTTCAACGAGTTTACCATGAGGGGAACAAATTGGCCGCGGAACGGGTAGAACAAAGCTGGATGGCGAACTATTAAGAACCAAATATGCACAAGTTGTCCGAGTACATGACCTTCTTCGTAAGCGATCTTCTTCGTCCACTTAATGGCCTTGATAAACTCGTTAGACGGCAACCGGTTTGGCAAGGCCGGCAAGAGAATGTCAAACGCCTGGCGCACGAGAAAACGCGCGTCCATTTCGTGTGTACGCAATAGTGCCACATAGACTTGCAAAACAATTTTGGGCGGGGTATCGTACACTGAGATAAATCGGCATACGTTTACGTACGCCCAGAGTTTGGACGTCAGGTCGTGGGCTTTCAAATGATTCCACGCAAACTTAATCACTTCCTTTCGGTGGTCCGTTACGTACTTGCTCATGTGCTGGATGAGCAAAGTGCCTAGCTTGAGCAATTCGATTCGAAGACTTTGCATCGCATCAGGTGGATAATCTTTGCTCGCCAGAATCTCCCGTAACATCCACATAACGGTATCAAGGTCCATCACGTCGATATTGTTAATGCTTGGATCCTCGAACGATGTGGTTAAAACAGGCATTATTAACAACTGAACAGCATATACCTTCAGCTCCTCGGACACACCAGTTTCACGAAGCATGCGCAGAAATAATCGTACGAGGTTCCGTTTGTTTGCAGTGCTGTACTTGGTTGCAACTTCTTCACGATAGAACTTCTGTAGAAAACCAAAGTCGAAAGGTGTTCGGTGCAGAAAGACCGACAGCATGTCCAGTAACACTTGAACGTCGTCTTGTTTAACACGACTGTAAATGATTAAACACTTGATGAGCCATTTAGACTCAAAATGAAACTTGATAGGAAGCCGATCATGCGTCATGAGCCGCTGAACACGTGCTGGCGATCGCCAAAGTTTCCGTAAACAATCGATCATCAGCGTCTGTGACGCCAACCACGACGAATGTAGCTTGCAGATTGACCGAACCAGTCGCAATCCTTGATAGTGCAGCTCCAGGGCCTTCTGCTGAGCCTTGGATGCGAATGGCCCACCAATGACTGCAGTTGAGCTGCTGCCCAATACCATAGATGATGCTAGCTCTTGACCTTGAGCTCGGGCGATTTTCGCCTGTGCTTGGGCATTTGCACGATGCACGTATGTTGCTTGCGCTTGTTTTGCCTTTTCCTGCGCTTGCATTGGCTTCAATCCTTGTGCCTGTGCCGTCGCGAGGGCTTGGGCATGGACTTTCTGCGCATTCACTTGTATTTGGGCTTGCAGCTGCTGTGCTTGCTGCTGCGTGACATGTGGGCTTATTGCCGGACTTGGCAACGATGTTTGTACAGCTGCAGATGAAATGTGACTCTGAGCTTTAGCGATGTAGTCTTTGCTGGCGAACTGAGCTTTTGCTTGGGCTTGTACCAGCGACAAACCTTGCGCCTGTGCTGCTGCTAGGGTCTGTGCATGCAGTTTTTGAGCGTTGGCCTGAATCTGCACTTGAGACTGCACCTTTAAAGCTTGTTGAGCGTTCATTTGGGCCTGAGCTTTTACTACGTATGCCGCACGAGCTTGTTCTCCACGGGCCTCCGCCGCGGATGCTGTCATCCCTTGAGCCTGCGCGGTCACAACAGCCTGTGTCGCCGCTTTCTGTGCATTCAACTGGATTTGAGTCTGCACCTTTGCATCCCCTAACACATCCGTCCCCGTTTTCGTGTCCTCAAAACCAGAAGCGTTTAGCTTAAGCGCTGCATCAAACGTTGCCTCGATCACTGACTCAACTCCACCGTCACCAATAATGACCGCGCGAAGAGGAGCCGCCTCTGGCAGCTTAATAAGTTGCTGGAAGAGTGACGAGTACTTTACTTCAACCAAATGCTCACGCTTAAGAAAGAATGATACGGTCATGGATGCGTAGCGATTCAAGAAACGCGTCAGTGGAATTCGGTATGGCGAACTCATTTTACCGTAACTTCCATACTTCGGTAATACGGCCTCAAGATCTACCACGCAATTAATTAGTGCCTTCACAAACGCATCATTCAGAGGTAGCAAGTGAAAAAGATCCACAATTGCTGCTGCTACAGCGGGTTCTTCACCTCGCTTCCAAATTCCTGCTTTAATAATTCGGTCTGGATCCCGCCACTGCTTCAGATGTTCGAGCAACTTTTCTCCAAGTGTCACGTTGAAACAACTGCTTAATAGTGTCAACAGACGTGACAGTCCTTCAAGCAGCGGTAGGTTAAGTTTCCGGTAGTCAGCCAGGTTAAGAAGTACCGGTCGTAAGCATTGCTGCAGAAGTTCCTTCGGTAAAAACACATCTTTATTTTCCTTGTTCAGCTTGATGACGTCCAGTAGTGCTTCCTGGGCTACTTGCACCAGCTCTGGGGATTGACCCGTCAGATATCGAAAGAACACACCCACGAAACGATTGCGATACTCAGGATGCTGATTCAGGTCGTCGGGCGCTGCAAGAAAGGCTGCTCGGAGCAATTTGACAGCAGCAATGCGCAGCTCACACGCTTGTGAAAGCCCAAACGGATATTCTTGAGCCGATACACCTGAACCTGGGATTGCTGGCGCCATACCTTCCACCTTGCTGGGACTTTCAGCCCCAATCATCGTCACTCCATCGCACTGTAAATCCTCCGAAATTAGTTTCCATACCTCCTGAAGAAAAATCATTATCTCGTTTGTAAGCGAAAAGATCGGTGGATCGAGCGACAGTGCGTACGCCATAGCATCCACAAAACCCGTCCTAGTGTTACTAGACAGCATGCGAAGATTACACCCAGTAATCTGTTTACTGATCAACTGATTGTACGGATACAGCAGCGCTGAAACAGTCGTTTCTTGTAGTAATGCCACCGTGGCAATACAGCGTTTCGCAAACCGTCGTGTTGGTGCTTTTGCACTAAGAAATTCCACGACAAAAATCTGGAACACCTCCGTATCCTGAAAGGCAATGCATGACAAGAAATCTTTTTTCTTGGGATCATTATCGCCAAGCTGGCCCACATACTCCAACCGAGCTCTCCAAGCTGTCTTCACAATCTTTAATAGCGCCTCACCGATCTCAGCAATTACAATCACGCTCACTTCTAGTGGATGGTCCGAAAGGACGAAGAAAAACGCCTTGATTATCGCAAGTTCATTTTCGTGACACCACTGAGGCTCCAGCAAATCCACAAGAAGCTGGATGCCAATTGCACCTCCGAGCTTCTGACGCCAACTTCCCGTGTCGTAGCATGCGTGCGCAAAGACCTCACACATGCTGTTAAATAATGCACCGCCGAGTTTCACAGCCGACCGTGGTGAGTCAAACTGCGCGATTGCCGCTTTGATAATGAAAGTGGCAATCTTTTTTGCGGTATCGACATCATGTTGATCCGGTGAGCTCAGCGCAAGTGTTACGACTTGCACAAACGAAATAAAGTCATTCGTCACATTTGCTTCCGCCATTTTTGCGGTACCATAAGTTGCCTGGCGCAGCGTTTCGATTCGTTTTGTAGTTGCCAAATGTCGGCCGGGTGATAAGCCTCTTGTTGCTGCATACAACGTTGATGCATGCAACGACGAAAGCACAGCAAAATCTGATTGCTCCCGTGAGCACTTGGCTAAAGATAGAACTGTCAAGTGACCTGCAATATCTTGCAACATTTTTTTGGCTTCCAAACCAATGTCAATGTCCACCATCGTCTCAAATAAAACCTGCAGGAGCTGTTTATGCGTGGCTCGCAATGTCTCCTGCGAAATCACCTTCCGCATTGGCTCCATGTGCTGCGTGCTCAGATCATTTGCGTCTGTTTCATGTTCATCACTTTCTTGATCCGCATTCGCGTAGTTGTTGACATTAAGCGATACTATAGCCGCACGAGAGACAAACACAAACGCGCACCGTTTATGCTGCAGAATAGATCTGCGGATTTTCCCCAGTGTCTCTGTCTCTAGTTCAAGCGTCTTGTCATCCTTTTCGAGCAAGATAGAGGGACTTGTTAGGTTTTCACCTTCCTCAAACTCGTCGACATCTGCAACCCGTGAGTCAGTCTTGCAGCTACTATCGAGCTTTGCCGACGACTTTCGCAGGTACGTGCGAAGCATGGTCGTTGCTTGTGTAATCAACACATCCATCTTCATTTGAAATTTGCCGTTTTGAGAGAGAGTGACGCCATCGCCCTTCATGGCCAAATCTACATTATCTTCCTCTTCACCCCACTGAAACATAAAAGTTAATCCAGCAAACGAGTGTTCATGATAGTCTAAGTTCAGCGGATCCATGAGATACTGCCGATTTCGCCCGCCAATTTTACCAAGAATCCGCATAGCTAATTCACCGTACGAATACGGAGGTGGGATGAGGTGTGTGTTCAACGCCTCAATAATCTCTGTAAGCAATCGATCCTGAGACGTCATGATTGGATACAAAAAGTCCGGGTTAAGATTGTCCACCCAGAACTCGAGTGTCCGCAGGCCTAAGTATGCGAGTTCTCCACGTGATGTGATCGCCCGCACTACCGATTTCATAAGTGATGGAAGATACTGTAGCAGTGAGCTCAATCTTGCAGGAATTGTTAGACACAACTCCAAAAGTACCTCCTGCATCGCCGGTTTGCCCATATGCTTTTGTAGTCGCATCAGCGCACACAACACGCCGGGGAGCAAGGGAAATACCTCCTTGTAAAAGTTTTCGTATTTGCCGCCTGATATTGACCGGAACAGGGCACGAAGCAAAAGCAAATAGTTGTCGGGGTGTTCAGTAAACGTCGCTTGCTTTAAGCACGACTCAATAATCGTGCGCAAATGTGGAAACAGCGCTGCCTCGTTCGACTTGAATAATGTGACCGAGCCAAAGACAATTTTGAATAACCGAAGCACAATGGAAGCACGATGCACTTGAGGCACGCGGCGCATTTTCTCAAACTCTAGATTATCAATACTCATGATCTTTTCCAGTCGTTTGGTGTCAGGCAGGTCTCCTTCTGCCTCAACACTCAGGTCCTCCATCTGCGTAATCAAAAACTTCAGCAAAATCTCAGCAAACCAGCAGCTCACATTTGAGTTAGCCAGGAAATGCTGGGGAATCGTCAAAATAGCATGGTCCTGGAGAATACACTCGTAGAGTAGCTGGATATTCGAGATAAAAAGATCACGGAAATCTGCTGCCTCCAGTACGGTAAATGCACCAGCAAAGTGATCCAGCATTTGTTTTTCCTCTGAAAGTGTGTTTTCCGATAATGTGTACAGAATAGAACAACGCAGTCCATTTCGAAGCACTTTGGCAATGAGCAAGCGCTCATCATCAGTCAGTGGATACACATGATTGCTTCCAGATACCACACCAGATGAACTCCCCACCACGTCAATAGAGCGCGCGCTCAAACCAGCATGGATCCCCTGTGAAGTCGATGCAGTAACCAAACTACTTCCATCTGTGGTGTTGGAGTCGACGGTGGACAGATCCTTAGCATGTGGATTTCGATAATTAGCTGTGCACCAAATAACAGCACGGATACCGAGGGTCATTGTGCGCAACAATGACTTAACGTCACGTATACTCGGTTCTTCTTCTAAGATAGAATCTGCCGGACGCTGAACACGCATATGCGGCGACAGCAAAGCCTCCAACTTTCTCTCGTATTGCGTTTTCTGCACCACGTCCCTTGGCAGTAGACTGGACTGTTTGATTTTATCCATGGCGCCTCCTTCCAACAAGTCGCATCGATCCCCGCTGTACTTGCTGCGTTGTGTTGTAGCGACAGCTGCAGGCAAGTTGGCTAGTGTCGTACCAAATTTTTCGGAAATAATCAACAAAATGCGTGACAGAATATTGCGGCCTTTCCACGCGTCAGCGTCCTCATTCTTTGCACTAATATCGACAAGATTGAGCAGCAGACGAATGCTAGTCGTTTGTATGGAGATTGGCAGCGTTGAGTCATGAATTCGCTTGCCGTAAAAATTCACGATGGTGCTTACCTGCGCGAGTGTTAGCATATCGCGAACATGATGAATCATATCTGCAAGCGTCGAATATGCCAGGGGGCGAATCTGGTAGAAGCTGCAACGTCCTTTTCCAACAAGCACGTCATCATCCATGAGCAGTTCAAGCTGTGGGTAAAATCCTCGCCGAAAATCAGTGGAAATAATGTGTCTGGCGGCCACAAAAATGTCTTTCCGCAACACAAATGCATCTTTTGGACAAGCAATAAGCAATTTCACTGTGTTCTCACAAATAGCATCTTGAAATGGACGCATAAGCTTTGCACATCCGCGCAACAAGTACGTCACAAACGACAACGTCTTCACTTGGCAATCTAAAAAATCCAAGTATCGCGATGGATGTGTCGTAGTGGCCGTTTCGGGCGCACGCAATGCCAAAGCTGACATCATCAACGGCACTAACACTGGTATGAAGCTTTCAATATAGCTCGGGTAGCACTGGAAGAGCAGCATAATAATTAGCGGCAGCTCCGATATTGTCTTAAACGATTCCAAGCTGCTGCAGACGGGTACGTTCGTTGTCGCTTCTCTGTCAGCAGCAGCTGTGGCACTAATAGCAATGTTTTCCGGTGCTACAGTACTAGAAGTTGCTACAGTAGTAGTTTCACCAGTATTGCCATCATCTGTTGCGTGTTGTACCGTCGAGCCTGCTGATTTTGATTCTGTCGTAGCACCACTTGTTGCACTGAACATTTCCCTCCCAGCTACTGTCAATTCCTTTGCTGTTTCTGCAACAATATCTGGCGATGATGCCACTTTTGCAGCCGTAGGAGTTGTTGCCGTCGATACAAAGCTCGATTTGAAAGTCTCTGACGGGCCACTGAATTGTTTCTTCATAGTCGTCTGCAGATTCTTGTACATGAACTGAACGAGTTCTAGAAACGGCTGCACTTCGTTCCGCAGTCCCGGGCGGTAATTACGATGTAAGTCAAACAGCGTCTTGAGCGCAATGAGCGCGTTGTCCTCATTGTCTTTTTGCAGGACTTCCATGAGCAACTGCAGCAGCTGCGTCACATACGGTCGCAGCTTCTCGTTGCTCGGCAGACGATTTAGTATCTGCAGAAGCACCTTACGGCAACGGTTCTGCGTTGAAGCGCGTAACTGTGGCGGCAATTTGCTATGCAGCAGACCTTTCCAAACAGGGAAGAGCGCCTCGAGGATGCGGCCAAGCTGCGGCGTATGCAGGATCTCAGCACGGCGATACATATCCGTAAGCTCCTTTAGCACAACGTCCGTGTCGCCGTCCATCATCTTTTGGCGCACAACGTCCACGTTCATCGTCGTCCTCTGCACGCCGCTCGGGTTTTCCTTAAGGAGTTGGGATCTGCAAATCGAAAAACACTGCGATTGGCTAATGACCAAGGTTGAAGAAATCTTGTTTTGCACCAATGATATGCCGAAAATAATGTTTTTTATGGCTCATGGGTTCAATCTCAATAGTGAACGTAATGGACGTTGTCACAGCGTGTGAATTGATTGGTCGTGGACTCGTTGTAAGCTGCACGAGGATCCACACCAGAAAAGTGCTGCCATGCCGCTATGGTCCTATGGCTGCCCAATGCATACGTCATAGGTTGCTCTAGCTGCTCATCTTGAACCGATACAGGCAATCCTAGCAGTCGTCGAATACGCCGATTTGCCTTGCCTATCCTAAGTTGCCGTAGCTTGTCCGTGTCATCGCCAATCGCTCCAGAAGACATGGGTAGCGGTGGTTCTTGCCACTCGTAACGAGCAAAGAGCGTGTCCTCGTTAGGAGCATAGAAGTCGTAGCCATGAGTCCAAAAGCGCGCGGCTCGCGCGTACTCATGTCCGACGGAGATTAAAGGCGTGTGCGGGTCCGAACGCACTTCAAAGAGCGCTCGAATCGGACCAAAGTGGAACGCTTCAGAGTACTGTGTATGCAACACCGGCGAAAGCAATGCAGCACCTTGACGTGGTATTGGCTCGGGGGGATTGAATTCCACCACAGCGTCTTCAGACTTGGAGTGGATGCGCGCCGAGCATTGCACGAGGATGGATGAGCTCTTCAGCTTACGCAGTTCAACGGACTTGGGCGCAACGCTCAAGATGGCCATATCATTGCCCACATTATACCATTGTTTCAGTAGCTCAAGGTCCCACTGCTGTGTGAACACCACAACTGCTGGATCCACCGAAAGGTAAAAGTCATTCGCAAACTCGCGCTCCACCATTCCTTCCGCCACGTATCGGGCAACAGACACTCCAACTGCTCCTGACGCATCTCTCCTTTGTGTACGAAGCTGTCCAGATCGCAGCAGTTGCTTGCAATCGCTCGGCTTTAGCTCGCACAACCGCTGTACACATGTCTTCTCCTGCGTCAGATAAAGCTCTTCAAACACGCGGAAGTGCACCCGCGATGCCAAGAACGCCGTTGCACGAGCATCGACAAGCGTCTGAGCGCACGCATCGCCGTTGCGGAAATGAGTGAGCACCATTACGATCTGCTTCTCGTCGTGGAAGCCCCGCGTCATCTCAAAACGTTTCTCGATATCATGTTGGCGTTTGTTGGCCAGATTGTTTTTCTTCTCAATACGCTGCTGCTGCTCCGTCTCAGGGAACAGGGTGTTTTGCAGTGAGCGCCGCGCAGACGCCTCATACGGCGGGAGTTGAATAAAGAAGCACAAAAAAAACAGCACGACGCACAGGCACAGAGCTGCGAACAAAACGCCGGCAATCACGCGCTTCCATCGGAGCGGTGAATTTTCTTTAGCAGCTAAAGATGCACCATTGAGGCCACGAGGCCGCGTCTGCGGGAGTGCCAGCGCTAACGTGGGCGTCTGGAACGCCATATCGAAAGCTGCAGCGTAAAAGATGACAATGTGTCACAGTACTGAAATATTTGCTTACATTTCTTTTCCATTCGACCCTCCAAATTAGCTGCTCGAACGCAATATTTACGACACTCATCAATAAGCGCAATATTTCGATAGAAGGTATGCGATGTCAAAAGTAGATACTTATCCAGATGTAACGAATATCACAGTAGTTTATTTTAAACTAAAATTATGCAGCGATATCATAGCTGAATCGTTTGTAATATAATTGCAAAGTTTGAATGTTTTTTCAATTAACTTTCAAAATACGTGCTAAAATAGTACAAATTTATTTATTTCGTTGTTAGAAAAAGCATGTCGCTTTTCACCAAGAAGGACCTTGGGCTGCTGCTGCCGGATGATACGCCAGGAGACCCGGTGTCTCTGCGCCACACCAATACAAAGTGCGTACGCTTGCTCGCTGTTTTGCTCAACTGTTGGACTGTTTGTATCCTAACGCTCGTACGCTTCCTTCCTACAGAGAAGAGACGGAAGTGTTCAAGCCACTGAAGCCCCAGGTGGACCCATCCAAGAAAGTAACACGATATCGGGCAGGCCAGGTGCCAAATTTTGCACACGGTTATGAAGATGATCGTGGTTTTGTAACAGCAAGTAGCCAAGTACGGGTGTTGCCCAAGGCCGAAGCACAGCGGAAGACGGGCCAGGTGATCAGTACTGGACGAAAACGCGTGGAGGCGCAAGTTGTGAGTTCCTCTGTACCTGTAGCAAAAAACAGGGGTGGTCGGATAGAAGGACGACTTGCACCTCCTAGTGACGATGAAGATTCGAGTGGGGAGGATGTAGCTAAGGCGCTGCAAGATTCCAGCTCAGATGAGGCAGATGATTCCGAAATTGACCGTCGTCGCCTTTTACTACGCAGCAAAGCAAAGGCACGCGAATCCCAGAAAGAAGAGAAGGACGATTCTAGACGACTGCCAGTGCAGCCTCCAATTGTGAAACAGAGTCCAGTGGCAGCCCCGCTGCCTATGGTCATAAACGAAAAGTCGGAGTCTAGTAGCACTTCTAACTCTGAGTATGAGACTGATACGGATGATTCGGAACCTGATGAAGAGTTTATGAAGCCTGTTTTTGTACCTAAGAGAGATCGTGGTACGATGAAACACAAGGAAGAACTTGCAGCAGAAGAAGAACGACGCAAGAAGCGAGAGCAGGAGAAGCTGGAGATACGGAAAATGGAGTCGCGTCGTTTGGTTGCCGAAGACATTCAGCGCGAGCAAAGCGGCGCGAATAAGGGTGACGATATTGATGTGGAGATGCCTGATGACACGGATGGTCTGGATCCGGCGCAAGCGTACCGTGATTGGGAACTGCGCGAAATGCGTCGAATTAAACGGTACGCGATCTTTGATGACAAACTACTATGGGTAGTACTGATAATCTGGCTTTGTTTTCATGTCTATCGCCGCTTTAGCGACCGAGACCGGAAGGAGCAACGAGTAAAGGAGGAAGAAGAAGCATTGAGGAGGCGAAACATGACACAGGAAGAGCGTACTGCAGAGGACGCGTACGTGGTGCTGTGCAATGATGGAGAAGCAGATTGTAACTTGACTTTTGCGTTGTTTACTGATGTTTAGAAAATTGAAAAAGAATGAGCCCAAGCAGAAGCAGAAGCTCAAGTTCATGCAAAAGTACTACCACAAAGGTGCATTTTATGTGGACGACGACAGCGTTCGCTCGAAGGATGACGTGCGCAAGCGAGATGCCACCGAGGCTACGCTAGAGGACAAGTTCAACAAGGAGATGCTCCCAACAGTGATGCAGGTCAAAAACTTTGGACGTGCTGGCCGGTACGAACTTGTACTTGCATCTTTTCATCGGAAGAATTCCAACGTACGCCCGTTTAATGTTGTTTACAACTAAAAATTTTGCAGCACAAAGTACACGCATCTAACAGACCAAGACACGTCAAGTCGGGACTCGCTGTGGGCCCGCGATGACGGCATCCGTGAAAAATACAAGAGCCGCCTTGGTGGCATGAAGGATATCGATGGGTCGACGAAGCGACAAAGAAAAGAGTAACACTTCAAACCGGCGACCTGGGACGACGCCAGTACAAACAGCGCGAGCCGAGTCGTAAAAGCGTCATCCGCAATCTCGCTTTGGGTATATTCATTCAGCCATGGAGCAGCAGCAAAGCTTCTACCGAAAATGGAGCTCGCACATGGCGAAAAATACGAGGTTGATTGAACAGAGCCTTTGCTTATTTCGCCCTCTCCGTCCTCTAACATCGTTCTCCATGCGATCAGAACTGTTTGCCTAAGTGGTCATGTATGTGGAGATGTCGATCTGGTCTGGAAGCTCCGGGATGTTCACCTCAAAACGCGACTGCACCTTGGCTAGCATCTCGGTGTCCTCCTCCGACGAGATGAAACTAATCGACAGACCCTTGGTACCGAAACGACCTGCACGGCCAACGCGATGGAGGTACTGGTCGCTGTCGTTCGGGAAATCGTAGTTAACAACAATGTTCACACGCTCAATATCCATACCACGTCCGAACAGGTCCGTAGTCACCAGGATACGCTTCTGAAAGTCCTTGAAACTTTTGTACCGCTTGATGCGCTCGTCCTGAGAGAGATCAGCCGTAATGCAAATCGACGGAAAATTGCACTCGTTCAGCAGACGGTTGAGCTCTCGTCCACGGTTTTTCTTAGACACGAAAATAACCACCTGGTTAAACTCGAGCGCGTCCAGCAGATCGTTCAGCTTGCGGTTCTTTTCGGACTCCTCCAGCTTGATGTAATACTGCTGCAGACCGTGCAGAGTCAGCTTTGTCTCGTCGTCGACGTAGATCTCCATCGGCTATGCAGCAAAAAAGCGATCCGCACAGTATTGGTTAGGCTACACGTAATAATAGTCACATCTGCTCGTCTAGCGGTTTACTTACGTCCTGGCAAAACTTGCGGCACACTGGACGGATTTCTTTGCTCAAAGTAGCCGAGAACATCATGACTTGCTTGTCGTGTGGCGTTGCCTTGAAGATCTCCTGGATGTCGCGACGCATGTCTGTCCAAACCATGTAATTAGTATCCTAATCGTTGAGCTTCGCAACTGACTGCAACACATACCGACAGCCTCCAACATCTTGTCACATTCATCCATGACAAAGTGTTTCACCTTATCCAGCTTCAAGGTCTTTTCGCGAAGCAGACCCAAAATACGGCCCGGGGTGCCCACAAGAATGTGAGACGGGTTGTTCTTTAGAGCCTCGCGATTCTGAGAAATGGGTACGCCTGCAACAAGAAAAGTATAAGCTGCCACTGAACTCCACACCTCACTACTTCAGACTTTCCAGAACTTACCACCATAAAACACCCCAGTCTTGACATCCACGAGGTACTTGCTGAAACGCTCGTACTCATGAGCGATCTGGAACGCCAATTCGCGAGTATGGCACATCACCATAACACTGATCTGTCCGTCCACTGGCTCGATCTACGACACAAAACAATAAAAGTTTATGAGTAGCCGTAAGCCACCAAGCAACACTAAAATACACGCTTTCGTACCTGATGTAAGGTGGCAAGCACAAACACAGCGGTCTTTCCCATACCGGACTTGGCCTGGCAAATGATGTCCATACCGAGCACGGCCTGAGGAATGCACTCGTGCTGGACTGTACAAACCAACAAGACGTGGTTTTTAACTGTTTCCTCCTCCAATATTCTAAACACAAAAGCTCACCTTCCGAAGGGTGCTCGAAACCACAGTCCACGACAGCGCGCAAGCACTCGGGCTTCAAGATAAAGTCACGGAACCCAGAACTGTGAATGCCGACGTAGTGGCCCCTGTCGAAAGAATTTCCCAATGATCGCGATTCCAGCAGAAGCACCACGGAACAGAATACAGAAGAAGTGGTTAACAAAAGTGCTTTTCTTCCTCTCCTCGCGGTCCCGAGCGAGCGGATGAGCGGCCAGTCGAGCGTTAATGACATTGTCATCAAGACGGCCAGCTCCCTTCTTACAGGTAGAGGCCTTCCGTAGGCAAACAGTCGAGCAAGAAAGCGTCGTTCTCTCCCCGGCGTCGCTCTCTGGCTCTTACTCTTCCGTCTCTCGGGTACACACACTCTTTCTCTCTTCTAGCAGCAAGTTCTTTTTTAGCTTACTTCTTGGCGTCCTTTCCCTCAGCAGCCTTCGAGACATCTGTCGTCGTCTCCTCTTCTTCTTCATAGTCGACCAACTCGTCGTCAAACTCCTTGTTCTCTTCACCTGGCATGACTATTTCTTTGAAAAAAAAGTTAAATAAATTTCTTCAGCCGCGATTGATCAATACGCGGCAGTCGGTTGGTGGAGATTTCGGTTGTGTGGCCCACTGAACAGGCGAGAATAGAAATTTGAGGGAGGGATTGGGGAGGGGCGACATTACTGCGTGAACGGTCAGCATGTACGATTGGATGAATAGAAAATGTAATCCACCAATGATAATCCCGAAAAAACAATGAACAATCGTAGAATGGAGGCCGTACAGGTATTGTCTTCCGTAAGCTCCACGTCGTCTACAGAGTCCTCGCCGACTGCGACGGAGACAGTCAGGTCCAACCGCACCGCACTGATTATCGGTGGGTCGATGGAACGTAGTGATTATGCTGTTAGGTGGCGTTTCTTTATCTAAAGAAATGGTTTTGGTGTGCCGATTGACTAAGTGCAGACGGATCTTACGCGATGATTGGAGCTCGCAGTCTGGTATGAAAAGCATGGAGTTATCATGGGTCGCATCTTTTGTATTGCAGTTACTGTGTCATCTTGACTATGGCTGCAATTGCGACTTAAAAGGGGGGCAAGATCGATTACGTCAAGCTCCGTGCAGCACTGGAAGAGCAGGCGTTGACGCAGTTTGGAGGTAGGCACACACTATGAGCTACCATTTCGCTACAGGCTTGTATGTATAGTCGTGTCTAGGTGTCTCGCTCTATGCCCACGGGAGCGTGAACACTGCGGACATCTTTTGACCTTCTCGTGCCCCATTAGATTGCTGGTTCTTCGACCAGAACCCCTATGCGCAGCGGCTTAATCCAGCCTTGACCGTGGAGTATAACAGGTTGAAATTTGCGCCACCAGATGGGCCCCAGGTATTGGTGGAATGTGTTGTCGTTGTAAATGGTGATAGGTAGCAGTTATTGATTAGGTGTTACGTGCTGGTATGTTTGGATGGTGATAGTTCCAAGTCAGCTTGTTTCCTATGAAAAAGTATAATTGCCATTGCAGAAGATGTGGTAATTGTTTCACGCAGAATGTGCAGAAGGGTGTTGACAACGGGTACGTGAATTGAAACCATACGTCACTTAGAATCCAACGTCCTAATTCGATGTACTGATATTTTGTAAGAATTGCAACTAAGATCCTGTCTCTCGCCTATGAAAATGTACGCTTGTTCTGTGTTGTCACTTTTTCATGCTTCATAAAGTCATTTTGTAAATCGTGTACATGCTTCTTACGTGCCAGATTTGCGACCGCTTTGTTTTGTTTGCGGGTACGCATCCAAACTCTTCGCTGCTCTTTTAGATGATAAAAGGGTACGACGAGATTACATGACTGAGTGTGTGGAGCAGGTGATGGCGATTTTTATAGCTCGCTGAGTCACGTTCGAAACGTGCTGCGAAAGGATATCTGGGTAATGGGTAAGTGCTGCTGCAACTTAATGGTGTTGTACTTCAGTAGTTTGGAATTGCGAAGTACTAGGTAATGGTATGCTAACACACCTGACTTGCTTGTGTTTTCAGGTTACCGAGGGACAGTATCTGGGGACCTCCAGCAGCTGGCGTCGCGAGTTATTTGGATGGACGACCTATGGTCTCAAGTAAAAAGTATTCGGCATCTGAACTACCACGAGCAAGGCGGTAAAGATGAAGGGCGAAAGCATGAAGGGTGCAGGGATGAAGTGGGATGGTTTGAGGATCACAAAGGTGAGGACTTTCAGCTTAATAACGACTCAATCTTACCCCTCGACGACGTACAAGACGTTGGTAATAGTCGCCAAGTGGTCATTGCACCTCGATGTAACCAGAGAGATCGTGGTCGTGGTCGTGATTGGCGCTCAAGCGGAATAGATCGAGGAAAAAATGGTCGTAGACGCAGCTGGTCTCGATCGAGGGATCGACTGCGTGGTGACCAGCATAGCAGCGAAGTTACGGCTACGCATGCAGTCCCTGACGCCGATGCAGCAACAACACGTTTTCAATCGGGAGCGTCAATGAAGAAGCACAATCCGAAGGTTGGAGGAAAGCGCGAATGCGAGTGGGGAGGCAAAATTGGCCAAAGGCGGAAAAGAACTGGTACAGTGCGTGTGGTATCCATGGTTAGTGCTTACACTGACTTATGCAATTTGCGTTGCATCTGAAGACACAGACAAAAGCGAACAAAAGCGGTCAAAACGAGGAGGACGTTGGGGCAAGCAGGCAGGCGATTTTCCAATTTTCACTATGTCGGATATTAGTTCTGATGAGGATACGGGCAAACCGCTATTGCCTGTGCCACTGGGGTCAGCGACAATGGCGCCACTAATGATAGTGCAGGGCCGTGATTTTTCTGGGGTGGATGAAATTATCAATCTCGCTTCTGACACGGACAGTAATTGACCAACATGAGCTTCTAACGATTCGTTTCAACAAAAGGATGGCGTGGAAGCTATGCGCCGAGCTACGTAACACAGCACCGGAGGACTGGGATTCGCCAAATCGGAAGTTAACGGAGTACAATGTCGTAGTGTTTGTTGCCAATGGCAACGTGGACTGCTGCTACGCTTGTCGTAAAAGAACGTGGCGTTCTCATATGCTGCCGTTCCCGCCGGGAATTTGCAAAGGTTTCACATTGGTCCGATGTTAGTTGCGCTAGCTCTTCGCCCATTGAAGATGCGATGCTAACATGCGGAATAGGATCCTGTAAGATTCAGGAGCAGCACCCGACAAAAGCGAGCAAGCGCCATACCATCAGCAGCAAACAACGACAAGATAATTAATTGTTGCTGCGTTTCATGTTTGTTGAGTAGAATCAGCGCACCTTGTAGTATGTGGGTTGTTTGAAACGCGCGAGGCATTCATCCACGCAGCGCAGCAATTTTACAAATTCATCTTCTCCTTTCACAACATGAAGCGCTAGGAACGAGCGCGTCTTATCATCATTCACTAGCACAAGTGTGCGGCAAAGGGTGACGCTGAAACTACGAAAGTGATCAGGTTAATCTTGTAAGGGTACATCGTTCCGTGAGCATCATACTAGACGCACCGTTGTCGCCATTTGAGCGCGGCACGGAGCGAGTCAACGAAAACATTGATCTGGTTGTACTTGAGCACAAACGGTCGCGAAAGACTCAAATGCAGTTCAAGTTTCTCGCTCGTAGCTGGATGCTTGCCCAAGCCAAGCTCCTCAAACGCCGCCAATGCTACCGCCTTACCGACAACCTTTTGCGTGTGATCTATTGCTTCCCTAGCCAGCTCACGAAGCTCCTGGTCGACTGGAATGTTGATTCTTACGTGGCTTGGCCAATTGCCATCTACGTGAAGGAACCCTCGCTTCCGCTGCGGTTCATTAGAACGCTTTCGCTTCGAGCCAGATCGTATGTCGCAAGTACCAGTCGACCCGTCTGTTGCCTTGCATTCTGCTTCACTTTGTGATGAGGCTGGTGAAGCAACGTCTGACAGCTCCGACGATGATTCGTAGGCCGCGACAATGGACTCCATTGCAAATTTTGTAAATGGCAAGATAGACGGACATAAATGGGGGAACAAGATGGTTAAATCCTTGGTTGTTGGTTGTAGAATAAGTTTTAGCTGTCTTCTGCCAAGACCTCGTCAACCTGCACCTCAGATGGAGGACGTCCCGTGATCAGCTGTGGGGTAAAGCATCAACATTTCAATCCCAAAATATCAGAATGAACAGCAATTGTTGCGCACCTTGCACACAAAGTTGAGAATCTGCACTTTGCTCACTTCCAAGAACGTACGTGGGCCATACTGGTAATACTTGATCTTTTTCAGGTCCGAATCAAGCTCCGATGTGGCGTCTAGGTAGCTAACGAAGAAGGATTCACATGTGATTCCGATTGTAAATGACTACGACTCAGCATCATGAAACACTTTACTTACAGCTGGTTTTCAAACGTCTTGAAAAGAAAAGGAATGTCTCCAAGCATTGAATGATTCGCCTTCAGCTTCACCTTAGGATCGAGACGTGTCAATTGCTTCCACAAGTCGCCTGTATTCACAAGTCGTCACTTCGTCGGAACTTTTGTTCAAATAATATGACTACAAACCTTCAGAAAGCCGCCGCGCGGAGGCGCACCATAAGAGCCCCAAAACAATCATGAGGAAACCGCGCGAGGCAGCATTTCCAGTTTTATTCATAAGGAGCAAGTGCTTCTGCGACGACGCATTGTTAAGCACAAGGTACAACTCCTTACTCAAACTGTTTTCCACCCGCACTACGCGGTAGCCAAAGACACTTTCAATCTTCTGTTTCGCATAGAAAAAAATGTATCTGCCACAGAAAACCAAGGAACATAACGATTAGTCGACTAACGGTATCTCCATCTAAGCATCTCGTCTCACTCTACCTTGACACATTCTTGTACTGCGGAAATACATCCTTGCTAATGTCAGCAAACTTGATGGGAAGCTTCAAACCGCCTTTGTACAGCATATAGCGCACCAACTTAGCCACGAGCTCTTCCAATGCCTACTCCACACAATCAAGTCAGCTTTAAACCTTCATCTAGCATGACCGTACTTATAGTAGTGGACGTCAAGTGTGCTGCACCTTATCCGGCAGCTTGTACAATGCTCTTGGCTTGGTCGGCTCTCTGTTGGTTTTCTTGGCGCCGCGTTCATCGTCGTCGTCCTCTACTGCGGGTTCATCCTGACTCATCTGCACTGCATAGTCTGTTTGTGTAAAGTCCAGCAGCGCTTCCTCCTCGTCTTCATCATTGTCGTCTTCTTTCTCTTCGTTGTCGCTCGGCTTGTTAGCCATTACAACGTTCGTGGGCTGCACGTCGTCGTCAGTCACGCTTGCATCTTCGCTACTTACCGAGTCGCCTACAACATCAAATGATGTCAGATCACCAAAGATTTCCACAATCACTCAAATCTCATGACAACGTACGAATGCGAGACCTCTTGCTGTGCTGCAACGCCTCCTCGCGTCGTCGTTTCCTCTGTGTCATAATCCTCGATAAACAAATTGCGATCGGGTTCCCGCACTTTTCTGATGATAACGTTATGATAAACTCAAATAATTACAGTGAGCTTTGCAGAAAATAGCATTCAATCTATTGTCGCGCAAGATAGATAGATACTCTGTGACGCTTTTCTTGCTGCTTACTGCTATTGTCAAAGCTGTCAAAGCAAGAGCTTACGATATGCACAAGGCTCTTGCGTCCGAGTAAGATGCTCAAATGAAAATGTAAAAACTGCCTCATTTTGCGGCTGGTAAAGCTAGTGTTTTTCCCATTGCTTGCACCCTACACAAAAAAGCTGTAAATTTCGATGCAAACGAGGAGCGTAGCAGTACAAGAGTTATAAAGCAAAGGTAGTAAAGCACTAAGCAGGTCCTGTAACATACAATGAGAACAGAGAGGTGGCATTTAATATAGTTACCGCTGCAAATATTGACATTGAAGTTCGCCTTTTTCTTGGAGCATGTTCGCAATTTTAGATATGAAATCTGTCGTTGCGCAGTTTTGTGGCAAACGAAGCGTAATAAAGCATTGAAATCGTCATCATCACTAGAAAAAAGCGAGATGCTAATTTACTATTAGATGATCGAAGTACGAGGTCAGACGTCGGAAGTGTTTGGACATTCTACTTTGTCATTATGAGCATTTTGTCGCTATACCGTAAACAATGCATCAAAGTTATCGTGCTATCATCGTTTAACTTGAAGCGCTCGTATTCACGCTCTTCGGTCATATCGAGAAAAAATGTCTTCCTTCTGCTTGAGCTGCACACAAAATCCTAATAATCAACAACCAGCACCTTCTACACCTTCTATTAACTGTCAGTGCTGCTGGCGAGCTTACAAACTTCAGCGCATGGAAGTCGCAGGCCAAGGCACTGCTGTCACTTCGACGGCTGTAGAACACTAGCTTCTGCAATATTTGCCACACAAAAAGCGCAATTGTTTTTGTAGGCAGCTTTGTAGAACTTCTCTTCCAGCTCCGTTTAGAGCTTATAAGGTCGGTTTGTCCCTTTTTACATATAGTAATTGGTCAGCATGAAAAAAAGTAATAGACAGCTGATGTTTCAGACATGCATGTGCTGACGTTTAACTCATATTGGTCACAAACTTCTTTGCTATTATCACTTATGTATGTGCTAGGGTATGCACCATTCAATTTCTTTTTGCACAGCACAGTTTAGAGATTAGAGATGTGGGTCCTGGACGTGGTGGCGGGCGATAACAACTGCTCCGACACGACCTTCTACCTCGTTGCTGGTGAGTGGAGCGTGGGGCGGAAAGACTGTCACTTCAACTTCCACGCAGACACGTCTATCTCGCGTACGCACGCTCTCATCCGCGTGGGGGCCTTAACGTTCGAGCAACTGGAAGATCCATCGACGAGGCCAGTGCTGGAGCTGGTAGACAAGAACTCGCGTTTTGGCTCCTTCGTGAACCAGGAGCAGTGCCTTGAAACTCGCCGGTTACGTCATGGCGATCAGATTTCTTTTGGGGCGAAGAAGATAGTGCTACGGGTGCGCTACCAAGTGTTTGTGCTCGTGGCCTCGCGCATCCAACGAGCGAATCGGCCGCAGGTAAATGACACGTGCCAGCGCATTGGTATGCATTTACTAGGGGCGGAGACTAAGGACGCCACACACTGTATTATGGACCCAGGACGCATTGTGGCGACCATCAAGGTACTCTGGGCTCTAGTATTTAATCAACCCGTGGTATGTACGCCGTGGATCTACGCCATTTTGAACCGCTCAAGTTTGTCAGAACCATTGCCACGCTGTGAAAATTTTCTACCTTCCGACCCATCAATTCCATCGATAGAGAGCAATTATCTGCCGAATCCTTTGCGCAAGACGCTGTTCCTAGGATATGCGGTGGTGTTTTTGATGCCACAGTCGATGCAAGAGCTCATTCCGGCCATGGGTGGCGTCGTGGTCGCTGCGTACCAAGGCTTTGAGAAGGACAATAATCTGCTGCGGGAGTTGGAATCTCTAGCTTCTAGTAAGCGCTTGCTGCTTGTGGAGCCTTTGAAGTGTGCAGAGCTCTCCAGCACGACACGACAGAGTGAACAGCGAGTTTTAGCTGTTGATGACCATTCCTTTCCTTTGGAGATAGTGGAGCGACGAGTGGACTTGTTGAAATCAATGGGTGCTGTTTTTACAAGCGTGCAAGAACTTGCGGCAAGTGTGATTTTTGTTAAAGCACCCACGGCACTCAACGACTTCGTTTTCAGCAGCAACCTTGCTAGTCACGCAGGGTCATCATTTCGGGTTATGAGCTTTCCAGAGCATTTAAGTTTACGATCCACGTCGACAGCGGAACATGAGGACCAAGAAATTAACCTAAATCAAGAGGAGCAGGGTGCGGACGTCAAGAAAAGGAATGTTGCGGATGCAACGATCAAGAAGGATTTTGAGCAACTGATTGATCCTCACTACAATAATGCCGAGGTACGGGCGTTGGCTTTGGCAGTTCACTTCCTTTCAATCATAAATAAGTTTTCATGCTTCCTGTTAGGCCATAGGTGGCGCATGTGAGGATCCAAACATTGACATTGTGCAGGTTCCCGATATGGGGACTCAAGGACAAGGTAAGTCTGCACATTAAGGCTTGGACTACATGAGAATGAATACTTGATGCTAATGTTTTGTATAACGCCACAAATACCGCCTCTTTGCAGTTACTCTTGCTGTAGATGAAGTGTCTTCATCGCCAGGAATGAGTGAGCGTGTGATGATGATGCCCGCAAAGTCAAAAGATATGGATCTATTGGCATGGAAATCTTCACGTGTGTTGCGTCAACACGACGTGAAGCCCGAACAACAAGAAGATGATTTTGGCAAGCCAATCGTGGTTAGCTGCGAGTTGATCGTGAAAAAGCGAGAGCTCTCTGGCCAGGGCAAGAAGAGAGACTATGGTGTGGTGAACTACAAGCGCTTCAAAAAAGGACACGGATGTAAGTCACGCTTTTCTGCCGCCTCTTTGTTTCCCCAGCAGACTGTAGCTAGCGTGATCGACAATGCCGATCGTGTGGCACTTCAGGAAAATCTTGAAACTATGGAAGAGCAGGAGCGAGTTGCGGAGGAGTTGTTTGCTATGGGAGAAGGAAGAACCAAGACGAAGCTGTTTTAGACTTGCTGTTGCATCCAGAGTCTTCTTGAGCAGACGATGACAATAACTTATCGCAGAGGGCTGGAAATAGTCCACAGAATCGATGTTTATTACTTGGTGATTGTCACCTCACCATACGCCACAGTCGCGGTACTATTTCACTTGTCGTTAAAAAGGGCCTTTTTGGTGACTTGTAGCTCCTGACCAAGTGAGTTCTCAATCGCGAGCTCGTTAGCAGCTTGAGTAATTTTGTCTAGTGCGGACTCCTCGGTCTCCTTGTGCGACTGTTGCTTCTCGGGCACATAGTACTCACCAATTCGCGAAGCGTTGCGTCCAATGCGCGGCAGCAGATGAGCCTCACAGCCGTCCAACTTGTTTGCTAGCAGCTGAATACGCTCCGAGAAGCGATCACGGTTTTCTCGTTCCTGCATCGTGTTGGAGCTCAGTGTACGCATCCACAGAAACTCCTCAGATAGCACACTCACGACCTGGGAACCAAGAGCGCTCATAAAATAGTCGATCTCTAGCGTATAGTAGCGATTCCAGCAGTTGCCCCAGCGTTCGAGTCTTGCGCTCTCATCCGTGACAATTGTTCCGTCTGGGGTTTCGTTCATAGGCGCAGCAAACTCCGGTGGATAGACGCGGAAAGCGCCCATCTCTGGGCGTTTCTTGGCCAGTGAGCGCAGCGGATCCAGCACAAGTGCAAGCCACGGGTTACCGTGCGGATCTTCTGAGCGCTGCCACTGCAACTGCGTGCTGACGTCCGTAGCCGAGAGAAAGCAATGGCTATGCACCTCTACATCAAATGGATGGCTGTGATACCAGCCCATAAACTTTTCTTTGCGTGTCTGCTCCACAGCTTCACCCAGTGAAATCATATAGTTGATCACCTCGGCGTCATCCGCCAACACTCGCGTTTCAGCTCCTTCAATGGGCAGTGGGAAGCAGTCAGTGACTACGAGCGTGTGCATGTCTCCGGCATCTCTATCGGTGCCAGTAGATGGTCGCCCCATGATCAGGCCCATGATCTCGACGGGTTTTCCGCCCGCTTTGATACCTTTCTCCACGCCCGAGTTGGCGTGGTTAAGCATCTTCATGGTTGCTGCAGGCGACACGATCACCTTTTTAAAGTACTTGGGATCCTGCATCCACACCTTGTTGTTGCGTACATCCTTGAGCACATCTTTATCAAAGGCATAGGCCGCATCCGACATGGACGTCGCAACAGCAGCAGCAGTCTTTGCCTCATTCATTATTTTAATCCGGCAAAAAGATTGAGACTACCTCAATAATTTACAATACATTCACAGCGCACCGTATGATAACAAGTCATTTGAAAATTAACCAATCACATCCATCGCAGATTAGATTACGCACTCGTTGACGTTGGTTGACGTGCGAAGCGATGAAGAAGCGAGCAGAGGAAACCGCGCTGACGTCGACATTAAGCAACGCGGATGCCGTTGCAGGCGATCGAGTGACAACCAGCGTCGATGCTGTTCACTCTCCGCCTCTGCCCGCCGTATCTGTAGCCATGCTGAGTAAGACAGAGCAAAGCCGAGTCGATTATCGCGGCGGCAAAGGCGAGTTGCTGGGCTTGGGCGAGATTTATCTGAATGAACTGTCAGACATCTACGTATTTGAAGTGACCAATCAGAAGACGCACAAGTTGAAGCTCCAGCTGCGCGTGGAGCTGCGCATGCCGTTCCAGAACAGTCAATGGGGGTTCCAGCTCGAGAATGAGAACGTCAACATCATGCAGCGAGAGCTGCAGCAGGAAAAAGACCGTGCAGTGGCTACGGACGAGTTTAATCACGTACCGTTTTCAGTGCTGCGATCATCCTCTAAAGCTACGCTCTGTGCCGAGAACGTGTATTTGTGTGAAGGCTACAACGAGCTTTTTAACCATATTGGGACGGTGAACGAGATTGAGTTGACGCCGAGAGAGAGCAAGCGGGTCGTCCTCTCAATGTATACCACGCTAACTCCGCAGCATAATGCAGTGGGAAATACAGCTTATGCGGCGGCTGGGGACTCGTCAGAGGAAGAGCGCGCGCATCTCAGCGAAACGTCGTGTTTTGTATTGTCTGGAAGATTGATCCTCCAGCCTTCTTATGTCGACGGTAGTGGTACCAGCAGGTTGCCGATCCCGGAGATGCTGATGCCCTTGCAAGGACAAGTGTGTCGGTCGTTGCTACGATTGGATGTCAAGGAGCTGCATTTTGATGATTGCGTTCCAGGTGGATCGTTCGTTAAGGATTTCACTGTGTGGAACCGCTCGGAGATTCCATTGTTGTTCAAGTTGGTGTCGCCTATGACCCCATGGAGTGAGAATAAGGAGTTGCTTGTATGTACGGACTACAACTCTGGATATGTTATTGGAGACAAAACATTGCAAGCTGCCGCGTATGGACATGTGCGGATTCGTGTCACATTTCGTCCGACGGAGGTAAGCCTATTTAGGAGCTACCATACTTATGTATATTCGTTCGTCTTTAGCTCGTTGCGTGGCTGACTTCGAGCGTGACATACAGATTGGAGAACGCTTTTTCGATATTCAGGCTCAAAACCTGCACGACTCCAGAAATGTGAAGATTCTTAAAATTCATGCCATCACAAATCAAGAACATCACCGGTAAGCTTACATTGTTTGATAACTTACGTGCTCTCGTATATAGATATTCGTGGCTTGTATGTACTAACAGTTCACGATTGGACTATTAGGGAAGGGCTATCTATTAAAGAACCAAGCGGTTCATACCTTATGAGTGGAAGTCGGTTGGATTTTGGTGATTGCTATACTGGCATTGCCAGCTCCAAAGTAATTCTGATGCGCAACATGACAGAAGTAGCTTTGTATGTTGATCTAACGAGCGATCGACCGAAGGAAATTACTTTTGAGATGAAATTGCAGCAAAACCGTTCGCGCGTTCCAAGAGCCCCACGCGTTGACGAACTCCTTTCTCCCACAAATTTAGACGACGGAGCGAGTTCGAAAGGATCATTCTTGCCTGATGGAAGCAAGACGCCGCTCTCGTTTCCAAACGCAGATGCATATGGACCCGACAGCGACGAAGAGGTCGATGATAACGAGGTTGGACTGTTTTTTGGCTCTGCTGACTTGTTCATGCTCTAACTGCTTTGTATTTCGTGGCAGGCGGATTTTTTCGAGGAAGATTTCCAGCAAATGAAGCGGAACTCATTCGAGGAAAATCCCATGGGTGATGCTGAGGATTTAGACGACGATTTTGAGTTTGATCGAGAGCTTCGCGTGCTTCCGCAAAGTACTCTTGATAGCCAAAAAATACGTTGTTCAAGAGGGGATGCCGACCAACGGAAGAAAGCACTTCGAACCAGAGGAAAAGAGTCCAAAAAAACCGCATCTCGAGCAAAAGATGTTGCTTACGATAGGTATGATGCATCAGTACTGGTTGACATGGCTGAGCTTTCGATTGATTTTGTGTTCCTTTCGTTCTATGTAAAAGCCCACGCTCTTCACCTGAACGAAGCATTCCCCGTGATCGTCACTTGGTCTCGGTTGATGACAATAACGCTTCAAATTTTCTAGTTGAAACAATTGACTTGCCTCCTGGTGTCGAGCGAACCATCTTGATATGGTACTCACCCGCTTCGAGCAGCAATTTGGAAGGAATCTATGACGAAAACGCAGATGCAGTGGATCTCAAAGCTGCCCGTCTGACTAAGCAAACGTTTCGTGTATCATTTCGGTGCTTTCTCATGCAAGGCGCGTGGCAACAAACTCAATCCCGTGTATATGACCGAACTCTCGGAAAGTCGATTGATATCCGCGCACGTACGTGCACATCTATAGTGACAGTGACGCCTTCAATATTGCACTTGGGTGATTGCAACATTGGAGAACTTAAGAGCAGTTCGTGTATACTGACAAACCATTCCGAGTTGCCAACGGTTGTGAAACCGCTGGTGATGTCCAAAGTGATCTCGACGGTCCCAAACGATGACATGATGCTAGGTCCGAAGCAGTCAACCGAGCTCAAAATTGAGATTATTCCGCGGAAGACCAACCCCAACTATTCTCGACTTGTATCTATCGCCAATATGAAGAATAAGAGCAATGTTCCGCAAATCTGCGTGCGCTCAAGCAATATGGACGCGCATCATGTGATCTACCATTCACTATTCTACAAACTTTTGACCCAATCGAGGTCTGCGTTCCTAAATTTTGAACAAGTGACGATAAATTCGGTCGGAGTACAAGTGTTCGATTTGGAAAATATCACAAACGCTCCGCTTCACTTAAACATTGGCAGCTCAGCTCCATCCAAGCTTCGGCTTTACTGTATGAAGCATCCATTCGCTGATGTGGCAAACCCGGTAAAGTCTTTGAATAACGGCGGGGAACGCGATGAAGAAAGCAAAGTTCGTGTTTCGCCAGCGGCGTCAAGTTTGCAAAACAGTGGTAGTGGCACTCCCAGCAACGTTTCAACGCAAATGAATCAGCCGCCTGTTGGACGGACTGTCCGTCGACGCAGGTCATTTTGCAGTGTCTCGGAGCTGACCGATGGGAAAACGAACCTGAAGAGAGGAAAACCTACAGCACTTAGAGAATTGTTAACGAAAAAGCTGACTGCACTCTCGGTATCTCAAACCAGCAGCCAAGCGTCAGCTTTCACGACCGGTACGAGCAGTATTGCTAGATCGGCTTCTACTCAGCATTTTGAGAATGACAAAGGTCGTCAGAAGCAACACCATATTAGTGGTTTGCAAAGCCGAGGGCATCTGCCGCAAGGGACCGCTGGTGAGAGAAAGCCTTTGGAAGGAGTATTTAATGCGTCATTATTGACGCCTGCGGACGTGGTTGCAGATAGAAGTTTTTCAGAAGAGGTGACAACCCTTCTGCAGCTATTTGCAAAATCGCGCGCTGATTGTGATGCGTATTGCCATAGCTCGCTGCCTTTGAAAGAAAAAGAGGAGGAGATTGTGGCGATGGTTCGGGAGCGCACCAAACGTCTACAGGCTTTTCTTGCTGACAAAAGGTTAACATTGTTGAGCTCCAACAAGGAGAAGAACGTACGGGTTTCAGCAAAATCGCGCCTACGGATTGTAGCTGTATTGAGTCCTGTGGCTCCTGATACAGCAGCTAATAAGGATGTTGCCAAGATTCGAGTTGAAAGACATAAGATAATGATCACACTACCACCTGGTGGGAATAAAAAAGCAGTTACGGAAGGATCAAAGCTCGATCAAAGCAAACTGATATGGGCTGCATCGAAGCACCCGTTCGATACACGATCGTCCGTGAGAGAATTGCTGCTTAAGAGTCGAGTGTGTCGCTCGGTTATGAATGTGAACCAGAAAAACATTAATTTTGGTCGTATTTCGACGTCTTCAAAAAGCTCAAAGAGGTTGATTGTACAGAACATGTCTCCTACCCCTCTCGTGTACAGCGTGGAAAAAACAGGCTCGATTTCATCAGGATTTTTACAAATTAAGGAGGGAGAGGTTGGAGTGGTCAAAGCTTTCGGTACGAAAGAGATTTGCTTCCAGTTTCAACCAACTCTGGCTGGCCCGTTTGAAGAGAAGTTGAAAATTATTAACGTTCAAGACGTGGAAAACTTGGTTTCGGTTACAATAAAAGCGAAAGTTGTCAAGCGGGAAACGTTCAAGCTTTTACAATCAGGTACGATACCATCGTCACTGCTCAAGTACTCTTCACGATAGCTTTCTGATGTTGCTTGTGCATCTCTGCTTCCTTAGGCCAGACGATCTCGTTGGGAAAATGTATCGTGGGTGAAAAAACTGAAGAGATGAAGATTGCTGTCCGTAACACAAGTCGAAAGAAACGGGAGTACGTGATCCAGGTAGATCCAAGCTTTACAGTCCCAAGCTTGCGGCCTACATTCTACTTCTCGGTTGACGAGACACCGGCAACCGTGATTACGCAAGCGCAAGAAAAAAAGCTGGATGAGGAGCTAGAGAAACTGGAACACAAGCTGCGCATTGCGGTAACGAAGAAGAAGGCGGATAAAATCATCAAATTAAACGCCAAGATCTCACAAGTCAAGGCTTTATTATCGGGCGAACAAATACTAAATGCGCTAGGGTCACCAATAGATAGTGACGCAGAAACGACAGGAAGGTCAGGAGGGAGCGGCGAAGTGGGAGAATTTGATCCGTACGACAGTGCCAACAGTGAGTCGGAACTTTCGGAGTCTGAATCGAGCTTACGGTCTTGGCGTCGCAGTTTGAGGCAGCCCGACAAATCGGTGATGGATGTGAAAACCGGACTGCTGTCATCGACTTCGAGTAGCACCAATATGTTACGCTTTTCCCTCGGAGCTGAGGCGACTGGGAGAGTTGTGGCATATGCAATTTTTAACCCTTTGAAGTGTGGTGACAGCTCACCAAAAGCTGGAGAGAATGGCGACAAGCATGGTGTTCATCAAAGCAAAAAAGCGAAAAAGCGCCAGCTATGTCGGGATGCAACACCGATTGTAGGCGTGGGAAAGTTTATTCTCTTTGAGCAACAAAACAAGGACGTGGTCAAGGAACTTCAGTATAACGCCGAAATCTTCTTGCGAACACCTGCAGGCAAAAATGCATACTGCCGCGCTGTTGGTCGAAAGCCTCCATCTGTGCTTCCCCCGCATCCAAAGACCGGGACAGGGCCTTTTGTCGTGGACGAAGGTTCGCTGGAGAGCCGTGCAGGGAAACCGCGTGGCATTAGTGGTGGCTCTGTTTCGCGCTATGATGATGTCTTACCATCATTAACTGCACCTGTCGAGACCAATTCTGCTGCGGTAGAGCGTCGCCACAATTTAACGATTCAAATACCTGATTTGGGCAAGGTGACACAAAGGCTGAATGTGGTTATAACGCCCAATCAACTTGGTAAATTTCCCTCTAGTTCAAGCCTGCTAATACCTGCGGAAGAATCACCTTCAGAAAATGGAGGCTGGTCGATGACGGTATCGCTTGGTTCTCTCTCGAATAAAGTTTTAGCAGTAATGGAGGTTGTATGGAATCCAGTGGGCACTTTTAAGAACGTGTTGGCGTTTACGTGTGATGTCGTTCCTCCTGATTTCTTGGTACAAGATGATACTAACACAAGAACTGATGAGGTTGAGACTCGTGGTCGAATGTTGCTTCCTCTGAAGCTGAATATCCCTGTTGATCGCACGGTGACCTTGAACGTAAAATGGTGCTTTACCAGTGATGCGGGGTTTGCATCGTCAACTCCCTTGGCATCATGTGTGAGTCGGTCGGTTTTGGAGAGCGCATCTGAAGCTGCGGAACTGAATGCAGGTACGATCGATTTTTTCTATCACTCGATCAACTCGGTTCCGCCGAAGCATATTAAGGACTTGACGCCGCGTACTCCGATATCGTCAGTCGACGTGGCGATTGTTAAAGCTGTACAGCGGTCGCTATGTTTTGAAATTGACGCGCTTGACTTAGGAGAGCATCAGCAAGGGGACGAAATACGAGGCAAAATTGTTATCCACAACAGATCACACCAAGCTCTCCAGTACCTTTTGTTGGCAGGGTCTCGTGATCAAACTGGTGGGAGCATATCGTCGTCGGTCTCTCCGTTGCTTGTTGGAGGCGATATGACGTTCGAGAATGCAACGGGAACTGTGCAAGCAGGGTCATTTGTGACAGCAGCATTTGTATACAAGGGTAGTGTGCCGGGACACCACAATGAGCAAATTGTATTGCGGAATCTTAGTGGTGATCGTCTGGACACGTCAGTATTGACATTGTCGGTACGTATTGTTCGACCGGTATATGTTCGAATTCCTGAATTGGACCCCCAAGTGACAGGGCAGTTAGAAATTCTTGACTTGGGCCCGTGCTATGTTACACCTGAAATGCAAGACATAGCTGTAGACAGTCCAAATGTGTCTTTTCGATTCAGCAAAGTTCACAAACTTACGTTGCACAGTCAAGTTGAGGACAGTCTGATTATTTGTGCTTCATCAAATTTAAAGACTCAGTGCTACGTATATGAGGACGCGCGTCTGCAGCGTGAGGCAACTCACGTTGTAATGAATGGAATGCAGTCTATTGATCTATACGTGGCGATTCGCCCACGATTGTCGTTAGACGCTATCAAAACAGGATCCACTCGAGATTTGGTGGGCGGCATTCGCGTCCAGCTTTTTGGACTGTTGGCAAATGGTGATACATCAAGAGGTGAAAAGAGTGAGATGTTGGCCGAATTTACTGTCAAGTTTATCGGTGTAGCTGGTGCGAGTATTGCGCGAGTTACACCGTCGTTGGTCGACTTTGGTGTTGAATATAACAGTGGTCATATGCAAACGTGTCAAACACACGAGGGTCAGTTTGAACTGATCAACATGAGTAAGGCACTTCCCTTGGGATATCGCCTATTTGTGACGAACGCAACAGACGGCTACTCGGATGATGATGATTCTCTTCATGTATCCTTGAAACATGAAAAGGGGGAAATACCGGCGGGCGAAACAGGGATAATAGAGTTTCGGGTGATGGCATACACAAACGGACTATATCGTCGTCGTATAATGGTGGAAAATACTCACTATCCTGGAAAAGTCAGTTTTGTCGACGTCTTACTCTTCGTGGATAGTGGCGCACTGAGTTGTGAGATTGCTGGGTCAGACACAAATGACTATCAACGCCTTGAGGGGAAAGTTTGTACTCCTTGTAATGTATTGACCAAGCCGACAGTAATCCATACTATAGACTTGGGCCTTATCAACGTGATCAGACTAGAGGATGAATTGTCGGACACCATGTCGGTTTCTGGAAAAAACGAATTTACTAGCCGCAAATACCGGATTAATGGTGAACACAGCAATCGGTCATTTGTCGAAGCACAGCCTACTGCAGATAGTATGTCGTGTTTATCTGGTGAGAAAACCCTTGTGTTGGCGAACGCAACAGACCGGACCATGGTGGTGCGCCCAGTGAGTACTCTTCCACTGACGTTTCGATGGAAGGGCAATGGAGACGTACCCAATAGCTCAGACGTAAAGCACAATGCGCTATTGGCTCGATTCGCTTCGACAGAGGATGCGCGAAGGCTATGCATGCCGCCAATGGAGGGTGTTGCACCGCAAAATCGACCAGCGAGCGTATTCTATGGTGAGCCGTTTACTTTAGAGGCAAAGAGCACTTCTTTGCTTTCGTTTTGCTTTGCATCAATCGCTGCAACTGCACCATTGCCTGTGGATACTATCGAGGGCGGTAAGCTGTACCCACTTCGGGGTATGATTGGAATCCAAAGTTTTGAAAGCAATGAGAGCGAGGATGTAGGAGACGCGTGCACTTTGAAAGTAGTAAATATTCATGGCTCTTATGGCGAACCGCGCTTTCATATTGCTAAAAAGCGCATTGCATTGGGAAAAATTGGCTACACACTTGGATGGAAATCATCAACATTCGAGGTCTCAGTTAAAAATGTATCCGACGTGGCGGTATCGTTTGTAGTTGCCAACTTGCCAGATTGCATTCATTTGCGCAACGCCCGCAACGCGAGTCGCATACAATTTGACGATAAGGTTGATCAAAAGTCAGTGGATCATGTCCCCTCACTTCAAATGCTTGCACTGCAGGCCGAAAAGCAGCTAGACCATGCAAACACTTCACGCTGGAGTGCATGGAAATTACAACCTAGGGCAACGTGCGTACTCGACATGGAACAAGTGCGAACGAAGGAGGTACGCTGTTATTCTTATCGTGTAGCTGAGCTCCTAAACGGCTAATTTTGTTTTTGCCTGCTAATGCTACAGTTTCTAACTCCAGGCTTCCATGAATTTCCGCTCCGCTTTTTTAATCTATACAACCCCCGCAACCACGAAGACGTGTTGGTTCAGGCGCACATTATTTCCAGTTACGCGAAACTGGTGGTAGATCCGGAGAGCTCAGACTACGGGGCGGAGCCAGCCGAGTCAAATGAACGCCATGCCGCTTTCTTTCCGCCAATCACGGTGCCTACACCATATGAAGCTCCTCACCGTGCCAATTTCTGGTTTTCGCTACGAAATGTGTACGACGACGAATTGAGTGTGAAGCTTTCTTCTCAAACACACAGTCCATTTGACCGGTACGTTTCTTTATGTGCGATTGTGTAACAACACAATCATTGTCGAGGGTGCTGCACTAATTGTTATGCGTTCATCTACCTCAATAGAACAATTGAGCTACTTATAATGCTTCGTTCAGCAAATACATCATTGACCTCGATTGTAATTGCGCCCGGAGAATCAGTGGATATTCGCGTTGTGTGCCATGTTCTTCCGTCTGCTCGTCTATCGGCTGATATGTGGTCTGCTGGAGGCAGCAGCGCTACGTCCGAAAATTTGGATCTGGGACGCGTTTGGCTCGACATTAGCATTCACAATATGGAGGACACTGCCCAGCGGAAAGAAGTTCACGTAAAGGGAAAACTGTTGCCGGG
The DNA here is from genome assembly GCA_011800735.1 of Peronospora destructor. Lineage (NCBI taxonomy): Eukaryota > Oomycota > Peronosporomycetes > Peronosporales > Peronosporaceae > Peronospora > Peronospora destructor. Next base: position 1,225,789 of record WBRY01000001.1, on the reverse strand, counting down.
CAAGACTTTCCTGTTGTCTGCATCGAGCCTTCACTTTTTTGCCACAGCGACAGATTTGTTGGCAAATATTCCTGTTGATCAACTGCCGCCGTCCCTAAAATTAACACCTGGGGTCAGCAGAGATTCTTCTCAGATCACATCGCCTCGAAAATCGCAGCAGACCACAATTTGTGTTGTCCACCAACTGTTAAACTCATTTGAAAGCTTTTGCGTGCGCAATCCGTCAACGTCGGAAGTGTTAAACTTCGTTATCGACTCCGTCTCAATGTATCAGCCCGGGCTTTGCCTGATCGAGGGTTCGGCGAAGGCAGAAATGTGTGCCATTAGTGAATGGGTTCAAGCGATAGCAGTACCTTCTTCAGGAATTATTGCGCCAAATGAATCCGTGAAAATTACTGTTCATCTCGAAGAAGCGGCTCCTAGAAACATGGATCCGTTTCGTGATGGAAACGATATCAATGTGTCGGGAAAAATGACAACGCTGCACAAGATGCGCCATAACCCAATTTGGCGGAGCAATTCATGGGATGCAGATAGCCTAGAATCGTTGCCGGATGAGACTGGACAGAATCGCATGTTCTTAACTGTGCGTGATGCCGACTCAGACCTAGATACTGGAGTATTGAGAGAAATTGATGTGCTATTAGTACAGCAACAGCAGAGCTCCTCGGGAGACAATGGCAAACAAGGTGGTGTTATTCTAGACAAGGCTTTAATCACTGCAGCATTCAATGCTCGTAATAATCGGCTCGCGCAATCCCGAAAGCTATGCTCCAGGCCTGCTTTGGAAACCGATCTGGAGGACAAGCAATTTGATCAATCGGAGTCGTCTGGTTTAGATAACTTTGAGAAGTTCGATATCTCCTCAATTTGTTCCAGGTCAGCGGGGCGAAAGAATCACTTACCTGTATTGGCTATTCGTGGCTGTACGCCAGCAGAGTACTCATCGCTAGCGAATACGCGATATTTGATTGATGTGGGCCAGCACACGATTCGAAATGGTGGAGAAGTAGAGTGGGAGATAACGATCGAGAGCCTTTACAGCAGCGTTGCAGATCCCGGTCTTGACTCTATCGAGTATCGTCTCATGCTCGTTGATAAGAATGCGCGATCGTGGTTGCAGCTCAGTCATGAACGTGGTACATTGGACAGATCACATAGCTACCAGAGCGTGGTGCTTCATTTCCTTCGAGGTGTTGTGGGAGTGTATATGACCTTTCTGGTACTTCAGAATTTAGCAAACCCATCCGATCTGAAGGTGATTCACGTGAGACTGGAAGTTATTGCAGATCTAAATTCTCTGCGTGGAATGTCGTCGGAACTAGATCCTATGACAAATCTATTCCGTGTGCTTGTGTCAAATCATGGCAACCATAAACGACCTCGTCGATCCAGTATTGAGATGTCTCCAGAAAGCACTCCGAGCGGTGCTCAACGATTGACGATTGACTTCAACAAAGTTTATTACTACAAGCTTTACCAGAACCACTCGATAGTGATAGAAAACTCGTCTGGCCTAAGCCTTGACTTCATCCTGTCAACTAACGCAAGACCACAGGAGGTGAGCTTTTCTGTCACGCTGATGTCATTCAACGAGGTGACTACGGTCACCCTCGGAGCTCATGCACACATGCAAGTGTTTCTGCATTTCCGACCCCAACCCAAACAAATGACTCTGCTTGGCGCTAGCGATGTGGCCGATAGTGAAATGGATGATCCCTGGGTGCGTGAAATTGAGGTCTATGTGAGCTGCCGACTGGTGAAGGATTTCAGGGAGACGGTCGTCTTGCGCGCCATTTGCAGCCAACCTCAGCTGATGGTGAAGGTGATGAATGGTGAAACCAACAAGACTCCTTCACAAAGCGAAACTTACTTTTCAGCCCAGCCGACGTTCCTTGGCTTGGTCTTTCTGATGCTGGAATCTACCCTTTCAATTCCGGGTCTGTCTGCAAAAGCTGCTGATGAAACCCAGAAGTTTTTGGTTGTGCGCAATACGAAGAGTGACACGAATGCTCGACTGGCGCTGCGCAATGACAGTATGTTTTTCAGTATAGCGATTGATGAAAGCTTGACTCAACCTGGTGCCGCCACGGTAGATCTACTGAATCACGGCATCAGCGCTGGACGAAGGTCAACGCTATTGGTGACCGTACAACCTCAAAGTGTTGCGGTTTTTCGAGTAAAACCTGATGTCACAGCTTTATGGAAGCACCATCAACTTTGGGACCACAGCGTGAAAGAGCACGTCACGCTGTACAATATCAGACAGTTCGCGGAGCATTACCAAGTTACCCTTTGTTTCACATACAGGTACGGCTACCTTTCCCTCTGATACATTCATATTGAACTAAGGCTTCGCTTTGTTTGGTGTAGTAACGTTGCGAGTTTCTATGTCCCGCCAAATATCACCGAGAGCTGCCCCATCTCGGCACTTGAAGACATCGTTGCAAAGTTTTTGCAGGTACGGTAATGTTTTTTTCTTTGGGGGGGGTTGCACGCATCATTTACATCATCTACCTAAAACTTACTGATCCTGTAGAATTATGAGTGCACTTGGAAGTGGCTGATTTCGTATCACGAAAAATCGTTGACATCGCAAATTTTCCCGAAGCATTCGCCCAGTCAACTACCCCCATCACCAGCGCCAAAACTGGTAGAGATTCTGGATGAACTTGAGAGCGCGTTAGATTTGGCATCACCATTGAGCCCTCGCAATCTCACGCATACGACAATGCAGACTTTTGAAGAAGCGAAGAGTGTTCAAGCAGCACCCAGTCGAGACAATCTCTACCAGTTAGTGCAGTCGTATCGAGCACTGTACTTCGACTTCTACTACATTACGGACGAGCTGGTATGGCATGGCGTACGCGGGAATGCTGTGCGGCACAGCCTAGCGCTTGCCGACCTTGCCTATGGTGTCGTGTTCAACCACGAGGTCTTCCAGTCATTTGTTGCCGACGCACAAAGCGGCAGTGATCCTGCGGACGTCATACCGCTCCCTCGCCTGCTACTTCCGTGGATCCGGCAGCTAAGACATTTTCTCAGCTTCTTCCCGGAAAACCAAGAAGCCACTCAGCCGCTCCGTCAAGTCTACGATCGGCTACGGAAATTCGAGGCTAGCTAGCGAGCTGCACAAGAAGCTTTACATCTAATCTAGTCAGGAGTAAGATGATTACCCCGATATTATGACGAGTGATGCAAGTCGACAATCCCTATCCGTTTCACTTTGTCGACATATAGACAGCCTAACAGGCTGAACGGTTTAACTGTCCGCATCACGGATTGCAAAGTGTATACCGCCGGTAGGTACAGATACATCAAGCTGCCAACCAAAAAGAAGTTCGAGTTGATCGCCGTCTAGCACGAGATGTCATCCTGTCGAATGAACTGGCCAGCTTCGTCTCGTCGGTAATGGATTGTTGGAAGTCGGTCAGTTTGAACTAAATGTTTGGCATGCCGCCTGACGATAAAGGTAGGACGGGGCTTGTCGCTTGTGTAGACAGCCTGAGCAAGATGGTGCATTTAGCACCATGTAGCCCAAGATCAGGCAAGGAAGCAGCTCTCTTGTTCCTGGATCACGTGTATCGGGTATTCATCGCAACATACACCAACACTTCTTGTGTTTCTGTTGACTCCATGGTAAGCCCCTCTAGAAGAGATGCACCCATGTTCTACTTTTCTGTAAGCCACGCACGGAGCCCCTTCACTCCTTGCTCACTTCTCTTTTTGTCGACTCGCAGCAGGCATGGCTGTCGTCAGCTCGTGTTGTGAAATGTTTGGTTTGAAGAATATAATGAACTAATGTTGATATACTGTTATCACAACAAGTTAAAAGATATGAATTTGAAAAACTGAAATTTAGCCAGCCAGCCCTAGGACTCACTCACCACAAGCAGAGATGGTTGATAACGTGAGATAAGGCAACATCGGCCTCAGTGACGTCTGGGCTTAACGTGACCGAGAAGGGCGTCGCGTTGAATATTCAAGAAGCCTGGATTTCACGCTTCTCGTCTCTGCTGTCCAACTGGCTCAGATGACTCTGAAGCTATAATAACAGTCCGCACCAAGCAATATCGTGTGTGCTGTTTCACCAGGAAGGACGCAACTCGCCTACGGAAGCTTGTGGGCGGAGGTATCGTCGTATCGACTTCGGATATCGGAGACTGATGATTATCAGACTGTACTGACTTAGTGCATTGCAAATGTAGTGTGACCGAAAAAATGGGTCATCATCCACTTCAACTTGTCTTTTTTGCTGCCACACCACAATTACACTCTAAAACATGGGCAAGCACGAGCGTGACCGAGATTCTAGTCTATTGAATGAGAGACGTAAGCGACACAAGAGGCGACATGATAACGGCAAGAAGAAGACAAAGAAGAGTAAAAAGCATAAGGAAAAGGGCAGGAAGAGCCAGTGGCGGCACAAAAGGAGCCACGACAATGACAGTGACAGCGCTAGCGATACCCCCTCTCCAGACTATAAAAGAGCGATGAAGATAGTGCAAGAGCTATTGGCGGAGACGCCGGAGATCAGTGAAGATCTCTTACTGCTGTTTCAGATGGTGGATGATGGTGAAGTGGCCGTTATTGGCGACATTGAGAACCGACGCATCCGCTCCAAGCTTAAGGAGCTGTTCCCACTGTTGGGACTGCACAAGGTTCGTTGTTGAAGAGTTTGTAAAAAGTAACGAGAAAGAGGTGGTGTTGTTTTTAATAGAAGATGCGTGGTTGTTGGGGACCGTTGCTCTTAGCTGCGAGAACCTAAGGATGCCTTTGCTAAACCACGCAAAGGCAAAGATAATGCAGCGGAAAGTTTGATGGCGGTTTTTCGAAAAATGCTTGCTGGAGACACTAAAGAGGTCGGTGATTGTACCAACTGCAAAAAAAATTACAGGATTAACGAGTATGTGTTGTGGTTTGTGGGTCGTCATCACAGCCAGCTCCGACTTTAGGAACTGGAGACGATAATGAGATATTGCCCACGGAAGTTGTTGAGCCTGCAAGGAGAAAGTCAATGAAGCGAGAGTTACCTATTGGGCCGGCACTTCCTCCTGTGTCGGCAAAATTTGGTGGTAGTGACGTCCAGGACGATGACGACGATGAGGTTGTGGGTCCATCACTTCCTGGTATGAAGGGCTTCCGATTAGCTGATGAGCGTTTAGAGACTGAAATGGCTCGTAAGGCAAAACAATTGGAAAAAGAACAATGGCAACGCGCGCGTGATGGCGACAAGAGCACAATGGCTGAAGTGGATAGGAAAAAGCCTCTGGTGCGAGAAGCGTGGATGATGATGATGCCTGAGAGCTCAATTCTGAAGGATTCCCTTGGACCACAAAACAGACCCCCTCCCGGCAAGCCTACCGCGTTTCGGAGGCAAGGACAACACATTTGACCTTCTTTTGGCGATTTGGTCGCCGATCGTGCTAATCTTTTTGTTTTGCAATTTTGTGCTTGTGCAGTAAGGAGCCTGCTGCTATGGACAAAACATGGTTCGATGCCCCCGAAGAACGGGAACGTGCAAAACGTGCCAAGCTCGACATGTACGCTAGTATGCTGCAACAGATACTGTTGCGCTTTGTACTTACAGGGTCCTCCTTCTGTCTGTAGGGAGTTGCTTGGTTACGTTCGCAAAGAAAATGCGCCTAGTGATACAACTGCAAGCGTGATGACGTTCACAATAGCCCCAACAACAGTGAACGAGTCAATTTTACCTAATGTAAACCCCGAGGCGGATGAAGCAATGCGGAAGCAAATGGAGAATCTACGGAGGGCACGAGGCCCGTCGCTGTTAGAACAACACCAGCGCAAACAAGCTGAACACGCAAATGATGGAGTCAGTACTACGCAAAGCAGCGGTGGATGGAACAGGTTCGTAGATTACAGTCTGGCTCAGCGAGATATATAGGTGGAGCTGCTTCTAAAGAGCTGTACGAATTTATGCGATTGTGTCGTTAGAGACCGGGATCTTACAGCTCGTCGAGGAATGTCTGGAGACGATGCAGAACGCATGATAACGGCAGCGCAGCAGATCAATTCAAAGTTCACAGCACCAACGATTTCACGGCAGTTCTTGTAGCTGAGGCGTGATGTCCGATCTGTTTACGATCTTTTGCCAGAGATCGTAAACAGATCGGACCGGGTATCACTTAAAAAAACTGCGCACCTAGAGTTTCTCGCGTCTTGCATCTGATACTTTTGATATGCGAAGACATGACTCAGACCGAGAAATATAGCTCTTTTGGAATCGGTCTACAAGCTACAAATTGCAATCGTAGGCCCAGAGCGACTTGCTTTGCGGTAGCATTGTCAAAGCAAGGATGACAGGCCCTCGTTAGAAGCAACAACGACCGTGAAACAATGAACTTTTGTACCGAGCATTATCATATCTGCCGATCTTTGGTATCGCCTTTGCTAATAAATAGCTAGCACATCAGACCAACATACCGAACGTTATTCGCTCTGTGTTTGATATTTCTGTGATTAATCTCGTCAAGACGCGGTTCCGCCTGCAGTCTCGTCGCTTTTATCCGCCCAGGGTTCGAAAAGCGTTCAGTGCCTTTTACTCTGTTTCTGCTTTTCCATCGACCTCTGCTTTTTGGTCTTCAATCCTGTAGCCTTTCCGATCCGACGCAACAACTGCAAGCTCCACCACCGCGAAAATCTGCAAGTTGGAAGCATCACAAGTTATGAGTCTCGATAAATGAGAATGAGCAAAGCACAGCAAAAACACGCACCTGAAAATTGGTAACTTTTTCGATGCATCATCGCCCTCTGACACAGGGTCGCACGCAATTGCTAGGAGCAAAAACTGACGAAAATGCAACACCGCAAATCAACCAGTCAGCTACATGCCGCCCAAACGAACTAGTTTCAAGTAGTAATGCACATACCACCGGGAAGAGTAATGCAAAGATTCCTTTGCTCACAAAGTTTGGCACGAAAAACGTGGCAAGCGTGAAAGGACTACCAAATCCAGCGAAGTAGGCCCAGTTTTGCTCCAAATGCGCCAACCGCCGCTCAAGACTCCAACCAGCCAACGACCACTTGTATTCAAAGCAGTACAGTGAATACAGCCAGCTCAAATGAATGAAACTCATAACAGGGCCAACTACTGGAATCAAATACGACAGCACAGTCTGCAACAGAAAGAACGCCACAAGAATGGCGCGATACATCTCATCTCTTCATCATTCACATTTCACGCACCACATCACATTGACAAGATAAATACTAGAGAAGAGTAAGACATACATAACCATAAAAAATCTACCCACCGAATCATATCGGTCACTGCTGCGGGGGACGGTTTGCCATGGAGCTGCAAGTATGCTGGATAACAAGCGCCATCATACTTCATGTCAGTTCAGTAACCTTCACGCTGTGGCTTCAAAATTTGCCACACCATCGTCGGCTATTTCTTGGTACCAAATGGTATTCAAAATGAAGCTGATGCAGTAGATCGGGTACATCCACAGCACCTGACATACACCAATGACAACAAAAAGCCAATTATTCTGCAGTACTAAAAGAGTAATCTCTTGATACGTACAATACCTGGTATAGCAAGAATACGAAACCATCCACACGATCACGGACGTCGCCCACTTGAGTAGTGGTCCTAGATAACATTATGACAATAGAATATAAAAATGACGTACTACATTCTAGAAATTTTTTGGCTGCACGAATTGGTCAATTAATAATCCTCTCACCCATAGGAGAAGGAGCGGTGCAGTAGTTCCCCAAACAAATGAATGACAGGGATCACAGCTTGGTCGAAGAAGTAGATGCTCCCCAAAAAGATCAGACCATTTAGTACAAAGCACTAATATTTACACATAATTGTCAAAAACTGAAAATAATAACAAAGTTCTCTCGGATGAAATAGTGCGTTAGGACCTTGGCGCTGGATACGCATATAAGTCGTGATTTGAGGTAGAAAAGAAGGATACAATGTAGTGACACAGCGTGCTGCACTCCCCCGCAGAACTCGCGAAAGCCGGAGCTGAAGGCGTCCGACATGACGTCACAAATTCTTGTTTGTCGTTCTTCAAGACCAGCAAGTTCCAAACCTTTTTTTGTGATTTGTGACAACATGATGTAGCCATTTGAGATATGGCAGGTGTGCGAGGGTGTTGCATGTAAGCGTATAGACCCATTACAGCATTACATGTATTTTGGTCAGAACAGGGCCGGTAGAGGCAATAGGTGTTGTTCGTCATGCTGAAGGATACAGTGTAGTCCAGCGACAGATTTGCCGGATCTTCACGTTCAAGCAAAGAGAGGAAAGGTCCACAAAAGCAACATTATCCAGATGCAGATTTGCACAGATTGTGTAGGTTCTGTTGATGCCACGCATGCTGCTCAAGCTAGACATGGCTAGCAGTCTCTTGCAATATATGCTTATTTGAGTTGATCGTCTTCGTCTGGAGAGGTGCACACGGTGTGGAAGACTTCAAAGCCTTTTTGGATGATCTCATTCATGTTCATGCAAATATGCTGCGATTAAACGATTTTTTCTTGTTTAAAACACTTGCTAGAAGACCAGGACAGACCTGAAGTTAGCGTTTGTACTTTTATTCCAATGCAATCTAAGAGTGACCATACTCTTCGATCGGTCTACACGGCAAACAGCTGCAGGCTACAAAATGTGTCAGTCCGTTTTTACTCAATGACAATTGCATAGCGCGCTGCTTACTAGAACCTTTAAAGCTGAGATCCTTTACTTCTGCATCATACCGTTGTGCTCCACCCTTTAGAATTTGGCCAACGTTGCGACGAGACACGCAAATATTCCCGAGGTTGGAATAGGAGAGACACGTATCTGTGCAACTGTAGGCGACGTGACAACAATGAAGTATCAAAATGAAATGAAGCCATTCACATCCCCAATTTTTATGCAAAAAAGAGACACGTTCGTGAGTGATTTTGAAGCCATTTTATTGTTGGCGGAAACCCAAGTTGCATAAGGTTCGAAAGGTTTGAGCGTCGACCAGTCATTTCTGCTCATCGACTGATTCGCCCGCAGCCAACTTTCCCCCCAATTGATTGACCTAAGACTGAGCACCATGGCGGACTTCACCCCGGAACAGCTGGAGGCGTGTCTGCTGCAGCTCACGCATCCGGACACGGAGCAGATCAAGCAAGCAGAGGCGGTGCTCAAGGCCTACACTAAGCAGATCGCGTCTGTAAGCGGCTTGCTCACGCAGCTGCAGCTCTCGACCAAACCCGAGGTGCGTCAACTTGCTGCGCTTATGCTGCGCAAGAAGATCTTCAAGCACTGGCCTAAGCTCGACAGCTCTGCCCAGACCCAGGCCAAGCAAGTGCTGCTCAGCCGCGCTGCTGAGGATCCTGTGCACGTCGTGCGCTCCACTGTGGCTACGCTCATCGCCGCACTGGCCCTGCACGAGGTGCCGGCTGGAAACTGGCCGGAGCTTATGGTGTTCATTAACACGTGTGCCAATAGAGCCAACGTGGACCAGCGCGAGTTGAGTATGAAGTTGCTGCAATTGCTGAGCGAGTCATTGGGCACGTCGCTTCAGCCACACTTTAATGAACTCAAGCAGCTGTATGTAAAGGCTCTACAGGACCCAGAAAACCTTCAGGTCCGCGTAGGCGCCATGCGTGCTGCCTGCAGCCTCGTGGAGTTTCTTGAAGAGACCGACCTCCGTGGCTTCCGTGACCTCGTGCCACTCATGATCAATGTGTTGCAGCAGTGCGTGTCCAGCGGTGCTGAGGTAGAGGCCGTTGAGTTCATGGACGTGTTCTCTGAGATTGCGTCGCATCCTTTTCCTATTTTGGATCAGGCCTTTCCGCAGTTCATTGAGCTATTGTTGCAGATTATCTTGGCCGAGCAGCTTGAAGTGAGCACTCGTGCGTCGGCTAGTTATGCTATTGGCGAGTTTATCAAAAAAAAACCGAAGACTATTGGTAAGAAGAATCTGGTTGCCACAATCTTTAATACAATGTTGGACATTGTGGCTGCCGATGAGGCTGTTTCTTGCGGATTGATTTCGAACCTGCTGGCCCGTGAAGGCAAGGCTGATGACGAAGATGAGGATGAGGATGATGAGTCCCCTGGACACCTGGCTCAACAGACCCTTGACTCGCTGGCCCTGAGCGTGCCGGCCAAATATCTCAACACTGTGGTGTTCGGCATCTGCAATGAATACATCACGTCACAGGACGCCCGCAAGCGTAAGGCTGGTGTGCTGGCCCTTGGCATCCTGTCCGAGGGATGCTGCGATTTCATGTGCCAGAACATAAACGAGCTGCTCCCTGCTGTGTACTGTGTCGCCCAAGATACTGACCAGCACGTTCGTGAGGCTGCCTGCTTTGCCCTCGGTCAGTTCGCTGAGTTCCTGCAGCCTACAATTACGGACCACTACACAGATATCCTGCCCATAGGTCTGGCTCTGCTTGACGATGCCTCCAAGGTGATCAAGGCTACGGCCCTGTACGTGCTTGACGAGATTACACAGAGTATGGAGAGCGACCAGGTCCTACCATATCTGGACATTCTAGTGACCAAGTTGGTTAATGTCCTTCGCACAGGCTCACCCCAGCTGCAGAAGATGGCTCTTGATGCCGTTGGATCGATTGCTATTGGTGCCAAGGATGCTTTCCTGCCCTACTTTCCGTCCGTGGCCGAGCTGATCCAGCCGTTCTGGGGTGTCACAGACCCGAAGTTTTTTTTTCTGCGTGGTGCTGCGATCGAGTGCCTTGGCTACCTGGCCACCGCTCTGGGCAAGGAACCGTTCCGTCCGTACTTTGCGCCTTCGATGCCGTTTGTATTCGCGTCGTTTGAGCTAGATGACTCAGAGTTGAAGGAGCAAGCTTTTGTGTACTTCATTAACGTGTCGAGCATCTTCAAGGGGGAGTTCGCGCCATTCCTGGACCAGGCTGCTGCGCACGTGCTACAGGCCATTGTAAGTGACGAAGGCCTCCGGGTGATGGACGATGACGAGGATGTGCTGGAGGGTCTGAACTCGGACGACGAGGAGGACGCTGATGACCACGTGCTGCGCCATATTAGCATCCGCACGGACGCGCTGAACTCCAAGGTTCGCGCTGTGGCGGCTGTGGAGGAGCTTGCGCTCAATTGTGGTGGCCCCGTGTTCGAGCCATACATCCCGAAATTCCTTGAGGCTCTTGCTCCTCTTACGGAGTACATTCACGAGGACGTTCGTGGCGCTGTGGCCGAGGCCCTGGCTGCGCTTGTCATCTGCTCGTTCGAGGCTTCGCACGCCTCGAGCGGTGACGTACAGGTATGGACTAAGGGTGACTTCAACAAGAACATTCTGACGCCTAACAACGCTGTGGTCGCATCCGCCGTGATGAAGAGCCTCGTGGAGGGGCTTCTCGAGGATTCTGAGGAGGTTGTGGTGGAGAAGACCTTTAACGCCTTTAAGGCCATGAGCGCCCGTGTTGGCCCTGTCGTGACAATGGACTACATGAACGAGCTGATGCGTGTCACTAAGACAGTGCTTGCTCACGAGCACGTCTGCCAGACGACCCATGAGGAGGACGAGGACGAGGAAGAAGAGGAGGGAGGATCTGTGCTGGAAAGTGCGTCAGAATTGGTTGGTGTACTTGCTAAGTGTTACGGCGAGCAGTTCCTGGGCACATTCCAGGAGCTATTCCCGGCTTTGCTATCTTTTGCCACTGGTCTCCGTGCCGTGCGTGACCGTGCCGCTGCTGTTGGCTGCTTTGCTGAGGTGCTCCGCGAGCTGGGCCCCGCCGCTTTAGGTTTCGTAGAGAGCGTGTTCCCGGTGGTCCTGCAAGGCCTCGCTTCGGACAACTACGTCCTAAAGGCTAATAGCGCATTTTGTATGGGCATCCTCGCGGAGCTCAGCGGCGACAAGTTGGTAAGCGCATACGAGCAGATGCTGCAGGCTCTGCGACCACTGTTTGAGAGTGCTGGCAATGACGAGGTCGTGATTGACAACGCGTGCGCAGCTGTGGCTCGCATGATCATTGCCGGTGGAGCCAATATGCCTCTGGAAGCCGTGCTGCCCGTGTTTCTAGGCGCTCTGCCGCTGAAGACTGACATGGACGAGAGCCCTGTGTGTTTTCGTTGCCTGAACGGACTGGTGAGCTCGCAGAACCCCGTGGCACTCAACATGATGCCACAGATACTAGACGTGTATGCCAAGGCCCTTGCCCCCACGTCCAGCGTGGAAGAGGAGACCCAGGCGGAAGTGAAGGTATGCGTGCGCAGCCTGCTCCAAGCTTATGAGGCCCAGATGAAGGAAGTTATTGCACGGATGAGCCCGGACGCCCAAGCTGCTCTCAGCTCGGCCCTAAACTAAGACGAGACAGTTTTCTACGTCTATGAAATTGCTCATTTTGAGAAGTAGTGTGTAGGCTGGGGATAATGTCTAGAGATTTTTCATTTTCATGCCGCTCTTGTTCAGCGACACAGTGTTCGGTTATGGGTCTCCCACCACTCCTTCCTGTGTCTCAGCCATACATCCAACGCCAAATCATTTTCTTCTTTGCAACACCACCTGCTTTGGAGTCTCCGTGTCAAAGCGCTGTCCTAGAGCCACCAAACTGGACGGTAAGCTCAAGGGATTGTTGTGACAGAGAAACAGCGTTTATGCACGTACAAAAAAAAGTTGATGCGGAAAAATAAGAAAAGCGTAACGTCACTTTACTGGCGGGGCGTTAGTTAACTGATTAGCTTCATGCTGCTGTTTACCAAAATACGGTAAAACTGTTCAGCGAACGTCGTAACGTCTGACTACAGCAAACGATAGTCAGCTGAAAAAAGATGTGGTGATCGCAGCTGTAGAAAGTCTCGAGTGAAGTTGGCAAGAAAAATTTGAGCCGCGCCGTCTTGATGGAAGTCGAAACGACGGATGCTTAAAAAGAATACTGACCACCTTCATGCAAGTATGCACAAGGTGTGCAAATGTCGAAATGTTCGTGCGTTTTTCTTTGTGGGTCGTACTTGTCAACGAGTTCAGAACTGGTGCCAACCTCACACGAACACCAGCTTTTCTCATGTTGTCTTCGATCTTCACTGCCATCTGACTTGTTGATTAGGTGGTGCTTCGCGCTCGTAGACAAAACTCATTTCCAATTTGACTCGCAGCAGCAGCAGCAACAACAACAGCAGCAGTAGCAACAACAGCAGCAGTAGCAACAACAGCAGCAGTAGCAACAACAGCAACCAGCAGCAACATCACATCTCATTGTTTGTCAGTCACACCGATGAAGGTCTCGCAATTGTTTCAAGTGGCAGTGACAGCCGTAGCGGCGGACATTGTGATGTCTCAACATGGCAGTGACCAAGTAGCAACTGTACATTCTGCTCAAGAACAAGTCCAGGGCGGCAACTATCACGCTCCGTTTTCGACTGATGCGCCTTCTGATCTCTTCCAACGCCGCGACACTCTGACCACCTTGGCACCGATCATTAACGTGGCTTCCGACTTGCTGACGCGGCCGTTGCCCACGAACAAGTGGTGGGGAAACCTCATTCACACCACCCCTAAGGACATCGACACGGTGGCCAACCCGGCGTGGTCGAACCCGTACGCACTCAAGTTGCCCAAGCAAGCACCTTACGGCCTTCAAGTTTGCTACTCGTACTCGTACCGTAGCATGGCCAACGAGGTTGACGGTGTCGTCAAATACTACCTGCACGGATTCCACAACGATGTCACGCTTTCGGCGACAGAGTTCGTGTCGACCAAACCCAACTATGAAATCTACTCGTTCAGCGATATGGGCGCCAGTGTTCGCATCTGTGTGTTGGGCAGCGACAACTGCATGGACTCAGCTCTCGTTAACGGCATGGCTTTCGTGTCGGCTACGTACTCCGGTCTCATCGCAAGCATCAATTCCAAGCACACCATGACCATGGTGGATAGCTCAACGCCTGGCAAGTATATCATTCAGCTGCTGAACAAGCAGACGTGGGTGGTCTACTCTAGCGATACTAGCGCATCCTTTTTGATTGACAGTACTGGATCGGCATTGGTGGCTAGTGCGGCTTACACCGGTACGCTTCGTGTGGCAATCCTTCCTGATAGCGGCGACAAGAACGTATACGATGACTACTCATCCTGCATCATCCGTGGAGGCAACTTCCTCATGGAGTCTCGCACCACCTATTCGTTGCAGTGGGAAACTGAAGGCGCCGGATGCAACAGCACGGGGCTTCTTCACTTTGCCCTTCCCCACCAAGTGGAAGTGATGAAAGACGCCACCACTGCCCAGTCCGCCGGAGCCATTGTCGTGCACTCGACAACGCACGGTCAGATGGTTGGTCAAGTGACTACGTCTTCGAGCTGGACTTTGAGGGAGGACGAAGCGGGCGACGAGGTGGACTTTTACCCGGCCAAGAAGCCGTCAACTGAGATGATCTCGCAGATTAAGCTTCTGTCCACACTGAAGAATGATATCGACAGCGACTGGAGCCTCAATACCGGTAGCTGGTACTTCAACGGCAAGACGTATCAAAAGTACGCGTCGCTTTGCTTGATGGCCGCTGACAGCTCCATTGTGGGCGATGACACAACTTTGTTGAGCAGTTGTCTGTCGAAGCTAGAGAGATTGGTCGAGCCATTCCTAACCAACTCGCTCGGCTCACCTCTTGTCTACGAGACCGCCTACAAGGGCATCGTGACGAGTCAGGTTTTCGCCGCCAATGACGTTAATGTTGAGTTCGGCAACGGTATCTACAACGACCACCACTATCATTATGGCTACTGGGTGACAGCGTCAGCGATTCTGAAGAAGCTGGACCCGTCGTGGTCGGGCATGGCACAGCTTGAGACCATGGTGTGGACGATGCTGCGTGACGTCGCCAACCCAAGCGTTGATGACACGTACTTCCCCAAGTTCCGCCACTTTTCGTGGTATCTGGGCCATTCATACTCGCACGGCGTGACACCTATGGGTGACGGCAAGGACCAGGAAAGCTCATCAGAGGACGTGAATTTTAGCTATGGTATGATGTTGTGGGGCAAGGTGACGGGAAACAAGGCTGTTGAAGACCTGGGTAGCATCATGCTACGCCTGAACGCTCGTGCCGTACGCACCTACTTCCTCATGACGTCGGACAACACGATTCACCCGCCCCAGTTTGTACCCAACCACGTCACGGGAATCTTTTTCGACAACAAGGCGGACTACGCGACGTGGTTCAGTGCCGAGAAGTACTGCATTCACGGCATCCAAATGATCCCGGTGTCGCCCATTAACGGGCTTGTCCGCACGGTGACGTTCGTCCAGCAAGAATGGGACGACATTCTGTCGAAGGAGGCGATTGTTACGGGTGCTGACACCAGCAACCCCTGGCTGTCTTTGTTGCTTGTGAACGAGGCGGTCATCAATCAAGCCGATGCACTGGCGAAGCTGGCAACGGCTACCATGGACGACGGTCTCTCCCGCTCTTGGGCCTTGTACAATGCGGCCTCTCGCGGTGGACTGAGCTCGAGCAGTAGCACCACCGTTGTCATGGTAGCACCAAGCACCACAACCGCTTCTCCGATCGTCACCACCGCGACACCTGAGGCCACTACCGTCACGACGGCCAACGCTACGACAGCTGACTCAATTGCTACCACAGCTACTCCGACCGTCACGACGGCCGGCCTTGGTGATGCTGTTATATCTGCTGTCCCGTCATACAGCCAGTCTGTCAAGATGGCTGGTATTGGTGCAACAACTGACACTTCTACCGCTCGCTCTGTCAAGACGAATTACCCCTGAAAGGACGTCATGGGGCAAATCTAGGCTCGTTTCGAGCTGAGATCTTTGCGTCAAGACCACCCTTTGCTACCACGAGCAATGTGTAGTATCTGCATGCCAAGTGAAATCACTTAGACAAGTACGTGTTCATATTAACGATTATAAAGCTTCAATTGTTTAAAGTGGTGGCGGGAATGCTTTGCATTCCCGCCACCACTTTTGCCTTTTAAACGTTTGATATCTTACATGTGAAACGCCATGCTTTGCTTTAGCATCGTCGACAGATGCAGAACTCACCTGAGACACCATAAAGATACAATGTTCCTCTAAGCTCCTCGCATATGAAGCCTCAGCGCATATGAAGCCTCAGCTGAAATTGTACCTTGGGAGTACATAACTGAAAATTTACGTCTATTTGCATTCATTACCCATCGGGTGGTCTCTACAAAGTGCCGGGAGTACATGACATCTTTGATTTTATGTACGTCTATTTGCATTCATTACCCATCGGGTGGTCTCTACAAAGTGCCGGGAGTACATAAAATCAAAGATGTCATGTACTCCCGGCACTTTGTAGAGACCACCCGATGGGTAATGAATGCAAATAGACGTACATAAAATCAAAGATGTCATGTACTCCCGGCATTCATTACCCATCGGGTGGTCTCTACAAAGTGCCGGGAGTACATAAAATCAAAGATGTCATGTACTCCCGGCACTTTGTAGAGACCACCCGATGGGTAATGAATGCAAATAGACGTAAATTTTCAGTTATGTACTCCCAAGGTACAATTTCAGCTGAGGCTTCATATGCGCTGAGGCTTCATATGCGAGGAGCTTAGAGGAACATTGTATCTTTATGGTGTCTCAGGTGAGTTCTGCATCTGTCGACGATGCTAAAGCAAAGCATGGCGTTTCACATGTAAGATATCAAACGTTTAAAAGGCAAAAGTGGTGGCGGGAATGCAAAGCATTCCCGCCACCACTTTAAACAATTGAAGCTTTATAATCGTTAATATGAACACGTACTTGTCTAAGTGATTTCACTTGGCATGCAGATACTACACATTGCTCGTGGTAGCAAAGGGTGGTCTTGACGCAAAGATCTCAGCTCGAAACGAGCCTAGATTTGCCCCATGACGTCCTTTCAGGGGTAATTCGTCTTGACAGAGCGAGCGGTAGAAGTGTCAGTTGTTGCACCAATACCAGCCATCTTGACAGACTGGCTGTATGACGGGACAGCAGATATAACAGCATCACCAAGGCCGGCCGTCGTGACGGTCGGAGTAGCTGTGGTAGCAATTGAGTCAGCTGTCGTAGCGTTGGCCGTCGTGACGGTAGTGGCCTCAGGTGTCGCGGTGGTGACGATCGGAGAAGCGGTTGTGGTGCTTGGTGCTACCATGACAACGGTGGTGCTACTGCTCGAGCTCAGTCCACCGCGAGAGGCCGCATTGTACAAGGCCCAAGAGCGGGAGAGACCGTCGTCCATGGTAGCCGTTGCCAGCTTCGCCAGTGCATCGGCTTGATTGATGACCGCCTCGTTCACAAGCAACAAAGACAGCCAGGGGTTGCTGGTGTCAGCACCCGTAACAATCGCCTCCTTCGACAGAATGTCGTCCCATTCTTGCTGGACGAACGTCACCGTGCGGACAAGCCCGTTAATGGGCGACACCGGGATCATTTGGATGCCGTGAATGCAGTACTTCTCGGCACTGAACCACGTCGCGTAGTCCGCCTTGTTGTCGAAAAAGATTCCCGTGACGTGGTTGGGTACAAACTGGGGCGGGTGAATCGTGTTGTCCGACGTCATGAGGAAGTAGGTGCGTACGGCACGAGCGTTCAGGCGTAGCATGATGCTACCCAGGTCTTCAACAGCCTTGTTTCCCGTCACCTTGCCCCACAACATCATACCATAGCTAAAATTCACGTCCTCTGATGAGCTTTCCTGGTCCTTGCCGTCACCCATAGGTGTCACGCCGTGCGAGTATGAATGGCCCAGATACCACGAAAAGTGGCGGAACTTGGGGAAGTACGTGTCATCAACGCTTGGGTTGGCGACGTCACGCAGCATCGTCCACACCATGGTCTCAAGCTGTGCCATGCCCGACCACGACGGGTCCAGCTTCTTCAGAATCGCTGACGCTGTCACCCAGTAGCCATAATGATAGTGGTGGTCGTTGTAGATACCGTTGCCGAACTCAACATTAACGTCATTGGCGGCGAAAACCTGACTCGTCACGATGCCCTTGTAGGCGGTCTCGTAGACAAGAGGTGAGCCGAGCGAGTTGGTTAGGAATGGCTCGACCAATCTCTCTAGCTTCGACAGACAACTGCTCAACAAAGTTGTGTCATCGCCCACAATGGAGCTGTCAGCGGCCATCAAGCAAAGCGACGCGTACTTTTGATACGTCTTGCCGTTGAAGTACCAGCTACCGGTATTGAGGCTCCAGTCGCTGTCGATATCATTCTTCAGTGTGGACAGAAGCTTAATCTGCGAGATCATCTCAGTTGACGGCTTCTTGGCCGGGTAAAAGTCCACCTCGTCGCCCGCTTCGTCCTCCCTCAAAGTCCAGCTCGAAGACGTAGTCACTTGACCAACCATCTGACCGTGCGTTGTCGAGTGCACGACAATGGCTCCGGCGGACTGGGCAGTGGTGGCGTCTTTCATCACTTCCACTTGGTGGGGAAGGGCAAAGTGAAGAAGCCCCGTGCTGTTGCATCCGGCGCCTTCAGTTTCCCACTGCAACGAATAGGTGGTGCGAGACTCCATGAGGAAGTTGCCTCCACGGATGATGCAGGATGAGTAGTCATCGTATACGTTCTTGTCGCCGCTATCAGGAAGGATTGCCACACGAAGCGTACCGGTGTAAGCCGCACTAGCCACCAATGCCGATCCAGTACTGTCAATCAAAAAGGATGCGCTAGTATCGCTAGAGTAGACCACCCACGTCTGCTTGTTCAGCAGCTGAATGATATACTTGCCAGGCGTTGAGCTATCCACCATGGTCATGGTGTGCTTGGAATTGATGCTTGCGATGAGACCGGAGTACGTAGCCGACACGAAAGCCATGCCGTTAACGAGAGCTGAGTCCATGCAGTTGTCGCTGCCCAACACACAGATGCGAACACTGGCGCCCATATCGCTGAACGAGTAGATTTCATAGTTGGGTTTGGTCGACACGAACTCTGTCGCCGAAAGCGTGACATCGTTGTGGAATCCGTGCAGGTAGTATTTGACGACACCGTCAACCTCGTTGGCCATGCTACGGTACGAGTACGAGTAGCAAACTTGAAGGCCGTAAGGTGCTTGCTTGGGCAACTTGAGTGCGTACGGGTTCGACCACGCCGGGTTGGCCACCGTGTCGATGTCCTTAGGGGTGGTGTGAATGAGGTTTCCCCACCACTTGTTCGTGGGCAACGGCCGCGTCAGCAAGTCGGAAGCCACGTTAATGATCGGTGCCAAGGTGGTCAGAGTGTCGCGGCGTTGGAAGAGATCAGAAGGCGCATCAGTCGAAAACGGAGCGTGATAGTTGCCGCCCTGGACTTGTTCTTGAGCAGAATGTACAGTTGCTACTTGGTCACTGCCATGTTGAGACATCACAATGTCCGCCGCTACGGCTGTCACTGCCACTTGAAACAATTGCGAGACCTTCATCGGTGTGACTGACAAACAATGAGATGTGATGTTGCTGCTGGTTGCTGTTGTTGCTACTGCTGCTGTTGTTGCTACTGCTGCTGTTGTTGCTACTGCTGCTGTTGTTGTTGCTGCTGCTGCTGCGAGTCAAATTGGAAATGAGTTTTGTCTACGAGCGCGAAGCACCACCTAATCAACAAGTCAGATGGCAGTGAAGATCGAAGACAACATGAGAAAAGCTGGTGTTCGTGTGAGGTTGGCACCAGTTCTGAACTCGTTGACAAGTACGACCCACAAAGAAAAACGCACGAACATTTCGACATTTGCACACCTTGTGCATACTTGCATGAAGGTGGTCAGTATTCTTTTTAAGCATCCGTCGTTTCGACTTCCATCAAGACGGCGCGGCTCAAATTTTTCTTGCCAACTTCACTCGAGACTTTCTACAGCTGCGATCACCACATCTTTTTTCAGCTGACTATCGTTTGCTGTAGTCAGACGTTACGACGTTCGCTGAACAGTTTTACCGTATTTTGGTAAACAGCAGCATGAAGCTAATCAGTTAACTAACGCCCCGCCAGTAAAGTGACGTTACGCTTTTCTTATTTTTCCGCATCAACTTTTTTTTGTACGTGCATAAACGCTGTTTCTCTGTCACAACAATCCCTTGAGCTTACCGTCCAGTTTGGTGGCTCTAGGACAGCGCTTTGACACGGAGACTCCAAAGCAGGTGGTGTTGCAAAGAAGAAAATGATTTGGCGTTGGATGTATGGCTGGACCACATCAATATCTGCGCTGCGCAAAGAGATGCATTGCGTGCTAAAAAAGATAATCACCCGGATGGACTTTACTTGATGCACACCGAAACAATCAGGACCAGCTGTGATGAAGCTGTACTGCCCTTATGTTTGCCTTTACATAGATAGTTTTAGTCATAGTACTCTAGCACCTATGAAATATAGGGCTACAACCTCCTCTGGAGTTGCATTTTTTTTGAGCGCCTTGCGCTCGATTCGTCGTCGGCCAGGTTTTTCTGTCCAAGAATATAATCACACTTATTTTATTTTAAACAAGCTATTGAAATACTAAATTAATTGTATTGTTATCAAATTAATTACATTTACGCTTGGAGTACTTAATCAAATTCTTACTTTATTTTGACCCAAGCAATGGCACGCCGATGGCCGCCGCTCCAGCAAAAGGGCATCAAGCGGCCGCGAGATGCATCTTTCGACTGTTCTGATAACTGCATTAATTCTCCAGGGTCGTTTTCTCCAGCTGCTGAAGCTGCTGTAAATAAGCTGCAGCGTGCGTGCAAAGAGCTTCAGCTGTCGAGTCTCCCGCGTGTGATGTCAGGGCGAGAGAACGAGCGAGACGAGATTTATACGGCACTGCGCTCCTGCATCGAGCAGCAGAGTGCCGGAGGGCCGATCTATATCAGTGGCCTCCCAGGTGCAGGAAAGACGTCCATTGTAAAGGAGGTTATTCGGATGCTCGAGTCGCAGCGGGATGCCGGTGATCTGCGCAACTTTGCGTGGGTGGAGGTCAATGGCCTGCAGATGCCACGACCTGATGTCGCTTATAGTGTACTATGGAAGGCTTTGCAGTCGCCTAAAAAAAAAGTAGATTATAAACTGCAGCCGTCACGCACGTGTATGAGCGCTGCACGTCTGTGTGAGATTCTCCAGCGAGAGTTCCACACTAAAAACTCTGCACGCCCCATGCTCCTGGTACTGTTAGATGAGATGGACTTCATGTTGGCTGGCAAGAACCAAGTGCTGTACAATCTTCTAGAGTGGCAAACGTCTGCTACAGCCAAACTCGTGCTGGTTGGCATTGCTAACACGATGGACTTGCCGGAGCGACTGCCGACTAAAATCCGCAGTCGACTGGGTGGTCATCGCATCACATTTCCAGCGTACACAAGGGCTCAGCTTGAGAATATTATTCAGCAGCGTCTGCTACAGCTAGACATTTTCAGTGAGGAAGCTATTCAGATTTGTGCGAAGTCGCTGGCACACCAGTCGGGGGATGTGCGTCAAGCACTATCGCTTTGCCGAAAATCAGCTGAAGTGTGCTTGCACCGAGTTACCGCGTTAGACCGTGATGGGACAGTTGAAGGCGGAGGCGAGCAATTTGTGACGGGTGAAGACTTATACGACGCCCAACAGGCAGTGTCGGTGTCGGCTCCCATGAGCCGGCTGTGCGCATGCAGCAAGTTCGAATGCACGTTCTTAGTTGCTCTTCGCATGGAAGTACGCGCGAATGCAGCTCGCGGGGTTAATAGGACTGGTGCAGAGCTGGAAGCGGTGATCGAGCGTTTCGCAATTTTGTGCAAGACGCACTCGTTCGTGCCAATTCCGCGATTGCGTGGACTGCTATTCATCTGTGACGAGTTAGAGCGTTCGGGCATCATCAAGCAGATCTCGACACACACGTCGCGTTACCCTTTGCTGGAATTGCGGTGCTCACACCAAGAACTTCAGGATGTTTTCCTTATGCACCCTATCGGCATGCAGTTAATTTCGTAAATTTGTAGTACTCATCAATAATCATATTTTACTGAAAGAGAACAATGAGGTCATTGCAATAAAGCACTCGTCGCCAAAGCGTTAAAATATCAGCGACGATAAAAAGATGAAAAACTTTTTGCTGGTAGCCGGCAGTTAAATTGATTTGAGTCACTTTTCGTACCATATTAAGATTAACAATCCTAAAAGTATTCAATAAAACCCTTTTCACATAACCATTTAGGATGATTGACGCTTAATCAAACCTACAACCAACAATTCAATGCGATACAAATCTCATTGTTTGTCTAACCAAGGTACACACTTTGCTTCAAGGACGATTGAGTTTCTTTACAAAAGGGTGGTGTTAAAAAACACCAGATGAAGAGTGAGGAGCTTGCGCCCCTCGTAGCAATATGTCAGTTAAATCCTGATAGAGCTGCATTGTTGTTGTTGTTGTTGTACCCAACAGTTAAGCAAAATGTGCTTATCCGCCAAAGCCGTACAGGGTGCGTCCTTGACGCTTGAGGGCGTATACGACGTCCATTGCCGTCACGGTTTTACGGCGGGCGTGCTCCGTGTAAGTGACCGAATCACGGATGACGTTCTCGAGGAATACCTTCAGGACACCACGAGTCTCCTCATAAATGAGACCGGAGATACGCTTTACACCACCACGACGAGCTAGACGACGGATAGCCGGCTTGGTAATGCCCTGGATGTTGTCACGAAGCACTTTGCGATGACGCTTGGCACCGCCCTTGCCGAGTCCCTTGCCACCTTTGCCACGTCCAGACATTGTTTACTCAAGATACTTAAAAGAAGAGAAGAAAGTTGTTGTTTCAATCCGGAAATTGAAGAATGAGAGTTGGGAGACCGCGCTTTTTCGCAGGCATTGGCCAAGGAAGCTGACTAAGTTTTGAGCTAGAAGACACCTAACCCACTGATCTTAGGTTTGTCCTTGAGGGGGTGTCTTTCGTGCATTGATTGGTCAGATTGGCGTCAGTTCTCCAAAACCATTGCTGATTGGCGGAGAGCTAGGATCCTCTGTGACTGACAGAAGGCGCGAAATTCACTTAGAGGCGCCGGTCAAAAAAGCTCATTCTCCGATTCTCCTTCTAGTTCTCGACTTCAAAGAAAAAAATACTATGGCTCGCACCAAGCAAACCGCCCGCAAGTCCACAGGTGGCAAGGCTCCACGCAAGCAGCTCGCCACTAAGGCCGCTCGTAAGTCGGCACCTGCCACTGGCGGTGTTAAAAAGCCGCACCGTTACCGCCCGGGTACGGTCGCTCTGCGTGAAATCCGTCGCTACCAGAAGTCGACGGAGCTTTTGATCCGTAAGCTTCCTTTCCAGCGTCTGGTGCGTGAAATTGCCCAGGACTTTAAGACGGACCTGCGCTTTCAAGGCTCGGCCGTGCTTGCTTTGCAGGAGGCCGCTGAGGCTTACCTCGTTGGTCTATTTGAAGACACGAACCTGTGCGCTATTCACGCAAAGCGTGTGACCATCATGCCAAAGGACATCCAGCTGGCCCGCCGCATCCGTGGCGAACGTTCTTAAGCGGCTTGTCCCGCGACCGAGTAGCTGTGGCTTTTGATTTGATGTTCTCAGTATGAGCACGTCTATTCGTCTTTAGTCGACTTGACCCCCGAGGTTGAGTCGCACTTTTCATTCTGGTGTTTTTTAACACCACCCATTTTGAAAGAAACGTAATTGTTGATGCAGGAGTAGTTTAAAGCCTTTCAACTTTGTAGCAGGTTGGCCTGCTGGCTTATTTCTGTGGTATTGACGGCAAAGGAATTTTCAACAACATTGTGGAAGAATGAAATGATTTGGTGTTGTGATATAGATAAGTAATGGACGCGAAAATCCAGATGCAATTACTTGCTCAACACTTTGCTCTAATCAGTTCCTCTATTTACTTTTCATTGGATCTCTCAATGCTAGCAACTATAAGGCACTGCAAAACCAAATTAACTTTTAGGATTATTGAAATCCTTACAACTCTACAACCCTAAAATGAAGACCTGCAGCACACTGAGTTTTTCACAAATTCCGATGTTCTAATGCACACAATCTTGTAGAGCATCACCATTGTAAAACCTATCCATACAAAATACCACCTCATGTGTCTACTCAATTTTTTCATAGTTCGATTTTAATAATTTATGGAAATAATGAGCAATGGTGTCATTTTAATAGTTAACTCCATTGCTATGAGATGAGCATCATTATCGCACGAAATTACTTCTGTGACCATACTCTCTAACCGAAAATCACTCATCACTGCATATTATCATGCTATCCATGTCGCCATTCCCTAGACAGTAGCAAGTATCATACCGACATTTCTTGTGAAGGGTGGTGTTCAAAAACACCAGGGTAAAATAAAGTTGACCTGCTAACGTCACTTTTAAGACAGCAGGACAACGCTTCAACACATACTTAAGCTGACGTGAACTTGGTCACAGCCTTTGTGCCTTCAGACACAGCGTGCTTTGCCAGCTCACCCGGCAGCATGAGACGCACAGCCGTCTGGATCTCGCGGCTAGACAGTGTCGACTTTTTGTTGTAACGCGATAACTTGCCGGCCTCCGAAGCAATGCGCTCAAAAATGTCGTTGATGAATGAGTTCATAATTGACATGCCGCGCTTACTGATGCCCGTCTCGGGGTGCACTTGACGTAGCACCTTGTAGATGTAAGTCGAGTACGACTCCACACGCTTCTTGCCACGGCCGTTGCCCTTGCCAGTCTTGGCAACTGTCTTTGCAGTCTTCTTTGAGGGTGTCTTTGCCATTGCTGCTAGAATAGAGTCGTCAGTAGATACTGCAAAAGCTGCTTCTATTGCACGTGTCAAATCTTGGAATGGGCACCTTCCTGCAGCGCTACACCTCAGTGTTCCCGCGCCATCTTAAGATACTGCGTCTCGAAATGCTGGCGTCTTTTCGCGTAGGCTCGCTTGATGTAAGCTGATTGGTGGAACAGAATTATCTTGCTGGTGGACGTAAAACACGAGCAGCGCTTTTGTGCTGTACACACAATTATCCTACATTAGGAATCTATAAATGACCATATGGTAATACATAAAAAAGGCATCACATCGAGCCACGCGGCTACTACTCAAGCTTGAAATCCAAGACTAGTGAGAAGCGACTGAGCGACTTAACGATGAAGTTGGGAACGAGCCAGGACACGTACGGCGCTGAGAGTGACTCTGGCCGTAGCGCATCGACTATGACTATCTCGTCTGTTATGGCTGACATTAAGGAGAAGTTCAAGAACGACGAGGAGGACTTGGGTACGACGTTGAGAAGGATCGTCTTTTGAGGCTTTAAATTAGAGGAATTTTCCTCTTCTTTGAACGCTAACCTCCTCTATCGCGTACATATGTATACATATATCTGACTGCTGTGCGTTTCCTTCAATGTGCATTTGTAACTGGTAAAGTGTCGCCGTTCCAGGGCCTGGACAAGGCCACGGTGCTGCAGGAGACCAAGATTTTTTCAGATGCCAACATGGTAACGCGCCACCCAAAAAAGTGCTGTCAACTGATCACCAAGCTGCTGCATATCCTCACACAAGGAGAGCCTTTCACTAGTGCTGAGACGACCGCCGTCTTCTTTGGCGTCACGAAGCTTTTCCAGTCAAAAGATGCCAATCTGCGTCGTATGATGTATTTGTTTATTAAGGAGGTGGCTGAGGCTACTGCTGCCGATGAGGTATGCACATAGGCTACTATCTACTGCTGCTACGATACGCTGACGGTCGTCTATGTACTCAGGTGATCATTGTGACCCAGAGTCTGACCAAGGATATGAGCTCGGACGTGGATCTGTACCGCGCCAACGCTATCCGAGTACTCTGTCGGATCATTGATGTACGTACGAGCTGCGTGTATAGTAGATCTGTTGCAGCAACTGACCCATGATGAAATGC